>JAESUZ010000899.1:0-634865 GCA_017311185.1 Proteles cristata cristata
AATTCTTCAGAGCCATATTTGATGTCAGTGAAAGTGAGTGTCATATAACCAGAATCCCTGTTTGCTTAAAAACATAGAATCTCAATTTGAACTAAGATATATAAAAGGAATAAGTTAATTTCAAGATACAGTAGTGTTGACTATCACTAGATAGTCTACATGAGGTACCAAGATGTTGACATAGGAGCCTCCTGAACTTGTCTCCTCCCACTGATGCACCAAATGTACAGTTATACACAGAGCAGTTCCCTCTGGAAGAAATCTAGAAACTACCTGAGTGAATCCTACGCATTAGGCAAATGAGAAAACACCCACATTGAAATGAGTAGGGAAGGCTGAGACACCCTCTTGCCATAAACCACACCCTTGGTATAGTGCCAGACAATCAGGAGAGAACCCCCCCAGCTCCCAGAATTGCTGGTTATGATTCTCCCCAAGACCCAAAAGAGTTGGTGGACACTTTACCTGCCTACTCCCTTGAGCTCATTCCAAAGTAAAACCCTATTAGCAGCACCCCCCTGGAAGTAGATAGTCCAGATATCTAGTGCCCCAACTCTTGTAGCTGCTACCAAAGGAATGGTCCCCCAAATCACCTAGTTCTGGTAGCTTAGAAGCCTTACTCTAGGACTAGAGCAAAGAAGTTGTTAATGAGAATGAGAGCACTATTTTTAGCTGTCCTGTAGGGCTCAGTGCAAAAGAAGAAAGTCAAAATGTCCATCTCCTAGCTTTTCACTGGAAAGGATTTGATGGCACACATGACAGTGTTAGAGGATCTGGCTTCTAATTAGCATGGATACCGGGCTTATTGTAATTTTCTCAGGAGCTTGAAAGAACTGGTAGGCATTTCCTCTACGTTCTCCCTCTGGCTCATTCCAAAAATAAAACTAACTTGCTAGTATCTCTCTAGAAGGAGCTTGTCCATATATCAATAGGTTTTACAGTCACTATCCAAGGGAGGATGGGCTGTCAAATCACCTAGCTCTGACTGATAGTCAAAGGGTCTTGCATTCACAAGTCCCACATCACTGTATGAAATAACAAAGCAGTTTTTAAACTTCAAACAGAACACATCCCTTCCAGCTATATACCAGGGCTCACTCTAGAGGAAAAAGGCAAAACCTACCATCTTCCAGTTTCTCCCTGAAAAGGGTTTAATTTTACACCTCACCAACTATTATCTGAAGGTCTAGGTTCTAATCATCCTGCTTCTAGGTGTTCACTAAGATTCTCAACTTTGGGACACTGATAGATTTTAGCACATCCTCAACTACTGGAAAGCCAATAATAACAAAGATGGTGGTTTGGACAATTAAAAAGTTTTGATAAACAACCAGGAGCTCAGGCTGCACTGACTGACAAGATTTATCTCCTCCACAGGGTCACAGTCTGTCAGGACTGAAAGAGATGGCTATTTTATCTAATGTGTAGAAACTAACACAGAGTCAAGGAAAATGAAAAATAGTTCCAAATGAAAGAACAAAACAATTCCCCAGAAAATGATCTTAATGAAACAGAGATAAGTGATTTATTCTCTATAGAGAGAGTTAAAAATTAGAGTAATAAATATGCTCATTGAGGTCAGGATACTAATGCATGAACAAAGTGAGAATTTCAATTAAGATATAGAAAATATAAAGAAGTGTTGAATGAAGCCCTAGAACTGAAAAGTACAATAATTGAACTGAAAAATTCAATGTAGAGGTTAAATATTAGACCAAAATAAATGAAAGAAAGGATCATAGAACTCAAAAACAGGATGCTGGGATTCATTCCATTAGAGCAGCAAAAATGTTTTTACAAAGAATGAAAAGCAGTAAAGAGATCTTAAAGGACTTATTGGATGCTGTCAAATGGACAACTCTGCACATTACAAGTATCCCAGAAGAGATAGAAAAGGAGCAGAAGTATTTTTAAAGAAATAATGACTGTAAGTTTCTCTGACCTGGGGAAAGAAACAGAGATCCAGAATTAGCAAGTCCAAAATTTACCAAACGAAATGAATCCATACAGACACACACCAAGACACATTATAATTAAATTGTAAATAGCTAAAGACAGAATTTTAAAAGCAGCCTAGCAAAGCAACTTGTTACATAAAAGGGAACTCCCACAAAACTGTCAGTAGATTTAGCAGCAGAAACTTTGTAGGCCAGAGGGAAAGCTTCTGTTACAAATTACCCCATATTTGTTTCTCTAACAACACAAATACAGTAAAACCTAGTTTGCAAGCATATTTCATTCTGGAAATGTGCTTGTAATCCAAAGCACTTGTATATTAAAGCAAATTTCAAGAACCATTGGCTCAGTTGTGATCATGTGACATTCGGTGTCATTTACTACTTGTATAGTAACACATCACTCGTTTATCAAGTTAAAATTTTTTAGAAATGTTTGTTTTGCAGAACACTTACAGAACAAGTTATTCTCAACCCAAGGTTTTACTGTATGTTGTCTTACAGCTCTGTATTTCATTCGTCCCCGCTATCAAGGGGTTAGCAGGCTATGTTCTATTCTGGATGCTCTAAGGAAGGGTCCATTTCTTTGTTCATTCAGAGGGTTGGGAGAAATTTGGGGGTTTTTTTGCTTGTTTTGTTTTGGCCTCAGTACAGAAAACATACTAAAAACCACTGAGTCATAACTTTTAAAGAATGAATTATTGGTGTGTGAATTACACTTCAATAAGGTTTTTTTAAAATGTACTGAGCCACCTATGTGTGTTTATATGGTAATCAACATTGACAAATATGTATAATGGTTCAAGGGATCTTTAATAATTGAGTTATTACTCATGGCACTTGCCCTCTACATCAGCATCATTATTAATTTATATGTTGTGTTATGGAATCACTTAGAAGTGTGTCATAATCTTCACCCACAACTGAAGTACTACTTAGCCCATTATATGGCAAAAGTCATATAAGAATGACTGACCATAGAGCTCAAAAGATGGTATTACTTTCTTATCAGATGGTCAATGAAAGCTACTTAAAGAATTTGATGTCTTCTAGCCAATGTGTAAAATAACACTCTATCATGACACTTTTCAAAATGTGAAGGACTATAAACCCTATGGTACTCTGATGGTGAAAATGACAACAGTAGTAACAATGAAAATGTTATTTTGGAAGCAGAATAAACTGAAAATATGATACCTGGGGTCCTGCAATAATCTCTATGTGAGCGTAAAAGTCTAATTAGGTGGCAGCTTAAAAATGGAAAGTAAGCAATGCTTTTTGGTGATGCCATGAAGTAGTTATTAGAAGCTTGGTCTACTTTCAACAATATTTTCCCCCATTAAACATTTAAGGAAAACCTTGTACAATTGGTATAAAATCTTGCATCATACCTGGTAAAGTACACATTATTATGCATACACTATTATAAGTCATATAGAAGAATATTTTTCAATCACTTGAATGTTATGATCTAGTTAAATGATTTAAATTTCTTCTCAAGAAAAATAATGGGTTTTGAAATATTAAAAAATGACTTTCAGAAGGTTAAGGGTGGGGAGAAACAAAGTGAGAGAAAAATTCCACTCTTTGTCCTTAACTGTGCAAAACTGGCCCTCCCTGAACCCTTTACACAATAATATGCAGTATATGAGCTCATTACCTATAAATCATTTGTGAAGCTTAATATTTATTTCCTAGTTACGGTTTTGGGCACAAATCTTTGACACATCATGTTCATGGGTTGCTGAAACAATGAGGGGTTGGATTTATAAGAAATGAATAAATAAAAGAGTATGAAGAGGTATAACACACAATAAATATTACATAGTGAAAATATATGTAGTTTTGTTAAAGGAAAATCATATTGCATTGAGGATTATAATAGAATCACTATTCCTTACAGAGCAGAGAATTTTTTGAGACAAATTTGTCTTTTAGGTTAAAACTCATATTTGAAATGCTGTTTAAAAATGAAAGAGAAGTTTAATGCATCCAAGTGTCCAGTTCCCACTAGCCAAGAACAGTCATAACAGGTCAGTTTGACATAGACTCTCTAGGGATCAGTGAAAGAAATAGATGAAAATATAACTGGTATTAAATGAGCCTGTAGTAGCAATTGACGATAACCATGAATTCTAAAGTATATTAAAAAAAATAAAAACCACCTGTGGAAGGGTATCACATTTCAAAATTTATCAAAAAAGAATTGTGTTCTTGGGAGCCTCTCCAATCACAGTATAATCCCTCTATTCCTAAATTTTTGTTTACAATTATATTGTTTTAATCCTCCTTCTAAAGCAATACATTGAGTAAAGTGAAGTGCTTAGCATGTTAATATTTTAAAACCTCTGTATAATTAGTGTTTCTGTATTTTTAGTTTGAATACATTTAAAAGTGATTTAGGAAACATGAATCTCACGACACTTTAATTTTTATTTGTGCTCTGGCCTCAAGCTTGATTTGGCTCATGATCACAACCAGACTTAAGAAATTTTAGAAAGTCACTTAACTTCTATGAACCCCAATTTCCCCAGTGAGAGATTATATTTAATATGACTGCAAAAGTAATCCACATCATCTCATGATTGTAAAATGTTTTACATACTTGGTCCCTGAATCCCCTCTAGATTGGCTGTCATTTTGGTGATATTCTTTGTAAAAAAAAAAAAAAAGAAAATCCTCTTACAAATGTACAATGCATTCTGTATTTGTACAGCCCTGACTTTAGCAAACTCTTCTAGACTAATGAATATAATACATTGATTAGTAATTGATTAATAGGGACACCTGGGTCACTCATGTGTCTCAGTGAGTGTCTAACTCTCGATTTCAGCTCTGGTTGTGATCCCAAGGTTGTGGGATTGAGCCCCACATTGGGCTCTGCACTGAGATTAAGATTGTCTCTCTCCCTCTGCTCCTCAACCCTGCTCATGCTCTCTCTCTAAAAACATTTAAAAAGTTATTGATTAATAATACATTAACCATTAAGGTACATTGATTATATTGATTGAGGATAAGACCAAAATATACACATTCAAATGCTGTTCTAAGGAGAATATATTTATGTAATATTTATACAAAATAGCCATATAAAGTAAATGTCACTCACATGTAAGGTATTATATTTAGGTTCACTTAAGACAAATTAAATTAAAATGTCAAACTGAATGCAGACTGTGTAACTTATTAGCCATTTTGCATATTAAACCACATCAGTTTTTTCAGGGTACAGCTTTCAGGACTTGCTATGTATTTTTGTTTGTTTGTTTCTGATTCGCTAACTCCCAGGACTGAAATATGCCACTTCATTCTCTCTGTTCCTCTAAATTCCAATCCTCTGTCAATGACTATAGCATTCTATATACCTCTTCCACCATTTTTGCCCTAATCTGAAGAAATATCTCTTAACTTAGAAGAATTATTATATTTATTTCCAAAGTATGGATTATGTGTTCTGATCAGCATGCTATCTGACATTTATATAACTTAGTAGGGAGTTGCTTTTAAAATTAGAGTACAGGTATCCTTGCCTTGTACTCCTTGGTAATTTTTAGGATAAAAGAAAAAGAAATTGTACTTTGGGAAAATTAGAAAATATCCAGATGCCAAAAACCAATATAAAAAAGAGATTTTAAAGTCATGAAACATTGTACTTGGCTAAGGGCACATAGATGACTTTGTAGGGCATCAGAAGCAGAATGATTGCTTTTTAAAAAAACACAAGAAACATTTGGAGAATCATTTTAATAACCTATTGCTTGAAAATCTATTGCCAACATGTTAGAGTAGGCTGTCTAAAATCTGTGATTCCTTACTTAAAATATAAGCAAAAATAAAATGAGCTAACAGACAACATATTCATATACTGTCTTTGTGGATACATGTTAGTTATGAAAAAGCAATAAGGAAATATACTAACACTTGTGAACTTATATCTTGGTAATATGATATAAATAAATGGTAAATTGCTTTGTAAGGGATTCTTGACACAGAGCAGTACATAGTTTGTAAGATAATATTTAATATATTTAATTTAAACCTAAGTTGCATAAATGTTCTACTTCCCTGCCACACTCTCCTTCAACATCTAACTGTCCCCTAAAACAATGCTCCCATTTCCAATCTACTGTAATAGAAGAAACCTTCCAAGTGGAAGGAAACTATTCTGGGAATAGATGTTAATGTGGGATAAATATTTTATCATGAAATAAAGAAATGTAAGTAAAACCTCTTCAAAACATACCCCAAAAAAAGGGAGACAGAAAGAGGATCAAACAAAAGAGGTTATGACAGAAAGAGGAGAGAAAAATTTGAGTTGTAGAACTAACAAAAACAATTTAAAGGAAAATAAAAACAAAAATGAATACAGCATGAGAAACATCGAAATATAGAAAAGGCATCCTAAAATATCAGAATCAAGATGATAGGCTCAAAACATATAAAGCCAAATTCATTAAAAAAGAAAAAAGTTTTAGGATAAAAAATATAGAAAACAGATAAAGAAGAATCCATGCATGCCTAATTTATATATCCAGTGAATAGAAAAAAAGTGAAGTTAACATACCAAAATAAACCAGAAAAAAAGTGTTTTCCTTTTGAATGAAAGACCTGAAGGTTGAGATTTAGAGAACATACTTTTAAAGAAACTATAAAAAAGTGATCAGTGTCAGAAAATATTAAAATACATAATTTTCAGCTTTAGAGGTTAATGGAAAACTCATATAGGGTCAAAGTCAAGGAAAAAAACTTTTCATAAGATAGGGAAATTTTCTTAACTTCTTGGGTTTTCATTTTTCCTCCATAGAAAACTTACTGTCTATAAGCAAGCTCTAGAAAGTCACCAATGAAGAAAAACAAGGGAAAAAATACATTTTTCCAGTTTTATTGAGAAATAGCTGACATACATCACTGTATAAGTTTAAGGCATACAGCATGTTGGTGTGATTTACATATAAAATGATTACAATAGCTTTAGGTGTTAACATTCATCATCTCATACTGATATCATAAAAAGAAAGGGGAAAATATTTCCCCTTGTGATAAGAACTTAGGACTGACTCTTTGCTTTTTTAATATTTATTTTTATTTTTGACAGAGAGAGAGAATATGAATGAATGAATGAATGAATGAGGTAGTGGCAAAGAAAGAGAGAGACAGAATCCAGAGCAGGATCAAGGCTCTGAGCTCTCAGCACAGGGCCCAACATGGGGCTCAAAATCACGAACCACAAGATCCTGACCTGAGCTAGCCAGACACTTAACTGACTGAGCCACTCAGGCACCCCTAGGATTTACTCTCATAACAACTTTCCTACCTATCATATAGCAGAGTTAGCTGTAGTCATTATCACTTACATGACATCCCTAACCAAAAGTTACTCCTTTTGACCACCTTCCTTCCTCCAAATCCTCTTCTTCCCACCTACCATTTCTGGTAACCACACATTTGGATCTCTACTTCTATGAGTTTGGTGGGGATTTTTGTTGTGTTTTATTTTGTTTTGTTGTTTTTTAAATTCTACATATAAGTAAGGGCATACAATATTTGTCTTTGTCTGACTTGTTTCACTTAGCATGATGCCTTCAAGGTCCATCCATGTTGTCACAAATGGTAGGATTTCCTTTTTTTTTTATGGCTGAATCATATTCCATTGTACATACATGCCACAACTTCCTTATCCATTTGTCTGTTCAGAGGACAATTAAGTTGTTTCTAGTCTTCACTATTGTAAATAATGTTGTTGTGAGCATGGAGATTCGGATATCCTTTTGAGTTAGTGTTTTCATTTCCTTTGGACTTATTCCCAAAAGTGGAATTGCGGGACCATATGGTATGATTTTTAAGAAACTTCCATACTGTTTCCATAGTGGCTGCACCAATTTACATTCCCATCAACAGTGCACAAGTGTTCCCTTTTCTCTGTCTCCTCACCAACACTTGTTATTGTGTGTGTGTGTGTGTGTGTGTGTGTGTGTTTTGTTTTTGATGATGGCCATTCTAACAGGCATGAGGTGACATCTCATTGTGCTTTTGATTTGCATTCTCCTAATGATCAGTGATGTTGAGCATCTAGTAAATAAATATTGACTTAGAAATTTCATAACTAGCTAAGCTGCCATTCTATTATCGATACCACACAGGTTATATTTCCCAACAGGCCCAAGCATAAGGACTAGTGTATCCATGAACACTTTTGGAAAAAAAAAATGCACCTGAAGATGAACTTCATTCAACTAAGTTATGAAATGAGTGTTTCTTGGAAAAATGATAAAAATAACTATTAATATATAGACTCTAGACAGGCAGAGAAAGACAAATACCATATGATTGCATGTATAGGAGGATTAGGAGGAACTTAATGGAGGACCAAGGGGGAGAAGAAGGGGGGAAATAGTGGGGGAGAGGGAGAGGCAAACCATGAAAGACTCTTGAATGCTGAGAACAAACTGAGGACTGATGGGTGTATGTGGGGGGGAGATGTGCATGGAGGAGGGCACTTGTGGGGATGAGCACTGGGTGTTACATGGAAACCAACTTGACAATAACTGTTTGTAAAAAAAAAATATAGATAGATAGATAGATAGATAGATAGATAGATAGATAGATAGATATAGACCCTAGATATTCAGTCACTAAACAAAATGTAAGCAAAATTTAAGTGCATGTGGGTATATAATTACATGTATGTATGTGTGTATAAAACACACATAGGGGGTTCTGGATAGCTCAATCAGTTGAGGGTCCCACTCTTGATTTTGTCTCAGGTCATGGTCCCAGCATCATGGGATCATCAGGACCGTGCTGAGTTCTAGAGCCTGCTTAAGATTCTTTGTCTCCTGGGGTGCCTGGGTGGATCAGCTGGTTGACAGTCCAGCTCTTGATTTTGGTTCAGGTCACGATCTCAGTTTGAGTTTGAGCCCCACATTGAGCTCAGTGCGGAGCCTGTTTGGAAACTGCTCTTTCTCCCTCTCTCTCTCTGCCCATCCCCTGTGCATGCTTGCTTGCTGACTTGGGCTCTTTCTCTCTCTCTCAAATAAATAAAAACTTTAAAAAATAAAAGTAATTTTAGAAGATTCTTCTCCCCCCCCCCTTCTGCCCCTCTCCCCTGCTTTTTGTCTCTTCTCTAAAATAAATTTTTAAAATTATGAATAAATAAATCTGTTCTTGTGATTTCATAACTAATATCTTTGTGTAGATTTCTTTTTGTTTCTTTTTGGGTTTTTTATGTTTGTTTATTTTTGAGAGAGAGAGTGAGAGAGAGAGAGCGAGAGAGCCCATGCATGGGAGGGGCAGAAAGAGAGGAAAATACAGAATCTGAAGCAGGCTCCAGGCTCTGAGCAGTCAGCACATGCCTGACTTGGGGCTTGAACTCACAAACCATGAAATTAGGACTTGAGCCAAAGTCAGATTTAACCGACTGTGCCACCCAGGTACCCCTGAGTAGATGTTTTAAATGTTGTCATTTCTTTTTTTCCTTTCTTTTTTTTTTTTTTTTTTTTTTTTGCTTATAAAAGATTTATTTCTTTATCTTGTCTTCTGTGGGGCCCATGGCTAACTATTCTTCAGTAGTTGCCAGTGACAATATCAAAAGTAAAACAGGCAAAAGAAACATGGTAATATAGAGTTAATGAAGAAGTAAAAAATGAGTGTGTGGGTTTCACCTTGGGAAGAAACTGGCTTTTAGAAAGGAAACAAAGTATAACCAAAAAATAAACATAATCAAGTTGTGGATAAAAGAGGAATTTAACAAAGAGAGGTACTGCTGTGCTTGGATGGTTCAGTTGGTTAAAGTGTTTAACTCTTGGTTTTGACTCAGATCACAACCTCATCAGCAGTAGGATCAAGCCCCATGTCAGGCCCTGGGTTGACAGCACAGGGCCTGCTTGGGATTCTCTCTCTCCCTCTCTCTACTCCTCCTCAGCTCATTCATTCTCTCTCTGTCTATCTCTATGTCTCTCATTGTCTCTTTCTCAAAATAAATACATAAATAAATAAACTTTCAAAGAAAAAGAGAGGGGCACCTGGTTGACTCAATTGGTTAAGCCTCTGACTTCGGTTCAGGTCATGATCTCATGGTTTGTGGGTTCGAGCCCCACGACAGGCTCTGCTGATAGCTAGCTCAGAGCCTGGAGCCTGTTTCAGGTTCTGTGTCTCCCTCTCTCTCTGACCCTCCCCTGTTCATGCTCCTGCTCGCTCTCTCTCTCTCTCTCTCTCTCTCTCTTTCTCTCTCTCTCTCTCTCTCTCTCTCTCTCTCTCTCACACACACACACACACACACACACACACACATAAAACATTTAAAAATTTTTAAAATAAATAAAAGAAAAAGAGAGGTACGATGATAGATGTAGAATATGATAAAAGTTAATGAGTGATAAAATTCTTAGAACAATTGCTATATGCTATAAAATTATTGGTGTTGGAAACATGCAAATAAGAGTTTCTGTAATTTTGAAATTACTTCAGATACTGGGCCATGTTGTTGTTTTAACTGTGGAAGAAGCTCTAAGGGACTAGACAGCTTGAGTTATGGCTTTAACCTGGTTATGTAATTGAATGGTGATAATTTAGGAATATAATTGGATATGCCCAGGTATTGTAAGGGATCGGAATGTTCTCATCTCTTTCTGGAAGGTCAGTCACTTGAGTTAAATCTTATATATTAAAAAATATAATTTTAGGTACACTGTTTAAAGGTGAGGAAATAACCACTAGAAGTATTAAAAATAATAGTATAAATAATGAAATTGGGTTTTAGCCTTGGAAAGCATAATTAAAATCATATAATTAGCTCGCAGCAGTGGGGTTCTACCAATTAATATTTGTTGTTACTGCGACCTGCCAGACCCTCCTGCCAGTCTGGTCACCCTGGCACATCCAAGGACTCCATGCACCTCCGTGATCTGGATCTCAGGGAAACTGGTCCAGAGTAACAGCAGGCACCTGCTGTCCCGTCTGTTGTGCCTCGGCCACAACAGCTCTATTTTGAATACCTGTTCTGAGCCTCAGTTAAAAATACTGATTTTCTCATTTTCAGAAAAGAAAACCTATAGATATCTTCTAAAGTTGATCATATACAAATACAGATTTATGAAATAAACAGACTGCATCATTCTAATGAAAACAGGAACATTCATTCAGAGCTTTATGATTTTTGAAGCATTTCATATGCATTATGTTATGTGATTCTCAGAACAAACTTGGGAGGACAGTCAAAATGCATTTGTAGATGGCAGAGTTGAGGTTAGAGTCTAGATCTTTTGTCACTTAAATCTGTTAAGTATTTAATCTGTAGAACACTGCTTTATTTATATATTATTTTAATATTTATATTTATATTTAATATATATTTCTACTCAAAATGGGTTTAAGATAGTATCCATTAAGAAAACAGAAAAGCAAAAGGCAAGGTAATATGTACTAAAGAAGGAAAACATTGCTCAATTTATTTTATCTTTCTAATAAAACAGTCTAGTGCTTGAGATTAAGTCTTACATGTTATAGTCCCAGATATTCTCAATAGCGAGTATCCCAGTAGATGTTCCCTTGTGTGTTGGTAATTTGTAATTCTCCTTTATTCCAAGGCTGTGTACTTATTTTAGCTATTATTTAAGAGAAGACTGGAGAGCAAAATCAATGGCTAGTTGTACACATACACAAACACACACAGAACTTCTACTGCTTATCTGATCAAGTCTCCTGTAAAACATACTGGCTTAATTTCATTAGCTAGATTAACTTTTATAGTTAAAATGTATTCATCATATCTTTTGGCACACTTCAACTTTAGATACAAAATTTAAAAACAAATATAAACTTCCTTAGCAAAACATTAAAATTTGAAATGTAAGAGGATATTCCTAAATTAAAGTTTTTTTTTTTATGTTTTTTATTTATTTCAAGGAGAGAGAGAGACAGCGTGAGCACGGGAGGGTCAGAGAGAGAGGGAGTCACAGACTGAAACAGGCTCCAGGCTCTGAGCTGGCAGTCAGTACAGAGCCCGATGCGGGGCTCGAACCCACGAACCGCGAGATCATGACCTGAGCGAAAGTCGGACGCTTAACCGACTAAGCCACCCAGGCGCCCCCCCCTAAATTAAAGTTATATTTAAAAGCTACTATGATTTTATAGTCATTTTTTAAAAATATTTTTATTTATTTATAGGAGAGAGAGAGAAACAGCGTGAGCAGGGGAGGGTCAGAGAGAGAGGGAGTCACAGACTGAAACAGACTCCAGGCTCTGAGCTGGCAGTCAGTACAGAGCCCGATGCGGGGCTCGAACCCACGAACCGCGAGATCATGACCTAAGCGAAAGTCGGACGCTTAACCAACTAAGCCACCCAGGAGCCCCTTATGGTCATTTTTAAATTTTAATTCTGCTATAGTTAATGTACAGTATTGTAATGTATAGTTAATGTCATACTAGTTTCAGGTATACAATATACTGATTCAAATATTCTATGTATTACTCGGTGCTTGTCATAACTACCTTTTTTTTTTAATCCAGTATAGTTAACATACAGTGTTATATTAGTTTCAGGTGTAGAGTATAGTGATTCGACACTTCCATGTATTACTCAGTGCTCATCAAGAAAACTGTACTCTTAATCCCTTCTCCTATTTCACTCACCTCCTCATCCATCTCCCCTTAGTAACCATCAGTTTATTCTCTATGGTTGAGTCAGTTTTTTGGTTTGTCACCTTTTTTCTTTATTCTTTTGTTTGTCAAATTCCACATATGAAGTGAAATCATATTTTATAGTCATGTTTGAGTAAAATCTTTATCCGCTTTTACAAACATAAATCTGTTTTGAATGTTTTCCAGATACCATATGTTATTTTCATTACTTATATTTGATGTCTCCTATTGGTGCAATTACATTTATGTATAGTAGGCTGATACAGCTTTCAAATACTAACAAAAATAAATTTTAAAAATGGTATGGATTTAGTGAATTTGGCTAAGTACTACACGTTCATAAGAAATAGCAGTAATAGTATATCAACAGTGAATACAAAACTCAGGTCCCCAAAGAGCATATAAATCTCGAACAGAAAGGGCAGAGATAAGACTGTAAGCAAACCATATAGCAAATAAGACTATGTAGTAAAATCTATATAATTTGGGATATATATTAAAAACTTTCTAATGTATTCACTTTGACAGAGAGAGAGCATGAGTTGGGGAGAGGCAGAGAGAGGGTGTAAGAGAATTCCAAACAGGTTCTGTGTTGTCAACACACAGAGCCCCAAACAGGACTCAATCTCTTGAACTGCGAGATCATGACCTGAGGTAAAATCAATAATCTTAGTTGCCTAACTACTAAGCTAACCAGGCACCTCTGGAATATTTTAACCAAAGGAAGTATTTATTGTGTTAAGGAATGAAATAAAAATATGACTTTGTAATGGAGATACCATATGTTGGAGATACATGGGAGCCATCTAAGATGAAGAGAACTGTTATGTTAGAGGTTGAAGTGAGCATAGATTGGGCCTGGATTTTACTTCAAATATCAATTCTGACAAATTGGTGTTGTTTACTTTCTGGGGATACTGTACTGGCATGCATCCATGAAAGAGTGCTGTTATTAATTGATTATCGCTATGATCAAGTAATGAATAATGGTAATTTTCTTGTGGTAGCAATTACAAGGAAAATACAGGATATACCAGTTATCCCATTTAGCTAGTATAGAACAAAATGGATAAGATTAGTGTTAGTTAAACTGGAAAGAGTGGGCACTGTTTACAAGAAAGAAAAATTGCAATTTCAAAGATAATTTGGGCTTTCCAGCTCTGTGGCTATGCTCCCAAAGGCTTGTTTCATATTATATATATATCTGAATTTCCAGTAACTGACATAGTGTCTAGCTGGCAGAATTACTTCTGCTTGGAATATACCCTCTCTTTTCAAATCTTCTCTATAGGGTTATGCAAAGTAAGTTTTCTATGAAATTATATATGCAAAAACAATTCAAGTAGTGTAAAACATTGTGAAAGGGCTATACTGATAACAGAGAAACTACATCATTGAGCTGTTTATTTTATGACCCTTCTGACATTATTATTACCCAGAGAATAGGAATCATCATTTTGTAGACTCATTGTGACTCCTGAATGAGCCATATATAGTCTTGGACATACTGTAGATTTCCATAAATGCAGAAAGAATAAAAAACATACCCTGAGTGTTTGGGGATAACTCAACATCGCATTGCCACTTAACTTTATTTAAAGTATCCGTCTACAATGAGATCAGGATCATCACTATCATAGGGAAGTATTCCTTTGGGAAATGAGTTTCTTGTTCTCCATTTCTCCTCATCCTTAGATGTCTCTTCAAAGCAAAACTGCAGTACACAGTGTTAGGAAAACAAAAATAAAAACAAAACAAAACAAAACAAAAACCAAATAAATAAAAAATAGTCCTGTTGGAAGGACTAAGCATAGTACTTATTTTAAGTACTTGTTTTAAGTAAGATATTTCAATATTTATTTCACTTAAAGTGGGTGAAATGCCCCTGTATCTAGTTACAGTTTCTAGTAAGCACATTGTCTCACCAGAAAATTGAAGAAAATTACAGACAAATAATTTTAAAAACAAATAGAAAATATTAAAGTTTATTATAGATTTCTAAACCAAAATCTGCAGTTAAGAGAATGAGAGTTCCTATTTTGACCACTCTACTTTATATGAGTATCAGCAGTACAGTCTGGGTCTGTGCTGAAGATGATTATAAAATAAGATAGAGTGTGTAGATATACCATATGAAATAATAAGCATTGATTCTTCAGTTCATGTCAGCAAAACCTCAGAGACTGTGCACCTGCTTTCTTGCCTTTAACTCTACAAAGAGATTGTTAAGGCATAGTGTATTTTTGAAGGAAATACATAGCCAGCTGAACAGATCTTGTCCATAACACATTTATTTAGAAGTAACAGGTATAGGAGGTTCTTCAAAATGATTTTTAATATTAGCTCAGTATTCCAAATAAAACTTATTTGAGTTCTTTTATTTTTTTTTTTTAAAGACCTGAATGTCAGTAAGCTGGTCTAGCTTTTATTAAAGTATTTATTAACTCCATTGCAATTACTGTCTCACCATCCTAACATATTAACTATTGCTATAGTCAAATAGCCACCTGTGCAAAGGGGAGACTGATGTCAAACTAGAATCTTTGTAAAACTCCCCATTGTACACTATTGCCCCTTTAATATTTCATAGGCCTATATGTAGCTGTTAAATTATTCAAGCCACCTCCACTTCTTGAGCATCCTATCTTTTTGTATATGGCTTTTGTCAAAGGGCTTGAAATGTGGTCGTCTGCAGGAAACTTGGTGATGCATTAAGATGCATGAGCAGAACTCAGGAGGAACTGCCCGTCTTTTCCAGAGCATTCCACTGGCACTGTCTTTGTTTACCTTTGCTAGGGAAGAGGATACCTGCCTTGGGAAAAATTGCATTCCAATAAAGTATTGCTTTTCCTAAAACAAATTAGTAAAGCCTTCTCTGATAAAAAACCATATAGACACTTGTGTCTTAAATATTTCCCCTAGAATCTTCCCTTTTTTTTGGTCTAAATTATTAAATAGAAAGAGATGTCTCCTGTGGCTGTCTCTTCTTGTCTCCCGCAGTTTTGGAGGGTTGTGGAAGGCTCATAAACAAGTAACATTGAACTATTTTGCCTCTTGTAATAATGCATTTTCACACTAGAAATAACTAAAGCCAGTTGGAATTTTGAATCCTGAGAGTTGTTGATGCATTAAAGAAGGTAGGATCAGAACCAAAATTTAATAAATGCCTAATAAGAGGCCAACTAATGTGCTGCATACTCAGTCAAACATTATGGCAATTTATTTGTCAAAACAGTCTTCAGAAAGAGGGCTGTCTAAAATTATAACCTTACAGATAAAGAAAATGAGGCTCAAAGTGGCAAATTTCTTGCTTAAATTCACACAGCAAGTAGTGGCAGACCTGGGAATAAAATTTATCTTTTCCACCAAGAACACCTATATACCTCTTTGCCACTCTGCTCTTTTTCATTATTGCCACAATTACCGCAAATCAGACACATTGAAAGCTAATTAAAACTATCTTAAGCTGGTGGTTCATTTATTGTGGGCATGGTATGCTCAGACTCAGACTTTGTTAGAAATAATGAAATCCCAATTCTAAATGGTAATGATAATTTGCAACGATTGCCCAATATTTTCAATTTACATCTATGTATTGTTTATACTAGCCAGTGTCCTGGAAAAGTCACACTAGATGTTATTTCTGACTCATATTTTGTTTTACTCCTTGACATGTCTTTAGTTACATAATACAGGTACAAGTGTCTTATTTGGATTTTCCAGGGTTTAGTATATGAGTATAATTAAAAATATTTATTATATTTTAAAAATATAATAAAGTTTTGTTCTTAAACTTTCCAGCAACTGATGGTTAGAGGATATCCAAATTGCATTAATTTTTTAGTAAACCTGGAATTCTGTGAAAGGAAAAAATATATTAAGAGCCACAAGCAGCATGATTTTCATTTCTGTGGTTTATGACCACAATGGCCATTCTAAAGAGCACCCTTTAATTATGAAAGATGGCCTGTTAGAGGAAATATCATAATTTGATAATAAAATTCACTGGTAAATAAGTATTTTTAAAATTTTGTGTTTATACCTTACTAATTCCAAAAGCTCCACACTTCAAATATTAATAATTTATTGGATGAATCTCAAAACCCTTACTCTGTGTATTCTGTTGGTGCAAAATAATTGTCTGATTGATCTTTTCTGTTGGTATTTATAAATTAAGGCACTAATATTGTCAAGATGTCAGTTTTTCTCACTGTGATCTATGAATTCATATATCAATAAAAATCCCAGCACGTTATTTTGTGGCTGTGAATGAACTGATTCTAAAGTTGATGTGGAGAGGCAAACGACCCAGGAGAGGCAACACAATATTAAAGAATAAATTTTGAGGACTGACACCATTTCGAGTTTTACTGTAAAGCTACAGTAATCAAGACATTTTGGTACTGGAGAAAAAAGAGACAAATAGATCAATGGAACCAAATACATAGCTAGAAACAGACCTATGCAAATAGGGTAAATTGAATTTTGACAAAAGATGGAGCAAATACAGTCATTTCAACAAATAGTGCTAGAATGATTTGACATCCACACTCAAAAAAATGAATCTGTCTATAGATCTCACACCCTTTATAGAAATTAACTCAAAATGGATCACAGACCCAAATGGAAAATGCAAAACTATACAATTTTTAGAAGATAACATTGGAGAAAACTTACGTGACCTTAGCCAGTGACTCAATAACTTTTTAGATACAAACACAAAAAGACATGATCCGTGAAAGAAATAATTCATAAGCTGGACTTCATTAAAATGAAAAAAATCTGCTCTGAGAAAGATAATGTCAGGAGAATCAGAAGATAAGCCACAGACTTAGAGGAAGATTTTGCAAAAGACACAATTGATAAAGGACAATAATACAAATAACTCTTAAAAGCTTGACAATAAGGGGAAAAAAATGAGAAAGTGAGCCAAAGAATGTAACAGACAGCTCACCAAAGATGCATAGGTGGCAGGTAAGCCACCTATACATTTTATGTCACTGAGAAAATACAAATTAAAATACCAATGAGCTAACATTATATGCCTGCTACAGTGGTCAAGATCCAGATCAGTGAGACACTAAATGCTAGTGAGGATGTGGAACAACAGGAACTGATTCATTGCTGTTAGGGATGCAAAATAGAATACTCACTCTGGAAGAGAGTGGTTGTTTACAAGACTTAGTGTACTCTTACCATAAAATCCACCAGTTCTACTCCTTGATATTTATACAATGGAGTTGAAAATATATGTTCACACAAAATCTTCCATAGAAATGTTTATAGAAGCCTTCTTTTTTATTTAATATATTTTTTTTTATTTCTAGGAGACAGAGAGAGAGAGACAGTGTGAGCAGGGGAGGGTCAGAGAGAGAGGGAGATACAGACTGTGAAATAGGCTCCAGGCTCTGAGCTGACAGTCAGCACAGAGCCCGACGTGGGGCTCGAACCCACGAACTGCGAGATCATGACCTAAGTGAAAGTCGGATGCTCAACCGACTAAGCCACCCAGGCGCCCCTATAGAAGCCTTCTTTATAATTTCCAAAATTTGGAAATAACCGCGATGTTCCTGGCATGGGTAAATAAACCCATGGGTACATCTAGACAATTTGATATTATTCAGTGCTAACATAAATAAAGCTATCAAGCCAGGAAAATACATGGAAGAAACTTAAATTCATATTACTAAGTGAAAGAAGCCAATATGAAAGTCACACACTGTATGATTCCAACTGTATGACACTCTATAAAGCAAAGCTGTGGAGAGAGTAAAAAAGATGAGTGGCTGCAAAGGGTTGGAGGCGTAGGAGGGAGGAATGAACAGGCAAGAATACACATGATTTTGAGAGAGTGAAAATACTTTGTATGCCACCATAATGATGGAGATATATATATATATATATACACACACATAATTATACATTTGTCCAAACCCAGAAAACGTACAATACCAAAAGTGAACACTGATGTAAACTAAGGATTGTGTTCATGACGTATTATTGTAGGTACACCAGTCATAACAAATTTTCCACCCTGAAGGGGTTGTTGCTAATGTGAAAGGCTAGAGATGCATGAAAGCAAGAGGAGGAGTATACGGTGAATCATTGTACCTGCCCTCAATTTTCCTGTGAATCTAAAACTGCTCTAAAAAACTTAAGACTTTATAAAATGTTTTAATTTAAAAAATTAAGGTGCTTTGTATTTATCTTTGAGGAAAGAACAATAGACTTGAGGTCAGAAGTCTTGATTTAAGCTCTGACGTTATACCTTATAAGTTACTTTCTGAGATATTCTAATGCCACTACCCTGAGAATTCATTCACTCTTTCATTTATTCGTTCATTTACTCATAATGGATCTTGCTTATTATCTAACATCTATGATGCTAGTTTTCAGGACCACAAAATTCAGTTAGAGACATTTCTTGTTTGCAAGGAATTAAAAATCTAAGTCTGACAATAAAACAAATTAATATACCCAAAAGCTGTTTTGTGTCATCACCAAAAAAAATGGGACAATAAGTGCCATTGTAGTGATCAAGTGAGACAATAATTATGCGAGTGCCTTCTAAAATATAAAATGTCTATATATTTAACGTGAGTTATACAATAATAATCTTATACAATTTAAATTTTGTAAGCCCCGCTACTAATAAAAAATGCAAATAAAATATCCAATTCCTAGCACATAGGGAAACTATGTTTACATTACAGAATTAATGAGGGCTTGTTGGAAGAATTAATGAACATGCTGTTCTATCAAGTGTTATATAATTACACAATTAAGATTAGCAGAAATTTTAAATGCTATTTCTTAATGTTAATAAGCATGTGTTAGGAGTATAAACACAGTTTTTAAACACAAAAAAATTTGGTTTCTAAGCATAAAAACTTTTATGCCAAAAAACAAAATTATTTTATGAAGAAAGCGTTCTTCTATGTGACATTGTAATAGCTGCCTTATTTTTTAATAAACAGTAATATGGATAAAGCCATATGAAAGGAACAGTTAAAGAAAGCATATTTACATGAAGAGATTGAGAGATAACTAAGAAGCATATAAACAGAAATATATATATATCATTAAAGCACTAAATTTTAAGAATATATTTAAATATATTTAAATATTTAAATATATTTATATTCTATTTTTATAGAATATAAATATAAAGTATTTATATTCTACTTTTGAAAAAAATAGTAATATGTATTTTCAAGTACTATTTATTGTTATATTTCTATTATTGTTATCTATTATGATTTATTCTGAATGTCACTTAAGTGCCAGTTTTTAGGCCCTGGAGAAAGAAATGTGAGCAGATTTGGAAAGCACCTGCTGTTATGGAGATTGCATTGGAGTGGTGGTAAATAGACAGGAATCGAATGGCAAGTCAATAATGAGTACAGCAGATATGCCTGGGAGTGAAACAAACCTATATACTGTTTAAGAAGAGGATTGCTGGACATGTGTACCAAGGGACATTATTTCATATAGTGTGATCAGGGAAAGCTTCCCTGATGAATGCATTTTTTGGCATAATTAAAAGGAATGAAGGAACAGAGAGTATTCTAGGCAGAGGAAACAGCAAGTGCCAAAGCCCTGCTTTGGGAGCCTACTTTTCCTAGGAAAGCAACAAGAATAGTGAGGCTGAAGCAGAATAGGACAAAGGAGACCTTATTAAACTTGCAACTCTCCAGTTGGAGTTACCTCAGTGTAGAACATCCCATATTCCCAGTGGACATCAGACCTGCAGAGTGCTAGTGAATATTTAGAAGACAGCTCCCTGAGGGGAAAAAACAGGAAGGGGAGCTGATTGATACCATTTACCAGTTTCCACATTGTAAGTGTGTCTACTATGATGATTTAAAGACAGTGGTCTGATGTCACTGAACATCGAGTTGGGAAGAGGTATACCCAGTCGGTTCTTGAGAACCAGTATGAGTCAGCTCCAACACACCCTTGCATTGATGCCTATGTATCTGAAGTAAACTCCCATAAATACAGAATATTGCATAATTTTGTTTACAAAATTGAGCAGGTATTGACGGTTTGAATAAGTGAAACTAGGAAAGGTCCTATAATTGTTGGTGACTGACAACAAAGATTGTAAATTTTTACTAAGTGTAGAGCATTCTTTCTGGAAAACAAAGGCGGTGTTCAAGATACATTGTTAATCCTGTCACTTCTGTGGTAACTGATGTGGAAGAATATTAGGACTCTAAAATCATTATCTTCATGGAATAACATCAAACGTATTCATTTTAATGGCCACAATATGACATAGATCAGCTTTAATGAGTGAACTGTATAGTGGCTGGAAATGCTAATGATAACTCAGTTGATTAATAGACAGAAATTATTGTGACAAAAGTGATGATTTTTCTTCCCCCATCACTCATTTCACTTTAACTTATCATATGTGTTCAGTTGTAAATGACAAAATAGTTGTAAAAATAACAAAAATTAGAGAAAATACTGAAAATGTTTCTTTATAAAACATGTGTAAAGAGCCAAATATGTGAAGGAAGGAAAGGGGATTTTATATTTTAATTCAGTTTAAGAATCAGCATCAAAAAGGGAAAAAAAGGGGGATTAGAGGAAGATTTTAAAATAATATCAGTGGCAACAGCATATTTTTAAGCTTTTTCATTTAAAATATTTTCAGGTTTTGGGGTGCCTGGGTGGCTTAGTCGGTTAAGCGTCCGACTTTCGCTTAGGTCATGATCACGCGGTTCGTGGGTTCGGGCCCCGCGTTGGGCTCTGTGCTGACTGCCAGCTCAGAGCCTGGAGCCTGTTTCAGTCTGTGACTCCCTCTCTCTCTGACCCTCCCCTGCTCACGCTGTCTCTCTCTCTCTCTCTCCTAGAAATAAATAAAACATTAAAAAAAAATAAAATAAAATATTTTCAGGCTTAGACAATTTAAATGATTTATAGATAATCTTTATCCCCATAGCTATATATACATGTATATTTATAACCAAATATATGTGTGTGCATATGTATGTACGTATGTGTGTATATATGTATATATATCTTTATGAATCTATACATTGATACACAGATTTATTTTTATATGATTTGATGTGTATATATAAACACATCTATATAAATATATTTCTGCCTATACATATAATAAATGATAATAAAAATCATATTTATACTTCCAATTCCAATCAAACATGAGGTCTTTTTTAGCTTTCTCCCTCCCATATTTATAATTTTCTACTCCGTTAGTAAGAATCTAGGATCTCGCTGTCCACAGTATACTTACTGATTTTCTCTGCTTTAGAATGCAAATAAAATATTTCTGAAACTATTTCATAGGCATGTGAAAAACATTATGTTCAAAATTTACTTTTTTCCTTCCTACAGTTAGTTTTAATGTTTTGTTTCTATTGCATTTATTTATTTCATCCTATCTTTGTTGATTTTCATTTTTTTTGGATATGTAAAAGATTACCATAATTCTAAAAATGAGAAATACACATTTATATTCCAGAAGTTGTCCCTCATTCTATCCCTGTTCTTATGACCCTATCCTTTCAGTGACATTCCTTTCCACCTCTTGCATGTAAACAACTTCATTATTTTTTTATTCATCCTTGCTGTGTTGTCGGGTTTTTTGTTTTTTTTTTTTGGACAAATGGGTAATTACTGTATATGTTTCTTAATTTGCTTTTGTACTTACAAATAATAGCATACTATAAATGCACTTTGACTTTTATTTACTAAAAATATCATAATAGGGCACCTGGGTGATTCAGTTGGTTAAGTGTCTGACTTCTGATTTTGACTCGGGTCAAAGTCTCACAGTCGCAGGATTGAACCAATATGGAGCCTGCTTGTGATTCTTTCTCTCCCTCTCTCTCTGTGCTTCCCCTGCTTATGCTGTCTCTGTCTCACAACGTAAGTAAAATTAAAAAAATAAATGAAAATAAAAAGACCATTATAATGACAATGTTAGTACTTAAAATATGAATTTTATATTAGTAACCATATTGTTTAAGTGTTCATTTTCTGACCGTAGAAGTTTTTACTATGGTTATATAAAAAATAGTCATTTTTTTTGGTAAGCATGGAGATTTTATTCAAAATAATTGACAATATTAATGTAACCCAAATAGGCTTTTTATTGACTATTTTAAAATTTGACTAAGTAAATGTAAGTATGGCTAAAAAAAGAATATAAGTGTTTTAAATCACAATAATGTAAAAAATATTTATTTTAAATAAAAATATACACTAGATGACCAGGTGCACAAATATTTACTTAAATAATTCAGAAGAATAACACATAAGTAATATTTGTACATTTGGAAAAATATATATAACATATAGAAACTTTAAATCTTTCCATTATAACAAACAATAGGCAAAATAGAAAATAAAGCATGTTGTAAAAGACTAGATGTTTTTAAAATAGAAAAATATGACAGAATCGAGACTGAACATACATGATAACTCATATTCAGGAATACTTAAAATACCAAATTCTGAACTCCTGTAATAAATAATTTTATTCAAAGATATATCATGTGTTCAGAAAAAATGGCCATATATTAGACCACAAAGAAATCCCTGATACATTTTAAATATTAGAAAAAAGTCCAAATAGTATTCTTATCATAATACATTAAAATGATAAATTGTTAACCAAAGTAAAAGCCCCTTCCACTTTGTATTTTTTATGAAATTAAACAAATAGCAGGGTCATAAAGAAATAAATAAGGTGACATACTTTTCTGATAACGATAACATGTAATATCCAAAGAACTAAACCATTTATTTGAGGAAACATTTACTATTAAATGCCCATAGAACTAAAAATAAATAAAATATATAAACACTTAGCTCAAAAGGAGAAGAAAATAACATTAAATTAAACCAAAAGAGAAAAGAAGGAAGAAGTTACTGAAGATAAAAATATAGAATAGCTAAAAAGATAGTTAAAAATTAAAAAGCATTAAGACAAAGAAATAGAATTGCCAGATTTAGCAAATTAAATTACAGAGTACACAATTAAATTTGAATTTCAGATAAACAGGTAATTTCTTTTAAGTTTTTGTTTCTAGCTCATTAACATAAAGTACGATGTTGGTATCAAATGTGAGTCACAGTATAGTGACTTCAGCACTTCCATACATCACTAGGTACTCATCACAGCAAGTCCACTCCTTAATCCCCCTCCCCCATTTCACCCATTCCCTCTCCCACTTCCCCTCTGGTAACCATTAGTTGGTTCTCTATAGTTAAGATTCTATTTCTGGGCTTCTCTCTCTCTTCCTTTTTGCTTTTCTTTGTTTCTTATAGTCCACATATGAATGAAATCATATGGTATTTGTCTTTCTCTGGCTGACTTATTTTACTTAGCATAATACCCTGTAGCTCCATCCATATCATTGCAAATGGCAAGATTTCATTCGTTTTTATGGCTGAATAATATTCGCATTCATATATTCATGGCTCAATTATATTTATACATATAAGAATATAAATGTATACATATATAATTTAAATTATATATATACACACACATACACACACACACACACACACCACACACACACACACACACACATCCACATCCACATACCACATCTTCATTATCCATTCATCAGTCAATGGAAATTTGCGCTGCTTTCATATTTTGGCTATTGTAGATAATGCTTCTCTAAACATTTGGGTGCATGTATCCTTTGGAATGTGTGTTTTTGTATTTTGGGGGTAAATACCCAATAGTGTAATTACTGGATCATAGAGTAGTTCTGTTTTTAACTTTTTGAGAAACCTCCATACTCTCTTCCACGGTGGCTGCTCCAGTATGCAATCCCACCAATAGTGTACCAGAGTTTCTTTTTCTCCACATTTTCGCCAACATCTGTTGTATCTTGTGTTATTGCTTTTAGCCATTCTGACAGGTGAGAGGTGATATCTCAGTATAGTTTATCCATTTCCCTGATGATAAGTGATGATGAGCATCTCTTCATGTGTCTGTTGGCCATCTGGATGTCTTTTGAGAAATATCTGTTCATGTCTTCTCCTTTAATTGGATTTTTGGGGTTTTTTTTTGTGTGTTTTCAGTTGCACAACTTCTTTATATATTTTGGATACTAACCCCTTATCAGATATGTCATTAGTAGATATTTACTCCCATTTCATAGATTGCCTTTTAATTTTGTTGATTTTTCCTTCACTGTGCAGAAGCATTTTATTTTGATGTAGTCCCAATAATTTATTTTTGCTTTTTTACCCTCTTGTCTCAAAAGGCCTGTCTAGAAAGAAGTTGCCACAGTTGATGTCAGAGAATTTACTGCCTGTGCTCTCTTCTAGGATTATTATGGTTTCAGGTCTCACATTTAGGTTTTTAATCCATCCTGAGTTTATTTTTGTGTACTGTATGAGAAAATAGTCCAGTGTCACCCTTTTGCAAGTGGCTGTCTACTTTTCGCAACATCATTTGTTGAAGAGACTATTTTTCCCCTTGGATATTTGTTTATGCTTTGTCAAAGCTTAATTTACCATATAATCGTGGGTTTATTTCTGGGTTTTCTACTCTGTTCCATTGATCTGCGTGTCCCTTTTTTTTTTTTTTTCCAGTACCATATTGTTTTGATTACTACAGCTTTGTAATATAATTTGAAATCATTTTTTAAAAAATCTTTTATTTATATCTGAGAGAGAAGGAGAGACAGCATGAGCAGGGGAGGGTCAGAGAGAGAGGGAGACATAGAATCCCAAACAGGCTCCAGGCTCTGTCAGCGCAGAGCCTGAACTGTGAGATCATGACCTGAGCTGAGGTGGGATGCTTAACTGACTGAGCCACCCAGGCACCCCCTCTAACTTGTAGTCTTGAATTGGGATGCCTCTTGCTTTGTTTTTCTTTTTCAACATTGCTTTTGTTATTCAGGGTCTTTCGTAGTTCCTATAAATTTTAGGATTGTTGGTTCTAGCTCTGTAAAAAATGCTGTTGAGATTTTGACAGAGATTACATTAAGTGTGTAGATTGCTTTGGATAGAATAGACATTTGCTCTTCTAACCCATGAGCATGGAATATCTTTCCATATATTTGTATCATCTTCAATTACTTTTTCATCAATGTTTTATACTTTTCAGAGTATAGGTCTTTCCCCTCTTTGGTTTATTCCTAGGTAGCTTAAGGTTTTCGGTGCAATTGTAAATGAGATTGTTTCCTTAATTTCTCTTTCTGCTGATTCATTATTAGTTTATGGAAATGAAACACATTTCTGTATGTTGATTTTTGTATCCTGCAGCTTTGTTGAATTCATGTATCAGTTCTAGCAACTTTTTTGTGGATTCTTTCAGGTTTTCTATATAGAGAATCATGTCATCTGCAAAGAGTGAGTTTTGCTTCTTCCCTACAGATTTGAATGCCTTCTATTTCTTTTGTTGTCAGGTTGCTTTTGGTAGGACTTCCATTACTATGTTGAATAAAAGTGATGAGAGTAGACATCCTTGTCTTGTTCCTGACCTTAAGGGAAAACTCTGTTTTGTTTTGTTTTTTCCTTTAAGGATGATGTTAAGCTGTGAGTTTTTCATAAATGGCCTTTATAATGTTGAGGCCTGTATAATGTTCCATCTAAATCTACTTTGTTGAGGCTTTTTTAAAAAATATTTTATTTATTTTTGAGAGAGAGATAGAGACAGCATGAGCATGGGAGGATCAGAGAGAGAGGGAGGCACAGAATCTGAAACAGGCTCCAGGCTCTGAGCTGTCAGCACAGAGCCTGATGCAGGGCTCGAACCCACAAACGGTGAGCCCATGACCTGAGCCGAAGTCAGAGGCTCAACCGACTGAGCCACGCAGGCGTCCGGAGGCTTTTTATCATGAATGGATGTTGTGCTTTATCAAATGCTTTTTCTGCATCTACTGAAATGATCAAAAGGTTCTTATCCTTTCTTTTATTAATGTGGAGTATCACATTGATTGGTTTGTGAATATTGAACAATATTCACAAAGTCACATTTGATCATGGTGACTTTTTTTTGAAGATTTTTTTAAATGTATTGTTGGATTCAGTTTGCTAGTATATTGTTGAGGATTTTTACATCTATGCTCATCAGGGTTATTACCCTGTATTCTCTTTTTCAGTGGTATCTTTATTTGGCTTTGGTATCAGGGTAATGCTGGCCTCACAGAAGGAATTTGGAAGTTGTCCTTCCTTTCCATGTTTTGAAATAGTTTAAGAAGAATAATTCTTCGAGGCGCCTGGGTGGCTTAGTCGGTTGAGCGTCCGACTTTCGCTCAGGTCATGATCTCGCGGTTCGTGGGTTCTCTCTCTCCTAGAAATAAATAAAATATATATATATATATATTTTTTAAATATTTTTATTTATTTCTGGGAGAGAGAGAGAGAGAGACAGCGTGAGCAGGGGAGGGTCAGAGAGAGAGGGAGTCACAGACTGAAACAGGCTCCAGGCTCTGAGCTGGCAGTCAGCACAGAGCCCGACGCGGGGCTCGAACCCACGAACCGCGAGATCATGACCTGAGCGAAAGTCGGACGCTCAACCGACTAAGCCACCCAGGTGCCCCCCAAAAAATATATTAAAAAAAAAGAAGAAGAAGAAGAATTCTTCTATAAATGTTGGTAGAATTCACCTGTCAAGGCATCTGGTCCTGGACTTTTGTTTGTTGGGAGTTTTTTTTATTACTGACTCAATGATTTTGCTGATGATGCTCAATTTTTTGTTTCTTCCTGTTTCAATTTTATATGTTCAATTTTATATGTTTGTAGGGAGGTGCCCATTTGTTCTCAGCTATCCAATTTATTGACATTTGGCTCTCTAATATTCTCTTATAATTGTTTGTATTTCTGCAATATTAGTTGTTATTTCTCCTCTCCCATTTGTGACTTTATTTGAGTCCTTTCTCTTTTTTCTTGATAAGTCTAGCTATAGGTGTATCTAATTTATTGATTTTTTTTTTTTCACAGAACCAGCTTCCAGTTTCATTGTTATATTGGGTTCTTTTTTCTTTGTTTTAGTTTCTATGTCTTTTATTTCTGCTCTAATATTTATTATATCCTTCCTTCCGCTGGCTTTAGGTTTTGTTTGTTGTTCTTTTTCTAACTCCTTTAGGTGCTAGGTTAGGTTTTTTTATTTGACATTTTTTCTTACTTCTTGAGGTAGTCATGTATTGCTATAAACATTTCTCTTAGAAAAGTTTTTACTGTCTCCCAAAGGTTTTGAACCATCGTGCTTTAATTATGTGTTTCCATGTTTATCTTTTTCTTTTATTTCTTTTTCAACCCACTTATTGTTTATTTAATTCATTATTATTTAACTACTATGTATTTGTGCTCTTTCTAGATATTTTTCTTGTGTTGACTTCTAGTTATATTGCATCATGGTCAGAAAAGATGATGATCTTACTTCGATTTTTTTAGTTTATTGAAGTTTGTTTTGTGGAGTAATGTGTGACCTATTCTTGAGAATGTTTCATGTGCAATTGAACAGAATTGTATTCACTGTTTTAGGATGCAATGTTGTGAATATATTTGTTAAATCCATCTGATCCCATATGTCATTCAAAGCAATTGCTTTCTTGTCAGGTTTCTGTTTAGATGCTTTGTGTATTGATGTAATTTGGGTGTTGAATTCCGCTACTATTATTCTATCATTATTTATTACTTTCTTTATATTTGTTATTAACTGCTTTATGTATTTGGGTTATTTCATGTTCAGTGCATAAATATTTAAAATTGCTATATCTTCTTATAGGATTGTTCCTTTTATTACTATATGCTGTCTTTCTTTGTCTTTTGTTACAGTCTTTGTTTTAAAATTTGTTTTTTCTGAGGGCACCTGGGTGGCTCGTCCAGTAAGCATCTGACTTCGGCTCAGGTCATGATTTCTCTGTTCATGGGTTTCAACCCTGTGAGGGGTTTTGTGCTGATAGCTCAGATCCTGGAGCCTGCTTCTGATTCCATCTCTCGCTCACTCTATGCCCCTACCCCACTCACACTCTGTCTCCCTCACAAAAACAGGCATTTAAAATCTGTTTTGTCCAATATAAGTATTGCTGCATCTGCTTTCTTTTGACCTCCATTTACATGACAAATGTTTCTCCATCCCCTCACTTTCGATCTGCAAGTGTCTTTAGGAATAAAATGAGTCCTTGTAAGCAGTATATAAAAGGGTCTTTTTTTTTTGCATTATGTCACCCTGTATCTTTTGATTAGAGCATTTAATACATTTACATTAAAACTAATTATTGATAGGTATTCATTTATTGCCATTTTATTACCTGTACTGTAATTGTTTCTGAAGATTTTCACTATCCTTTTATCTTTCTCTATTTGATTTGCTGGGGGTTTTTTAGTGATATATTTGCATTTGTTTCTCTTTATTCTATGTATGTTTATTAAGATTTTTGATTTTTGATTACCATTAGGTAATCATTCATATGATATCTGCATATAGCGATCTACATTAAATTGATGGGTTTTTTTTTTAACTCATTCTTTATTCCTCTCCTTCCCATGCTTTAAGAATGGTGTCATATTTTACATCCTTTTATTTCCTGAGCTCCTTGACTGATATTTCCACTTAAAGTATCCCTATTTATACTTCTTTCAGAGATGGTTTAGTGGTCATGAACTCCTTTAATTTTTGTTTGTCTGGGAAACTCTTTATTTCTCTTTCTGCTCTGAATGATAGCCTTCCTATAGAGCATTCTTAGCTGCAAACTTTTCCCATTTAACACTTTGAATATATCATGCTGCTCCCCTCTGGTTTGTAAAGTGCTGTAAAATCCACTGAGATAGCTTTATGGGGTTTCCCTTGGATATAACTGTCTTCTTTTGTCTTGCTGCTTTTTATTTTTTAAATTTTTATATATTTTAAATTTTAAATCCAAGTTAGTTAACATATAGTGTAATATTGATTTCAGGAGCAGAATTTAGTGATTGATCACTTATGTATAACACTTAGTGCTCATCCCACCAAGTGCCTTCCTTAATGCCCATGACCTCTTTAGCCCATCCACCCATCCAATACCCCTTCGGCAATCCTGTTTGTTCTCTGTTATTAAGAGTCTCTTATGTTTTCCCTCCCTCTCTCTTTTCATCTTATTTTTCTTTCCCTTCCCCTATGATCATCTGTTTTGTTACTTAAATTTCACATATGAGTGAAATAATATGATATTTGTCAGATGATATTTGACTGATTTATTTTGCTTAGCATAATAAATTCTAGTTCTGTCATGTTGCAAATGGCAAGATTTCATTTACTTAATTGTCAAGTACTATTCCATTGTATACATATACCACCTCTTCTTTATCCATTCATCAGCTGATGAACATTTGGGCTCTTTCCATAATTGGACTACTGTTGATAGTGCTGCTATAAAGGTGTATGTGCCCCTTCAAATCAGCATTTTTGTATCTTTGGGATAAATACCTAGTAGTGTAACTGCTGGGTCATAAGTTAGCTCTATTTTTAATTTTTTACAGAAACTGCATACACTTCTCCAGAGTGGCTGCACCAGTTTGAATTCTCACCAACAATGCAAACGGATTCCTCTTTATGTGCATCCTTGCCAACATCTGTTGTTTCCTTAGTTGTTAAGTGTAGCCATTCTGACAGGTGGTATCTCATTTTGATTTTGATTTTGATTTCCCTGATGATGAGTCATGTTGAGCATCTTTTCATGTGTCTGTCAGCCATCTGGATGTCTTCTTTGGAAAATTGTCTATTCGTGTCTTTTGCCCATTTTTCCACTGAATTATTTCCTTTTTGGGTGTTGAGTTTGAGGAGTTCTTTTTGATTTTGGTTACTAATCTTTTGTCAAATGTGTCATTTGCAAGTATCTTCTCTGGTTCCTAGGTTGCCTTTTAGGTTTTTTTATATTGTTTTCTTCACTATGCAGAAGCTGTTTTTAGCCTGATGAAGTCCCAATAGTTCGTGTTTTCTTTTGTTTACCTATCCTCTAAAGACATGTCTAGTAAGAAGTTGCTGCAACTGAGGTCAATGAGGTTGATGTCTGTTTTCACCTCTAGGATTTTGATTTTTTTTCCTGTCTTACACTTAGGTTTTTCATCCATTAAATTTTTTCTTTATCACTATATTTTGCCGATTTAATCATAATATGTCTTGATATGGATCTACTTTTATTTTTTTGAAAGTTCTCTGTGCCTCCTGATCCAGATATCTGTTTCCTTCTCCACATTTCAAAAGTTTACAACTACCACCTCTTCAAATAAATTCTCTGCCCCCCACATTTTTTTCTTTTCTTCTTCTGGGACTCCTATAATGCAAAGTTCTTATATTTGGTGGATCACTGAGTTCCCTTAGTCTTGCGTAATTCCTTTTTTTCTCTTTTGTTCAGCATAATGACTTTCCATTACTCTGTCTTCTAGGTCATTAATACATTCCTCTGCTTCTTTCAGCCTGTTATTCATTTCATCAGACATGTGTCTCATTTTGTTTTTGAGTCATTTATCTCTGCTATGTTATTCTTTACCTTTGTGATAATGGTGTCACTCATGCCTTACACCTTTTTTCTCAAATCCACTGAGTATCTTTATGATCATTAATTTTAATTATCTATCAGGCATGTTACTTATATCTGTTTTATTTAGATCTCTGGCCATTGCCCTGTCCTATTCTTTCATTTGAGAGAAACCCCTCTATCTTCTCATTTTGTCTAAGTTTTTATGCCTGCTTCTCTCTGCTAAGAAAGTCAGCTATGTCTCCTATTATTGAGGGTAATGGCCTTATGAAGAAGAAATCCTGTAGTGCCCTACAGCATAGTATCCCCTGTTACCCAGGACCTGGTACTTTTGGGAGTGTCTCCAATATGTGCTGCATTTGCTCTGCTGTTGTCTCCTGGCCACTTTATCCTTCAGGCCAGTCATATGAAGAGCTTTTCTTTGCATGTGGTGGACAAACACTTTGCAGTGTTTGGTGCCTGGTCTGAATGTGCTAAGTTTTAACTGGGTGTGATCTGGTCTGCTTGTGAAATGAGACCTGTCACTGTCACTACCAGAACTGAGGATCCACAGAACTTCCAAGTCAGGAATCGCAGTGTTGGCAGTGGTTTTCGCTGGTGTTTTTGGGAAGTCCTGACATGCTGGGACTGAAGCAGCATGACTCAGAAGAGATGTTCCACCAGAGTGTGGCATTCTGGGGTGGGGCTTAGTGTCAGAAGTTAGTTAGCTATTGTTAGGGCTGTGCTAGTTCCAGCAGGTGGTCCTCTACTTATGCTGAGAATCAGGGAAAGGAAATGGCACTAGCCAATGTCTTTAATCTTGGGTGGGTCTCTCCATGAACACGACCTCTCTAAGACACTCTGAATGACTAACCTTCCCAGTGTGTGCTCAAGGTACTCTCCAGATTGCTGTCTCCATGCTATATGTCCGTGGGCTTAGACATTACAAAGAGCCACCCCAATGCCTCCAGGCTCTCTTTGAGCCAAGATCACTAACCTTCGGTACTCCAGGCTTGAAGGGGCACCTGGGTCGCTCAGATGGTTAAGTGTCTGACTCTTGGTTTCGGATCAGGTCATGATCTCACAGTTCTTGAGTTTGAGCCCTGTGTGGGGCTTTGCACTGACAGTGCATAGCCTGCTTGGGATTCTCTCTCTCTCCCTCTTTCTCTGCCTTCCCCTGCTCGCATGCTCTCTCTCTCTCTCAAAATACATAAATAAACTTAAAAAATAGAACCCCAGGATTTAATCCTGACTATTTGCAAGAACTCATGAAATTCAACCTCAGTCACTTCCAAGACAATTGCTATGGGGATTAATCTTCCCTTTATAGGCTTCCCTGTGTGTTAGTCTGTGTCTCTTATTCTTCTCCAGAACCATGGCTCCTTCCCCACGGTAGCAGCCAAGATGTGTTTCTTTCCAAAACTCCATTTCCATACTGCCTGCCATTTTTGATATGGTCTTTTATCTCCCTTTAGTTGTGGAGTATGTTCTAACATTTTCAGATCAATTTCTGGGGTATCTAACATGATTTAATAATTATATGGTTGGATTCATGGGATGAGGTGAGACTTGGGTGCTCCTATGCCACCATCATCTTCCACAGGTAATTCTACATAGGTAATTCTTTTTTTTTTTTTAAGCAGGTAATTCTTAATATGATTACAGCCAATGCAACATATGGAGCAAACTTATACTAAAAAGGAGTGTTTTTTTTTTAAATTCAAATCTAACTAGGCAACCTAAAATTTATCTGACAAAGCTGAAATAAAAATTAAAAATGGCTTATTGTAAAAATAAATCTTTGAATTAAATGAATCACAAACAAATCCAACCAAAAAGGAAAAATAAAAAAGAGAAACTATAAATACAGTAATCAAAAATGGCAATGGTGCACAATAATCAGAAGAATTTACAATGTAAGTTTACTCTGCGCAATTCTGGCTAACAAGCATAATTTCTTTTTTTTTTTTTTAATGTTTTCTCTATTTCCAGGAGAGAGAGAGACAGCGTGAGCAGGGGAGGGTCAGAGAGAGAGGGAGTCACAGACTGAAACAGGCTCCAGGCTCCGAGCTGGCAGTCAGCACAGAGCCCGACGCGGGGCTTGAACCCACAAACCGCGAGATCGTGACCTAAGCGAAAGTCGGACGCTCAACCGACTAAGCCACCCAGGCGCCCCATAACAAGCATAATTTCTAAGATTAAACTCTCCAGTAAAGTCTAAATCCACCAAATGCTATACTAAAGGGAGAAACTACTAAATAAATAACAAACTCTAAATTTTTGTTTAGTAGATTGTAATAGAAATCAAGTTTTGTTTTTTAAAAAGCATATCCAGTGGAAAGAACCAGGCTGAGATAAATTCCCAGAGGAATGTTAAGAACAAAGGGCACCTGGGTGGCTCAGTCAGTTAAGCATCCAACTTCAGCTCAGGTCATGATCTCATAGTTAGTGGGTTTGAGCCCCACGTGGGGCCATGCTGACAGCTGGAGCCTGGAGCCTGCTTTAGATTCTGTGTCTTCCTCTCTCTTGAAAAATTAAATAAATAAACATTAAAAATTAAAATAATCATAAATTTACTTAAACTTCAGAGCATAGACATGGAATGAAAATTTCTACATTTATTATATGAAGCTGCTATATATTTATCCTAAAACATGAAATGATTGTATCATAAATGAAAATTACAAGTAAATTCACTTGTGAGTATCTACACATCGCATAAAAAATATTTGTGAATAAACCAACAACATACTAAAATATATAGCATGTCATAACTACATGAGATTTATTCCAGGAAAGTGGATATGGCTTGATATAAAGAAACACATAAATATGATCCATCTCATTACAGCTAAAGAAAAATATTATATGACAATATTCATTTACTTAGTAGGTATATAACATTGAAACTCTACAAATGGTAAAAACTTTCAAGAAATAAAAATTGATAGTTTATCCTTAATATATATATGTGTGTATATACACACATATACACATATATACACATATACATATATATACACACACACTCATTTATACACGCAAACACACAGAATTCTAGTAGTGTACGGGACAGCATATTCCATGCCTAGGAACCACTAGAGGTTCCTGGTTTTCCCCTCAAGTCAGACATAAACCATAATTTCAACTACCTCTAATTCTATGTATCATTGTATCATGGGAATTCCCTAATATTATTAGGTAATAGAAAACATCCCATCCATTATCTACAAACCTTCAGTATCTTCCTACAAGTTAAAGAAACATATTGTCATTTAGCATCTGAAAACTTCCATGGTCTGTGTTTGATCTACTTAACATTGTTAGCCGACTTTTCAATTACTTCCTTTCATACTCAACAAGCAGTGATATTTTAATATCCTGAACATTTTGTTCACCTCTCTACATTTGTTCATATTGTTTCTTCCATCTAAAATCACTTTTTCCGATTAAGTCTCTGTTGATAAGATCCCGCCAGTATGTCAAGATCCTATTTCTGTGTTAGAGAGAATGACTCTTTTTTTGTGGGTGAAATCCTATATTCTCCCTCATTTCTTTATATATTTGTAATTTTCATTACTGAAATTCAGTTTGTGTTTCCATTTTCTTTTCCTTACTACATTTAAAACACATTGCAAGTGGGGAGGAGTTTGGGTTATTCAAAAGCAGTTTGTTTGGTTTCCTGACAAGGAAAAGTTCGTCTTCCCTGGAAAGATGACAGCCATCGATTACCCTGACCAGTCTAAATAATCTTTTACTTAGTATTTGCAGTAAGTGGGAGTTCACCATGGTACATGAATCACACTCAATGTTAGGCCAGTCCAACTAACAGACACTTTTGTCTGCTGAGGCACATTTAATCTTTGGTTTCATCTGTTTTTGACAAAACTGGTTTCTCGATTACTATCATAATTTGTATTTTTAGTACAGAAAGACAGTGAATGCTCTCTTTACAAAATATTTTGATTATAGCATTTCAAAATGTTGTACATTTAAAATAAATTGCTTACCTTAACAATATTAAGCTGAGAAAAAGAAAGGCTGATCCAAAAGAATACATATTATTGATTTAATTTTTATAATATTTTAGAGAAGACATAACTACAGAATGAAAAATGGTGGCTAGAGTGATTGGTTAAAGAGGGGCAAAGAGCATATTCTAGAGTTAGGACATGCTGTAGTTTGGATTTCTGGTGAACAGGTGAATATATTTGTCAAAATGTACTGTACCTGTAAAATGGGTACATTTTATTAAATGTAAATTATACCTGAAAAAAATGTTTATTTAAACACAAAGTGAATTACCTTGTTTTAATGCTTGAAGACCTGGAATTGCTAATGAAATAAATAATTAATAGTTAATAGTTACCTTCAAAGTAGGTATTTTAAGAGAAAACAAATCCTATATATCCAAATTCAAATTACATGAATTATGTATAAAATTTATCATTGATGTCTTAAAGCAGAAAAACATGATGATGATACCTAAAGTATTATGAAGTAGCATGAAGATATTTCCTTAAATTGGTATAAATAGAATCTTTATTTCAAAAATAACTTGCTTACCAAAAAAGTTATAAAATCAATATTTTTAGCTATTTTTGAAAACATTGAATTTATGTAATTTCATATCTTCCATGGAAAATTTTTACCTTTATTTTAATGTTACTTTTATATATCATTCTAATAACAGTTACATTTATTTTTTGGCAGGCAACAGAAGCCCGTTGTCCTTATAACAGTGTAATTATCATTTTTAACTTTGTTACCTTTATATTCTCTCAAATATTTAAGAAATGCTCCTTTTTTTCAGTAATAAAACCCAGTAGGTAGTAAATTTTCAGGTGATTGTATCAGGCACTGGCTGGAATCTTAATGTGAGGTAATTTTACCCCTCAGGAAACATAACAATCACCATTCAACTATACTTCCTGGGGTGTACTAGACTTTTAAGAATAGAATACTTCAAATAAGAAAAACAATTTGCAAGTTAGTCAAATGAGGTAGATATTATATTTACTAGATGTCAAGGTAGGGTGTTATTAGCAAATGCTACAACCATCTAAAACCATTTTTTAATTTGATCAAGTAACTACTGCTGTGCAAAACAGGGAAGTAAAAAATGATGAATAAAATGAAAACAAATTCCTTTTATTTCCAACAAAAAAAATTTAGCTGAGTGGGGATAGATTCATTTTTAGGATTAGTTTAGAAAGCGTCAACAATAAAAAATAAATAACCATTTATATTTTATTCAATATAGCAGCTAGTATTGGGGGAACTAACATACAAGACAATTTATGAAGATGTGTAGGACAAACTACCAGTGTATAAATATTTGTAGTAAAAGTATAGGAAGTATTATTTACAGAAAAATATATTACACACAAAAATCTTTAATATGAGGTATATCAGAATATCTAAAATATTTAATTTTTTTAATTTTTTTAATTTTAGTTTTGATAGAGAGAGAGAAAGAGTATTAGTGGGACAGGCACAGAGAAGGAAGGAGACATAGAATCCAAAGCAGACTCCAGGTTCTGAGCTGTCAGCACAAAGCCCCATGCAGAGCTTGAACTTGTGAACCACAAAATCATGACCTGAGCCATACTTGAACCCTTACTGACTGAACCACCTAGGTGATCCCAAAATATTTTAAAAATGAGAACTTCGGCATATAGTTATTGAGAACACATTTGTGAAGTTTTATTTCTAGTAATGTGAACAATATTTTTTCAAATAAGTCCTTTTTAAGAGAACAGATGAGCAAATGACTTAGAGAAAATCTGTCACATGGTATCAGAAAGCTGACAACTCAAATTTAGAGGGAGAGGGGGATGATGAAGCAAAGTACTTGACACCACATTTCTACTCTAAAACAACACCAACTTTGAAAGTACTTTTGAGAGGCTGAGATCTTGAACAGATACACAGGTGAGATGGGGAAACAAATCGTGAAGTGCAGGATCTGTCACAAAGCTGGTAAACATGCTACATTTCTAGAAAGGAGATGGAAGAGAAATGTTCTAGGAGTAACTGAAATAGACCATTGGTCATGAGAACTGAAAAGTTTACCATCATTTCAATTCATGATTGGTTTAAGAGGATTTTCACCTAGCCTGACTTTATACCAAAATATAAAAGAATATCCTACTATGACCTAAAAAATGTGTAAAATTCATGTACCAAATTCAACCATCAATCAAAAATCATGAAACACACAAGAAGACAGACTCAAACTGAAATGAAGGAAATTGCAGTAATTAGAAAGAGACTCGGGATATAAAACTAATGGAGTTAAGGGATACAGATTTTAAAGTAACTGTGATTTTCATGTTCAAGGAAATAAAACAGAATTTCAGGAGTAAAGTGAAAACCATAAAGATAAATCAAATGGAAATTTAAGGACTAAAAAATAACTTGAACTATGTAAAATGTATTTAATAGCTTTTTTGCATAACTTAAGAAAATTATTCTTCTGAAAGACATTTCAAAAGAAAAATATTTATAAGGAAGCAAAGAGAGAAAAAATATGGGAAATAACATGAGAAAATATTAACATGCATCAGTTTTCTCCTTCAAGTTTTCTAGAGAAGTCACAAAAGTCAGCCACATCTACAGTCCTGGCCATTGCTTTTGGCCTTAATATTTAAATGCAAGAACTTTTGCATAACAAGTGCTTGTTTTTGTGTTTAGTGTCCATCACTGCCCCCCAAAGATGAAGGTCTTAGTGATTGTAATGTGACAGCACCCAGGTGTGATCACCCTAACATCCACCAGTCGAAGTGGCTTTTGTTACCAATTGATCATCAAAATTCCAGAAAGAAATATCGAGATTCTTTTCCTAAGGTAACTTCCTTCTGGAGTTTTGGTTTGGTTCCCCTCACACTGGACACACAAACAAAGACTTGAATGATATGAAACAATTGGGAAAATAGTGAAAGAGGGAGAGGGAAGAAAGACAAACTAATAAAGTTTACAGCAAGTGAATATCGGAACACTATACAGGGATGAAAATAAATAATCTGCTGCAACTTGCAAAGATATTGATGATTCTCACATAGTTCGAGCAACAGAAGCCAAACATCAAATAATATATGTAGCCCTTTTCCAAGTTATACAGTTTAAAAATGGGCAAAGCAAATCCATGGTGTTAAAAGTCAGAATGGTGGTTTAAGTTTGAGAAGAAAAAAAAATATTAACAGGACACATAAGAGGGTCTGTCTGGTTGTACTGGTAACATGATTTTTTCACTGGGTAATTGACTCGTGTTAATTTTGGGAAACTCACTTAGCTGGACACTTGCAATTTATACAGTCTTCTGTGTGTAAGTCATGCTTCAAAAAAAGTTTTCTGGTATTTATATTGTTACTGCTTTTAAATATGTCCTTAATCTTCTGTCTAGTAACTACCTTGCCAGAATAGAGATATTACTCCTCTTGAAGTCATGACCATCCTAAAAATTGCTAAATTCGTTGTTCTTTTCTCAATCTATATTTTCTACTGCATTGTCAAATGCATTTTTGCTTCTTAAAATTTTCTCCTCTCTTGGTTTCTGTCCTGCTTTACTGATTTAGTTCTTATTACTTCTTAATTTCTCATAACATATCTATTTTTAAATTCTTCTACAAGATAAACATACTGCTATTTTTCACAAAAACCTCCTTGATTTCTGTACGGAGAGTAGTCTTTATTCTCTGCTACTGTTGTATAATTAGTTATTTGGATAGATTTTAATAAGCAATGAAAAATTGGGTAGATTCTTATGGAATGAAGCTAGATCTATGTATATAATCTGCATGCATAATTATAGAAATACACTAAAACCTTGGCTTGTGAGCATAATTCATTCTGCAAAAATGCTTATAATCCAAAGCACTTGTACATCAAAATGAATTTCCCCATAAGAAGTAATGGAAACTCAGATGATTTGTTCCACAACTTAAAATACTCATTTTATATGAATATATATGTAATATAAAACAAAGTAATGTGTATATATATATGATACAAAACAATAAAGAAAATAGAAAATATAAAGAAAAAGAAACGTTAACCTACACTTATGTTGAAAATCTTTGTGGCTAGTGTGTAGGGGACAAGAGGGTTACTGTGTAGGATGACTTCCACTATCACTAACAATCACGGCTATCTATTGGCTCAATGGAATCTTTTTCTTTTCATGCAGCTTTAACAAGGAACCTATCCAATGACACTTGCTTTTGCCTCCTTTTGAGGATTTCATGGAAATGTGACATTGCATTGTCATTAAACAGATTTATCACTCACACTGCTACAGCCTTATTTAAGTGGTGCTTTTCTATAAAATTTTGCACTGTTTCCCACGTTTTGCACATCTGTGTAATATTATTTGAAGTGAGGGATTCCTCCACCTTTTTCTCCTCCTCCTGTGTAGATGAGATGCAGATGTAGAGTTCTTATAAAATCTTGCAATTTTAGACACTCACATACCTCCCTTGTACTTCTTAATGATTTCCTTCTTAATTTCCACTGTAATCATCTCCTCTTTCTTACCAGCTTCTTTTCAACCCTTCTCTGCATATAGGCCATTGTATATGCTTGCACGGATGTTGGCTATAGTACAGTATTAATAAACTATTGTCATATACTGTATTTAATGTAACTGCAATAAGACAGAAGAGAAAAGGGTCTATATCAGCCCACAGCCTGATATAGAATGAAGCAAAGGATTCGTTAAACTTAGTCTTATAAGAAAAAGCAAAGGACTGTCCATAAGAAGTCTGAAGTGACAAAAAAATACACTAGTGCCTGTTGTGGGCACTCTCCAGCAGCTGAGACCAAGTATCCAAGCATGGGAGGTGATTACCCACAATCTCGTAGTGAGAGAAAGAGAGTGAGAAAAGAATCATTGGCTCCGTTGTGATCATGTGATATTCGACATCATGTACTACTTGTATTGCAAGACATTACTTGTTTATCAAGTGAAAATTCATTAGAAATGTTTGCTTATCTTGTGGAATACTCACAGAACAGGTTACTTGCAATCCAAGGTTTTCCTGTATATAAATATGTATTCATAATAACTGCCCCATAACACCATGATGACTGTTTTCCAATTTCTAATGAGGTATTGTTGAAAAACCAACCTCCTTGGCTCAGAACAAAAATAAAATGTAAAGACAGTTTCGGATAAAGAGGAAGAATAACATTATTGCTTTGCTGGACAAAGGAGGCTGCACCAGGCTATAGCCTTCAAAAACTTCAAGCCTGCTGATGGGAAGGGCCTGGAGGATGGCAGGTTACAGGGAAATACAGGATTAGTTTGTTTTGACAGGAATCCTATACTTGATGCCAGGCTCCTCAGCTTGTCTTTGGGTTGGAACCTGGTTCTTGAAACAAAAGGCTAAGAAATGAGGAGGGAAGGTTTATGGAAGAGAGGGAAAGTTTACTTTATTTCTATTTATTTATTTTTTATTGTAATTTTTTAGTCTTTTTTTTTCTCTCATAGTTTATTGTCAAGTTGGTTTCCATATAACACCCAGTGCTCATCCCAACAAGTGCCCTCCCCCATACATATCACCCCCTTCCCCTCCCCCCATCAGTACTCAGTTTGTTCTCAGTATTCAAGAGTCTCTAGTGGTGGTTTGCCTCCCTCCCTCTCCCCAACTATTTTTCCCTTTCTCCTCCCCCATGGTCATCCATTAAGTTCCTCCTGTTCCACTTATAAGTGCAAACATATGGTATCTGTCCTTCTCTGCCTGACTTATTTCACTCAGCATAACCCCCTCGAGTTCCATCCACATTGCTACACATGGCCAGATTTCATTCTTTCTCATTGCCATGTAGTATTCCATCGTATAGATAAACCATATTTTCCTGATCCATTCATCAGCTGATGGACATTTAGGTTCTGGGAAAGGTTTCTTTAAAATTGAGCTTCCCTGAAGCATTAGTGCAACCATTTAGATTTGTGTTCAATTTTATGCTTTTAAACAGTTTCAGTATTGCCAAGAAATGTTGTTTTAGGTCACATAACACCTTGATATTAATGAGAAAGCTTTGTTCCATTACGCTGTGATGAGGCAGATATTCTGATCCTATCTAATGATATAAAATAATATTCATCAAATTACTGAATCATCAAGTTTTTCATTCTATAACAAAAGTTCTATACAATTATAGTCAATAATTCCTATATATTTTTTAAGGTTTATTTATTTATTTTCAGGGGGAGGGGGGCTTGGACAGAGAGAGAAAAAATCCCAAGCAGACTCCTCACTGTGAACTGAGAGCCGACACAGAGCTGCATTTCACAAACACTGAGATCATGATCTGAGGCAAAATCAGGAATCAGACACTTAGGGCACCTGGGTGGTTCAATCGGTTAAACATCTCACTCTTGATTTTGGCTAAGGTCATGATCTCATGGCTCATGATATCTGGCCCATCACTGGGCTCTGAGCTGACAGTGTGGACCCTACTTGGGATTCTCTCTCTCCTTCTCTCTCCACCCTCCCCTCACTCACACTTGCTGTCTCTCTCAAAATAAATACACTGAAAGAAAAAGAGCTGGACACTTAACTGACTGATCACCCAGGCACCCAAATAATTTAAATACTATTATATATTTCACTTGCCAATGCCATTTACAATGATGTAATGAAAATTATGTATTTTAAAATATTTAGAACTAATGTCTTAGTCTAGATTTTGATCATTAAATGTACGGGGACAAAGTTTATACAGTTTAAAGAATGTTTACTTATTTTACACATGTAAATATCATTTTTAATAATCACATATATCATATTTATAAACGTGTATAATATAGAAATACTACATTATGCAATATGATACAAATTTAACATAGGCCAACAATAATATATAAGGGTATTAATGGGCATATATAGAAAAAGAAATATCAGTGTTCCACGTCTACATAGTCAACTAAGAAGCAAATCAAAACTGTTACAATAATTTATCAATTTTCATCCTTTAGACTGAAAATATTGATAATATCTACAGTTGTCAAGAATGTAGATAGAAGAGGTATGCCTGGATGGCTGAGTTGGTTAAGAGTCTGATTTCAGCTCAGGTTATGATTTCGCAACGGTCAGTGAGTTCCAGCCCTGCGTTGAGCTTTGTGCTGACAGCTCAGAGCCTGGAGCCTGCTTCAGATTCTGTCTCTCCCTCTCTCTGCCCCTTCCCTGCTTATGTTCTGTTTCTCTCACTCTCCAAAATGAATAAATATTTAAAAATTTTTTAATGTTTTTATTTCTTTTTGAGAGTCAGAGAGAGACAGCATGAGCAGGGGAGGGTGAGAGAGAGAGGGAGACACAGAATCCGAAACAGGCTCCAGGCTCTGAGCTAGCTGTCAGCACAGAGCCTGATGCGGGACCAAACCCACCAACAGAACCTTGAGATCATGACTGGAGCTGAAGTTGGACGCCAAACTGACTGAGACACCCAGGCGCCCCTAAATATTGTTTAAAAATGAAAAAAAAAAAAAAAGAATGTAGATAAAAGTGTCCACCCACATGCTGTTAGCAGGCGTATAAATTGTTTAAGCCATTTTGTGGAAATTTTCCCAGTCATTCTGAATTTAAGTACATTTACTATTCTCTACAAACTGCATGTCTTCTAGATGTATATTACTAATTCCATGAACCTGGTCTTTCCAGATGCTATTCATGTAAAAACAAATTAAAAAAAAAAAAAAAGAAAGAAAATGCCAATGAATCTCTTCCAGTTTAACAAAGAAAACTTGCAAATAATGAGACTTCCAGTAAACATGAATGTCAATTTAATTATTATTACATGGCATCAAATTAGTATTATAGACTGTTAGAGTTTAAGGGTTATTTTAATAGAACATAGTAATCTCTGGGGCACCTGGGTGACTCAGTTGGTTAAGCGCTGACATCGCTCAGGTCATGATCTTGCGGTTTGTGGGTTCGAGCCCCACGTCGCTCTGTGCTGACAGCCAGCTCAGAGCCTGGATCCTGCTTCCGATTCTGTGTCTCCCTCTCTAACTGCCCCTCTCACACTTGCACTCTCTCTCTCTCTCTCTCAAAAATGAATAAATGTTAAAAAAATTAAAAAGAACAATTATTTCTTAAGACGATGTCTTTAAATGCTACGTTTTTATAATTTTTCTTCTAAGAACAATTTTATTTTGCAGCATGATGAAGTCAAGTTTTTCAACTTGTGTTGCTTATATTTCTTTAACTATACAGTAGAAGGGACTGCAATTTTAAGACTAACTACTGGGAAAACATTACTTAAAGTAAGAAGCAGACTTATGAAGCTCATAATTTCAGTATAGAAAATGAAAGGCAGAAAGAAAATTTGAACGAATGGAATATGGATCATGTATACTCTCCTATAATATGCACATAAGTACAGACATGGAGAGCTGTTGGCATAGATTTATGTATGCAGTAGCTCATTGTAACATTTGAATTTAGAAGTCCACCTGAGTTTAAATGTCCCATCTAAATGTCAACTGATAGAGTATTGCCTATACAAATTATGGCTGGATGATATGCAACCAGAACAAAGAAGGCTGTATCTGTGCACAGGACATTTTATAAGAAACAAAAAAGTGCATTGTATAATAATATGGACATTTTGTTTCATTGGACCTGTTAAGGCTCTACCTACCAATAATGGCCATCTCACTTCTCTACTTGCAACCTCACATTACAAGCACATCCCAACACACTTGGCTCTTTCAGTCCAAGAATTCTCACAACTGCCAGAAGGCAGGCTTGTGGACATATGCCAGTGATTCTTAATTGATCTTCTTGTGTCCAAATTTCCCAGCTATTAGAGTCATATTACATGTGATATAAGGCATAGAAAGAGAAAGGTTGTAAAACTGTATACTGCAAGTTTATCTCACAGTGTTCTTGCTTTAACTGAGGAAAAAATGATATATATAATTATATATGTAAATATATAATAATAATCTCTATATAAATATAATGTGTGTGTGTGTACAGAAAAGGAAGCCTGAAGGAAAAGAACCAGTGTCCTTAAATAACGATCACTACTCATGATGAAATGACAGTATCTTTCTGGAGCAGGCAAAAGCAATTTGCTAGTCACAAGTCATTGATTGAAAAGGCTTGAAAATATGGGCCTATAGAGTTAAAATGCATCCATTTCATATACAGATATTTTTTTCAAACATGTACCAACTAATATATGAATTAGTTTATGTCCCGATTACTACTTATGTATTTTTATATGTATAATATAATGCACAAAATCTAGTATTAAATTTAAAAGTATCAAAAAAGATTTCAACTCTACTTAATGAATTAAACATTTCAACATTTTCTAGTTTTAATTCTTTCATGAGACAAACAGCTTTAAATTATTCATTATTTTGAATAAGTGATAATGACATTATTCAATATTCTACTTAGGAATTTTAATTACAAGAAATTGCAAGGACTCCTCCCCAGCTCATTAAGGATCATGACTCTTCCTCTTCAGCCCATTATTTACCAGCACAAATTGATTCCCAGGAGATTTGGTTGGGCTCCCCTTGGGAAATATGCCCACTCCTAGTTGACTTAGGTGTCATGACAGGTCATTTCAAACAAAAAAATGGCCTTTAGGTGTAAAATACAGGAGGCTGGGCAGGTTTACATGGAGTTGATAAACAGCTTACATAGCTCCAGTGCTCTAGATTTATCTATATTCTTAATAATTATAACATTGTCAATTGATTTTAAGAAGAGAATAATGAATGAAATATTCTTTAGACTATCTTATTCCATTGTCATTCATGAAACAGAAAACTCTATAAATGTGAAGACTAATGCTTCAGGTCTCAAATGTTAAATCATACTGTGGTTGATAAAACAATGGACTACATCCACTTGAGATTTCACATTTTTGTTTGTAAGGACATACTTTTCCAACAGTTTCCAAAGGTGCATTGTAGAAACCAAGGGAATAAAGCAAGCCAACACAACCTCATTAGAAATAAGGAACAGATACAAGTAGATTAACCTTAAACATTGTTAACTTCAGAATGGGCTGGAAGAGATGGTCATTTAAGGTCAATTGATTGATCTCAATATTATTGAAATGTAGTAGCTTCTCAACTGGTATAATGGAAAAATATGTTATCAGCAAAACTGGTAAAGTAAAAACTGGGCTGGAAAGATTTTTTTTGAACAAGTGATAGCTTTAGCCATTTCAAAAGCTGATGGTTAAAAATGTATGCATTAGTTACTGTTTAATTTTTAAAGCAGTGTTAACATTAGATGGAATTTCTCTAACAAAATAAGAGAAATAAAAATCACATTGAAATTCTGTGAAACAGTGCAGAACAGGACTTTTAGCAGGAATTCTATCAATCTCGTATGTACATATTGGAAAAAAAAAATAAAGAGGTTATGGTATGGAAGAATTATTTTCTAAAACCAGAAGGTCAAAGTGTGACTGCTTGTTGGTTGGGGTGGCAAATTGGGATTTAAGAAAAATTAGTACTTGAACATATTGAAAGCAAGGGTTTTAGATGAGGGTAATTCCGAAAGATGGAATGGTATTTACTATTTCACAGGATTTTAATATAATCCCGTTCCTGAGCGATTAACAATCACTTCAGGGTCTAAACCTCTTCATATGTGACTGGGTCCTGTCCTCTCCCATCCAGCTCTGTGGTAATAAGGAAGTGGTGCAGGGTTGAAGTTGGGGAGTTGGGGTGGAAGACATAAGAAGAAGATATTAATGATATTTTGGTTCAAATTTGGAATACCTGAAAGTGTATGAGTGCAAAGTGTTGGTGTCAATGGTGTGTGAAGTGAAATGAAAAACTAGCAACCAGAAACATGGCCATGCTGATAAAGATTAAAAATGAGGGGGCTAACAGAAATACGCACTTGAGGAAAAGGAAATTTTTCATCTTCAAATTTTATGAGAACAAGGCTTTTTCATATAGTAACTTCATAGTGTAAGATAAAATGGGTTGTATTAAATTAAAAGCATAAGTCTAAATGACATGACATATCCAAGTATGGATTTTTGTGATTGAAAAGGTAACTCACATATCAGCCAGGATTGGAGCCAGGGCTGCCACACTCCTTGGAATCCTGTGTGTTTCCCTTCTTCCTTTAACAATAGAAAAGAATGATTTCCATATCACCCAATGATTAGAATCCAACACTATAAACTCTACTTCCTTCTTAATGATTATAATAAAATAAACATATAAAAAGATTCTGCTTCAAATGTTATAACTTTACTTTCCTTTGATTTTTCAACACTTGACTTGGTTACATTCAATCCTACTAACAGATGTCCCAACTAGTTAAATGACTGATGAACACACTCTAGTCCTGAAAAGTATTAATCACAATAATCCTATTCTCCCTGCCTTCTCACATTCCAGCTGGTTATCCTGTATCTCAGATATAAATACTGTATACATGTAGCTATGAATCATCTAAGATACCTTCTTTATGCATAATCTAAAATAATACATGATAAAATTATGACATACATTTTATGAAGCAAAAATCAAGTTTTCACCGAAATACCCAATAGCCCCCCATTTTTGTATCCTAAATGCATTATGTACATACTTCAACTCCTATGCTCTGAACATGAATTTGTAGGTTTATCAGTATGTGCTGAAAATACAACTTTTCCTGGGTAAAATATACTCATGTTTTTTGTAAAATCTGTTTCCAAAGAGGTATGACCTCTCATTTGGTATATACTTATTAAATGGTTACTTCCTCATATAGATTTTTGTTATTGCAGTATCTTTTTAAAAATGCCACAAAGTTAGCAGCTTGAAACAACACAGATTTGTTATCTCACTGTTTCCTTGGGTAAGGAGCTTAGGTGCAGGTAAATTGGATTCTCTGCACAGGATCCAGCCAGGCTTAAATAAAGGTGTCAGTTGAGGTTGTTATCTTATCCAAGGCTGGGTCTTCATACATCATTGGTGGTTGGCAGAATTCAGTTTCTTACAGTTCTAGGACCAAGGTCTTCAGTTTCTGGAGGCTGCCCCTCATTCTCTGCCATTTGGCCCTCCTTCACTGTGTGGCAATTTGCTTATTCAGGATAAACTAAGATGCTCTTTTAGCTTCAGACATGCAGATCTTCTTCTTTTTTTTTTTTTAACCCAACTTTATTTTTTTTTTCAAATTGACATGGGTTTCTTTATTTCATGTCTAAATTTTCTTTTTTTTTAAATAGTTTATTGTCAGATTAGTTTCCATATAACACCCAGTGCTCATCCCCACACTTGTCCTCCTCCATGCCCGTCCCTCCCTCCCCCCACCCCACATCCATCAGTCCTCAGTTTTTGTCAGCATTCATCAGGCAGATCTTCTTTTAAAGGGCTCATCTAAGTAGGTCAGGCTCCTACATGATCATTTCCCTTTTGATTAATTTAAAGTTCATGGACTAGAGACCTGAATAGAACTGAAAAGTCCCTTCACTTTTGCCATATAACTTAACCAACAAAGGGAATGACTATCCTATCCTATTCATATTACACTGACAAGCACATATTAATGTAGGGCCTAAATGCCAGGGAACAAGGTTCTTGAAGGATGTTATAAGTTGAATGTGTCCTCTTAAAACTCGTGTATTAAAATCTTTACCCCATATCTCATAATGTGATATTACTTGGAGATAGGGTCTTTACAGAAGTGATGAGGTTAAAATGAGCTCATTAAGATGGGCTCTAATCCAAAGGACTAGTGTCCTTATCAGTAGGAGAAATTTGGACGCATTCAGATAAGAAGAGAATGCCATGTGAAAATGAAGACAGCCAAGGAGGGGGACCTGGAACAGAGTGCTCCTTCCCAGCCTTCAGAAGGATCCAGCCTTTCCCACACCTTGATTTTGGACTAACAAACTTCAGAACTGTGAGAAAATAAATTTATGTTAAGCCACCCAGGTTGTGATAACTTGTTATAGAAACCCTATGTAACTAATATAAAGGATTATCATAGAATTCTGCCTGCAACAGTTTTCTACCCTCTTTTATCCCCCCCCCTTCATTATTAGCAATATTTACTTCCATGAAATCTTCTGCACTCTGGAGGAGATGCTGTCAATCCTGCAATGCATATTTTTGAAACATTTATTTAAGAATATTGGGTATTTATTTAAAATATTTAAATTATTTGAAATATCCCTACCTCAGAGTAGAATACCACATGTTTCTTCATTTCTTTGAACTAGTGTGACTACGAATGGTGTGAACACCTGAGAATTTCAGTTGGTTGCTCAGAAAAGGGCAAGAATTCATTGGAGTCAGCCTCATTGGGTTCCTATTCCAAGCCTTGCTATAGCAACAACTAACATATTGAGGAATTTCTATGCATACACAGTTCTTTGTATGTATTGTTGCCCCATTTTACAGGTAAGGAAGCACATCCTGATTAAGTTTAGTATCTTCCCAAGTCACACAGCTAAAGTAGTATAGAGATTAGTTTTAGAACATGGACATTACCAGAGCTTCTTGGTTGGACAGATTCACACTAATTAAATGTACAGGATATTAATAAATAAATCATAATTCTAGTATACTAGTTTGTATAGGACAGCTTTATTCTAGTTTTAAAATAAAAAGTGATAATCAGAAGGATTTCTTTGTCAGTTTAAGTTTTGGCTATCCGTACATAGACTTAAAAATATAAAGTTAAACAAGTTAGAATTGTAATTATCTTCCATATAAGAAATGATGAAAAGATAGTCATTTAAGAATAGTTGGTGACATACACTTTAGTACCCTGGAATACAACCAACAAGTAGATATTGTAATAAAATGAGTGACCTTAAAAATCTTTTCTACCACATACAAGTTCACTGGCTATCCCTAAGCCAAATGTGAAAATGTTGAATGTATTTTGGAGTTTTTTTCAGTTTCTTAATGTTGAGGTGTAGATTACTTATTTGAGACCTCTCCTCTTTACCATACAAGCATTTAATGCTATGTATTAATCCCTAATCATAGATCATTGTCAACAGCAAATGGATGGGTCTTGTTTTTTAAATTCTAATCTGGCAATTGTGATTTTAACTGGCATATTGACTGGGTATCTCACAAATTTGGTTATGCTGGATTTTCACTTTTCTTTCAGTTCAAGATATTTCTTACTTCTCTTGGTGCTTTGTTTTTGACCCATGGATTATTCAGAAATATTTTAACTTCTAAGAGTTGGGGAACTTTCAAGATGTCTTTCTGTAATTAATATGTAGTTTAATTCATTATTGTCAAGAACATAGTTTGTGTTACTTTCTTTTAAATTTATAAAGGTTTGTTTCAATATCCAGGATATAGTAGAATATTAGTGAACATGCTCTATGCATTTGAGAAAATTTGATTATTTTGTTGTTGTTAAATGAAGTTTTCTATAAATATCATTTAGGTCAAGTTGATTGATAATATTGTACACTTAAGTACAATAGTGATTGTATAAAATATGTCAGATATAAATAATATATAAATGCAATAGTGCTTGCAGATGTATTGTTTAAAAGTTGGGAGACTATTTTTCTAAACTTCTATAACCCAAAGTGTACTATAACTTGCAATATTTTTACAGAATATAGATAGATGTTATGAATAAATAAAAATAATAAAGTCTTTCATGGTCTCACTAGGATAAGAAATGCTGCATTTAGGCAGAACAGAACACGTTTTTTTGCTCATGACTTCTTGGAAACTTTAACATGATGATATCATGATGACTGTTCCCAAGAAGGGCACAATCTATAGTATTTCCCAAGCTCTGGCTCTTGGGAGAGCTTTGTTAGTCTTATTTTGTGACCATGTGGTGTGCCTCATAGTAGTCAGACTTGTGGCTGAAATAATAGATTTGGTTCCTTTTGTGTTTGTAATGTCTTGCTAACATCAAGTTACCAGTATGTCTTTCTTTGTCATGACTAAAGAGCAGCATTACTTTATTTTTATGAAAGAAGTGGCATTGTACTGGGCAATTAATCAGATTGGGTTTTTTTGCAACTAATCAAATTCTGACCAGATTGGAAGTATGAATTAATGTCCTTAAGTTGACCTATAATAAATCTAAAATAAGACCAAACTACGATAAGGATTAATGAGTGCATTTGTTCTGATGAGCACCAGGTCTTGTATGATAGTATTGAAACACTGTATTGTACACCCGAAACTAATATGATTCTGTAGGTTAACTAGCTGTAATTAAAATAAAAACCTAAAAACATAAAATAATACCAAAAAAAGAATAGATGGTAACAACACAACTACTTATGGCTTTCCCCCAAATCTTACTAAAGTGAAACATTTATCCTCAAGGTTGTCATCATTGTGTCTTCATTCCATGTCTCAGAATAGAGAGGATAAGTAGCCTGTCTTTATTGTTTCCTTACTGTCTTCTCCAATAATTTATTTCTGCTCATATCACATTGGCCAGGACCTAGATTTATGTACATGCTTCGTTACAAAAAGAACAGGGAGATGTATTTGTAGTCAACACTTTGACATGCTACATAAATATACATGGAGGAGGAAGTGGACAATGGTATGTTGTTGCAGACATTCAACAAACTTCTGCCACAGCGAGCATATAAATTAAGAAGCAATTACCTACTCTAAAATCCAATTCATACTGGATTAAATAGGAAGGGAATTTGATAGCCTACATAGTTGAAGTCCAGAGAAAAAAAAATTCCTAAAGGAATAATTGAGTCTGGACATCAAGTATGTCATTGAAAATGCATATTTTTTCAGATTCTCTCTTCTCTTGTCTTCAGTGATTTTTTCATCACTAAGTTTAGGTCCCTTTGTATATGTGTAAGTTACCATCAGAATTGTGTGTTTTCTCCTCTTCACATGCAGCAGGAAGAGAAACAATAACCACCTAAAACTTGAAAAAATGATAGTTCCAACAGAATTATTTAGCAACTTTAGCACATGTGTCCAAACAAGGTTAAAGAAATCATTTAAATTTTATGGACTAATTAGCTTAAATTTAAAAATGTGAGAGTGTTAGACAGCTAAACTTGTCAGTTACTTTAATAAGCCAGAATATAGAACAGAATGAGATGATCTTGATTAACATTTCATTCAGGTGATGACAAGGCCTGCTGAATTGTTTTCTGACTTGCAGGAGAATAAACTTCTTGAAGAAGAAACTACTACACTTTTTTTATTAGTATCTCATTTATGAATATTACTAGAAATGAAAACTCACAAGAATTCCCCTTATCTAAGACTTCTGTTTAAAACTATTATGTCGAAATTATTTCCAAAAATCTGTTAGTGCAATTAATTAGTTTTTCTGACTTAAATCAATTTCTTAGGTACAAGAAGCTTATCCTATCTTAAATAATTGCTAATACACTCCTTCTGATTTGTAAAATATCCTCTCTCATTCACATGAATTTTACATTGATTTTATTAATTTGGCCCCAAAAGAATAATTTTTCTTCAAATTAGAAGGGTGATTTTCCCCTATTTTCTAATCACCCTTCACATATGATTATGTTTATTGTTATCATCTTATATGACTTTTACTATTAAAAAATAAATATGCTTACAAATGACATCTTAGGAGCGCCTGGGTGGCTCAGTTGGTTTAGCATCCAACTGAGAGGCCATGATCTCATGGTTTGTGAGCTCGAGCCCCGCATCAGGCTCTGCGCTGACAGCCCGAAACCTGTGGCATAGGGATGAGAACACAGGGAACATGGATCTCCTTTTGGATTCTATTCTGACATGGATGCCTTTGAAACATTTAGTTATAAAATATAACATTCCAAAGTAGAAGAAGATAATTATTACTTTAAAACTATTATTTTTGTTTTTATAGTCTTTTAAGTAGAATACAAAAATAGTAAATTCTTAAGAAATGAAGAAGCAAGCAAATAAATAAAAGAGAAGAAACAACACAAAGCTTTCCAAACATTTTTGATATCGTGAGGTTGGAAGAAATAATACTGCTTCTTCATAAATGAGGTAGTGTCACAAATAAGGCTATCCAAATCTTTACAAATACACAGCTGTATTTATTTCTTACCTTCTGAGTCATTCTATTCTGTATTTGTCTGGAAATTACATTATCAGTTGCTTATTTACACTTTTAGTTTTAAATAGCCTATTTGTATATCTTAAAATGTGATTGGTTCATAACAGGGCTCTCCCAATGACTCGAATATTCTAAAATGTCTTAAACTTAAGCCATCTGAGATTGAATTTTCTCTTTCTTGTTGTCTACTTAGTACAGAAAAAATGAGATTGGGAAAAAGAAGAAATAGTAAATTAATTCCAAGATGACATTGGCAGCAAGGAAATCTGCTACAATTTACCATAAACAAAATCAAAACTGCTTTCTCTCTACTTAGTCACATACACATACCAAATGAAGTTTAGAATGAGCATATTCCTCTATCAACTGACTTTATTATATGTACTAGAGCTCTCCTCAGCACACAAATTTACTTTTTCAAGAAGTATGTTTAAATTTCAACAGTGAACATCATGCTATATCTCTTGTATTTCTTTGCTTTTTTAAAAAATAAAACATTATTCAAATCGACAGAACTCAGACATGAAATGGCACATATCATTTGTTTCCATGCATATCAATACCAGAATATGCAAATCAATGGAGTCAGGAAGCAGATTGGTCGTTTCTAGAGACTGAGGGAAGGATGGAATGGGAGTGACTTTTGAGTTGGTCTGGGTTTCTCTTTGGATAAAAGTATTCGGGAACTAGATGGTACTGATGGCTGCACAACAGTGTGAACATGTTAAATGCCACTTAATTATGTGTTTTAAAATGGTTAACATGGTGGGGTGCCTGGGTGGCTCTTGATGTCGACTCTGGTTGTGATCTCACAGTTGGTGGGTTCAAGCCCTGCGTCAGGCTATGTGCTGACAGTGAGGAGCCTGCTTGGGCTTCTTTATCTCCCTCTCTCTCTGCTCCTCCCCTAATTATGCTCTCTCACCCTCTCTCAAAAAAAATAAATAAACTTAAAAAAATAATATGGTTGGCATGGTAAATATTATGTTATTTTAGGTAGATAGAGCTACAATAGATATCAATAGATTCTGTTAGTAGAAATATAGGGAGAGTTTTAAAAAGTTTACTTAAATGTTAAGGAGAATATGAAAATAACAGCATGTAATATTGTCATATTTAACAATACAGAAGTGCTTTAAAATATGGAAGTTTTATTTAGCTTGTACTGTACTCAAAAAGACAACAAAATGTGACTATTGAATAATTGAACTATTTTTACATAAAAATGTGGAACATTATGTTTTAAAAAGTTAAAAAAAAAAGGCCAAAGCTGAAACAATATTCTTAAATGGCAACAATCTACAGGAACTATGGATTAAGAATTAGTAAATATTTTTAAATTAATTTGCAGGGTTGCATATCCTTAGTGTCATTCATCAGTGGCATGAAATCTACAGTATCAGTTTGAATAGTAAACATGTGCATACATTATAAATGACTCTAATGCTTTGGAATGTAGTCTTTAGATAATCATTCAAGTTGGTCATATTTTTCTTCCTTCCATTTCTTCTTCACCATGTATTGAAACATAAGATGTATGAAAGGAAATGTTAGCCTATTAACCAAGTCATTCATTGAACATAATTATCCATCTTCTACAAATGTTGCTCTACATAATTCTAGTGTTGCGTGCTTGAAAAATGTTCATCACCATACATAGAATGCTTAATTTATACTACCATTTCCTTTTTTTAAAAATTTATTTTATTTTATTTTATTTACAAATAGTTTGTCAAATTAGTTTCCACATAACACCTAGTGCTCATCCCTACAAGTGTCCCCCTCCATGCCCGTCACCCCTCCCCCCCACATCCATCAGTCCTCAGTTTTTGTCAGCATTCAAGAGTCTCTCATGGTTTGCCTCTCTCCCTTTCCCCAACCATTTCCCCCCCTTCTTCTCCCCCTTGTTCCTCCGTTAAGTTCCTCCTAATCCTCCTATACGTGCAAACATATGATATTTGTCCTTCTCTGCATGACTTATTTCGCTCAGCATTACATCTTCAAGGTCCATCCATGTTGCTACACATGGCCAGATTTCATTGTTTCTCATTGCCATGTAGTATTCCATGGTATAGATAAACCATATCTTCTTGATCTATTCGTCCGTTGATGGACACTTAGGCTCTTTTCGTGTTCTGGCTATTGTTGAGAGTGCTGCTATGAACATTGGGGTACATGTGCTCCTATGCCTCAGTATTTCTGTATCCCTTGGGAAAATTCCTAGCAGTGCTATTGCTGGGTCATAGGGGAGTTCTATAGTACCATTTCCAACCCAGATTTAAACTATTTCATTGATAATAGCCCAACAACTTGGGTCAATATTGAATGTGCTCTGTTTCAAACATAGGAAAGTTGGAAGAGCCAGGCAAAAATAAGTCTTCCATATGTGCAATCCCTAGAGAAAAAATATAAATTGTTTATGCTTTCTCCCTCTCCCATTGTCTTGGGGAATTTATAATAGACATGTACAGAAATTTATGCTCAGGTTAGCTATTTCGAAATTTCCCTTCCTACCATTGGAGTGTTTTCCAGCATTCATGGTTTTGTTGTTTGGTCTAAGGGTAAGCAGACGGATCTGTGCTGGGCCAATAGTATTTTCAAAAACATAGAAATTTAAGAAACAGTTTGAAATATACAGGAATACCTGCTGCTAACGTCTCCAGAAATAAACCAATTCAAATCACTCCTAAAATATGGTTGTTCAGGTTTTTGGCTTTTGTTTTTGTTTGTTTCATGAAATACCCCAGTATTCTTAAATTAAGATTTCTTTTTCATTTACAGTTGCATATATCCATTTTTCCTGTACTTTCTTTGTTCTTCCTTTCAATAGAGACCTTATATAAATACTAGTCATATATACACATATACACAAAAACAAATAAGGAAAGAAATTATATAACAATACACTCAAATTGACCAAAAAAGAAAGGAACATCCTATTTGGTTTGAGCTTTGATATAAGAATCAAATTATTTAATTGATTTGCCTTAAAAAGGTAAAAGTTCTCAATTATTTTGTAAATAAAATTATGCATTTATGTTCACAGCTTAATATGTACCCATTAATGAGAAGTTTAAATATATTTTGTGTGTTTTGTGTATAAATATATGTATATACACACCACACACATATATTTAAATATAATTAAATATAATTTAAATATATAAATATATATAAAATATATAAATATTAAATATTTATATAAATGTATAAATATAATTTAAATATTGTACATATATATGTGAAAGTTATCTAAAATGACTCCAAAGTAGTTCATTGAATATTAATATATTTGTTATTAAAATTACCGTGGAGTCTTTAAGTAAAAATAATATTAAAACACAGTAACTTTTTTTTTACTCAGTGAAAAGCATCTCCTCATAAATTATTTTATTTTCTGTGTGTGTAAATAAAGAAAACTTGTTCTCAGGTAGTTTAGTCAGCTAACATAGAAATTAAATTTGAAGTAAAGAAAACAAATTACTCTTTGATGACACAGACATATTTGAATGAGAATGCAGAAAATCTTTTTTCCAGCATGAATAAAAAATGGAAATAATAAAGGTACGGAATCTGAAACTTTTCAATTAGACACATATATAACTTACACAAGTTTAAATAAATCCTTAATGTTTATTTCATGGCATTATAATTTAAGAGATCATTTATTAAGAGAGAGTCTCTATAAAAAAAAACCAAAAAACGAAAAACACCCTTGCATCCACTCCCCTTAACTTTTCATAGGTATGACGTTGTTTGAAGTTAATTGTTTACCCACGGATATAGTTTAGGGGAGTTGGCACATTGCTTTCCTTGAAACTACCAAGGAAATTTTAGGAAAATATAATAATTCTCCCTGAATTTCAGTTAGCTCATCCTTAAAATGGAGAATGAGAGAGAAATAAAACCATGCTATTTGATTAATCCCCAATTTTAATATTTGTGTCTAGTGTCTGAGACTTAAAAAATATTTCTCATTCCCATGTTTATCTGGTAAAATATGAAGTGTCATGATCCTTTCTGGCCATGATGTTTTCTCTCGTAGACCTTAGTCTATTAAAACTGAAATAATAAACCTTTCTTTTCAAGTAGTATGAAAGGATCCCCAATCTATTTTAATCCCCAATTTCCATAACACAAATCTCTAAACAAAGCAAAGATTTTAACCAAAACTCATCTTTGATTATTCTCCACTTTATCTATTTCTTTTCCCTTAGAAGACTTCAAAATGTTTTAAATTGACTTCTGTTAGAGATTGGTCTGTCTTTTTCCTACATAGCACTGAAACTTACCAGGTAGGGAATTTAAGCATTGCGGGGTGGAGATTGCAATAAAAAACTATATTAGGGCTTACCTTGTAGCAGAAAAAAATTCTTTTCTCCCTTAATGAAATATACAATATAGAAAATTTCTTTAAAGTATGTTGAGATTATCTAATCTAGAGGTTGGATTGAAAAACAATTAAATAAATTATCATTCTTTGGCAGAAAAAATGTTATGGACTTTCCATCTTTGAAAATATAGAAATATTTACTTATTATAGTTTACTTAAGACTCAGAAAGTGAACTCAGTGCACTGTGCAATCAATCACTCCATCAAGGTCAAAATCCAGCAGTTTCAAGGATGTGTAGTCCTCTCCATACGATATGGACATCGTTGTTTTTATCTGGAAAACTTTGAAATAAAGAGAATAGTTCTGTACATTCTAAACCTAGTATACAAGGTTGAACCAGGGACAGGATAACTTTTGTGAAATCACCCATTCAGAAAAAGTACGCTAGCCCACTCATTCCTGATTCACAGAATGTTAGATTTCTAGTGCATAAGCATTATGTGGGTTCTCAGACTTGGCAGTGGAGTCTCCAGTTCTGTTTCTTTTCCTCAGGGGTTGTGCAGTATTCCCAGCTCACTCCCTATTCACTGCAGGTTGTTTTAAGCCCTAACAAAAGGTAAGGATTAATTAATATGCCTAAATTCATCACCTGCAGACTAGCCTCCAAAGAGAAGGTAAACTTTTTGAAGAGCAAAATCACTTGGAAACTTTAGTTCATGAAAATGAGCTACAGATGAGTACTTGCAATAGTAATCCTTGTTGAATGGTTAGTTGGCATATCAGGAATGAATATCACTAGTTTGATGAGTCCCAGAACTACACTTGCAAAGCTTAATCCCTATTCCAATCACTCCAGGAGAGGGATTGATGCTCCACCAGATATTAATGCTAAAAACAGGAAGAAACCTGGACAATAAGACTGGTAATGTTGTAGAGTAGAAGCAGAATAGTCTTAGAACCTAGTTAGTGGTCATGTTAGGAAAGCTACTGATGTTCCCAAATCACTTTTCTTGTTAACCCCAAAGCTCAAAGTTAAGGGTCCGCCCATAGCATCTGACATTCAGTTCTGCTTCACATTAATATGTTAACCCCATGCAAATTATATTTGACAGTAATTCATTTCCTACTGTTTACACCTCTGAATTTCTCCCAACAAACAGTGTTTTCAGTCTTTATTTCCTGTTTTTTGGAGTTTTCTAAGAATTAAAAATGTCAAATTCCTAGATCTTATGAATATATTTTCACTTTGGCTTAGAAACTAACCATTCTCCTGATCACATCTATTTTTTTTTGGACCTGGTCCAAAAGCTAAAAGTCACCCATTCACACTAAAACTTCATTCTAACTACTTTGCCAGAAGATAGATACCAGATCTACAGTCTTGATGTTTGCCTCCTAAGTTATCACAGACAGCATTTTTCCTTATATTTGTAACTGAAAGATATGCATCACCAACTTTATAAGCACTAATATCACTTTGTTCCTGCCCACTGCCCAACCCCTAATCCAAAGACAAATACATATTATATATATATAATATATATATATATATATTTTTGGTTACACCAGAATTCCAATTACTTGCACTAATTTCACTATTGGTCATTGTATATACAATGCTAGTTGTTGTGACACATAAAGCCTCAAAACTTCGTGACATAACCCAATAAAACATGACTTTTTACTCCTTTTACTGAACTGTCCAATGTAAGACAATATATGTGTTGTAAGTGTGAAGGGCGAGTTTTCTGCAAACACTATTCAGGACTCCACATTCTCTCAAACTTCAACCTGAAATTTCCAGATTAACCTAGAATTATACAGCCATTGAATAAGAAATGAGATAATGGAAAAGGTATGCCCATATTTTACTATTTTACTTAAGAAAAGATCAATAATTTTCATTCTTACTCCATGGCAACATTTTGTCACTTCTGTCAACATAGAAGCAAAATAGCTGGAGAAATAATCTGGTTGTTGACCATAAAGAAAAGAAAGCAGGTTTGTCAATGCATAACAATGCCTTTCCTTTCTAAGTTTACTGAACTTGTTGTGTTGTTAGTAATTAAATGCTGCATAGCACTGATTAGGTCTGGAATAGAAATTAAATCAGCCCCAGATTAGTTGTTCTACTTCTGAGGGAATGTAGAGCTGATCCTAAGTGATGACAGGAGCAGTGAGTAATGTAGAAGTCGACTCCTTTCTCTTCCAACATACACACACTCCCAAGTAGTGCAGTCATGCCATTATCCAAGAGAATTTAGTGACACTGAATCTATCACTTACATTCATTTCAAGGGAAAGTATTTCACATAATGAGTTAGTTATCTGCCTTGCTTGTGTCCAAGAGTAAAAGAATAAAGTGAGAAGGTAGAAAATAGTTGAAATTTCACACACAGACACACACACACAGACACACACACACAGACACACACACACACACACACACAGCTACCAATGTTGGTCTTGGTGTCACATTGACAAAATGTAATAGGCTTCATCCAGAGCCAATGTTATTTGGTTTGACAATGAATACACGACTGACAAAACATAGCAACTCAACAAGAAAATGACAACATAGTTAAAAACCTTATAACTTCTAGGCAGTTACTCATTGTCCCAATCACTCTTTACTTGGGATCCATGTGATTATGAGAAATGAAACAGGGTGGGCAGAGACTACATCAGTTCAGGAAAGTCATCAGCTTCAGGTACTGTCAGCTTCTGTAATTTTCTATCTATGAAACCCCTCAATGGTGTTTGACCAGCTTCCATTCTCCAGTGCAGTGGACTCTTCTCAATACCACTTATTTATTACTAAATAATTACTAAATAGCTTTGGTATTGAGGTATAGGTGTTTATCCAAGTGCACAGTTATCTGTACTGGATTCTAATGAATATTGGATCTTGTATGCTTTTATAAACTCTTTGAGTGTTTCAAGGATAGTTAAAAAAAAAAAAAAGGCTCCAGTATTTCTGAAACTAGAGAACAGAACAGAAACCAGATACTAAGCTTCTCCTTCAAGTGTCATTTCTATGTCTAGTATGCAATATGCAAATACCTATGCCCCATCACATCATTATTTGAATAAGGAATACAGTAAGTTCTCATTTTTAACTCTAAAATAGGTGTGGTAATTAGTCTTCAAATGTGATCCTACCATGAACTACATCTTCCATTATTCAAGCCCTAATAGAGTCCCTTACACATTGAAATTAGGCTGGCCCAGTGATCACAAAATATGTCGGAAGAGATGATAATTACATTCCAAACTAGCCTTTAATTGAGTTGTCAACTGCTTACTGAGATTCCCACTTTGGGATTATCCAATTGGCCCTGTAAGAAATTGGGTTACATTCCTGGAGAGCCCATAGGCAGAGACCATGTGTAAAGGTCACATGGAGGGAGGCCCTTTGACTATATAGAAAGAAAATAAGAAAGATTCAGACACAAACACTCACATGTCCTACACCAGTCTCCAGATGATCTCAGCCCCAGGAGCCATCGGAATGCAGCCAGGTAAGAGACCCCAAGCAAATAACAGACATGCTTTGATAAGCCCAGTCAGTACATAAAATCATGAGAGATAATAAAGCATTTATTGTTGCATACCACAATTTTTGTGGTGGTTTGTTATTCACCAGTAGATAACCAAAACAGTAAGATGCAAAATTAAAATACTGTTGTGTGAAATGGGAGAAATCCTGTTGTTTTGGCTAATGATATAACCAAGGTGAGCCTGCAAAACTAGCTGGCCAGAAATTCTGGCACCTGGATGACAATCGCAAATAGGATTATATATGAATATTTACTATTACAAAGTTTATTTTTCCTCTTGAAACAAATGAAAGGGCTAGGGAATATTGAAATAGGGAATGTGTAATTTCTCAAAGGAGAACAAAAGCTATTTCACTATAGTCACACAACCCTTGATCAGAACAGTATCTTCCAACCTAGAAATGCAGAATCCACTGCTTCTCCATTGTATCTTGACATGATATAATGCCAGTTTTTAAGCTTCCAAAGTCTTTTAGTATGCTGTTTTATTTACCTGAGAAGAAGTGTTATAAATGTTGAACCTTAATGAATAGTGATTTAATTAAAACTGCTCACAGTAATTACAGTTATTTGAATACATATTTCAGTGGGATAGGATTTGGAGATGGGGAACTTATAGGGCTTTAAAATCACCTGGAATGTATAAATAAAGCAAAAATCATCAATTCTCTCACTCTAAGCTATCGTTACCATTCTCTGATACATATTTATTTAAATTGCTAGCAATTCATGGATCTGTGAAAAAAGAAAACTTACACCATATGTAGTATCCTCATTATTATTACATGAAAACAACCAGCTTAGGCTTGATTACTGCATGTTCTCTTTCCATTGCAGAGTTCTTTTATTTTATGATTTGTAGAATGTTTGTGAGAGAGATCTTTGGAATTTATCCAGGTAAGTGAGGATGTGACATTCGTTTTGAACTGAAGACTCCCTGAATCTTCAAAACCTGGTCTTTCCTTTCATACTGGTGCAGAAGCTAGTCTCCAATAATTAATAGGTGCAATTATCACCTTCTCTAGCATAATCACTGTCTGTTCTGAGACAGACACCAAACAATAAGGACAAAGCACTCATCTATTCAACTTCATGCTTTATTATTTGACACAATCAGCTTTATATTCCTGATCTCTAAGGTACTTTGGCTTGTTTAAAGTTTAGATTAAATTAACTGGCACTTGATTTCTTATTTCCCCTTCTTATGGATTGTGTCTTGTATTGCTCGGTGTGGCTTTTGTCATTAAACCTGAGGATTAACACAAAATTGATGCTCTACCAGTCACCAACACTCGTAAAGAGTTTTAACCATTCACACCATAACAGTCTCCAGCCTACTGTCACTTAACCATTTCTATGAAAGCTGTATTCATCCTTCATGGTGTGGTGAAGATCAAAAAGATAGACTTTTCCTTTCATGCACACATATAATATGTACTCACCAAAAATGATGTAGTCTTTAATATTGGAACTTTCTGATTTACATTTTATTTTAAAATAGTTTTAAAAAGTAATCTCTATGCCCAACTTTGGATTTGAATTCATGACCCCAAGATTAAGATTTACATATCCTGCCCACTGAGCCAACGAGGCACCCCACTGACTTCATTTTAAATGGTAGTGACAGAAAATAGAACTAACTGACTTCAAATATCTGTCAGCATCTTTTATGTAATGTAGACAGTGTACTTGAGAGTGATGTAATAGCTGGATTTAAAATGATATTTGTCTCCTCTGATTGATTTCCTCAGTTTCTTTTTTTAAAAAATATTTTTATGTGTTTATTTTATTTTGAGAGACAGAGAGAGAGCAGGGAGAGGGGCAGAGAGAGAGGGAGACACAGAATCTTAAGCAGGCTCTAGGCTCTGAGCTGTCAGCACAAAGCCTGACACAGGTCTCAAACTCAGACCACAAGATCATTACCTGAACTGAAGTCAGACACTTAAGTGACTGAGCCACCCAGGCACGCCTCCTCAACTTTCATATGTGAAAATTGTCTAAAAAGGTGAATCTTTGAAGGTTATCTAAATACTAATCTTATATGATAGGAATTATGTAAAAAGACAAAACAGTCTTAGATGATTTGAACAATTTTGTTTCATCATCTCGCAGGTTGAAATGGGCCCCTCTCCTCTTTGAGATATCTATATTTAGTCCATTTAATCCATTTATTTTTTTAGGAAACACAAATATATTTCTAAATAATGGCAAATAATACTTTTATATATTGCCAGTATGTGGTTTACCTGTTCATCCCTCCCCACGGTCCCAAACACTGATCGTTTTAACTGTCTCCATAGTTTTGCCTTTTCCAGAATGCATTATCTTGCATATCTGGAATCATACAGTAGGTAGCCTTTTCAGATTGACTTCTTTCCCTTAGTAATATGCATTTGAGGTTTCCCTATGTCTTTTGTTAACAACTGGCTTGATGGCTGATTTCTTTTTTAAAACCGAATATTATATTGTCTAGATGCACTGCTGTTTATCCATTCACCTACTGAAGGGCATCTTGGATGCTTCCAAGGTTTGGCAGATATAAATAAAGCTACTGTAAACACTTGTATGTAGGCTTTTATGTAGATGTAAGTTTTTGACTCCTTAAAGTAAATACAAAGGTGTTTAATTGTTGGATTGTATGGTAAGCATATATTCACTTTGTGAGAAACTGCCATACTGTCTTTCAAAGAGGCTGTATCATTTTGCATTACAACCAGAAATCTATGAGAGTTCATGTACCTCTACATCCTTACCAGAATTTTAGTATATGTGTAATGTACCTCACAAATTTGTATTTTATGAAGACATATAATTAGGAGGATCTTTTAATGCACTTATTTGCCAGCTTGTGTATGTCTTCTTTAGTGAGATGTCTGTTAAAATCTTTGGCCCATTTTTAGATCATGTTGCTTGTTATTGCTGAATTTTTTAGAGTTCTTTGTACATTGTGGATAATTGTCCTTTATCATATATATCTTTTGCAAATATTTTCCCTGTCTCTGGCTTGTCTTCTTATTCTTTTGACATTGTCTTGACCAAGGGAGACTTTTTTTTTTTTAATTTTAATAGTGTCTAGCTTATCAGTTATTTTTCTTGGACCATGAATTCATTCTTAAATAAAGAAGCCATTAACGTATATCCAAGATCACATAGGTTTTTATTACATTATCTTCTAGGAGTTTTATGGTTTGTATTTTTCATTTAGGTCTGTGATGCCTTTTGAATTTATGTTTGTGAAAGGTCTAAGGTCTGTGTCCAGATTCATTGTTTTACGTGTGCATGTCCAGGTGTTCAAGCTCATTGCTCCTTTGTATTGCCTTTGTTCCTTTGACAAAGACAGGTCAGTGTATTTATATGGGTCTACTTATCTCCTGTCAATTTTATTCTGTTGATCTGTATGTCTATTCTTTTGCCAGTACCACATGATCTTGATTACTGTAGTTTTATATTTAGTCTTAAAATCAGGTTGTATCCACCCTACAATATTTCTTCTTCAAAATTGTGTTAACTATTCTGGGTCTTTTGCCTCTCCATACAAACTTTAGAATCAGTTGGATAGTATCTATAACATAATTTATTGAAATATTAACTGAGGATGCATTAAATCTGTGGATCAAGTTGTGAAGAACTAACGTCTGGACAGTATTGAGTCTTCCATGCCTCTGTCCATTTATTTTGATCTCTGCCTTTAATCAGTTTTGTAGTTTCCCTGATACAAATTTTGTAAAGATTTTGTTAGACTTATACTTAAATATTTCGTTTAGGTAGTGATAATTTAAATGGTATTGTGTTTTTTATTTCAAATTAATTTGTTCACATATGAAAGCGATTGACTTTTGTATAATCATCCTATATGCTGTAACATTTCTATAATTGCTTATTATTTTCAGAAGTTTTTTACATTTCTTTTAGGTTTTCTACATAGAGGATCATGTCTTCTATGAACCAAGAAAACTTTCTTTCTTCCTTCCCAATCTGTATGCCTTTTATCCTTTTGCCTCCCTTTTTAACAATTTTATAATGTTTATTTATTTTTTAGAGAGAGAAACAGAGAGTGAGTGGGAAAGGGGCAGAGATAGAGAGGGGGAGACACAGAATTTGAATCAGGCTCTAGGCTCCAAGCCGCCAATACAGAACCGTCCTTTTTTTCTTTTTCTTTTTTTTATAACTTAACACACTAATAAGGATTTCCACTACAATATTGTAAAGTAGTGGTGAGAGGGGACATTTTACCTTATATCTCACCTTAGTGGGAAACCTTCCAGTTTTTTAACATTAATTATAATGTTAGCTGTAGGGTTTTGTAGATAATCTTTATCAAGTTAAGAAAGTTCCTATTTCTAGTTTCTGAGGGTTTTTATCATGAATGGATGTTGGGTTTTTTCAATTACTTTTTGTCATCTACTGATATGATCGTGTAACTTTTCTTTTTTAGCCTCTTGTGATGAATGGCATTAATTTATTTTCATATGTCAGATCAGTGTTGCATAATTGGATTAATTCCACCAGTCAATGCATAAAAGTCTATTGATGCTGTCTTGGAACCAATTTGGTAATATTAGGGTTTTTACATCTAAAGTCTTAAGAGATATTGGTGTAGCTTTATTTTCTTGTAATGTCTTTACTTTGGTTTAGGCCCTCATGGATTGGAATATAAAGTATGTCCCCTTCATCTCTTCTAAGAAAAAGGTTATAGAGAATTGGTATAATTACTTCCTTAAATGTTGTTAGAATCCACTAGGAACCCATCTGGACCTCTGTGGAGACTTTTGCATTCAAAACTTTCTTTTTTAAATTTAGATTTGGGGAATATCCTATTGAGAGTAGTTGCAGTAAATATTGCTACATTTCGTTATATATATTATATATATACATTTCATTTATATTATACGTATATATATGTATGTATATATACATGTGCCATCTTGTGTATGTCTTCTTTACTGAGATATCTGTTAAAATCTTTGGCCCATTTTTAGATCATGTTGCTTGTTATTGCTGAATTTTTAAGAGTTCTTTGTATGTTTTGGATAATTGTCCTTTATCATATATATCATATATATACATACATATATACATGTATATATATATATATATATATATATATACAATGTCCCTTTCCCTTCAGATACCTTTATCTACAGTCATTTTATCACATGATAAAATTACTATATTTTATTTTTCAGCACTTGGTTTTACTGGTGCATTCTAACGCAAATTTTTTAAAATGTTTACTTATTTTTGTGAAAGGGAGTAGAGGCAGAAGAGGGAGGGGGACAGATTATCCAAAGTGGGCTCTGTGCTGACAGCAGAGAACCCAACATGGGGCTTGAACCCACAAACTGTGAGATCGTGGCCTGAGCCAACATCAGACACTTAACCGACTGAGCCACCCAGGTGCCCCCTAACTCAAATTTTTACTCTTAGGTTTTTCACGTGGGTGCCTAATTTACACATTTGACACACTTATTATATCCTGAAATATTCCAGAAACATTTCTACACATCGGAGATAGAACAATGCATACTATGTACAAACTCTTGTCCTCATGGAGCTTATCTAACAGTGGGAGACAGATATCAAACAAAATAAATAAAATATGATGAATGCATTACAGAAACGACTAGAATGGGACCAAAGGACAGGGAATACTGTTTGTGTGCAATAATTTTTAAGAATTTTACTGAGATATATTCCCCAAAATGTTTCTGCATAGCAAAAGAAACAAAATGCTGAGGAAACTTCAGAAAGAAAAAAAGATATTTGCAAAACTTTTTTCTAAATAAGAGGTAAATATTCAAAATATACAAAGAACTCCTACAATTCAATAGCCAGAAAAACAAACACTCTGATTAATATATGGGCAGAGGAACTGAGACTATGTTTGTGACTCATGGATTTAATTAACCATCTCAGAAGAAACCAGAGATAGAGATGGCATTCCCTAGGAGATATCTGTGGAAGAGCATCTTGGATCCCCATAATTGCACAAGAGACAAACAAGGATTTATTAAGTTTATTCAGCTCAAGAAGAAACTGTTCTAGCTTGGAATGAAAAAAAAAAATAATGACAGGACAAAATAACACTGACTTTTAAAGTTGTATACACAGAAAATGGGGTTATAAAAGTAATTTGCTATAAGCATGTGTTATTTTTCAGGTAGAAGGAATAGTGATTTCCTTTTGGAAGGTGGTTTGGAGATCAGGACCACTGAGGGCTCTCCAGTTGGGTGGGGAGGTGTGGGAATCAAGAAGATATATGTGTGAAAAAATTACACACACACATGTTTGTGTATCTATATTATATGTGTGTATATAATACGCATACGCATAATGCGCATGCATACACATATATAAAGAGGTGTTTATTTTGTGGAATCAGCTCATGTACTTGTGGGGTCCACCAAGTGTGAAACTTGCCACTAGAACAGGCCAGAGACTGAACGTGCAGGGAACTGTTGATGCTGTAGCTCCAGTTGTAAAGGAATCTAGAGACAGGATTCCTTCTCCCATAGAGTATTTCAATCTTTTTTTCTTAACACCTTTAATACATTGGATAAGGCCCACCCACATTGAAGGGTATCTGTTTTACTCAAAGTCTACTTATTTAAGTGTTAACCATATCTAAAAAAGTTAATGACCTCTAGACTGGTGTTAGACCAAACAACTGGGTATAGTCTAGCTGAGTTGACATATAAATTAACTATCATCTATGGATCCCTTAGTTACCTGTCTTTATGAAACGTCAAGCCTTCTTTGTTTTCCTTGAGATATTCTTAGTGAGCATTCTCCTTATTTCATTTTTTAAAAATATTTTTATTTATTTCTAGGAGAAAGAGAGAGAGAGACTGTGATCAGGGGAGGGTCAGAGAGAGAAGGAGACACAGACTCTGAAACAGGCTCCAGGCTCTGAGCTGGCAGTCAGCACAGAGCCCGACGTGGGGCTCGAACTCACAAACTGCGAGATCATGACCTAAGTGAAAGTCGGACGCTTAACCGACTAAGCCACCCAGGCGCCCCATCTCCTTATTTCAATAGCCTGAGTAAAATCATCTCCTTAATTGTCTGGGGGCATTTTGTCTTCTATACCTCATTACATGTTTCCTGAATTAGTATTTTTATTAATGAAAATTAAATAGCAAAACAAGAAATGGCTACTTTAATTCCCTGAGAGATTCCCTTTTAAAAGCGATTTTTTCCTCAGATATTTCAAAAAATTATAAGTACAAAAAATATATTTTAGTCTCTTGGTATCATGAATAATGTATTCTGTCTAGCAAGATTAATTTTTTATTTTGACATCTACATTTACTTTTTTTAATGTTTATTTATTTTGAGAGAGAGGGAGGGATAGAGAGATAGAGAGGAAGACAGAGAGGGAGAGAGTGAGAGAGAGAGAGAGAGAGAGAGAGAGAGATAGAATTCCAAGCAGGATCCACGCTTAGTGCAGAGCACAACACGGGGCTCAATCCCATGAACATGATTTCAGGACCTGAGCCAAAATCAAGAGTCTGATGCTCAACTGACGGAGCCAACCCAACACCTGGGTTATTTCTATGCAAAAATAATGTTTTCTATTTATAATCCGTTTTTCTACCCAACTCCTTGATTGATTGCCTATTAATTATGTAACTATTAATTAAATCCTCTACTATCTATAGATTAATTTTCCTAAATTAATTTTTCTGTTACAATTTTCCCCTTCTCTTGCAGTTATTACCTTTGATTTCAAAAGTCGTATATTGATATACCAGTCATATTCTCAATATTTTATGCATTATGAATAATTTATTAATTTTATTATTAATTGTTTTAATCTTTTTATCCTGATAAAGGTCTTATTTCATTAAATGCATGTTTTCTATATTTCATTTAAGGTAAATTTCTGATGTTCTATTAATTATGTATAACATTTCGTGTCCTCTCACTGTGTTCCCAGGCAGATATAGTTGGGTATTTGTTTCTCATTCTGTTGGGGAGGATGTAATTGAGGGTAGATGTTTGGGAAATATGTTTTCTGCATTCTTTAAGCACTTTATTTGTATTCAAAACCTACATATTCTAGTTACTTCATGTATAGTATTAGTTATTATATTTTGTGAATATTTTGTAGGTTTCCAGTCCTTTTCCTAAGACTGGGTAGATTTTCAGAAACCTTTGCTAATGTCTGATTTATCTAGGGCTCCCAGTGAATTTGTGACAGTACCCATCTTACTTTTAACAAAAGCAATGAGAAAGGGCTGAAATGCCTCCTGACCATTCTCCAAGATGGTTTATCTAAAAGCCACTCAAATGAACACATTTCCCAGAGAAATCAAGTTTTTTATAAGAGATATCTGGCACTGACATATTATTCAATAAAACTAAGTGCTTCCCAAGGCAACCTATCTAGAGCATTTCTCAAAAGGACTACATTACCAGCTGCTGAGAGAGCCCTGATTCTCAAGATAAACAAATTCAAAAAATCAAGATTAGCATTGGGAACATATCTATTGGCACTTTGTTTTAATGGCAGGATTAAATATAAAACATTTTAGAAATTGCAAGTACACGTTTATGTGTTTAGATGCATATTGTGAATTAGTTCCAGTTTTTTTGCATGACTAGTTTAGTAATATGAACCACCATTGTTCCTGCATTTATTCTTCAACATTTTTTCTGCTAAAAACGTTATTTGTTTAACATAATCATCCATTTTAAAATGTGTCTAATGTTAAGAACATCTCTTAAAACAGGTAAATAACTTTCTATTAAATGTTTTAAAATATTGGTTTAGAATAACAAACGGTGATCTTTATTTATAGTTTAAAAAATGTTCCCAATATTTGCAGTGCTTTTTAGTAATGGAGAAGAAAACACATCAATAAATACACAGTTGTATTTTAAATTTATTTTTAAGTTTATTTATTTTGAGAAAAACTGAGAGAAAGAGAAAGCAGAGGAGGGGCAAAGCAAGAAGGAGAGACAGAATCCCAAGTAGGCTCCATACTGTCAGTGCATAGCCTGACGCAGGGCTCAAACTCATAAACCATGAGGTCAAGACCTGAGCTGAGATCAAGAGTTAGAAGCCTAACAGACCCAGTCACCCAGATGCCCCTAAAATTATGTTTTAAATTTAATGAAGAACATGAGTAGGTGCATATGTTAGATAGGCAGAGAATGGAGACAGAAAGGAAGAAAAAGTTGGTTGCAGAACTTAAAAACCTGCTAAGTGTTATTGATGGCTATTTTTGGTAACAGAATTGTAAATATGCTAAACCATAAAATGATTTCTAAATACCCGCATTGATGAAATGAAGTACTTTCTAAAATATTAATGATATTCTGCATGTTATTCCAAGAGTCTGTAATTGAATATAATAGGAGTTTGAATATATATGTTTCATACCTTTAATATGGAATTAGTAAAATTTGATTTCTGTGCATATGTGTTTTTATATAAAACTAAATGTATCAAGGACTCTTGATGTCATCTAGTTATTTCTATGTAGATTCTATAACAAAGAAGAGAAGCTGTGAAGAATTAGCCTTTTTAATGATTGTTGAGGAAGTGTTTGAAAGGCTTGTGCAGGCCAAACCACTGCTTCCACAGTACCCTCTCCCTACCTGCCCAACCCAGACCCTTAGTCTATTCCAGCAGAAGAGTCAGAAGAAATCCTTGGGATTATAAATTGTCAAGATGTGGAGAGTTGAAGGACTGAATCTTTCTTTGTCTCCATTTTTAGTCAGTTAGGAAAATGTCGTTCCTTTTCCCCCAAACCAATTGAAACAGAGGAATTCCTTGGAAATCATATGGGGCAGCAGGGGGAGGGGTTGCTTTAGGAGGGATGAGGCTGACTTCTGCTCAGAGAGTGGATGTGCTGATAAGTGCCTGCGCAGGTGTGAGCAGGCAGGAGTCAGGACAGGTATGGGAACTTCTTGGTATTTTTCTTCATCTTCTTTCAAGATAATCTGTTCTTTCTTCCTAATTCTACTCAGATTTATATTTACCTTGTGATAGTTATTTCCAAATTAACCAAAACCATGCATTTATGACCATAGTTAAAGCACATTGTCTAGTAATACTGAAATGTATTAGACCAGCCCAAATTATGTAAAACAGATACCAATTAATAAAGCTCCTAAAGTTTGATCTTTCTTCTCTCTGCTTATTTACTTGTTTGATATTTTTTTTATCTTAAAACATATTCTCTTAAATAAATATATCTAGAGGGAGATGGTCTTCAGTATTATCTGGATAAAATATCAAGTGACAATCCCACTATTAAGAGAATTTGTCATCCAATTATTATAGGATACTTACTAATCTACTAACTTAGAACTTTATGACAGTCTATGGTATTTCCTAATAGAACATAACTAGAAAATATATTTTGAAACAATAATGTCCAAGCTTTCTGACCCTTTGACATAAAAGGAATAATAAGAAGAAAAGGTATCTTTTTCCATCCTATTTTCTATTATTTTTTCTGAATGTCTATGGTACAGTCTCTCTCACTTTTAAGATATTAATTGAATTAAATATTTTAATTTTTTTTCAATTTAAATTTTAGTTAAATTTTAGTTAACATACCATGCAATATCAGTTTCAGGATTAGAATTCAGTGATGCATCGCTTACCTACAACACCCAGTGCTCATCACAATCAGTGCCCTCCTTAGTACTCATCATCCATCTAGCCCATCCCCCATGCACCTCCACAGTCAACCTATAGTTTGTTTTTTTATCATTAAGAGTCTCTTGTGTTTTGTTTCCCTCTCTTCTCTTTCCACCTCCCTTCCAAAAGTTCATCTGTTTTGTTTCTAAATTCCACATATGAGTGAAATCATATGGCATTTGTGTTTCTCTGATTGACTTAACTTCACTTTGCATAATACATGCTACCTCCATCTATGTCATTGTAAATGCAAGATTTCATTCTTTTTGGTGGTGGAGTGATTTTCCATTGTATATGTATACCACATCTTCTTTATCCATTCATCAGTCGGTGAACATTTGGGCTCTTTCAATACTTTGGCTATTGTTTGTTTTTTTTTTAAAGGTTTATTTATTTTGAGAGAAAGAGAGGGATTGGAAGAGAGAGTGAGAGTGAGAGCGAGAGCGAGAGCGAGAGCGAGAGCGAGAGAGAGAGAGAGAGAGAGAGAGAGAAAGTGATTGGGGGAGGATTAGAGAGAGAGAAAGAGAGAGAATTCCAAACAGGCTCTGCACCATCAGCATGGAGCTCAATGCAGGGCTCAAATTCATGAACCATAAATCATGACCTGAGCCAAAATCAAGAGTCAGATGCTTAACCAACTGAGCCCTCCAGGCACTCCCACAGTTTTGCTGTTGTTCATTATGCTGCTATAAACATTGGCTTGCATCTACTCCTTCAAATCTGTATTTTCATATCCTCTGTGTAAATACCTAGTAGTGCAACTGCTAGATGATAGGGTAGTTCTGTTTTTAGTTTCTTGAGGAACCTCCAAACTGTTCTACAGAGTAGCTGCACCAGTTGACATTCCCACTAACAGTGGAAAAGGGTTCCCCCTTTATCCATATCCTCGCCAACACCTGTTGTTTATTGTGTTAATAATTTTAGCCATTCTGACAGGTGTGAGGTGGTATCTCATTATGGTTTTGATTTGTATTTCCTCGATGATGATTGATGTTGAGCATCTTTTCATGTGTTTGTTAGCCCTCTGGATGTCTTCTTTGGAAACATATCTATTCATTTCTTCCACTCATTTCTTAATTGGTTTGTTTGTTTTTTGGGTGTTGAGTGTGGTAAGTTCTTATAGATTTGGGATACTAACACTTTCTGATATGTCATTTGCAAATATCTTCTCCCTTTCTGTAGGCTTCTTCTTAATTTTATTGATTGTTTCCTTCTCTGTGCAGAAGCTTTTAATCGTGATGAAGTCCCAATAGTTCATGTTTGCTCTTGTTTCCCTTGCCTCCCACAACATCTCTAGTAAGAAGTTGCTGTGGCTGAGGTCGAAGATGCCTGTGTTCTCCTTTAGGATTTTGATAGTTTCCTGTCTCACATGCAGATCTTCCATTCGTTTGAATTTATTTTCATGTATGGTGTAAAAAAGCAGTCCAGTTTCATTCTCTGCATATCACCATCCAATTTTCCTAACATGATTTGTTGTCCTTTTTTCATTGCTTATTCATCGTTCCTTTGTCGAAGATGAGTTGATCATATAGTTGTGGGTTTTCTATTCTGTTCCATTGATTATGTGTCTGTTTTTTTTATGCCAGTACCAGACTGTCTTGATGACTACAGCTCCATAAGATAGCTTGAAATCTGTAATCATGATTCCTATAGATTTTTGGTTTGTTTTTGTTGTTGTTCTTGTTTTCTTCTTCTTCTTTAGGATTGCTTTGACTATTCAAGGTCTTTTGTAGTTCCATACAAATTTTATGATTGAGTAAAATAATTTTATGCTATAGTATGTAACTTTTTATCTTATACTTTTGAGATTCCTTTTTTCTCCTCTCAATTGTAGGAACATATGTCTTCGTACCCGTAAACATTGTTTAAAGTGCAACAAAAGAAATAGATTTCTATGAATTGTGTCTCAGATGCTTTGGGTTTACTAGGGGAGCTTGAGTTCTTCTCTGTTTTATTTTTTTATTATCTCACAATAAATAAGGTAAGAGAAATGCTATGATCCTTGCTGTTGTGTTTGATATTTGTGTGTGTGTGTGTGTGTGTGGTGTTTTTTGAAATAACATCTTATATCTCTCTTTCCCTCTCTTTCTGCCCCTCCCCTACTTGTTTTCTCTCTCTCAAATAAATAAACTTAAAATTTTTAAGTAAAAAAATGAAATTAGGCCAAAAACATATTGCGCATTATAAAACCATATGTAGAACATCCCCTCCAGCACACATTTTATAAATAAGGGGAAGAAGCCCAGAACTTTGAAGCTTTTACTTATAGTAGTGTAATTGGTGTCTCAGAGAGCCTGTATGTTTCTTACTCTTTTTTCCACTTCGCTGCACTCTCAAGTATGTAGACATAAAAGGTAAATGGAGAAACAAAAAGAAATGTAACCTACAATGGCAAATAAGTTTTGTTTACTTTATATTTCAGAAAGAATAGTTAAGTTAAAATCTAGATACAAATTACATGAGACCACCTTTCTTCTAATTTTACAGAATAACAAAAGCATTGGATGGGAACTTCCTCAAATTTCTCATCAATCTGCCATTGGATCTGCACTTGTAATTATTATTTTCTCCTTCCTTTTGGTTAAAGTAGAAGTTCATGAGCTAGTACAAAGCAATTTCTTCTACCTATGGTCTGTATCTCATCCACTAGAAAAGAAACTCCCTGGAACCTGACTCTCCCTTCTGTATAGTATTCACCTTTCTCTGGAATATCCCCCCTATGATCCTTTAAACATAATCAACCCTCTTTTCACCTCAGAGGAAGTCTTCTTTACACTTACTGTTTAAAGAAGCCTACTGTTTACAACTATTGCCTTCACTATCTCTTCCTCTTCACACTCATCATGAAAGAGTTGACTACATTTGCTATCCCTACATCTTCATCTCTCACTTACCTCTTAAACTTTTAAAATCTTATTTATAGTACTTAACTCAAATTGTTCTTAGGCCATCAGTGTCCTCTTGATTTTTATACCTGATAAAATTTGTCAGTACTACTCCTGCCTAATTCATCTAGCATCTAATGATCTTTATCATTTCTTCTTCAAAATTTTCTTTCACTGTCATACTGATTCTATAATTCTAGTTATCTTCTTCTGTTAGTTCCTTTTTCAACCTCATTTTACATGCTCCAGTCCCTAAATATGTGTTAAATATTGATCTTCGGAGTTACTTTAAAAGTTTGATATCATCTTAACCTTTTTAGATGCAGTTGCTTATTATCATGGTGGCCTCAGTAATCTTCTAGATCCTGATGAGTTCAAATCAAATGGCTATATTATCAGTACTGATGTTTAAACCCATGAATCTAGCAACTTTTTGCCTTGTGCAGTTGTTTTACAAGTGCCACAAATCATGATTATAAAAATGAGTGCAATTTCCCTTTTCAATGGTGCTTCGATGATTGAGTATAATTTTTTCATCACTATCATTCACACCAGCTCTATCCATCACAGCCCATATCAATAAATTACAACCCCCACCCCTTTTCATTTATTTATTTCATGTATATACTTTTTTTCTGACAACATAGCCTGCTCACTTAAATTCCCTGGATTAACCCAAAGGCTATCTAATTAATCCCGCTATTTCCAGCTTTCCTTCCCTCTCAGCTACGCTCACACAGACACTGGATTGGCCTTTGTAAATGCAAATGTAACCCTGTCACTCTGTTCCTAAAACCTTTGAAATGATTCCCCACTGTGCTTAAAGTAAAAGCTACAGATCCTAATAATATTTTGTAAGGTTTTCTCGACCCTTTTCATCTCTCCAGTTTAAGTCTAATCACTATCTACTCTACAAAATTGAATCATGCAAAATATTATTCAGATCTCTAAGTGAATTACTCTTTCAAGTCTGCCCCGTTACTCATGGGTTACTTTTGTCTACAATCTGGATCCCTTCCTTTTACAGCCTCTGCCTTCCATGTGTTACCTTAGCAAACTGTATTCCCTCTACTTTAGTAGTTAAGTGGACAATAGTTTAATTGCTGATTTGTCCTCAACACTAAAATATACAAATATCTCCATGATATCATGGCCATGCCTTTCTTTCCTTTCTTTTTAATATTTATTTTTTTATTTATCTATTTATTTGTTTGTTTATTGAGAGAGAGAGACCACGTGCACATTAGCTGGGGGAGAGAAATAATCTTGAGTAGGCTTCATGCTCAGTGCATAGCCCAACATGGGGCTCAATCCATAATCATGGGATCATGACCTGAGCGAAAATCAAGAGTCAGAGACTCAACCAACTAAGCCACCCAGGTGCTCTTCATGACCATGCCTTTCTTGTTGTTTATTGCTTACCCCAAAACTAGCATAATATCTGGTGATACTAACAGCTAAGTAATTTTTTTAATAAGATAATGAAAGAAGGCTTGATGTTTGTATCAGATGTCAAGTAGTTAAATCTATATTTGCTTTTCTATTTTATATTGTCTCATTGTGATGCAACATCCCTGGGAAATGAATCTGTATGGGCCTGGTATTCTCAGTACCTCCATGTTCTCTTCTTTCTTCTGAGAAGTGAATAGAGCTACCAGGTTGTTGCTGCTGTACTAGGCCAGGTGTGCTGAAATCTCAGAGCTCCAGCAAAAAGAAAGTTTACCTCTCTCTTGTGCATAGAAGGAATGGTCATTATCTAAAGGCCTGGAATTAAAAGTTTATTTTTATGTAACTATTATGTTATTTAAAAAAAAAAAAAAAGAGCTGTTTATTCCAAGTTTCTCTTTGAACAGTTTTCTAACTTCTTTTCTATGGATCATAAATTAAGGGAAAACTTACATATAAACATCTGAAAAATGTAAATAAAGGGGTGTGTGTGTGTGTGTGTGTGTGTGTCTCGTGTTGGGTTAGATGTCATCATGCACCCTTAATTCCCAACCTGAATTAAACAGTAAAATGTGAAAAGTCAACCCTAGATTGTAGCCTCTAACCCCCAGCTCCTAACAATGCCTGAGTTCACCTTATAGCAAATGTCAGAAAAGGCCTCTTTTTTGCCCCATCACTGAGTAAATAAGCCAAGTCCAAAATTATGTACTGCTTAGAGATCATGGGTTCCCATTTGAAACAGAAGACTGAGATCGAATGGAATAAAGAAAAGTAAAAATGACTAATCTCATTTTTCCAATCTTTTCATTTAATAAAAAATTTTTAAAAAGTCAAAATTTATTCTGATCCAGAAGAAAGAGAGAGAGAGAGTGAGAGAGACTCAATTTCATCATATCCCAGAGTGATGATGCAGATCTTCACTTTAAACTACAAGTCTTTTAGCTATATTATTATTATACTTTGATAACTTTTCATAGATTATTTATTGAAAAATTGGCAGAAGGGCATTTTTGTTTTCTGCTCTCATGCTCAAAACAGTGTATCTTCCCCAACCCCAATTTTAACCACAGAAATTCCAGAATGTAGCAAGTGTAGTGGTAGCACACTTTTATTGTACACAATGTTTTACAGTAATGCACAATGTTATCTTTTTCATATCAAATACCATTCAGCAAACATTTATATAACACCCAATTCCAGACACTATGCTGGACCCTTATGTTGCCAATATAAGAGACTATTGTTTGCCATTGTGGGGTGTCCAGTACAGAAGAGAATTTGATATAAAAACAAATTGCAGAATTACAATTTGAAAAAAGTCAAGAAATACTTTAATTCAGTGAAAATAGATGTTTGTTGAACTCTTACCAGGCATTTTATACAGCTATGGCATCAGCATTCAATTTCAAATTGTGGCAAGAATTTGATATTTTTAAAATTCTCCAATATATGGTTCTATAATCACTGTGAATTCATAACCAAAGACATATGCTTAAATATGTCCAATATCTTATAGATTATGAATTGACAGACCAAAATTTTCACCTGGGAAGATTTGCTTGAAAGCCTCTAATAATTGTCTAAACTACTTATCTACTTAATATGTTAACTACTAAATAAATGTTCATCAGATCCTCATTCTGTTGATAATTTGAAAGTTTTATCTCAAGTCCTGGACTCCCTTTATTTTTCATCATTAAATTGCTTTAACATACCAATAACATTATTATATCATATTTGTCTGCAACAGACTTCCATATAAATTTTGAGATATCAGACAGAAGTATGTCTGTTTTATTTCAAGAAGGCCAGTCTCACTATGTCACCTGATATAAAAAGGCTTCTCAATAAATGTGTGTTGGAAAATGAGTTTTATTTGATAGCTACTTTAATTTTGTTTAAATCATCTTTCCCCATCCTATTTTTTTCTTGCATAACATCAGATGAAATAAAAATAAAGGTAATCCTCTAAGTATAAGAATTATTTGATAATGTCTAAAAGGATCTTGGACTCTGCAAAAACGAAAGAGTTAAGAAAAATATGAAGGAGAAAAAATGGAGACGTTGAAACAGAATGATAAGATCTTTATAAACTCTGAAAATAGAAGTGATTGCTTTAATATTTTGAGTTTTGCAAGACTTCTTATTTTGCAGAAAAAAATGGATTGATAAAACAGGAACTATTAGAGGGTATTTTCATAAATGAGTAATTGAGAATGTAAATATTTCTAAAATGTATACCAATTCTTTTTCATTGTTTGTGCTTGGCAGGGGTGGGAAAAGTTAATGGAATAGTTTTCAGTTCACTAAATGCTAAAGCCTCAGGGGGAAATGAGTAAAGAAAGAATTAGAAAACAAGGTATTACTGCATCTGTATGTTCTAACATGTGTATATTCAGTTAACTTCTGACCTCTATACATTTCTCTCAAAGACCATTGATAGTGGAAACTGCCCTTCCCAAGGGTAACAATAAAAATGTGGATGCCCTCTCTTTGTTCTTTCTCCATATCTGCTAACTAACCTGTTCTGCTCTGCTCTTAATAGCCATCAGCTGCTCAAAATGCAGTCTCTGTTGTTTGTTTGTTTGTTTGATGGAGAGAGCAGAGGGGGGTGGAGAGGAAAAGGGAGAGAGAGAATCTTAACCTTGCTCCATGCAGTGCAGAGCCCCACATGGGGCCCCATCTCATGACCCTGACATAATGACCTGAGCCAAAATTAAAAGTCAGATACTCAACTAACCGAGCCACCCATGTGTCCTAAAATGCAGTCTCTGCATCTTAATTTGCCCAGGACATAAAAGAGTCAGGTCCTTCTGGTGAGGATGAATGATACCAGAGGGGAATGGGAAGAATGACATAAAGACAACATCATATGACAAACTCTCCTCTCTACCATCACTGAGCCCATAATGTGTGTTCATAAATCTCAGACAGTTTACATGTCAGGTACTCTCATTTCTAATGTCTCTCCTCCGAGAACAGTATTTTTGCAAATAAGAGCCCTGACCACAAAGGGCCACAGTGGTCTTTCTGGAAGACTATGAAATACTCTTCTTTAAAAAGAAGAAATCTTTTGCTATTATATAACAGTAGTGGTGTTATGGCTGATAACTTACCTAACAGGATGTCAGTTAACTAAGTAAAAATGTGTCTCTGGTTCTAGCCATAGTCACCAAAATGAAGAATAAGAAGATGGGTTGGAACAAAACAACTCCTCAATTACATGCAACCTTTCACATAAAATATATATTTCTTATTTTCTTCACTGTTACATTAGCGTACACATTTTTTTGAGAAATAAAAATATTAGTAGAGTCCCATTAAATATCTGGTGTTTTTTGTCATGTTCCCTTTAAAACATTTTGAAACTATTCTGTTCATAGCACTCTTGAAGTATTGGAAAAGAAAATTTCTTTTTTTTTCCCCACATCTCCAATGACATTTCACTTATATTGATGAATTGGGGCATGGTTTTCCATTAATACAAAGATAAAAATACTGATGTTGAATACAAATCTTAAAAATGAATCATTTCTTATTTTTACCTTAGTAATCTAAATTAAGTATCGGCAATGCATTATATTAAGTAATCGGTATTAAAGTTACTATATCATATTTTAAAAGGTTTATTTATTTTTGAGAGAGAAAGAATGGAGGAGGGGTGGAGAAAGAGAGGGACGGAGGATCTCAAACAGGCTTGATGCCATCAGCACAGAGCCCAACATGAGGCTCAAGCTCATCAACAGTGAGATCATGACCTGAGCTGAAACCAAGAGTCAGGGGCCAAGCTACCTATGTGCTCCAATGTTATTATATCATTTATGCCCACTGAGCATTGTTTTCTTTTTACAATCATTTTAGAAGTTTTATTTTTTAATGTATATAGTTTGGTATATAGACTTCACAGTGGTATAAAATGAGTTTGAATGTTGTAATAGGTTAGGAAAGCCTAAAGTATTTTTCATCAAAGAATTTTGTTTTGGCAAAACTGTGATTCCTAATATATCATTCATATTTATCTATTGTTTGGAAACAGCAGCATGCATTTATTAATAAATTGATTAATTTAGGAAGATTATGTTCAAATTCACTTCTGTTTTTGCTGTAGAGAATTGAATGCCCATTAGGGACTAGGGATTCCTTTTATATTTATGCAGAGCCCGCATTTTTCATCTGTTGTGCACTTGTGAGAATTTTGAACAGATACAAAGAGTGGGGTTTAGCAATATCTAGGGTTGGTTCAATTATTCAATTAGCTATACCTCTGAAGCTTTCTAATGCACTGTTCTGGAGATTTGAGACCTTCCTTCTGAAAAATTCACCACCTGTTTTAATTAGAATTTAGCATGGAATACATACTATCACAAATAAAGAAATAATTGTGAAGGGAAAGAATAAAATATAGTTTTAAATTTAAAGGACACATTGAAACGCCCAGAATTCGAGAGAACCCCAAAAACAGACCACCAGAGACCAGAGTCAAAGCCAAGCGGCAAGGGTTGTTTATTTGCAGGTTCGAACCCGGTCCTCCGCGCAGTCACTCGTTGCCGGTGACGCTGAGAGGCCCTGAACAAAGCCTCTGCAGCCTTTTTATAGACAGAAGTAAACAAGTCATGGGGAGGGACAGATTTCCATGGTTACAAGTTTGCCATTGGTTAACATTCAAATGTGAACATATACCGTATCTGATTGGTTCCCGCCATCAGATTTGGCTGGATCTAATTACAACATTTGGGATACCTTTGAATTCAGTCTATCATAGAGCGAGTTTTAAGTCTTGTTTGGCGACTAACAGGTTAACATCTCTCTCTCCAGGCCCTTCTCTCAGCAAGGTGGGGGGTGGCTGCTGGCCTTTTGGGAGTGGCTGCCCCCAGGGGGCTAGTCCCTTGGGCAATCCGGCAGCGGGGAAGCGAGCCTTAAGCTTTGTTACAGAAGCAGAGAGAGCTGGTTAGGTGTTAGCTTCCCGCAGCGCAGGCATTTGCTCAGAAGTGGAAAAGCTGGTTAAGTTTATTTAGGCCTGGGGCTATGTGCAGCCCGAGGTTTCTTTTAATGGAGGACTTAATTTTTGGCTCTACATTCCCCCCTTCTCTTGTGTATTTGAAGGCCCAATCATGGGTCTTCGGTCGGGTCCCAATCATTAGGGTGGCGATACTGCAACCTAAGTATTACGGGGTGTATTGTCCCCGGACATTCTTGCATGAAGGCAAGCAATCTAGTTAAATGACAAAATCTAAATCTCAGATGGACATACATTGTTAAGGATTTGCAAAGAGTTCAGTATGATGCAATTGCCATAGAAATTTAGTTATTTTTGTGACATATAATAACTCTTATAACAAAACATTAAAACTTTAGGATTTACATATATATTTGGGCAGTAATAGCACTTACCCATGCAATATAACCTAAGGTTTACTGTTATGTATAGTGTTTTTCCAAGTAACCTAGCATTTTAGATAAAAGGGCCTAATTGGCCAAAAGACCCCTTTTACTGTTTAAATCCTGGGAAGTTTGTTAAAACCTTAGGAAGCTATAAAGCGTATCCTAAATAGGATTACAGATCATTACAAACCTTAAAGCTTTTTTATTCAACCAAAGTGACAATAATAGATCTTAAAGGCGAATGCATAACATAATATAGTAGTTAGAAACCAACATTGGTTGGGGTAACTCTTTTAACATTGAGAATATTTAACTATGCAATCAAAGACCTGATAAAGATGAAACCTAAAGCTTCGGGTTTTCTTGGCAGAAAAAAGGAGAAAACTTTTGTTTACATTGTCTTATCAAGAGCAGATTTACAATCCAAGAAAACTTTGTCTTTTGACCGGAGAGAAAAGCAGAGTTTTAACCTTATACCAGTGTACTTTTCAAATTCCATTCATTTCAACCAGTCTATCCTGAGCACATATAAAATTCCTTTTCAAAGATTTCCCTTCACAGACCTTCTACATCTTTCCTTTGCCTTTAAACTTTGTCCCAAAGCCATTTCTCTCTAAGCAACCAGTCTTATTTAGGACAAAATTACTTTCTTTTACCCTCAACAAAAATGTATTTCCATTTCTTATATCCTTTTTTTATGGATCTCTCAGTTTTTTTATATACAGGGTCGCTTTCCATCAGTCTTAAGTACACTTAGCAGAATTTTAACTTGGGAAACCTTAGTCTCTAATTGAGGACCTAGTAACCAATTGAGAGGTGTTTACATTAGAATTTTTAAATCACTTTTTTAAAAGGTCTAAATAGTCTTACTTTTTCTGCAATAGGAAGCTGAAAACTCAAACCTATGTTTAGTAACTATGTATTTTGTTTTGATAGAAGTCATGCAATTCAGGCCAGACATGTTTTCAAAAGGAGTTAGAATGCAAAAGGGAGGAGAGCTATCCAGTCTCCGCCAGTCTCCAAGGTCAATTTAATTAAGGTCTCTTTTAGAGTTCTATTTATTTTTTATCTGTCCTGAACTCTGGGGTTTGTATGCATGGTGTAATTTCCAATTAATCCCCAGGGCCGTGGCTAAATTCTGGCTTACTTTGGACATAAATATAGGTCCGTTGTCTGACCCTATCATCTGAGGAAAGCCATACTTTATGAAGATGTCTTTCAGGAATTTCTCACGTTTGGTTGGGAGTGCTCGGCGGGCGGTGGTTCCTCAGCTCCTTGGTAGGTGTTTTTCCTTATCAAGGGCCATTACTTTACCGTGGAGATCCCAGAGCTAGCCATCCGCAATGACGAGGAGCTTAACAAGCTGCTAGAGTCTAGGTCAAATCCCGCATATCTGGTGTCAGCAGCGTTTCAGGCAAGCCTTCAAGTGCGTGGTGGTCGGCGATGGGTGAGTGCGCCTTGCGGAGGCCACGGGTTGGGCGGGGACGCCCCCGGAGACCTTGCCCGGGCTGGGGCTGGGCGTATGGCTCCGGGGATGTGGGAGCCACGGGGGTGCAGGCGGCTGGCTTGGGGCCGGTGCCGTGGCCCTCATGCCCTGATGTCCCTACCGCGCGCTCCTCAGAATGTTGAGCCCAGTGTCCATTAGGAACTCAGTGGATCGCCCTTTTACTTTTAGGGTTACCCTGGGTTTGGGGAGGGGTGCCGAACCCCGTTTCCCCTAGTCACTGTCATTTCCCATTACTAGAATGAGAGTTTCAGATTTATTCTTGGGGCATTCTTTGGCCCAATGTTCTTTCTCTTTGCCGTAGGCGCATTGATTTTTGCTTAATTGGGGGCGCCCCTCGAGCCGCTGGGAGTTCTCCTTACCTTCTTTTCCTGGAGCCAACTGTCTGAGGCGTCTTTTCCGGTCCTCCGGTTCCGCAGTTCCCGCGAGTAGCATCTTGGCTAGACCCTGGTTTTGTCTCTTTTCAGCTCTTATCTGCTTGTCCTCTGCACTGTCCCTGCTGCTGTGTACCCTCTCTGCCACGACCACTAGATCTTGGAGGCTCTTTTTCCTAGACGTTCTAGTTTCTGAAGTTTTCTCCAATTGTTGGGAGCAGACTGACAAAAGCCATGGCCACCGCAGCTAAGTTTTGCTGGGGCCTCTGGACCTATAGGAGTGCACTGGCGGAATGTCTCTATTATTCTTTTAAGGAACGTTGCTGGGCTTTCCTCTGGTCCCTGACTGACAATGTAGGCTTGCGAGCTGCAGCCTTGAGACCTGCCAACAGAGTCTGGCGGTAGACTAAGAGACTCTCCTTACCTTTAGCCAAGTTGTAGTTTCAATCTGGCCATGCCAAGGGAAACCTAGCGTCATTTTGAGCCTGGTCAGGAGTGGGAACTCTAGTGGGCCCAGGAACCAATTTTCTGGGTTCAGACTGGATTATTTTTCATTCCTCAGTACTGAACATGCCAGGAGCCGCACCGGCCTCCCTGGACGGCAGTCACAGCAAGGAAATGTCAGTGTTTGCATAGCTTCAGCCATGAGAAATGAAAACTGGTATCTCCTTCTGCTACTATTATATTACTGGCTCGTGCTGGAAATAAGCCTATTGGTATTGACCAGGCCTCATAATATTCCATATTAGACCCATATTCTGAACACAGACTGAACACAGATACCTCATAAGGAAAAGTATATTCCTGCCTTTACAAAAGAGACTTTAGACGAAAGCTCCGTGGGCAATCATCAAAAGGCTCTTCCTATGGGCCTTGCAGACCCAAGACTTAGACAATAAAGGGGGTTAAGAACACAAGAGTTACAATTGAGCCTGGCCCTGAGACAAAGAGCCTAATCTAAAGTTAAGGTACAGATAAGGGCAGAACATAAGTTACTACATTTATCTTTGCTAATTGCTGAAGCATAGCAGCCCCTTCCTCAAGGCCCACATTCCACGAATATTTTCCCTTATACTGGCAGCTGGGATGAGGATAGATAAGAGTAACTAAAACATAACCCAGGCGCAAAGACTGACATATTTACGGCCCCCATGGTGCTTGCACATTCAGCATCAAGGAAAAGGCTCATTCAAGCAATTTAGGAATAAGCCTAATAAACATTTTACAAATAATTAGCCCTTGTAAAAATTCTGTCTTCTGATGTTATAGTATCGTTTAACCTTAAAATAAAGACACCAAAACCAACAGGACAGAGATGACTGCCTGGTGATCAGAAAGAATCTCAGGGCTCTCTCATTCTCTTTTGCTGACACCGTCTATCCTTCAGGGACTCCTGGACCTGTCGGAGCCGGCGCGGCCTCCGACATGAACAGAACCTGCAACAATTCACGGCGGCTTCGGGTCCCTTGGGCGGGGCCCATTTCCCCAGGGCCGCTGGGTCCGGTGGGGCAGGGGGCCCCTGTGGTTCGGGTGGCGCCTTTGTTCCTCCTGCTGGGTCCTGTGGAGGAGGTTGCCGAAGGAGGGGGAGAAGTTAATTTTTCCTCCGTTTCGCCCTGTAAGAAAGGGTAGAGCGGCGCAGAGGGTTCAGTTTTCCTTTTCGGCAGCTCCAAAGCCCGGGAGGGCGGGTGCTTTTTAGTCACCGCCAGGGTGTCAGGTTTCTGTGGAGGCAAGAAACTTTTAATCCAAGGGGGTGGGTTATCAACCAGATCAGCCCAAACCATGATGTCCGGTGGCCATTTCACATTGAAAGTGGGCCATTCTGTGCAGCAGTAAGTTTAAAATGGACCCTTCCTAACAGTCACTGAGAGGTTATGGGCTAACATTAAGTCTAGGGGTTTGGATGAAGTCTGTCTCATAACGTCAGTCTCAGTCACAAGGTAATAAACACCAACAGAGAAAATTGACAATTCGACATAGACATACACAGAGAGAGACTGATAACAGAGTCCGCTGTGCACAGACACAGACACAGAGAGACCGATAACAGAGTTCGCTGCGCACAGACACAGACAGACCGATAACAGAGTTCGCTGCGCACAGACACAGACAGACCGATAGTAGAGTTCGCTGCGCACAAACACAGAGACACAGAGACCGATAACAGAGTTCGCTGCGCACAAACACAGAAGGCTAGCCAACAGAAGAAGGCGCCGGCCTCGAACCGGTGCGCCCCCCAGAAGAAGGCGCCGGCCTCGAACCGGTTCGCCCCCCAGAAGAAGGCGCCGGCCTCGAACCGGTGCGCCCCCCAGAAGAAGGCGCCGGCCTCGAACCGGTGCGCCCCCCAGAAGAAGGCGCCGGCCTCGAACCGGTGCGCCCCCAGAAGAAGGCGCCGGCCTCGAACCGGTGCGCCCGCCGGCCTCGAACCGGCTCACCCGCCGGCCTCGAACCGGCTCGCCCGCCGGCCTCGAACCGGCTCACCAGATGGGCACCGTAGGACGTCTCCTCGGTCCCTACCGACTGCTCTATAGCGCGTCCGCCAGAGCCAGTACAGTCCCCGATGCAGATTCCACGCGGCAGAAACCGAAACAAACAGATAAGACAGAAACTGATGCTGAGACAAACAGACAGACAGAGCCGGCTCACTTACTGATCGGTCTTAGGAACAACCCGTTGACTTGGGGTCTGGTGGGTCTGGAGGGGAAATATCCCATGCGAGCCCCCATATGAAACGCCCAGAATTCGAGAGAACCCCAAAAACAGACCACCAGAGACCAGAGTCAAAGCCAAGCGGCAAGGGTTGTTTATTTGCAGGTTCGAACCCGGTCCTCCGCGCAGTCACTCGTTGCCGGTGACGCTGAGAGGCCCTGAACAAAGCCTCTGCAAGCCTTTTTATAGACAGAAGTAAACAAGTCATGGGGAGGGACAGATTTCCATGGTTACAAGTTTGCCATTGGTTAACATTCAAATGTGAACATATACCGTATCTGATTGGTTCCCGCCATCAGATTTGGCTGGATCTAATTACAACATTTGGGATACCTTTGAATTCAGTCTATCATAGAGCGAGTTTTAAGTCTTGTTTGGCGACTAACAGGTTAACATCTCTCTCTCCAGGCCCTTCTCTCAGCAAGGTGGGGGGTGGCTGCTGGCCTTTTGGGAGTGGCTGCCCCCAGGGGGCTAGTCCCTTGGGCAATCCGGCGGCGGGGAAGCGAGCCTTAAGCTTTGTTACAGAAGCAGAGAGAGCTGGTTAGGTGTTAGCTTCCCGCAGCGCAGGCATTTGCTCAGAAGTGGAAAAGCTGGTTAAGTTTATTTAGGCCTGGGGCTATGTGCAGCCCGAGGTTTCTTTTAATGGAGGACTTAATTTTTGGCTCTACAACATAAGTTGAGAATGATAGAAAATTTAGTACAAATATTAGTCATCTATTTTGACCTGCCACCACAGGAAAGAAATTGAAAACATACAGAAAGTACTTATTGTATGTTAAAAATGATTTCAGCTAAACATCCTTACAAAGATAGGAATATCCATTAACATAGTAACTAAAAAAACACAAGAGGAAACATCATGTGGAACAAAAGACTAATGAAAATTGAGATATATGCTAATGACTGTATCAATGCAGCAGTTGAAAGACTCAGATTCCACATTAATACTAGAGCCACAATTAGAACTGTTGGTAAGTGAACAAATAAATCTTTTCTAAGAAAAATAAGTTGAGATTAAATATATGATTGAAATGCCCATTTTAGTTGCAAAAGTAATTGGAAGCCCAAAGTAATACGCATAATTTCAAGGTAAGATAATAAAATCCAGTAATAACACAGTGTTTTACAGAGGTAACTAAATGCAAACAAATGAATAAAAGTCTAACAATCTTCAACAACAGGAAATAACAAAGAGTACGATCCTATATAATAATTTTCTAAAACTAGCAAAAAAGGAGAGCTGCTGCTTGGACCAACTCATAATCCTGTTTCCACCACACTCCATGGTTCCCCCCAAAAGGTTACATTCTTTAAGTGGCAAAATTCTGCAAATTAATATGGGTATTTTTATATTTATAGAGAAGCTGACTAAAAGATAATAATGCAGCTCAATGTGAAAATTATAAAAACACAAAGAGTAGGTTTCTCCTCCCTTTGAGCTAATGCCATTTGGACCAATTAAAAATGCAAGGAAAACTGACAAGAAAATCAAACTTCCCCTAGCAAGAAAGAAAACCTAAGCAACATCAGCCAATGGAAGTATAAAAGAGAAAATGGGAGAGAATCTTAAGGAATACTGTAGACATTTAGGAAGAAAAAAGACATTGGAATCCCCCTTCCCAAACATCCCTCTCCTCTGAAGCCAAACAAAAAGTCAGGGACCCAAAGCTACAGATACTAACTTGATGGCTTTCTTTTGAGTCTGAGTGAGAATGACTGCTGTTGTACAAAAGGTATTTAAAATCCAAGGAGCAATAACTGAAGCTGACACATTCCCAGAATCCAAAGTCTAATGAGCTTCCCTATAATAACAAAAAATACTTCTTAATAGGTTGAATAACCCCTAGACAGTCTATTTAGTAAAATCAGAGCTTGAAGAATACATCCCAAGCCCACCAACAAAATTGATCTTTTTTAGCCAAATTTTCTATCCTAACTATGCTTTTAGACTGCCTAAAAATAAACACAACACATACTCTTTAACCTTTAAGCTACAGTTCTATAGAAAAGATAAAGTGGTCTCAAAGTCAGTCACCCAAAATTAAATATTACTCCACATAATTCCCTGGTTGAGCAAAATGGGGGAAGAAAAAGGAAAAAGAAGGAAATACAGCAACATTAAAAGATAAGCTCTGCATAACAAAAGAAAAATAAGGAGAAAAACATATCAAGTACAATAATGAGAATCAATTGTGGAATTAGTCACAAGAAATAGTATACACCTGGATGCTCCATGCTTCCCTGAAAATGAAACCATGAATTCATTGAGTATGTGTGTATAATCAGTGTGCATCATTGTTTACTAACAATCTTACACAGACACACACACACACACACACACACACACACACACACACACACTCAGTGGCCAGAAAATAGTAAACATGTATTACCCATGTGTCTCCAGGTCACCTGCAGTGGTTTGGGTGATATAAATTGGCAGATGATGCACAACTCAAGGCTACAGGCTGAGTTCTGGTTGACTTCCAATGTCTCTTTTACTCCTTGAGCTAGCAGCCTAACCAGACATGCTTTTTCATAACAGTGGCAAAAACACAAGAGAGAAGGTCCTAATGTGACCTTTATTGGCATCATATCTACTAATATCGCACTTGAAAAACCAAATCACATAGCCAAAAAATATCAAGCATTTCAGAGTACATTGTATGACTGTGAGACCTATAGCAAAGTTATATAAGAAAAAGGGCTTGGAGACAGACAGGGGTAGAGAATTGGAGCCAATAATTTCATCTACTTGGAGACAGACAGGGGTAGAGAATTGGAGCCAATAATTTCATCTACCATAACATCGAAGATAAAATGTCAAATCAAAATTATGAGCACACAAGTAATAGATACCAGACAAAAATTACCATTACACAAGTAAAAAATCCTTCTGGAATAGCAAGAAATCAAATGGAGGACTGAAAACTAAATTGTAGACAAAATAGCTTAAGATACAGTGAAATAAAAGTAAAAAGACAATAAAATACTTATGCAAGATGATATGGAAGACAAAGATTAACATAGGTAAAAATGATGTTCATATAGAGTTAAAAAGCAATATGTGGTATTGAGAAGGTATCAAAAGGTTATATTAAAAGGAGAAACCCATTTAATTAAGTAATAACAGAATAATAAATCCTGCAGATTGTAAAGCACCATTGTAAGTAGAAATTCATACAAAATGGTTAATAAAAAATTGTAATTTAATTGTGAAACTTCAGTGGTAAAGAAATATTTGTGTAGAGAGATTTTTTAAAATGTCTACACAAAGGGGCACCTGTGTGGCTCAGTTAGTTAAATGTCTGGCTCTTAATTTCAGCTTAGGACATGATCTCATGATTTGTGACTTCGAGCCACACATTGGCTCTGCAATTACAGCACAGGGCCTTCTTGGGATTCTCTCTCTCTCTGCCCCTCCCTGCTTGCTCATGCTCTCTCTCTCAAAATATATAAATAAGTGTTAAAAAATTAAAAATTCCTACAAAGAATAAGGTTTGCTTCAAATATCTCAGTAACAACACAAAATTCCAGAATTTAAAGAAATAACATTTAAAATCTATGCCTTATTGTAGTGTTTATACTTTCTCACTGTCTGTTAAAAAATTAAACCAGCACATTTGATTCTAACTATGACAAGAAAGTCATAGTTAAATTAACCCTGTTGTTGTTCAAAACTATAGTCTGAATAAGGCTTCCATTTTCAGGTAGATTGTAGAAAGACACAAGGGACTGTCATTCCCAAACTAACAACAAGAGCAAACCAGTTAAGCCAGAAAATATCATTTTTTTAAAGTTTTGCCATTTTTTATGTATGTATGTGTGTATGTATTTATTTTTGAGGGAGAACTAGAGACAGTGTGAGCAGGGGAGGGTCAGAGAGAGAAGGAGATACAGAATCTGAAGACACGCTCCAGGTTCTGAGCTAGCTGTCAGTATAGAGCCTGACGCAGGGCTCGAACCCGATAACCGTGTGATCATGACCTGAGCCGAAGTCGGACACTTAACTGACTGAGCCACCCAGGCACCCCACAAAATAATCATTTTTAAAACTATGCCCATAAGAAAGCTGAAGATACAAAGAAACCTAAGTCAATAAAATTCCAGAAATGGGAAAGCCAGAAAGGACAGGTAGCATTACTAACAAAGAAATTGAACTCAGTCAGGTCACTGAAACTCTATAATGTGTAATATTTTTAAGTGTTAAATGACAGACTAGACCTCATTAGGTACCTAAAATGTCTAAAAATATATCTCAAAATGATTTGCATAGTTATCAAATAGACGTTTTCCTTGTTTACTAACTTATTAAATGTATAATCTAATGTATTTTTCTTTATAACCTAAATATATGTATATTAAAATGTTTATTATAAAAAACATAAAACTGAATATTTTGACAGATGTGTATATTATTTTTTATTGCTGTTATTTGAATGATTTTAAAAGTATAATTTTTCGGGGCGCCTGGGTGGCTTAGTCGGTTAAGCGTCCGACTTTCTCTTAGGTCATGATCTCGCGGTTCGTGGGTTCAGGCCCCGCGTCGGGCTCTGTGCTGACTGCCAGCTCAGAGCCTGGAGCCTGTTTTAGTCTGTGACTCCCTCTCTCTCTGACCCTCCCCTGCTCACGCTGTCTCTCTCTCCTGGAAATAAATTTAAAAAAAAAAACATTAAAAAAAAAAGTATAATTTTTCAAGACAGGAGGTAAAAATAGAATACAGCACTTTGCAGAAACCACTGACTAAGATGTAAAATATTTTCACTCAGATAAGCTAAATAAGCAGAAACTTAAGAAAGAGAACCAGGCTTAATAATATTTCAAAAAAGTCTATTTCTCGTTAAAGCATCATTACTCTTGTCAAATAAAATACAATTAATTCAGTGAACTGGGTCTTCCAATTCTGTATTTCAAAATGAATTACCATATTAAGGTTTTTTAAGGTAATTTACTGTGTGTTTTGGTTCATAATAGTATAAAACACATCTCATAATTCTACAATATTATAAAATTAGAAAAACATTAGGTACTTAATGAAATAGCTACCTTTTGTCAAGTTTGAAGATCATTAGCTTTTGGGTTAAGCTACAATTTAATAATAAAGACATTAGCTCATCTATCATACACTTGACATTTCAACATGTTCATTACATCTAAATATCATTACCTATAAAAGAGCAATATTTTGAAGCCTCATATGCCACTTTCCAGTAAAAATGCTATTTTTTAAATTTTAAATAGTTTTGCTATTAAAAAAAACTGGCTTATTTCTGTATGGTCTTCCCATCCATTTATTGTATTCTAAGCACCTTAACAATAAATATATTTTTCCAAGAACTTTAACTAATTTGAGATTTATAAAAATATATTCACTAATTCTTTCAAGTAATATTATTGAATACTTCACATATAGGATGATCTCAGAGACCTTATTTATAAAAGAATATGAATTATCAAAGGCTAGTTTAATGATTTCTATAAAACATTATAGAGTCAAATATGAGTAGGTAATTTTCTGGCAGATAAAACATATTTTATTCCTTATTTTCACTCTTTATTGCTTTAAACCATATAAAATTACTATGTCTAAAAGAAAAAATGCTGAATATATTAACGTTTTCTTATAGTTCACCCTAATATCTTTGTATGGTGTCAATTCTAATGTTGTAAAGCATCAGTAGTATACATGATGTGCATAAAAATGGGAAGGGAAGGTGATAGATAAGAATATTAGCAATGGCTGTGTCATATAATGAAATAAAGGCTAATTTTTAAAAATATTTTTGCTTTGTGTAATATCCATGTTTCTGAAATAAATACATATTATAATCAGATTATTCATTTTTTACTCATAAAACATAGTATTGAGTATGAATCAAATAATACAAAATATTGCTTATGGGTTTTCCCTTCAGCCACTGCTGGCTCTGAATTCATAATTATTCCAGAATTCAGTGTACATTTAAATATATATTGTTTAGGATTGTTTGTTTATAAGAAATAACCACTCATATTTCCAAACCTCACTTAGCACCGTCTCTATTATTTATCTTCATTGTGGCAGAGACTACTGTCCCTCCATATTTCTTTTTCTTCTTGAGCATGGACATAGGCGACAGCTCCCAGTCTCATAGCTAGATATTACTGTATGTACCAAGTTCTAACTAAAAGATATTAGTGGAAGTGAAAAGAGTTTTTATAGGGCTTTTAAGATATTTGTTTACTATCTGTACATTCTCTTTATCTATCAACTATCAGAACCTTATGATTATAAAACTCTAAGCATTGGTTTAGAGTTTTATAAACAAGAAACCTCAGTAAATGATATACCACATAGAGGGAAGTCAGCTGCCCGTAAGAATCACCTGACTCAGGCAGTTAAATGATTGAGGAAAAAAACTTGTTTTAGGTTGGTGTGATTGTTATTAAAGCCTAGCCTACCCTCTTTAAGGCGAACTTTAACCCAATATGTACTAGAGAAGGAAAAGATCTCTTCAGAAAAAGTCAACTATGAAATGATAAAACATTATAGACACCACTATATCATGATAGCCCTATGATATGTCATATGATATCAAGATTCTCCATTTTGCATCCAACAGAAGGTTTGAGAATAGGCGATCTTAGCAAATACAAAAGTATAGAGCTCTGTGCAGTCTTGATTACTCTCTACTATACAACCCCACATTGTTCACCTCCCTCCCAGTTTGTTGAGGCTTTAAATCAACTCTTCCTGTGTTTCCTGTTTCCAAGAATGATGCCAAAGCTCTGGGCTGATCAAACCTTGTGTTGAAAAAAAAATGTGAGTAACAAAAGCATGTTTGAAGGCATGGGAAAAGTTAAGGCGCTATCCTTCAAGAAAGAAAATCAAAGAGAAGGGGGGTGTCAAGGAGAAGACAGTTTCATTTTTCAGCCACATACCCTAAAAAGGAAACATACAAAGAGAAAAACAACAAAACATGCCAGTTCTAGAATAAGGGCAAAAGTTTGAGGATTCAGGATAAAAACCATCTGATGGCAACTACCACAAAGCAAAGATACCTATATTGCATTTGCTGGTTCACAGTAATAGATTCAAGCAGTTTGCCGGTCAGGTGATCCTGTAGGAAGAGAAGCGTGGAGAACTAAGCTCTACATTGGCACGAAAGAAAGAAAGAAAGAAAGAGAGAGAGAGAGAGAGAGAAAAGAAAGAGAGAGAGAGGAGAAGAAAGAAAGAAAGAAAGAAAGAAAGAAAGAAAGAAAGAAAGAAAGAAAAAAGAAAGAAAGAAAAAGAAAAAAGAATGAATGAAGTGTGTATACACTTCAAAAAGCAAAAGAGAACATATTAAAAGCAGCCACAAAAAATAGGTGTGCTACCTTCAGATCTGCAGCAATACATTGGCATTTTAACGTGAGCAATCAAAGCTTTAAGACAATAAAATGAAAGCTATATAGGGCTAAAAAAAAGAAAACTTCTTGATTTAGATATTGAATGAAAATATCTTTCAATAATCTATGTGAAAAATATTTACAAATAAATATAGTGACATCAGTTATATCTACACTAAAAAGATAAAAAGGTTAAAGTTCTTAGATTAAAGAAATCTAGGGGCACCTCATGTCTCAGTCAATTATGCATCTGACTACTCATTTTGGCTTAGGTCATGATCTTGGAGTTCCAGAGTTTGAGCCCTATGTCAGGCTCCACACTATCAGCACAGAGCCTGCTTGGGATTTTCTCTCTCTCTGCCTGCCTCTCAATATCCCTCTCTATCTCTCAAAATAAATATACTTAAAAAAAAAAAAAGAAATCTATGACTGACCGAATAATAAAGGCACATGTGTAGATCAATTTAAATCAATATTACCTGTACAAAATACTTTTTCTTGTTAAAATTATAGAGTTAAAATGCATGGCAAGAGTACCATAACAGTAAAAGAGCTTATATAGATTTTTAAGGTTTTATCTTCACAGGAAACTAATAAAACTAATATTTCATATTATACTGTAATAAAACAGGATACATGTTTTTAAACTCTGATAGTTTTAACACATACTAACAACAGATGCAAAATAGATGGAAAATATATTTTAAAAGTTGAATAACCCAAAAGAAGGGAGAAAGAAAGGAAAACTCAAAATGTGAATTAGTAGACATAAACTTGAATATGAAAGTAATCACATTAATGTAAATGGACTAAAATATTGAAATGCACAGACAAAAATCTTTAGACAGCCTTGAAAAAGATTTTTAGACAGCCTTACACAACTGTAAACTCCTTACTAGAAACATGTCTTAAATATGACACATAAAGTAAATGTACTGAAGGGATATATTATGCGAACACTACCCAAAGGAAAGCTGGGAGCTAGGTTAAAATCAAACATATAGACATTACTTAATAAAATTACCTATGAACATTCAATAAAGAGAATGTTTGTAGTAGCAGTATCTGTAATAGACAAAAATTAGAAACCCAAACTAATCAAATGGTTAAATAGTGTTCTATGCAAACAATGGAATAATACAAATTACTAAGAATAAACAAACTATTTGTAGAGCAATAGTCAGGCTGAATCTCACAAATGTAAGGCTGAGCAAAAGACGCCAGACACCATAGGGTGCAAAGTGTATGATTCCATTTATATTTGTCTTCAAAAAAAAAGACAGAAGGTGAGACAGTAATTACTTTCCATGGAGGTAGTGAAAGCAAAAAGGCCCAATGGGGATTCTAGGATACAGGAAAATATATTTCATTATTTTATTGCTCATTACATAGATATGTTCACTTTGTGAAAATTTATTGAGTTTTATATTTTTGAGTTGTACTCTCTTCTCTATGTAAAATATATATAATATATTTACTACTATTGATATACTCATAAAGGTCAGTATTAGCATATTTACTAAAATTTGTGCTTTTATACTTAGGTTCCACAAATAAAATAAAAGCAGTGTTCAAAGGATAGACATTTCCATTTCCGCTTGGGTTAAATTTATTTTAGTTGCTCTAAAATTCTTCTATTCCTTTCTTATCCTCACTCTTATAATGAACTAATTGTGAAATTTCTAATAAAGCATTATTATTTTTTTAAATTACCTCTACTTATCTGGCTTCTTATAAAACTAATGTGGCAAAAGGGTGAGTAAATAAAGATCTCTCAAATCCCCCTAGGGAAAAACACACATAACTGTGTTCACATGCATGTACATATATATATATATATATACAAAGTCTGCTACTCATATTAGCTAAATTTAACAGAATTTCTGTTAGAGACATAATTTCTATATTAAGTAAAATAAGAAAAATATTTCCTGTATTAAAATTAATTTACATATGTAGCTTTGTTTTTAGGCTTTTTTTTTTTTTTGTTCTCGTAGTTGAGACCTCTCACAACTTTGAAATAATAATTGGAAACTTTCTCATATATGTTAAATTAGTAGGTGAAAATCATTACCATATATAATCTATACAGTCTTTTTAGAAGACATACTGGTTCTTGTACTTTTGTCCAAAGGCTATAGGAAGGCCAAATGAAAATGAGTTGTTAAAGTAATTAAGGGATCCTTTTTCCTCCAATAATTAAAGTTAGGAATCAGAGTCTTCAATTGAACCTCAGATTGAGCTGGCACAGATCCTAGAGAACAGGAAAATAGAGGTGAAAGTCTTTGGCAATATATGCTACCCCATAAATTAATGTTAAATTTTGCCCCATTGCCCTATTCTTCTGTTCACCTATCTGAGTAACTATATGTTAAAGTAACCTATTGAAGGCAAAACAGGGTAAGGGATAAGAACCAGTTATATGCTATATATCATTGCAAATAATGATACAACAAAAATCCTATGAAGAAGATTTTAGTGATCTCATTTTTTACATAGAGTTGCTGAGACTTTTGCTATCGGAGGTCAAAAAAATTATGAAGTGCCCAAGTTACCATTGCAACTCTGGCTTACATCTTTCAATCTCCAGGGACTTTGTCCTTTTAACTCTGCTAAATATGCATGAAACTGTTTTGTCTCCCTCACCACAAAAGACTAGTTAAGTTCTGACCTAATCAGATGTTTTGGTGAAAATACAAAGTACAAAGATGTCTATCCCAAGTGTATTTGTTTCCTGGGGTTACCATAACAAATCACCACAAGTTAGGTGACATAAAAATACACAATTGTTTTCTCCATAGTTCTTGAGGTTAGAATTCCCAAATCAAGGTGTCAGCAGGGCCATGTTTCCCATAAAGTTTCTTGGAAATATCCCTTTGTGCTTCTTCCAAGCTTCTAACAGCTTCTATCCATCTTTGGCTTGCATCTACATCACTCCTCTTTCTGCCTATTTTCAAATAACTATCTTTCCTCTTTGTGTCTCTGTATTTCCCCTTCCTCATAAAGACACCAGTCATTGGACTTGAGGCACACCCTAATCCAGTGTCCTCATCTTAGCTTGATTACATCTACAAAGAACTTTTTTCTAAATAAGATCATTTTCATAGGCAAAAGAGTTTATAACTTCAACATACATTTTGAAGGGGGACACAATTCATTCACTACACTAAGTCATCTTGGGTTTGGGTATTTCCAAGAAAAAAAAATACAGCCAATAAACATATTTTGTGGAGATCTTTTAGTATCAGCCCTGTCTTGAACTGTGATCTGCATGACCTACAGCAAAGTAATTTCCAGGACACCTTAGCTTAGAACTGTGTTTCTAAACCTGCTCCTATTAATTTTATAGCCTCAGGTTTTGTGTTGAGTCAAGATGATGTATGTGTATGGATGAAATAGTAGAATAAATGCCTAAGATAAGGAGCTGTTGATACCAAAATATGCACTTGTTTTCTAAGAAGAGAAGACAATTCTGGAATGAGTCATAAACATGTATTCTATTGTCCAGTAAGAAGGTTAATTAAATTAAACATATTTGACTATACTTGAACATCACAATTAGGTTTGCCATAGATTTGAATCATTTTAGGGAATCATGTGATGGACCCTTAAGATCCCTGAGAACTTATTTGGTTCTTTAGTCTAAGAAATAACTTAGTTATTTAGGCAACTATCTTTCATTTGACTAGCTTTTTAGTCAATGGAGTTTTCTTTCCCATTTGATATATATTAGTGAATGAATCTCTATCGGATACACTGGATCTATGTAGTCAGCAAAGATTTTTTGAAAATAGTTAAGGTTCAATTTTAAACACTCAACATTTTTTTAGGTTTGTGTTCCTTTCTTTCTTAGAATCCTGAATTCTGTGATTCAAGGCACCACCATGTACCCTTTCTTTTATTGGCTTCCACTAATGCAGCAGCATTTTTTCAAGTCTTTTTTAAGTTTATTTATTCATTTTTGAGAGACAGATAGAGCCAGAAGGGGCAGAGAGAGGAAGAGACCGTGCTGCCAGTGCAGAGCCCAATGAGGGGCTCGAACTCATGAAACATTAAATCATGACCTGAGCCAAAACCAACAGTCAGATGCTTAACCAACTGAGCCACCCAGGCGCCCCTCAAGTTTTTAATTAAAAGTTTGATATATCCAGATGGCCTCATGCTTATACATTTCAAATTACCCCAACTGCATTTAATTTTCAAATATTACATTATTCGTTAATATTGGTACTTAAAATGAGCTATAAGAAAAATATCTTAGGAATTTTGCCTTGTTATATTTAAATTTAAAGTAGTTTTAAATTGTTTACCACCAGTGCTTAGTATTTACTATTTGTTTTTGAACTTTCAAAAAAAATACAGGTGACTTAGGAAACAGAATCTAAGTGGAACACAAATAAGCAGATGGGGGTCAGAATACAAGGAATCTAAATGTTGGAGGGGTGTTGTGGTAGGATACAAAGAATGGAAATGATAGGGTGAGGTATCTTGTACAAATGAGTAGTCCCTGCCATTCAAAACACAAGATTATGCCTTTGACCATACTATTCAGAATTTTTCTGAATTAATCTTAAATCTCTTCTGTGAGGACAGTCTTAAAAGGGTTACCCTTGGGGGCGCCTGGGTGGCTCAGTCAGTTGAGCGTCCAACTTCAGGTCAGGTCATGATCTCACGGTTCATGGGTTCAAGCCCTGCATCGGGCTCAGTGCTGACAGCTCAGAGCCTGGACCCTGCTTTGGATTCTGTATCTTCCTCTCTCTCTGTCCCTCCCCCACTCACGCTCTGTTTCTTTCTGTCTCAATAAGAAATAAACATAAAAATTTAAAAAAAAAGGGGTTACACTTGGAGGAAGGGTTCACCAAATGGTCTAGTGAGGGTTTAGGAAAGCTACTAATTCAGAGCAATGGATCTGGCGTCAGATTCATGGAAACCTTATCATCACTTGCATAGAACTTGTGGACTCTATTTGGCCCAAAGTATTCTGTTCCACTTGGTTCATATATTTTAGATTTTGTTCTTTCATTCAAGCATTCATCCTCCAATGTGTTCTGAGACTCATTAAATGTATATCAACCATCTATTTTAGTACAAACCATAAGCCCTTAATTCAGAAATAGACCTAGACAGTATTATCCCTAGTGAAATAAGTCAGACAGAGAAAGACAAATATCGTGTGGTTTCGCTGATGTGTGGAATCTAAAACAAAACAAATGAATACAAAAAACTGATGTTAGTATTCTTTAAATATCGAGCATCACAGTCTTCAAACTCTTGAAGAAGCCCTCATTGTGAACGTCTTCTCTCCTTCACAGATCATTTTATTTTCCTATTTGTTTGCAGATAACTATCCCACACTGAGAAATATGGCTTGGCCTTATGCTCCTCCCTCCTTGTCAAGACTTTGACCCATTCACCACCACACCTACTTACTTTGATGGCTCATCTGCTGGCTCACCATGAGCCCATCCTCTTTGGAAATTGGCCCCCATTTGAAACATTAAACTAGAACATAATTCATGGAGGGAGGTAGGATGGGGAGTGGTTAGAAGCTTTGACTCTGGAACCAGAGCACTACAATTTCCTTAACTCTTTGTGCTCTATTTTCTTGTTTTAATTTTTCACCTGGAAAATGGGAATAACATCTAAAATGATTGAAGGTTAACCATTTAATTCATCAAAAATGCTTGGATGATGTGTGCTACCTAGTAAGTACCCAAATAATCCCTTTTTTTTTGTTTCTACTTCATTCTCATCATTTCCCTTCCAAGTGTCTCAAATCTTTAATTCCATTTTTACCTAAGAGTTCATCATGCTATAATATTTTCCTGTGTGCTTTAGATTTCAATCTTCCTATATGTTCATATCTCTCTACTGTATCTGTAAGATTTCATTCTTAAAATTCTACACATTCTTCCCCTTAATATGTAACAGATATCCTCAAGTTTTCCAAGCTTAATCCATCTCTTTGGCTCTTGATTCCCTTTCCATCTATTATCATAATTGCTCTTCTTTCTTGCTCAGTGGCAGACTGGGTTCTACCTCATCCCATCTTTGAAACTCCCCTTTAACAACTTTACCAACGATATCTCTTAGCAGATGCTGCTGGTGCTCTCTCCGTATGCCCTAGACAGGATCTTCTTGCCCATTGGGCTCCTGTTGTGCTTTCACTCCCGATTGCCAGACCCAGCATGACTTTAATAAAAGCTTGTCCTCCCAGACTACTGGCACTCTTGTTGCCTCAAACGCAAAAAACCCGGAATTGTCTGAGATTTACATATGTGCGTCACTCTTGACCCAAGGCTGATGAATCTGGGAATATAATTATTCCAGTTCCATTACCCCCTTGGTTGTATAGAAAGTTCTATAAAAGTCAGGTCCATTTATTTGATACTGTTGTTCAAGTCTGGTATATTCTTACCAATTTTGGGGTCTATTTTTCCATTAATTTTGAGGAGTTCTGAAATCTCCTATAATTGTGTACATATTTATATATGTTTTCTGTTTTGGAAGTTTTTGCTTAATTTATTTTGAAGATCTAATATTAGATGCATAGATATTTAAGATTGTCAAGTCTTCTTGATGACTTAAAACCTTTTCTTTTTATTTTTTAAAAAGTTTTTCAAGTTTTTTTAAATTTAATTTATTGTTTTTTTTCATTTACATCCAAGTTAGTTAACATATAATGCAAAAATGATTTCAGGAGTAGATTCCTTAATGCCCCTTACCCATTTAGCCCATCCCTCCTCCCCAGCCCCTCTAGTAACCCTCTGTTTGTTCTCCATATTTAAGAATCTCTTATGTTTTTCCCCCTCCCTGTTTTTATATTATTTTTGCTTCCCTTCCCTTATGTTCATCTGTTTTATACCTTAAAGTCCCGATATGAGTGAAGTCATATGATATTTGTCTTTCTCTGACTAATTTCACTTAACGTGATACCTTTTAGTTCCATCCACATAGTTGCAAATGGCAAGATTTCATTCTTTTTGATTGCCGAATAATACTCCATTGTGTATTTATACCACATCTTCTTTATCCATTCATCCATCAATGGACATTTGGGCTCCTTCCATACTTTGGCTATTGTTGATAGTGCTGTTATAAATATTGGTGTGCATGTGTCCCTTTGAAACAGCATACCTGGATCCCTTGGATAAATACCTAGTAGTGCTGGGTCATAGAGTAGTTCTATTTTTAATTTTTTTCAGGAACCTCCATACGGTTTTCCAGAGCATCTACTCCAGTTTGCATTCCCATGAGGAGTGCAAAAGAGGTTCTCTTTCTCTGCATCCTCACCAAATCTGTTGTTGCCAGAGTTGTTAATGTTAGCCATTCTGACAGCTGTGAGTTAGTATGTCATTGTGGTTTTGATTTGTATTTCCCTGATGATGAGTGAAATTGAGCATCATTTCATGTCTCTTAGGGCCATCTGGATGTCTTCTTTGGAAAAGTGTCTGTTCATGTCTGTAGCCCATTTCTTCACTGGATTATTTGTTTTTTTGGTGTTGAATTTGGTAAGTTCTTTATAGATTCTGGATACTACCCCTTTATTTGATAAGTTGTTTGCAAATATCTTCTCCCATTCCGTTGGTTGCCTTTTAGTTTTGCTGATTGTTTTCTTCACCGTGCAGAAACTTTTGATTTTGATGAGGTCCCAGTAGTTCATTTTTTTGTTTCCCTTGCCTCCAGAGACATGTTGAAAAAGAAGTTGCTGTAGCAAAGGTCAAGGAGGTCCTTGCCTGTTTTCTCCTCAAGGATTTTGATGGTTTCCTGTCTTACATTTAGGTATTTCATCCATTTTGAGTTTACTTTGTGTATGGTGTAAGAAAGTGGTCCAGGTTCATTTTTTCTGCATGTCTCTGTCCAGTTTCTCCAGCACCACTTGCTGAAGACACTGTCTTTATTCCATTGAATATTCTTTCTTGCTTTGTCAAAGATGAGTTGTCCTTACATTTGTGGATCCATTTCTGGGTTCGCTGTTTGTTCCATTGATCTGAGTGTCTGTTTTTGTGCCAGTACCATACGTCTTGATGATTACAGCTTTGTAATAACAGCTTGAAGTCTGGGATTGTGATGCCGCCTGCTTTGGTTTTCTTTTTCAAAATTGCTTTGGGTACTCAGGGTCTTTTCAGGTTCCATACAAATTTTAGGATTATTTGAAAATTTGGGGAAGTGAATACAATGAAATGGAATAAATTAAAATGATGGAAGTAAAATAGAATTTGAAAAATTTACAAAAAAATAAAAAAGTAGAAAAAAGATATTTTTATTAAAAATTGAAAATAAATTTTTTCTCTTTCTGTATTGAAATAAAAGAAAAGAAATGTAAAAGAAAAAGAAAAAAGAAAAAAATGGATCAATGAACAGACTAAAATAGGACTGATATTATATCATTTTCTCCTAGATATCAAACTACGAAGCACTTTATAGTGCTTTAGTGGACTTTATAGTCTATAAGCTAAGCAGCCAGCGAGATTTGTGGAGTTTTTGAAGGGCAAGATTGGCCTGGTTAGGCGGGGCTTAGGGTAACAATTCTGTTATCCACTAGATGGAGCTGCTTAGCTTACTGGGGTGGATTGTTGTGGCGCCTGTAGGTGTGTATGCATATGTGCCGGAAGGGTGGAAAAGCTACCCAGTCTCTAGTATTGGAACTTTGTGCCTTCCCAGACCAGCAATTGTGCACCTGTCCTTTGTCTCCAGCTTCTATTCACTCCCTGCTTTTACACTTTCCATGACCATGCCATCAGGTTGCCTAGTGGCACCTTGGTCCTGAGTTTTATCTCAGATGCAACTGTTTCTTGACCCCTCACTTCTCAGGTACTGAGGCTTTGGCCTGCTCAGATCCTCTGGGGGAGGGTCTCACTGAGCAATGACTGGGTCCCAGCAGCACCCAATAACGTTCACAGGACTGTGCTGCTGCCAATGCCCAGAGACTGTGGCTGGGTGCCAGCCCAACCCAGATAAAGTTCACACGATCATGTCCCAGTAGCATTTCAGTGGTTATGGAAAACCACAACACACATCCGCATCAGGCTTCACCCTTAACGACCTTGTTCCAGCACCAACAAATGTGGTTGTTCTCTGGGGTCTACCAGGACTGGGTGATCGTACAGCCACTACCATATGTCCTTCCTGCACTGTAACCTCTCCTCCCAGACCCTACTCTGCTCCCGGGGATTCTCCCTTGCCACCAGAGCACCACTAGGTATTGAGCTGCAGAGTTTCAAACTCTGCACTCCCTGTTTGTAGAGTCTTAATGGAATGTAAACTTTGTCCCTTCTCCTTTCTCCCTTTTGAGTTCAGTCCCTGTGGCTGTTTCCACTTTTCCACTTTCTCTCGAGCTGCTTTAGTGGGAGGATGCTTTTCCCATACCCTCCCCCCTCCCCACCATCTCCATCCTCTCTTCTCAAGCAAAAACAGCTCCCTCCCCTCCGCAGCTTCTCTCTACCCCAGTTCACTTCTCCATGCCACGTACCTACTGGGTTTTTTGGTTTAGGTTGTGCAGATTGTTGTATTAATCTTGACATCAGTTTTCTAGATGTTCAGGATAGTTTAGTGTTGATCTGTCTGTATTTCATGTAGGTAAGATAGGAAAAACATACCTCTATACTATTCCACCATCTTGGCTCCTCTTCCAAAACCTCTTTCTTTTTAAACAGTTTACCAATTTATCCCTGATTCTTCTGATATTAAGATAGCCATTATAGCTGTTTTATGTTTAGTATTACATGATATATAATTTTCATACTTTTCACCTATCATTTTCTATTTAAACTATGGGGTTTTTTGTATAGATCCTATATTTGGATGTTGATTCTTTTCATTCTTTTGAGGTAAGATTTATTGGAGTATAATTGGAGTATAATATCCATACAATCTCACCTTTTTGGTGTATATAATTCATTGAGTTTTATTAAATTATATAATCATGTAATCACCAACATAATTAAAATTTCAAGCATTTCCATCACTTTAAAATGTCCCTAATACTCTTTTGCCGTTAATAATCTCCTTCTATCCCAGGTCTCTGGAAACCACTGATCTAATGTCCATTCCCTATGGTTTTGTATTCTTTAGGATTCCAAATAGGTAGCCATGTATGTTTGGCTTTTTTCACTTAGCACAATGGTTTTGAGATTTATCCATGGTGTTGCATATACCAGTACTCTTTCTTCATTATTGCTCAAGTTTAGCAATATTACCTAGTCTGATAACCGTTTTTAATTGAAATTGTTAGACCATATATATTTAATAAATGTATTAATATGGATGAGTTTACATCTAACATCTGGCTGTTTGTTTTCTATTTGTCCATTTATTCCTTTATTTAATCCTTCTTTTGGATTGAATATATTTTATATTCCATTGTATCTCCACTATTTGTATTTCTAGCAATCTGTCTTTGATTTACTCTGTTACTTGTTACCCTAGTGTTAAAAGATGTATCTTCTACTTAACACATTCTACCATATGGTGATATTACACATATGAGACTTACTATATCATATATAATGTAAGATTCTACAGTAATATATTTCTATTTTACCCCCATTCATGTGTGCTAATGGTATTTTACTTGTATCAATGTTATGAATCTCACAGTATTTTTTTACATATATTAAAGCAAAGTACTACATTAAGTGTTAAAGAAATAAAAGAAATTTATAAAACAAAGCTCCTATATTGCAATTATCTCTTTCAAGTGCCCTTTAATCCTTTTGTATATCCAATTTCCCATGTAATATTTTTCAGTTAAATAATTTTTGGTAGCATTTCTAATAGCGAATGGGAAAAGAATCAGGTTCTCAAGCTATTGTTATTCTGACCTAATTTCTTATTTAATTTTATTTTTGAAGGGTATCTTAAATGCTTACTTTATTTTATTTTTTTAATGCTTTATTTACTTCTGAAAAAGAGGGAGAGACAGTGTGAGCAGGAGAGGGTCAAAGAGAGAGGGAGACACAGAATCTGGAACAGGCTCCAGGCTCTGAGCTAACTGGCAGCACAGAGCTTGATGTGGAGCTCGAACCCATGAACTGTGAGATCATGACCTGAGCTGAAGTTGGACGCTTAACCGACTGAGCGACCCAGGTGCCCCTTAAATGTTTATTTTAAAGAGAGAGAGACAGAGAGAGAGAGAGAAAGGCAGTGTGAGCAGGGAAGGGTCAGAAAAGGTGGGGAGAGAGGATCCAAAATGAGCTCTACACTGACAGCAGAGAGCCCAATGTGGGGCTCAAACTCACAAATCGTGAGATCATGACCTGAGCCAAAGTTGGACACTTAACCACTGTGCCACCCATGGGCTCCTGAAATATAGTTTAAAGAAAATTCCAGGTTGAGTTTTCTTTTTCTTTTGACACTTCCAAGATGCGTATGTCATTTCTGGGAGAAATGGGTATTCATTTTTTTTTCCCTCTGTATATAATACAACCTTTTTTTCTGGCTAGTTTTCTGATTTTCTATTTATTACCATGTTTTAAATAACCAGTAATTATGATATGACTTGGTGTGGTTTATTTTAATTTGTTTTGTTGAATTTCTTGCATCTGTGGGTTATTATTATAATGAATGCCATTTTAAAACCATTTTTGCAATATATTTTTTTTATTCTTAGACATTTGGAATTCTAAATAATGTGGAGGTAGGGTTTTGTCCTCCTCCTTCACACAGCACCTGACTTCATTTTGGAGGGCAGTTTAGTTCCTTTAAAACTTGTTTTTATACTTTGTGGGGGTGAATTAATAGTGAGATTCGTAGTCTTGCTATATAGCTTGTTCATCTCTTCTCTCAAGGGATGACTGTCCTTGAGCATCTGTTATATGCCATGCTATTTACTCTACAAGCTCTTTGCCCTCTGTTGAAACTTAACATCTGTCTGGCTTTTTTGAGCTTTGGAAATTATTTAGATATATATGTCTCAAGAACATATATATACATGACTCAAGAACATGTGTGTGTATATATATATATATAGCCTGTATATATATATATATATATATATATATATATATATATATATATAGCCTGACCTAGTAGAATTCAATCCTATTTGTATACTTCTTAGGATTCATCCAAATACTCAAGGCACTCCTACACATATTTTTGGAGAAGGTTAGCTATATAGGTTTTTCGTTTGTTTGTTTTTTTGTTTTCTTTTTTTTAGTACTTTGCTCCTAAAGCTCCACATGCTTTGGCCTCCCCAAACTTGAATATTTGTTTCCTCAATCCAACAAGACCACCATGCTCTGCTTGGGTTTCTCCTACCTGTATCATGACCTGAAGAGGCAGATAATGCCTGTCTAGGCAGAATGCCAGGGCAATTGTACTCTCACCTTTATTGTTTCCTCTCTCTCAAGGATCACAGTACTGTGATGTCTTGTGTCAAATATCTGAAAGACAGCTGTTTTAGATATTTTGGCAAATTTGTAGTTGTTGATGTTAGGAGAGTAAGTCAGGTACCAGGTACTTTATCATGTTTCAAGTATTCTGTAATAGTGTTTTCGTTTCATCTTGCTTTGTTTTGTTTTTCTCACTTTGAAGGCCATTAGCTTTTAGAATGTGTTTCTGAATTCATGGGAAGTAACGTGTGTGTTTCTCATTGCATTTTTCTGGTGAGAAAGACCATAGCTTTCTTCCTTCAAGGAGATCCTAGTGTGCATGTTTGCTTTGTGATTTCTAACCAATTCTTTGATGGTGACTATGCAAGATACTAAAATGGGGGGGTAAGTTACTGAAACCACTGTTCATTGATAGTGAATAACATGTTCCAGTGGCACCTACAAAATACATTTTAAATTTTTATAGCATTAGACAATAAATTAATAGAGTATAGTGGTATGTATATGGAATAATAAACTAACTTGTTCATAGTTCTGAAAAGATAGAAAATGTTCAATAAATACTTAAGAAACATATATTGAATTTGAACTGTGGTTAAAAGGTATTGGTACACATGGTGGTATACATGTAGATGGTGGGGGTACTTCCTATTCACTGATCACATACGAGATTTGGATTGATGTTATTCAATCTGTTTTAACCATCTGTGACTATATGTAGAAATGACAATATGACATGTAAAGTACACTTCTTTTATGTGTTGTATTTCTGTCTATAGAAATACATATCTATACATCTTTTGTGTATCATGCAAGGCAGATATCTGCAGATCAGCTACAGTTTCCTACTAATTGTAGGGGCCCTAGCACCATAGAAACCCCATTAATTTTAGGAAATATGACATTAGCAATATAGGTTGCATATGAAAGGATACGGAAATTACAGATATCATAGTTGGTCTGCAATAAGGGCTGGTCCTATTCATTCACATATCTTCTGCAAGCTCTGCGGAAACAGCAAGATTTTCATACTGGCTGTCACATTCGATTTATTTAATCATCAACAATGAAACCTGCCATCAGTATCATCTCTAAAGGGAAAAAAACCTGTGTCATCATGATATATTTCTATCTCCCATAAATATTTTCTCTGATCATAAGATGCAAAGGGTAGTGTACAAATTGAAGTTGACTTTTTATATTTAGGGAATTTTAATAAGAGTTGAGCTCGGAAACTTCTCTCTTCTGACATTTTATGAAATATGAGCCTGATAAAAAATAGATGATTCTTAAATAAAAACTAAAGAATATCCTATTATTGTCATAACAGTTCATATCCTCTCCCCCCCAATTTTTAATTTATTATTGGTTGAAGTTACTACCTGTGGGGCTTTCTAGACTAATTGTACTTTTGTATTAGACAAAGTAATATACAAGCACACTGCTCTCTATGTCTTGTTTATTATTTTAGTGTTTAGTATTGATACATGCTCATCACTTACCTCTGTAAATCACAGTTCAGGTCTTGAAGTTAGGCAAAAACTTAGTTCTAAGTTTGACTTTGTGTCTTATAGTTTGTTACTAGGGGCAGATTACATGAACTCCCAAAGTTACCACATTCTTCTCTTTAAAGCAGATATAATTATAGTTCTTTGCTGTTAGGACTGTTTTGAAAATTGAATAAAATAACTTACATGTATTCTTTAGAAGAGTACTGGCTACTTGCTTTATAGTTATTAATTTTTTTAATTTAATTTTGTTCTTCATGGTGAACTAAAACACAACGCTATGCTATAGTTGTTCAAAGGACCAAAGCAGATATTCTTAGGCATATTCTGATCCAAGTGACTAAACCTGATTCACACAAAAAAATAATCTTGGAGGATCTGAAGAGTGATGACAACCTTGGAATAGAACTTGTATGTTAGAAATAGTCCAAAGAAAAAAATGGTTTAAGAAATCCTTTGACAAGTTTTAAAATTTTATTCCTCTTGAAACAATTGGCATTTACTTTCTCAACTTCTCATTAAAATAACTATAGAGACATACCTATGAGGGAGTAAATCTGAGAAAAATATAGAATTACTAATAGAAATTCCAGAATCTGGACAAAATATTTTCTACCTATAAACCTGATAGAATGGCCTTACAAAGAGCAGGGTGCCTCTATCGCCAGAACAGTGGGCCAATGTATGGAGAAGTAGGAGAACATCACTTAGTTTCTCACCCCAATGTCCTTTCTCCCTGTTGAGGAATCGCAAGTTCAGTATCAATCCAGAATTGGAGCAGTGGGCACTCTTACTGTGTGATTGACTTTGGGACACTCTTATGTGTCAACTTGATGGGGGAGCACATTGCTGCACATTACTCCCCCTCCTATTAGTACCCTTTTTTCTAGAGCTAGTTTGAGACCCAAACTACCAGAAAACAGCTAAAGGAAACAATTTGGCATGCAGATTAAAGTGCACAGCATAATCATTGAAAAATCCTTGAAAAGAGATCCACACCCTCTTAGAGTCTAGGCTCTAGAAATATATTTTTTATTAAAAATATAAAGAAATCTTCCAGCTTTCATTTTTAATTTTTTTAAATTTTTGTTTATTTTTGAGAGAGAGAGTATGAACAGGGGAAGAGCAGCGAAAGGGAGACACAGAATCTGAAGCAGGCTCCAGTTTCTGAACTCTCAGCACAGAGCCTGAAACAGAGTTCAAACTCACAGACCATGAGATCATGACCTGAGCTGAAGTTGGATGCTTACCCAACTGAGCCACCCAGGTGCCCCTTGAAATCTCCCTGCTTTCAAGCAGTAGGGGGGAAAGAGAGAGAGAAAGTGAGAGGGGTTAACACTAGAGAGACAAAAATATGGCTTCCACTAGACGTCCTTGTGATACTAAGTACTGGAAGAAAATAGAGGAAGGTGCACTTAGTTTCGAAGATAGTAACTCAATAATTTGGCAATGAGTCCAGTTTTACATGGTTGACAAGGAAATTATTATTTTCTACATTAAATTAAAAAAAAACCTTTATTACAATAAAGCCCTCAGGAGATTATGCTTATCATTTTGTTGGTGAAATTATGCAAGGGATTAAATCATAATTTCCATATAAATGTATCAGTCTAGTGGCTTAACATCTTTGTTTTGTTATAATTAATATATTATTACATGTTTTCATGAAGCAGATGCCATAACATGATTACTTACCATGATTTGGCAGTGATATTGGCACCATTGATTACTGATTACAAACTCTGAAGAGAACAAGAGTTCATAGGTCACCTAAGTATGAATCCACTTTTGACCACTATGCCTTGAGCATTGGTTCTTTTTTCTGGCCTCTAATATCAATTATTTTCTTACCAATAAGGTAATGAGAGTGACAGATGATAGCTCTGAACTCACATTATGTGGATTCAGATTTAGATTCACATGTGTCAGGTGTAGGACACTGGTTTGTTTGGTGGCCTTGCTTTCTTTTTCTGAATGAGAGAAAAATAGCAGTCCTGTCATAGAAATAGTAAAGGGTTGGGAATTATGTCCATCACATACTAAGGATTCAGTTAATTATATATTATGTAGTATGTGTAATATGTTTGTCTGTAGTTAGATATGAACATAATGCTCAGAGGAGAGTAAATGCTCAGTGAAGGATAGTGTTTACCATTACTATTATCATTATTTCCCCATTTGATAACAAAAAGGATATATTTATGTATATAGGATATAAGATTCTAATGATACATTAAATGGCTTGAGAGCAAAACTCTTCTCTTTCCCCCCAACACCTAACATAGTAGGTGATCTTTAACTGGTGTGATGTGTTAGATTCAGCTCATGCTGTCTTCAGGGCTGACCAGGCACATCTCTTCCCATTCTCAACTGTTTGTTTAGTGACATCATATAACCAGCTTGAAATTAGCAGTGGTGGGACTATTATCATGACAGAAATGGACAAATGACACACATCAGGGCTTCCCCCTACTCCTAAGAGCAGGCTGTTAACCATTCCCTAGCACATCCCTGATTAAATGTTTATAAGTATTGATATTAAGTCAAGTCTCTATATCCACACATTTTTAAAGAAATGGACATCTACATTTTTATTGAAATGGAATTCATCCTTTACATCCTGATTAGCACAACTTCTCCAATGATTAAACATTTGGCTCATGGGAAGCAACTGTTCTATACACACTATAATATCTAAAGAGACAAAAAAAGTATTGTTCTAGTGAATTTGAGGGGAGTTTAAGGACTAAATATATGAGAAAAGAGCAGAGAGGACCCTGTTGATACAGGTTCAATGAAATCTTCTAGGTACAACCACCAGTCCTTTTTGCTAAGACACTGAAGGTGAAATGTTCAAATGGGCTCCACATTTTCAGCGTTTTCACTCAGTAACCTGATTCTGCCAATAGTATACCCATCTTTGTATCTAAAATAAAATATATAACGTAGCTTTTTGTTTATTTGTTTGGTCTAATTCCAAGATTGAATCACATATCATTTGTAGTTAACTATTATTAAGTTATAGAGTTGTTTCCATTTTCTCTTTATAGCTATATAAAATCACTATTATTAGAATCTTTTACAATTCTGAAGTATTTCTAGAGTTAGCGTTTATGATAAATGACTTGCTTCATTCAGGAAGATATGGGGCAGAAAATATTAGCCTTGCCATGCTGGAGACTGGTTTAATATTTTAGGCTGTTTCCACATGATCTCCTTTCAGTGATATTATGCATATAAAATTACTTTTAAGTGTTTTGATATTTTCATTGGTTCCTACTGAATCTCTGTAATAATGACAATACTGTTTAAATCATAGATATTACATGTCTTGAGAGCTTTTTTCCTAAGTAAGGAACAGAAGGCCATGCATTTGAACTGAAAAGTTGCAGAACACAATATAAAATGAATGTATTAGATTTGCTAAGGGAAGCATTAAAAGGCAATGGATATAAATTGAGAGATGTGACCATTTCATTCTACTAAGGTCAACAAACAAATAGATATGTTTTTTCTCAAATAAAACTAAAATAATGTTGCAATAGAGCTCCCTATTCATGGAAAGCCCTCAAACATGTGCAGAAGCCAAAGCGAGCTTAAGAGCCAACATTAATATGGAAAATAAAGGAAAACGGTAGGCAAAGGAAATTGAGTATTTGAGATACATCCAGTTGAGGATTGTAGAAATATGTTCAGGCTGTGATTTGGGATTATACCTATCTCCTTGCTCATGGTTCTCTCATTCTTTTCTGAATCCATATAATTCATAGAAACAATTGAGCACATTGGGGATTTCCCAAACCTAATAAGAACATTGTTTTGCTGCCTTTAAAGATACTCTTTATATGTCCTATTAGCTTAAACTGGAAGTGTAGAAGTGTGTAAGTTCCAACAAATACTGCAAATAGCAAAACAACAAAGCTGCCCTTCTTAAATTTGGGGAAAATGACTTTGCTTTATTTTTTATAAGTGTTTGTTAACTAAAATTTATAGACATTCTCAGATATGTGTCTCTTTATGTACTACATGGCTTGGCTTTTCTTTTCACCCAGTATATTAGCATTTAAGATGGTAGACTTGAATACTGCTTACTAGTTTTGAGACTTCATTTTCTCAATTATACAAATGCTTAATAATGTGACCCATGATATGACTGATATAAAAAATTAGTTTGTTAAAATGGATTAAAGACTTAAATGTAAGATCTAAACCATAAAACTCCTGGAATTAAGGGAAAAGTTCCTTAACATTGATCTTGGCAATGTTTTTTTGGGGGGATATGATCCCAAAAGCACAAGCAACAAAAGTAAAAATTAATAAATAGGAACGTCTCAAACTAAAAATCCTCTCTACAGACAAAGAAACAAGCAACAAAATGAAAAGTTAACTTCAAGAAAGGGAGAAAACACTTCCAGAGCATATATCTGATAAGGACTTCATATCCCAAATGTATGAGGAACTCCTTCAACTCAATAACACAAATAATAATAGAAAGAAAGAAGGAAGGAAAGAAAGAAGGAAGGAAGGAAGGAAGGAAGGAAGGAAGGAAGGAAGGAAGGAAGGAAAGGAGGAAGGATCAGAGGAACTGAACAGACATGTTTTCCAAAACAGGCTTACCAATGGCCAACAGCACATGAAAATGTACAGCCAATACAGAATATATATGGAATTTTCTTATGAAATTAAACATAGATTTACAGTATGATCTGTCAATCCCACTGTGTGGTATATATCCAAAAGAAATGAAATCGTTATCTGGAAAAGATATCTATACTCCCATGGTCTTTGCAGCATTCTTCACAATAGTTAAGATATAGGAACAACCTAAATGTCCATAAACAAATAAAGGGATAAAGAAGGTTTAGATGGGGTGGAGAAAGGTATTATTCAACCATGAGAAAGAAGGAAATACTGCCATTTGGAGCAATATAGATGATCTTTTAGGGCATTATACAAAGTGAAATAAGTTGGATAGAGAAAGACAAATATAACATGATTTCATCCATATGTGGGATTGAATAAAGGCGAAAAAAATGTCATTGTGGAAGTTTTTTTTCATTAAATCAGATATTTCATAATGACGCTATTTTTCCTTTGTATTAATAGGATCTCAAGTCACAGAAGATACATCCACCAATATTATCCTGCTTCTTTAAGAAAAAGGACTTTATACCTTGTATTAGAATTGTAGATGGGAATCCTGGGTGGCTCAGTTGGTTAAGCATCCACTTTGGCTCAGGTCATGATCTCATGGTTTCTGAATTTGAGCCCTACGTCAGGCTCTGTGCTGACAACTCAGAGCCTGGAGCCTACCTCAGATTCTGTGTTTCCCTCTCTCTCTGCCCCTCCCTGCCCTCTCTCTCTCTCTCAAAAAAAAAAAAATCGGTAAATTTTTAAAAGGTTAGAAAAAAAGAATTGTAAAATGAACATCTCACTTAAAAGTAGGTTAATGATTGTGGCATTTTATTCCAAATTAAAATTCCCATTTTTATATACCAAAAGATATTGAATATACATACCTTTAGTACTTTTTAATCACTGTAATCTTCTGAATGGGGACAAAATATATTGTTCAGAACATACTATTTACTACATTTTGCAAAGAGCTGATGGTTTTATTCTATCGGTATGTGAAAATATTAGACATGATATTAAAGAGTTTATGAGTAGAAGCAGTTCCTAAGGGATATTCAGTCCATTCCTGACACATATGTGGTACAAGAAACACTTCCTAAACAAGACACCAATTTTCTGCTACAAAGAGAAAACCGGGGGTAAAGGTATATAAACAACTTCATTCTAATTCCCTTTTATTATGAAAACATTTTTAATATTCCCCAGTAGGTTGTATGCTTTTGTATAAATAAATAGAAAGCATTGGACATGAATGGATGGAGAGGGGTGACCAGCTGTATGTCTAATCAAAAGAGTGGTGTCTCCATCAAGAATGTTGCTAATTACTCCTTGGATTCTGGAACACTGTAATAACATCAACTGCACAGCGATAAAAATAAATTATAGATATGTTGACATCTAAAAAAAGTATTTATGTCTAGACAATCAGTCCCTTGGCTGTAATTTTTATGTCAATTACATGGAAGTATCAGAAACATTAATCCTTCTATTTATGAGAAACTTGTTCAATAATTGTGTTCTATGTATATTTACTGGCTATCTTGCATAGTGTTGGTCTGCTTCTTGTCTTACTCCTCCCACAGTCTGTTCTTCATACAGCACCCATGTGAACATGTTAACATATTAAACCACAAATTACATTATTACATTATTCCTGTATCTAAAGCTCTCTAATGCCTATTAGTTATAACTACAATAAAATCAGAACTCTTTATTACATGAAACATGATTCTTCCTTTACAGTTTTTTTAAAATTTAAATTCCAGTTAGTTAACATACAGTTTAATATTAGTTTCAGATGTACAATATAGTGACTCAACACTTAACATACATCACCCAGTGCTCATCACAGGAAGTACATGCAACATGACTGTAAGTGATCTGGCCATTGCTCATATCTCCAATCCCATTTTTGTCCCCTCACAGAAATGGTCTTTTTCACAGAGATTCTGTTCCTCTGCCCCAGCCCCTATACCCAATATCCAGTCTTAATTTTTTCAAAGTACTTATTATTTTCTAAAATAATTTTAATTATGTATGTATTTATATGTTCATTTCTTTCCTCAGAACCCTTAGTCCCAGCTTCCTCTGAGGACAGCTATGTTCCTTTTTCATTAACTATTATAACCACAGAGTCTAGAAAAATAATTTGAATATGATAGCACTCAATAAGAAGTAATCTTTTTAAGCGATTGAAACAGTTGGCTGTATTAAGACATTCAGATTACAAAGAGGAATATTACACAGCCTTCTGATTTTTGGTAATTTCATATCCTCTTACAGAAAATAAGAATTTCTATGTGTAAATACTCTAATATTTTAAAATTATGAGTCAAAGCCTATCAACTCTTAGTTCTGTGTTGAGAAGACAGGAAAAGATTCACAGAAGAGATAATACTTTAAGATATGTTTTCAAAAAAAGAATAGGAGCTTTCCCAGTAGAGAAGGGGAAAAGGTAATTAAGGCAAAGCATTCCAGACAATGAGAAGAATATCAGCAAAAAGCATAAAAAGACTTTATATAAGTAGAAGATGGTGGAAATATAATGTAATAAATCAGATAAGTCAGAGATAAGCCTAGAGAAATAAATTGGAAAGCAATTAGAATTTCATATTCCTTTTCTTTTGTCTTTTCTTTCTTGTGTTTTTTTCATGCATATTGATCCTTTCAATACTTTGTTATTCTATCTTAGCCTTGTACCCATCTTTTCATCTGGGTTCTGACATGCTTTTTTATGCAAACTTTCTTCCAATATATTCTCTTAATTCCTTCTCTAGTCCTCATTATTATCTCTCATGTGGATTCCATAAAACTGATTTTTGTAAGTGCTTGGATACCAGGTATGGACTTAAGGAATTCAGTTCTAGTAAGTTAAGAGAACACTCATGCTGCCTATTTCTGAAATAAAGGAAAAGCAAAGACAGAAATGTGTGAAATACTTTAAATACCTTTTCACTTCAAATTCTAATCTTAAGTACAACTTTAAAAACATTTTTTAACTTTCCTGCTTTCCAAAGCAGTCCCCAAAGTGACATGATTATGTAAGCTCCTGGGACCATCAGAGCTTTCTGCTTGGACTAGAATACTTTCTGCAGGCTTATCTTCTCTTCCCATTGTTACTTTAATATAGTAATTTTTTATTATGTCCCTTTATTTTCCTTTCTTGTGACTGTTTTTCCTTCGTCATTAAATTTATATCCCAGTTGATGTTAAAAGGAGCTGAAGGAAGGGGGAATAAGAAGATATGGTTAAATGGTTCCCCATCCCTTTGCTGCAGGAAACTTTAAGTGAACTCTTTAAACTCTGATCATTTCCAGATGAAAAGGCAATTATCCTTTTCAAAAGGATTGACACAATCACACAACATGCACTTACCAAGCACCTAAGTGCTATTAAGGATGTTGACACACATCTTGTAAACAAGATGAGTATAATGTCTGCTCCAGTGGAATTGCATATACAATGGCTCCTCTTTAGTAAGCATGCTGGAGTTCTGATCAGAATGGGTTTGTTTAAAAAAAAAAAAATCACCTATCAGTGAGTGCTTTCCTGTAAACCAAACTGTTCTTTAAGAGAAGGAAGTTATGGTTCCAAATTAATTGAATGGTCAGTTGTTTTTCTTAAGAAATACTGACAATTGTTGTTGAAGTTAAAAGTTATTAAACTGGGGTGTCTTTCCTGGAGAGAAAAAATTAAGTTTCAGAATAGTTTCCTGTCAAGAGTTTACTTAAATGTGATCACGAGAAAATGCAAGTGCTCTTAAATCTGTCTAGAAAACACAAACAAACAAACAAACAAAAAACCTCAGAAAACAAAACAAAACCAGATAATTTTTAAAAAGTGAGTCATTCAAGGGACTTTGTTGAGTACTTTTATTTTTCCCTCTACTGCCTATCATACAGGTTTTAAGAATAGCTTTATCCCAATAATTTCATAAAAAGCACCAACTCTTCTACTTCAGAACACTCTAGGATTTGGAAATTCCTTTAGCATCATTTCTGCAAATATTTGGAATTAATGCTCACCTAAGTCTTCCTTGCATTTCTCAATCAAATCATGGATCACTTAATTACTTTTTTCATACACTGCAGTTCCAGTCAGCTGATTTGTCATTTTCATTTTAAGAGAAATCATATCTAAATCTCTGTTCATTTAGTTTTCTTTTTTAAAGAGGAAGAAATCTAATTTTAATTTTCCTAATTGTCAAGATGTTTTGATTTTTAACAGGATATTTTTTTTAGTCAGGAAAAAGTAAAATCTGCAAAGAAGAACAAATTATTTATTTACACTTATTTATATTATATTATTTACATAATAGCAATATCTGATCTAATCTGCAACACTATATCAGTTACAGGAGCAGAAACAGGATCAATCAATAGGAGGTATTCAACATTTTTGCAGATTTAATTGAAAGTCTGATACGTCCAGATGGATTTATGCTTCTAATTTTCAACACTATCCTATAAGGTATGTAATTTTCAAATAGTATATTATTCATTCGTATTAATGTTTAAATTTAGCTGCAGGAATAATACCTTGGGATTTTACTTTGTTATATTTAATTAAAGTTTAAAGTAATTTTAAATTGATAAGTACACATTATTAATCATTTGCTATTTTTAAACTTCAAATAGAGTAGACTATCATTTAAATAAAAACTTAAAAAGAGGTGCTATTTGAAAAAAAAGTACTCTATCTGGAGAAATAAAAAGCTTGCATGCACATGCATGAGACGGACAGAAAGTGGAGGGGGAGGGGAGCAAGAGAGAGGAACGGAGAGAGAAAGGGGAGGGATTCTGACTGGCTTATTATAAGAAGCTAGCTTGTAAGATAGTGGGGCTGGCTAAGCAAATCTGATATTTGTAAGCTAGGCAATCAGGATGGGACTTTCATGAGCAGGATGGAACTCCATAAGCCAAAGGTTTCCATTTGTAGAATTTCTTCTTTCTCATCATAACTTCACCCCAGGGGTGACTGTGTGGCTCAATCTGTTAAGCGTCTGACTTTGGCTCAGGTCATGATCTCACAGTTCATTGGTTCGAGCCCCGCGTCGGGCTCTGTGCTGACAGCCAGCTCAGAGCCTAGAGCCTGTTTTGGATTCTGTATCTCCCTCTCTCTCTGACTCTCCCCTGTCTCCCTAGCTCGCTCGCTCTCTCTCTCTCTCTCTCTCTCTCAGAAATTAAAAAAAAAAAACTTCACCCTAAATTTGTATTTTCAAAGAACACATCGATTGGTTTGTTTTTGTTTTTATATTTATTGGAACATTCCATACTGATTTTTTGTGTATCTCGGAATTAACAAAAGGTAACCTACCTCTCTTTTCTCTCTTTCTCTCCTCTCCAGTGTCATGAATTTCAAATTTGTGCCACTTTCATCTGCTCCCCCATCTTTGCTTCCTTGTGACTTGAACACACATAAATAACACAATACAACAGAATTAACTGGAGAAAGGAAATGTGACGGTAGAGATATTTTATAAACTTAATATCAAATTTATTATCAAACAGACTGATTACTTGATATACTACTACTATGATGCAAACATTCTGGTATTACAGAAACAGGACTTGTCTACGAAGTAGGAAATCAGTGTGTTAAATTTAAATTTCAACATGTAATTAATAATTTACCAGCATTTGTCAACAGTCAGGTTTACAGTTCATTTATACCCTGTCATTCAGTCATTGTGTTTTGGATATATAACAAAATTTATTATTTTAATCATTGGTATAGAAGTGGAAAATATAGTAAAGAATATAAAAATTTTTTGTCATGTAAAATATAAAAATTTAAGTCATGTAAAAATTTAAGTAATTTTATAATTTAATAGCCTGCAAATAAGTCGTACCTGACTTTGTATGTTCTTCAATATCTTATACTCTGCCGACAACCTGTAGTACATTTTTACTGAGACGATGATAAAAAGGTTACATAAATGTGCCACATGTACATAAGATGATCATCCTGAGATTACACAAATAAGGACACACCACAGAGAATCAGAAAGTAGAGAGCAGATGATGAGATTAAATTTCAGAGTTACAACAAATTAACTTCAGTCATATTTTTCTCTGAACAGAGATTTTGAGAGACTAACGGTCAATTGAAAGAAAATATACATCTGTTGAAAGGACTTTGGTTTTCAATCTGGTAATAATCACTATCCTAAAGAAATGCAAGCCTACAGTTTTGGTCTGTATGGGCCATTACACAGGTACGTGCTGCACAGTTTTTTATAACTTCACGTCGAAGACAAGTAGAACATAAGGGAAGCAAATAAACCTGGGCAGTAGTTATCAGGTATTGCCAAGAGTTGGCAGTAAAAAGGTTGCAGAAGGTGATTTTCTCTTTTGTACATTAAGATGTTGTGGGTAAGATGAGAAACTTATTTGTGTTTGCACTTTGAGTGTGGTTCCATTGTTAGAGATAGACTCATATCACCAAAGATCACACTTTAAAATTTTATAAAAACAATATAGATATGAGATGTAAGTATAGATGTATAGATATATACATCAAACTTTCGCAGCCTTACCTCTCTTTTTCTCTGCACACTAGGGTCACAGCTGCAAAAGAGAGGAACAGCACTACACCCAGTGCTTCCTTACCCAAAGCAGAGAACCTCGCCCTCAGTAAGCCATCCATCCAAACGTTTTTCCATCCTTATTGCAGAATTCCTGACAAAAAAGTATCATTCAATGCAGTGATTATACCTTACAACAAATTAGAAACTAGGAACAAAATATATTAATCAACGTAACTGTCCAGTTTAATTGCATAATTAGATTGATCACATGATTTGAAAATTGTACTGGGATTCTTTCTCTCATAACGTTTTGTGAGTAGCGGAAAATAGGAAAGAGGTACACTCAAAAAACATCATAACTGCATTTATGATGTCTTTTCTGGGCCATCCTCATGAAATCCTAGAACAGTTTCCATAGAAAGGAAGAAAAATAGAAATGTGATTGACCATTTTCAGACTACAATCCACTGTTTTCTTCATTGACAGTAAATTAGACTTTCTTAAAAGGTGAAAACCCAGGAGCACCTGTGTGGCTCAGTTGGTTAAGCATCCGACTTTGGCTCTGGTAATGATCTCACAGCCTGTGGGTTCGAGCCTTGTGTCAGTGCTGAGAGTTGAAAGCCTGTACCCACTTCTGATTCTGTGTCTCCCTCTCTCTCTGCCCTTCCCCCACTCATGTTCTGTCTCTGAAAAATGAATAAATGTTAAAAAAAGTTTAAAAAGAAAGTGAAAGCTCAGTGGCTAACACTGACAAATGGTCTTCTTAATATAGGAGTATAAAGGAGGTATCTCATGGCCGTTTGTCTAGATTTCCTGCTTTCATAGGATACATATATACTCTTCCACCTTTGCTTGCCATTTGGAAGTGCACAGACCTGCACACCTTCACTAGAAGCCCCCTTTTCTCATCCTAGGAGGTAGCAGGTATAGGAGTTGTCTCTGGCCTCAGATTCCTGGATTCTTACTATTTCTTTAAAATGTATGCATGATGAAACATAATGATAAAAATATATTAAAAATAATTTTAATAAAATTTTTTAAATAAAATTCAGGATTCCTGGGTGGCTCAGTCATTTGAGCATCCAACTCTTGATTTTGGCTCAGGTCATGATCCCAAGATCATGAGATCAAGCCCCACATGGGGCTCTGTGCTGACGATGCTCTGTGCTTAAGATTCTCTCCCTCTGTCCCTCTGCCTGTCTCCCCCATTTGCACTCTTTATTTCTCTCTCTAAAAATTTAAATAAATAAACAAATAATATAAATGCAAAACTCATTCATCACATGAATATAATCCAAAGAAACAAAAAATAAAGGGAAATAATTCTGTACTATATAGGAAGCATATTTTAACAGAAGCTAAAAAACCTGTTCTGGGTACCTGGGTGGTTCTGTCAGTTGGGCATCCAATATTGGCTCAGGTCATGATCTCACAGTTTGTGGGTTCGAGCCCTGTATCCGGCTCTATGCTGACAGCTTGGAGCCTGGAGCCTGCTTCAGATTCTGTGTCTCCCTCTTTCTCTCACCCTTGCCTGCTTACATTCTGTCTGTCTCTCTCTCTCACTCAAAAATAAATAAACATTAAAAAATTTTAAAAACCTATTCAAAGCTTCTAATATGGGAAAATTTCTTTTAAACTGGTTTTACCAGTGTACCATAAAGGATCTATTTCTATGCCTGTCTTCAGTGATATTCTCAATTTGAAATAGCATGGCTATTTAAACAATTATATCTTTAAGTTCCTAATGGTCACCAAGCAAAGGTTATTGGCAGCATTTCAAGTAAATATAGAATACAAGACTAGCCTTGCAAGTCCATCAAATGGAAAACAAAACAAATTAACAAAATCACCATCGCCAAATGAACAAAGCACTGAATTAACAAACATAATCATAGGTTTCATGTAGATACCATTAAATTTGCTAATTCTACATTTAATACAAAAAAAAAAAAACCACATCAGGTTTCTCTTCTGGAGAAAAAAAATTAGACTCTTTGAATTAATTAGAGTTATAGGAAATCAAAAAGAATAAACATACAAAGGTAAGCAGCCTCCTCACATAGAGCTGTGTATCCAATATTCTTGCTATTTTGCTGACCTGATACTTTGAAATCTTTTTGTCATGAGACAAGAAAAGCGATCAGAAAAAAAAAAAGAGGAGAGGACTGAGTTCGGATTTTTCAAGACATATACACTCTATTTTGCAGAATCATTCTATTGCTAATTGTGATTGTTCATTTGTTTATTCAGCCTTTGGGATTTTTGGGGGTTTGAGTCAGAACTCCTGTATTCAGAGGAGGGCATGAAGACCAGCCTCCCCAACATCTGTCACCTCCACCAGCAAGAGTGAAAAGGAAGCTGCAGAAAACCATTCTTATTCACTTCTTCTAGCCCAAGTCTTCACAGTTTCACCTCTCATATGTGAATGCACAGGGACTATCCTCTGTGAACATCATCCTCTGAGAAAGGGCATTTCAGTCCCATCACAAATAACCCCATTTCTCTGATCTTCTTAATAGGGTTGTCTGTATTTAAGTCCCTCTTTTTCCTCTGCCCTCCCATATACTTGCACCAATCATGCTTTTGTTCATGACTCCACCTGCCTGTTTTTATCAAAGTCACAGTACCCCAGTGGTTACTTATTAGCCTTCATCTTCAATGACATACCAGCAACATTTGACAGACCTTCCTATTGTATCTTGCATACAGTATTTTAACCTGGCTTGCTGGTCACCAGGTTCTCTTAGTTATTCTTATATCTCATGCACCAGGTCCTAACCATCTCCTCCTTTTACAGGTCTCTTAAAATTGGTAATATTGGGCCCTGCTTGGTCCTCTTCTCCACCAACATTCACCCTCATGGTCATCTCCTCTCTCACCACTGTATCCTAAAGTGTGGAAGCCATCTCTACACTTTGACCCTATGCCCCTGTGGGCATAGCTCCACCTTTATGTCCAGTAACAATTCAAGCATGACAGCTCAACAGTGAACTTGTAATTCTGTCACTGCACCTGACTGATTTCAGTTCAAGCCTTTTTTTTTATCCTTGAGGTAGAGAGAGAGAACATGTGAGTATGTACCTGGAGGAGGCAGAGGGAGAAAAAGAGAGAGAATCTTAAGCAGTCTCCATGCCCAGCATGGAGCCCAACACTGGGCCTGATCTCACAACCCTGAGATCATGACCTGAGCTGAAATCAAGAGTCAGACACTTAACCAACTGAGCCACAAAAGCACACCCACTTGAAGCCTCCTAATTGGTTGTGACTTCTAGGTGCTCAGTCCCAGACTCCTGAAATCATCCTTCATTCATTCACCTCCTTTTGTACCAATTGTATATTATCACAAAATCCTCTCAGCTTTCTTTCCAAAACCTTTTAGAATACATGACTACTTTTCACCACCTTGATTGGTATTACTGCTTTATCTGTTTTCATTTTAAAAACTTCCATAATTACAATTAATAAAACATGTTTTTTGACCAACTATGAGCCAATACTGTCTTTGGCACTTGTTTATGTGCCTTCTCATACCTTTCCTACAAGGGACACATCAAATTCCATTTTTGTTCAAGTTTTTAACGTTTGCTGAGTTTAGGGGACTACGAGGCAGGTCTCAAAACTCAGTGAATGTTTGCTGGATAAATGGGTAACTAATTTGATAGCAATATGAATATAATGCTCAAAGAAAACTCATTCAGTTCTCAAAATTTTATAGCAAGGTATTTTCAGAGAACTGTTTTGGTGGAAAAGAAACATATTAGCAATAATATTTAGTTATAATAAACTTGTTTACATTTATTTAATAAAATCAGCCACTTCCTATCTACACATTTTGGTAACAGTTTTCTTTCTATTTCAGTTCCCTTTCCTTCCATTTAAAATATCTATCCATCTCTCATGGTCTATACTCAGTAAATTATTTACAAATTATCCAGTCACATGCAATTTCTTCCATTCCTTTGTTCAATTTACTCCTTGCCTATAGTTCAATTACAGTGCTTATTAGAATTGACCTTGTTCCATATATTTTTCTTTCTCTCAGTAGTTTGAGCTCAGACAACACAGCAGTCATGTTCAATTGATCTTTGGATCTCCTACTGTGCCAAGCACAGTGTTTAATAGGAGATCAATAAGTATCAATTTAATTAAATGAAGTAATGTATTACACATTGTACCACTAACTGGTTCTCATTTCTTTTGCAACTGCATTCCTGATCTCTTCCCATTCAGAACTTGTTTTCAATTCCATTATTCCTGAGGTGAGTTAAAGCCAACTGAATTCTTTAAAGGAAATGATTTCTTACAGGCATCTAGACAATCTAGACAGCTGGGATGCTACATGTGTTGTATTTGAGCAAAAAAAAAAAAGGGGGGGCGGGGGATATAACTTTTTCATTTGACTATCTGTGAGGACAGTGACATCCAACAGCTTTTCAACCAGTTTGAATATGCATATGGGAAAAGAGTGAAAGCCAAATCTTTTTACCTTCCACAGATGGAAACACTATCTGTGGAAAACTACTAAAGGTAGACAGTTAAATCTCTTTAGAAAAGTGGGGGAAGTGAAAATAGAAATCTTTATCAGTTGAAATTGTTTCAGATGAGCATGCAGCATATAAGCATTTAAAATATGATTATTGGAGTGGCAAGAATAATTGTGGAGATTTTTTAGTGCCTCCAAACGTATGTCAGCTAAGTCCTTACTAAAAAAAAAAAAATAACATAGGAATCCACTTAAGTGTCCTTTCTTTCATCAATAAATATGTTGATTAACCTGAATTTTCCTGTTTTCTTATAACTGAGAGGCTGACATTTCAATATTTTGACTGATTAGAATGGCAGCTGTCAAATCAAGTGTAGTTGTTGCATTTTTAGAAAGTAATTACTGAAGGCTTATTCAATTAACATGGTGTACACATGATTTACAGATTACTTTAGTAACCATCATTTCTTTTATTTCTTTTTATAAAATCAACTAAACATTCTCAATACAATTTAAAGGAAACTACATGATGATTTGGCACAAGCAAGTAAAGATTAGGGAAAAACAACAACGAACAAACACTAAAACTGAGGATTAGTGTCTCCTGGGAAAGAAATGTATTCATACCTATTTGTTTGGGCATGCATTCAAGAAAAGATCTCTTAGCATATGTTCTTATGCCTGCACTGACCACCATTTTAGGTAGTTCTAATTTTTTACTTTTAGATGTGCTGAATGCCACTGTTTTCTATAAGGAAAGTTATAATATAAAACTGATTTCTCTACATTGGTAAACTCTCAAAAGAGTGGCAACATCAAAATTTGGGGGTAATTTTGAATAAACTACAAAATGTCATAGAATATCCTTTCAGAATCTAAGAAGACTATAACATAATAGAATGGTTTTTTTTATTATAATAATATGAACAAATTTGTCTCATTCTTGAAAATCTTAAATATGCTAAACTAAGGACTTAACAGGTCATATGTATAGTAAGTACTTTGCATTATTTTATTATCCTTTGAAACAATAGTCTTATTTTTTTAAAGCAGTTTTCATTTTACAGAAAAATGAGCAGAAGGAACAGAGACTTTTCATATAGATCACAGCTGTGACCCTAACCAGTTTGCCCTATTAACATTTTACATTAGCAACAAATGTATTTGTTACCTTTATCATAAATTATGAAATGCTTTGATTTTTAACTTGAATTTGGGGAGGAGGTCTTACTACTAGGTCCAATAGTGGGCATGATACTCAAATGTTAATCTAAAATATAGCAACCAAGCAGGGTGGTTAGTAATACTATCTAGTTGAGGATTTATGGTAACCATGTTTTTCTGTGTGATTTTTTTCATGTATTTGTTATTGTTTTTGTTTTTAATCATAAAGGAGGACCTATTACTACTTTGGATTCTATTATAGGTTTTTCTTTTAGACTGTATCTGCTATTATGATCTGGTATCTCTATTCCTTATGCCCTGATACGTTACTGTTGTAGAATATTGGTAGCAAAACACAGAAATAAAAAAAGAAAACAACAATTTTCAGTTGAACATAAAGATATGAGGTTGAATGTTGACAAAACAAAACTGTCATGGACAATGAATAGCAGGAAATTTGTATAAAAATAAGGCCTACTTAGGAATCCCGTCAATGTTTTATGTGTAAGTTGAACAAATACATATTGATAAAAAGCTTCTGCAATTAGTTATAAAGACCTTCATAGAAGAAACATGGCCTGTTGCATACAAGTGAAAAACTAAATGTACAAGACAGACCCTAGCAGGACCAGAGGAGATACAATTCCTTATTCTTTCATAGCTGAAGGTTATACTCCAGCTTCTAAAATGGAAGAACTGGAAACTTATATAATAAGCTTATATCCTGTTACTTGTAAATTTTTTTGTAAAATAGTATATGCCAATTATATAGTCAGCACATGTAGCCATTACTCTATACTGTTTATTTGATCATTCTCAATGAATTCTTCAGGTTATCTTCATAAATCTCTTTAGCACTTAAATTACTGTAGGTTTCTAGAGTTGTAAGTGGATATCTAAGCCCAGTAGAATCCTGTTCAATCTTAGACTAGATTATGTTTCCTTGAGTGTCAGACTGTGTGAAACTATGCTTTAAAAATCTTATGCTTATTTGTATATAATACAAATTACATGTGCACCACAAAATCACATTTACCCTCTTTACATTTTCTAGTCTTATAATTGAAGAACATTATAATGTTCTAAACAACAGTAATTTCTCAGCAAAAAGTTAATTCTTATGACTCCCAATATGATACCAGTAGTGATGTAAGTGAAGATCTTATTTTATTTGTAAATGTTATTAATGCCCATTAGTTTTGAATCCAGATTGGGTCATATATTGTAATGACTTTTTTCTTTGGTGAACTCAATTTATATTGACTTTACCTTTCTAAAAATCCCATCTTCAAAGTTTATATAATCTAATTGGTTGCAAATAATTAACTAAATGCATTATTCAGCATGTGAATATGCTTAGTAATTGGATGCTTTTACTATAATGTATATTCCAAGAAGAATTACAATTACCCTATACTCATATACCTTTTTTTCTTATTTAATACCTTAACAATATCTATTAGACCTAGAATTGAATTTAAAATTCCAATTACTTTAGGGACTGGGTGGCTGGAGATTATGATGGCAAAATCTACTTAGTAAATTTTCCCTGCTCAATTTCCTTTACTTATTTTTATATTGATGTTTATGTTTGGAAACAAATGAATTTCACTTACACTATCTCCCTAGCTTGCCTTTATTCGTGTCTTATTGGGAAATTGCTAGGGAAACTTTAGTCAATTCTAAACAGGTTCGGATTCCTGAAATATTTACATGAAGTGATTTGTTAAGCATTTATGAGCATTTCTCAGCAAGCTCTGGACTAACTGCATCAGCGGAAAGGGCTCAGGATATCCATCCCTAATTTCCAAGCAGTGACTAGTTTCTTCTACAGATGAAAGAATAGTGTTAGGTAATATTCCAGTCCAATAAGTTACTTAGTGAATTTCTAACCTGATGACTAGTGTTTTAGTAATATATCAATTAGAAATGGGACAGGAAGAGATTAGGCATCACCATTTGCACTGGCTTCCTATTTCTGCTTGTTATGTGTATGATCATAAACCTTTTAGCATTTATGTCCTTGTATATTTTTTTAAAGAGATAAAAGTAAATAGCAATAATACTGATGTGTCCCTTCTCTACTTGAGTTACAGTGGAAAAATATGATTCTCTTGGGAAATCTAAAACACTGTGGAGCATAAGATAATCATTAACTTGTCAATAATTGCTTCAGTTGTTTGCAGATTAGTGCAATTGGAAGAAATGGGATATTTGTGATGTTATCCTGATTAACTAACTATCAGAGAACTATCTCTTAGTCAGGTGTCATTCATTAGGGCTGGTGTTCAGCCTTTTACAGACACCCATTTTTCAAAGTCTTAGTCATTCTGAGGAAGCACACTAGAGAGCTGCTAAATCTAGCAATTTTCACAGCATGAAAAAGGAGAGACCACATTCTTTTTATTTGTAGGCAGTGATTTCCTCTATGCCCTTTCTTTTGGACATTGTCTACTCTAGGCAACCAGAGTGGACATCTGTGAGTGTAGGATTCTTTTTGTTAATGAGCACCAATGTCTTCATGGCAAACAGATTATGTCTGCAGATGCTTAGTCCTCTCCAACCTCCTCAGCTGTACAATCCTCACACATTTCTTTACAAATATATTCTATTTTAACATATTTCAACACAAATGTCTCGTATTTCTAGTCAAAGCTCACCTGAAGCTGTTTCTCCTCATCACTTAAAAAAGACTTTGCCATTTAAATATTTATCTTGACAGAGTTGGAATTAAAAAGGTGTGTGTGTGTGTGTGTCTGTGTGTCTGTGTCTGTGTCTGTGTGTGTGTCTGTGTGTCTGTGTGTATGTCTGTGTGTGTGTGGTGTCTGCTAAATACACTAATCATAGTTAATGCATTTCAGCCTCATTTTCTTTCTAAGATTACACTATGTACAGCCACCCTTTTTGCTTATTTCAGGATAGATACGACAAAATAGAAAAATAAAAATGACATTTTGTACCTTTCACAAGAACCTCCTGAATTCTCAGGAATAGTTCACAAACATATCCACAGAACAAAGAATCAGTTTGTCTCATCAACTACTACAATTAAAAAGTTGGGGTGGGCAGAGTCTTTTCTGAATTTCAGCATTTATACTGGCAAATGCTAATTTATTGGACTGTTTTGGAAACCAGGTTTCTTTTCTTTCTTTTTCACATTAGAAAAGAGTAAATAATAGTCAGTAAACATTTTTGATGGTTACCCAAAAAACACGGCATTCTCCTTTGTTTTCACATTTAAGTTGGTCTGAAGGGCAATATTTGTTTGCTGTCAAGCTGAATATGTCTAATACATTTGCTGTATCACTGCTAGTGAAGCCCAATGTCTTGGATCTCCCTGAAACAAAAGGTTATGTAGGTGTCAATCATCTGTTTGTCCTGTCTGGCTTAGGATAAAATCCGATTTGCTGATCACAGATATAAAACTCCTTGGCAAGCTGTAACAGGATGGGAAAAGATGAAAGGCAAAAGCAGCTCAGTGAAGTTAAATGGAGGTTAAAGGAGCTGCTCCTTGCAGAGTCTGGAATCATGATTGCTGATGGGAGCCACATAATAATTCCTGACATTAAGAGAGATATAGTGGTCGCCTAGGGTTCCACCGTGGTCAGCCGTGCCTACCAAAGGAATCAGTCACTTCTGAGGTTCTTTGTACGCATTGAAAATTAACCTTAGACTTTTTAAGAAAAAAGCAAAGAGGAAACATTATGAAGTCTACCTTTTCTTCTTAGGAAATGTTATTTCCAAGTGAAAACTGTTAACTTTTAACTTGAGTAAGCTTCATTATACTTGCAGCCTACAGGTTTGCTTCTTGTGGAAAGCAGACTAATGCATTCTCCTGTTTGTCATTGAATATATAAACTCAATTTCCCTGCGTATTTCTCTTTGCCTCTATTAGATTAGGATGAATTCAGCCATCTAAATGTCTATAGTTTCCCAGTGTATCCAACTCATGATGCAGAAGCCTCAATAAGAAAGATGATAGATAAATAGATAGATAGATAGATAGATAGATAGATAGATAGATAGAAACTGTTGTCAATTCCTCCTTACTTACTCTTTTTTTCTCCTTACTTCAGCCTTCATGTAGTATTATTTTCAGTTTTAAAAATTCCTTCAAGAGTTTACTTAGTCTTTCACTCAAGTACAGTAGTTTTGTTTTAAAATCTAAATTCAGCCTAAGATTTTTCTGTGGATATAAGCAAATGATTCTTCTCTAGTAGGATTTATTTCCAAACATAAACAACTAAATATTTTTTTTATCTTGAACTTCTCTACCTTATAGTAAACTGTATTCCTAAAAGTAATAATCAGAAAATCTCACTATGTTCCACCTAAACATTTTTTTTTCAAAAACACCCTAATGGAGACTGTGGATGCTCCAGGTTAACTTAATTAATATAAAAGCTTTAACCCATTTCAATTTTTGTAGACTAGTATCTCAGAACACTTGGAGATATCTATTTAAAGTTCACGTAAACTACTAAGTGGGTATACATTTCTGGCATTTAGGGGAGAAGTCTGGGCTGAATTATCAATTGAGTGGTTTCCAGGTTATATCATTCCATGCACCTAGAGGATGAGATCAAAGAATGACAATAGACTGAAAGTAGATCTAATGCATGAGCTTCAGAATGCCTGACGAATCAGCGTTCAGTATTGGTAATAGGAGTAACTGGTCAATTGCCAGATCTCTTTGTATCAAATATTAAATACTAAAAAGAATATGTTGTAGACCAGCTAATTTCCTCAGGAACATTATTTTGCCAGATGGAAAGTGGTTCAGAGAGAACGTGATGGTGCTTACAGAAAAGAGAATAAAACTCTTTTGGAATGGATAAAGGAACCAAATTCACTTGACTACTTCCTTTAGTGGCACCAGTGAACTCTCACTTTGCTTTTAGTATTTCATGCAATCGATGGGTCTTTCTTCCTTGATGGATTTTCTTTATTTGATGCCCAGGATTCCAAATTCTTAAAGTACACCGCTACCAAATTAGGTCCTCTGCTTTCCTTCTTTTGCTCTTCTCATTTCTCTAATATTTCATACACTCCCCAACTCATTCTCTCCTGTACTCATCCAACTCCTTTGGTCATCTCTCCTAGTTTCATGGCATTAAATACCTCATATAAGCTGAAAATACATGATTTATAGTTTAAGCCCAGATTTCTCCTCTAAATAATAGACTCACATATGTAAATACCTACTTACACCCTTACCTGAACTTCAAATAGACATCCCAAATTTGGCATCCAACCTCCCTCAAACACTTGATTCACCCTACATTTCCTTTCTCAGTTAATGATAGTTTTATTTTCCTACTTGCTCAAAATAAAAATATTTTAATATATTGATGCTTCCTTTTCCTCTCCTGCTTGCATTTTTCTGCCAGAAAATTTCCTGGATTTTCCCTTCTAAATAAAACCTGAGTCTGGATCTTTCTCATCACCCTAAGTGCTACAAGCTTGCCCCAAATGCAAACATTCTCAACATGTTTAGCACTACTCTCCTAACTACACTCATAGACACTAAACTTTCCTTCACTCTCTCCCTTCCGATGTCCTCCAAAAAAAAAAAAAATCTGATGTAGCCTCAATGTAGCAAATAGTGACCATTTCAAAATATAACTTATTTCTCTGTACAAATGTTAAATGAGAATACTCATTTGTTTAAAAATTCAAATAGTTGGGGCATCTGGGTGGCTCAGTCAGTTAAGTGTCTGACTTCAGCTCAGGTCATGACCTCACAGCCTGTGGGTTTGAGCTCCGCCTTGAGATCTGTGCTGACAGCTCAGAGCCTGGAGCCAGGTTTAGATTCTCTGTTCCTCCCTCTCTCTGCCCCTCCCATTCTCATGCTCCATCTCTCTCTCTCTCTCTCTCTCTCAAAAATAAAGATTAAATATTTTTAAAATTTCAAACAGAGTTCCCCAACATTCTTGTCCCTAATTCAGTTTTTATGCTTTACTGTAATATAATTTATAATTTATTTGTATTTAAAGTATATAGTATTTATTTGCCTCTACTTAATAGAAGCTCCAGATAGACAAGTAGTCTTTTAATGATTGACCCATCATCATATAATAAATATATACTCATTCTATATTTGTTGAATGAATTGTTGAATGAAAATAATAAATTAATCACTTTATATTTTGAGGGATGTTCAGTTGTCTTTTGGGAAACCATTCATCTGTTGTTAGTCTGACACTACCAACTAAACTACACTGACCATCTCCATGGAAGCTTGATTTCTATTGATTAGGCAATAAAGTAAGTAACTTAAGAAGAAAGGGATAGTTAAAGTAATTCTCAGGAAATTATTCTAGGTTCCATGAAATAGCTAAAAACAACAGATTGTAGGAAATGATAAAAAAATAATCTCTGGTTGAAATTAGGCGAATATATAAACTCTGAAACTTAAGTCAAATGAACATTTCTCCAAATGGCTGACTGGCCATCTTGAACGAGCTAAGCATTATAGTAAAGTACTGCCTGCCTTCAAGTGACAACATAAGAGGGTGAACCATACAGTTCTCAGTTAATTCTATGGGATAATATAATCGATAAATAGTATTTGTTCTTAAATTCTTTTTAATATATAGAGAGTTGAACTTCATCATTGAATGACTAGGAAAAAAGAACTTGTGTGGTATGAATTTATCCAACTTAAAAAACTTGCAGAGTTTCATACATGCAAAATGGCTACTTAGTGTGTTTCACAAAAGAAGTGTTTAATTACTATTTTTACCTCAACTAAAGCATAAAAGTCTGTAAGATTTATCTAAATACATATTTTTCTCTTCATTGCAAAACTTATAATTTATTGTGTTTCATAAAATGCTCAAAATGTCTGAACATAAATTGATACACAGTGGCTAATATGAATATAATTTATTATGAAATTTAATTTGGTCAAACTCTCCAGAATTGTCTATAATAAGAAGTTTTTGTTTTGTTTTGTTGTTTTCAATTTACCTGCTTTCAAGTATAAAGATTGGATGTTATGTGTACACATTTTTAGCCTGGATCTTCATCTTGTGGAAAATCTGGTTTCCGCTTGGAGAAAAGAAATATCCAATTATAAAACCATCTGGTATTTACATTTTTAGTTGTAAATTGAAGATTTTAATTCCTTACCTCCACATATAGTTAAGCGAATAAAAGAAAGCACAGGTTTTCAATTGAGCTACAACATTTTATTGTTCCTTTTAACTGCAAGAAAGAAAGAAAGAAAGAAAGAAAGAAAGAAAGAAAGAAAGAAAGAAAGAAAGAAGGGAAGGAAGGAAGGAAGGAAGGAAGAAAAAAGAAAGAAGGAAAGAAAGAAGGAAGAAAGAAAGAAAGAAGGAAGGAAGAGAGAGGGGGGAAAAAAAACACCTGCCTCTGCCAGCTGCTAGAATGCAAAGGAGATGAGGGAATTCTTATATATCGATATGTTTTTTTTTCCTCCAGTGCAAGTGGTGGCATCTTGAACAGTTCTGTCATGACACATCTGCTTCCCTTAATGAAAGAATTAAAGTCAGTAGACACTGGAGAGGTTATCTGCCCTAGGTTAATACATGTCTTTGAAAGCTTCTCATGGAGATGTATAGTTTTACTGAGTTATCTTTATAGTGTTTTATAATTTACACTTTTAAATGCTGTGAAACAGGAAATTAGATAAAACAGATTCAAACTATTCTAATGTTGTTGTTACCATGAGTCATGCTCATTTACTGAGCATATATTTGCATGTACATTTACAGAATAATTTTCTTCATGCCATAATTTGAGGGGGAACATCTCACAATCTGGCAATTTTATCGAAAACATGTTGAAGTTTTTTTTTTGTTTGTTTTTATCTCTATGTCATTTTTTCATGGATTGAAATAGTCATTATTATGTAATTATTAAAAACTATAAAGTGTAGAATTGTTTTAATACATGTCAACACTATGATTATATAATTTTGAACATCAACTGCAATGGGGTACCGTTCAAGAATTAAATTTTTATATTTTTCTCTTTTGCATAAAGCCCATTACTTCCCAAAATAGTAATGAAAAGGAAATAACTTTAAAGGAAAATTTTTAAAATATTATTTCTAGAGAATATTCCTCATGGTTCTGAGAAGAGGAAGTTGAAATAATTTCTGTGTCTTTTAAAGTGTTTCAAAAAACATTACTTGCTTTTGGATGGCAAATGTTTATTATAAGGAAGAAAGGGGAATGTAGGTTCTTGGGCCTGATGGTTCTGGGCCCTTCTAGGGATTAATGATGCTTATGTTTCTAAACATGAAAAGTGACAGCTAGGTCTGTGGAATCAGATAGAGTAGGACAGAAAATCTTCTGCAATTAACTAAACACTGAGGAATGGCTTTTACTTAAGTAATGTTGCTGAATATCTTTGCTCTTCATTCTACAATTGTAATCTGAGCAAAAGTTTCAACCATCACCACTGAATACTACATTTACAGAACCATTTCTTTTGCATAAGTAACTTCCATGTTTTCCTCCATGACAGAAAGTTACAAATCTATAAGAAAAGTACAACAACGTCTTGCCTCAGAGTAGTCAGATACGATAAACAGAGACCATGCATTGAGGACATTTCTTTAAATGAAGAGCTAAAAATCAGCAAAACTATCAAACATATGACAGGTAAATTGATAGCAACAATAACGAAGACTAAGGGAAATTTTATGTCTTCTCAAAAACACATTTATTCAAGAGTACCACAAACAGATGGAAAATTGAGCCCAAATAATCAACTCTGAGACATATTCTAGTTCTGGTATTTGATTCCAATTTCAAAGATGTTTTTTTCTTTTTGAGGTTCTTGATGATATTTATTGGGGATGGGGAGAAAATATTTATTAGGGTAAAAGAGTTAAACTAGCATTAGACATGTTAAATTGTCAAAGAAAGCAGGGCAACAGTGGGACAGTCTTTTTAAAAAACACACAATAAATGAAAGCTTGCAGGAAAGATCTAAAATGTGGATACCCATACCGTATCTCCTTCTAGCATCAGTCTTATAGAAACAGTTTTAAATATGCTTCAACAGACACTGTTTTATAGCCATGGGCCCTTTTAAGGAAACTATTAAAATGTAAGCTTCATTCAGTCAAAGATAACCAAGGAAACTGCAGTGAAAGGGCTGATGCAGAACATATAGTATATATCATGATAGATTGAAGACTACAAGTACAAAAATGATATATCAAAAATTTATTGCTAAAAGGTATAAATAATGCAAGCAAACAATGAACGGTGAAAGGAAAGTAAAAAAGGAAATTAGTGAAGAGATTGATCATTATATTGAAGATATATAGAAGTAAAAGAATACATTAAACAATGATAAACAAGAGTGTAAAAGGTTACATAAGAAAATAGGTTTTTTTTTTAATAGTTTATTGTCAAATTAGTTTCCACATAACACCCAGTGCTCATCCCCACAAGTGTCCTCCTCCATGACCATCCCTCCTCCCCCCGACATCCATCAGTCCTCAGTTTTTGTCAGCATTCAAGAGTCTCTCATGGTTTGCCTCTCTCCCTTTCCCCCACCATTTCCGCCCTTCTTCTCCCCCTTGTTCCTCCGTCAAGTTCCTCCTAATCCTCCTATACGTGCACACATATGATATTTGTCCTTCTCTGCCTGACTTATTTCGCTCAGCATAACACCCTCAAGGTCCATCCATGTTGCTACACATGGCCAGATTTCATTGTTTCTCATTGCCATGTAGTATTCCATGGTATAGATAAACCACATCTTCTTGATCCATTCATCTGTTGATGGACACTTAGGCTCTTTCCATGTTTTAGCTATTGTGGAGAGTGCTGCTATGAACATTGGGGTACATGTGCTCCTATGCATCAGCATTTCTGTATCCCTTGGGTAAATTCCTAGCAGTGCTATTGCTGGGTCCTAGGGGAGTTCTATTAGTTTCCTGAGGATACTCCACACTGTTTTCCAGAGGGGCTGCACCAGTTTACATTCCCACCAACAGTGTAGGAGGGTGCCCGTTTCTCCACATCCTCGCCAGCATCTAGAGTTCTCTGACTGGCTCATTTTAGCCACTCTGACTGGCGTGAGGTGGTATCTCAGTGTGGTTTTGATTTGTATTTCCCTGATGAGGAGGGATGCTGAGCATCGTTTCATGTGTCTGTTGGCCATCTGGATGTCCTCTTTGGAGAAGTGTCTGTTCATATCTTCTGCCCATTTCTTCACTGGGTTGTTTGTTTTTCGGGCGTGTAGATTGATGAGTTCCTTATAGATTCTGGATATTAACCCTTTATCTGATATGTCATTTGCAACTATCTTTTCCCATTCCGTTGGTTGCCTATTAATTTTCTGTGTTGTTTCCTTGGCTGTGCAGAAGCTTTTAATCTTGATGAGGTCCCAACAGTTTATTTTTGCTCTTGATTCCCTTGCTTTTGGGGATGTGTCAAGTAAGAAGTTGCTGCGGTGGAGGTCAAGGAGGTTGTTTCCTGCTTTCTCCTCTAGGGTGTTGATAGTTTCCTGTCTCACGTTCAGGTCCTTTATCCATTTTGAGTTTATTTTTGTGCATGGTGTGAGAAAATGATCTAGTTTCATTCTTCTGCATGTTGCTGTCCAGTTCTCCCAACACCATCTGTTAAAAAGGCTGTCTTTTTTCCATTGGATGTTCTTTCCTGCTTTCTCAAAGATTAGTTGGCTGTATACTTTTGGGTCCACTTCTGAGTTCTCAATTCTGTTCCATTGGTCTATGTGTGTGTTTTTGTGCCAATACCATACTGTCTTGATGATGACAGCTTTGTAGTAGAGGCTAAAGTCTTGGATGGTGATCCCTCCCGTTTTGGTTTTATTTTTCAGGATTAGTTTGGCTATTCGGGGTCTTTTGTGGTTCCATACAAATTTTTGGATAGTTTGTTCTAGTTTTGAGAAGTATGCTGGTGCAATTTTGATTGGAATTGCATTGAATGTGTAGAGTGCTTTCGGTAGTAATGACATCTTAACTATATTTATTCTTCTATCCATGAGCATGGAATGTTTTTCCATTTCTTTGTGTCTTCTTCAATTTCCTTCATAAATTTTCTATAGTTTTCATCATACAGATCTCTGGTATCCTTGGTTAGGTTTATTCCGAGGTATTTTATGGTTTTTTGTGCAATTGTGAATGGGATCAGTTTCTTGATTTCTCTTTCTGTTGCTTCATTGTTGTATAGAAATGCAACCGATTTCTGTACGTTGATTTTGTACCCTGCAACTTGGCTGAATTCTTGGGTCAGTTCTAGTAGGCTTCTGGTGGAGTCTGTCGTGTTTTCGATGTAGAATATCATGTCATCTGCGAAGAGTGAAAGTTTGACTTCCTCTTTGCCAATTCTGATGCCTTTGATTTCCTTTTGGTGTCTGATGGCTGATGCTAGGACTTCCAGCACTATGTTAAACAACAGTGGTGAGAGTGGATATCCCTGTCGTGTTCCTGATCTCAGGGGGAAAGCTCTGAGTTTTTCCCCGTTGAGGGTGATGTTAGCTGAAGGCTTCTCATAGATGGCTTTGATGATGTTTAAGTCGGTTCCTTCTATCCCAACTTTCTCGAGAGTCTTTATTAAGAAGGGATGCTGTATTTTGTCTGCATCTATTGACAGGATCATATGGTTTTTATCTTTTCTTTTATTGATATGATGTTTCACATTGATCGATTTGTGAATGTTGAACCAGCCCTGTAACCCAGGAATGAATCCCACTTGATCTTGGTGGATGATTCTTTTTATATGCTGCTGGATTCGATTTGCAAGGATCTTGTTGAGGATTTTTGCATCCGTATTCATCAAGGATATTGACCTGTAGTTCTCTTTGTTTGCTGGATCTCTGTCTGGCTTGGGAATCAGAGTGATGCTGGCTTCATAAAATGAGTCTGGGAGTTTTCCTTCGATTTCTATTTTTTGTAATAGCTTGAGAAGAATTGGGCTTAATTCTGTTTTAAGTGTCTGGTAGAATTCCCCAGGGAAGCCATCAGGTCCGGGGCTCTTATTTGTTGGGAGATTTTTGATCACTGATTCAATTTCTTCACTCGTTATGGGTCTGTTCAGGTTTTCTATGTCTTCCCGTGTGAATTTTGGCAGTGAGTGTGTGTTTAGGAATTTGTCCATTTCTTCTAAGTTGTCCAATTTGTTGGCATATAATTTTTCATAGTATTCTCTGATAACTGCTTGTATTTCTGAGGGGTTGGTTGTAATAAGTCCATTTTCATTCATGATTTTGTCTATTTGGGTACTCTCTCTTTTCTTTTTGATAAGTCTGGCTAGAGGTTTGTCAATTTTGTTTACTTTTTCAAAAAACCAACTCTTGGTTTCATTGATCTGTTCAATTGTTTCTTTGGTCTCTATGTTGTTTATTTCTGCTCTAATTTTTACTATTTCTCTTCTTCTACTGGGTTTAGGGTGTTCTTGTTGCTCTGTGTCTAGTTCCTTAAGGTGAGCTGTTAGATTTTGGACTTGAACTTTTTCTAATCTCTTGAAATAGGCCTGGAGAGCAATGTACTTTCCTCTTAGGACTGCCTTTGCCGCATCCCATAGATTTTGAATTGTTGTGTTTTCATTTTCATTTGTTTCCATATATTTTTTAATTTCATCCCTAATTGCCTGATTGGCCCATTCATTCTTTAGAAGGGTGTTCTTTAACCTCCATGTTTTTGGAAGTTTTCCAGACTTCTTCCTGTAATTGATTTCAAGTTTCAAAGCATTATGATTTGACAGTGTGCATGGTATGATCTCAATTCTTTTATATTTATTGAGGGCTGCTTTATATCCCAGTATGTGATCTATCTTGGAGAATGTGCCATGTGCACTTGAGAAGAAAGTAAATTCCCTGGCTTCAGGATGTAAAGTTCTAAATATAACCGTCAGGTCCATCTGGTCCAATGGGTCTTTCAAGTCCATTATTTTTTTAGTGATTTTCTGTCTGGTTGACCTATCCATTGCTGTAAGTGGAGTATTAAAGTCCCCTGCTATTAGCACATTCTTATCTATAAGCTTGTTTCTGTTTGTGATTAATTGTTTTAGATATTAGGTGCTCCCATATTCGGTGCGTAGACATTTATGATTGTTAGTTCCTCCTGATGGATGGACCCTGTAATTATTACGTAGTGCCCTTCTTCATCTCTTGTGATTGTCTTTAATTTAAAGTCCAGTTTGTCTGACATAAGTATCGCTACTCCGGCTTTCTTTTGATTTCCTGTAGCATGATATATATTTCTCCATCCCCTTACTTTTAATCTGAAGGTATCTTCCCGTCTAAAATGAGTTTCTTGTAGACAGCATATAGATGGATTTTGTTTTTTAATCCATTCTGCTACCCTATGTCTTTTGATTGGAGCATTCAGCCCATTTACATTCAGTGTTATTATTGAAATATGTGAGTTTAGAGTCTTTGTATCTTTTGTAGGGTTCATGTTTGTGGTGGTGTCTCTGGTATCTTTGTTCCTTGCAACCTTTCCTTCAGAGCATCCCCCTCAGGATTTCTTGTAGGGCTGGCTTCGTGGTGACAAATTCTTTCAATTTCTGTTTATTTGGAAAGGTTTTTATCTCTCCTTCTATTTTGAATGACAGGCTTGCTGGATAGAGGATTCTTGGCTGCATATTTTTACTGTTCATCACATTGAAGATCTCTTGCCATTCCTTTCTGGCCTGCCACGTTTCAGTAGATAGGTCTGTCACCACTCTGATGGGTTTCCCTTTGTATATGAGGGCCTTTTTCTCCCTAGCTGCTTTCAAAATTCTCTCTTTGTCCTAGTATTTTGCCATTTTTACGATGATATGTCGTGCAGAAGATCGATTCAAGTTACGTCTGAGGGGAGTCCTCTGAGCCTCTTGTATTTCCATATTGACTTCCTTCCCCAGGTCGGGGAAGTTCTCTGCTATAATTTGTTCCAGGACTCCTTCAGCACCTTTCCCTCTCTCTTCCTCTTCTGGGATTCCTATGATACGGATATTGTTGCATTTGACCATATCGCTGAGCTCTCGAATTCTTCTTTCCTGTTCCTGGATCAGTTTGTCTCTTTTTTTGTCAGCTTCTTGTTTTTCTATAATGGTGTCTTCTAAATCACTTATTCTCCTTTCTGCCTCTTCAATCCGTGCATTGGAGGCCTCTAATTTATTATGGATCTCATTTATCGCATTTTTTAATTCTTCATGCCCATTTTTATTTTCCATTCTGTCTGTAGCCATAGTTTCTTTGATGTCCCCTATGTTTCTTTCAAGCCCAGCTATTAATTTTTCCATTATTATTCTGAAATCTTGTTCAGTTATGCTGCTGATATCTGTTTTGAGCAGTTCATTAGCTGTCAGTTTTTCTTTGAGTTTCTTTGGAGGAGAGCTCTTTCGTTTTGTCATTTTATTTAGCTTTCCAGCTCTTGTTGGTTTTAAAGACCTGTTATGCTCTCTGTTTCTATGAGCGCTGCTATATCCAAGAAGACTCTTTGACTGTTCAGGGCCTATCCTTTCAGAGAGTGTTTTTTGAATGGTATACCTTGGTGTCTCTTCTTGGGACCTTGGTTATTTTATTTTCCTACTCGTGGTGATATTTGGGACTCTCCACCTTGTGCACTCTAGCTTGTTTCTTGAGGTAGCCCTGGAAAAGAAAACAGACAGACAAACACACAGGGAGCAGGAGCACACAAACGCACAGGCTAATTCAACTAACATGCAAAGCGAGAGGGAAAATGAAAAAGTTAAGAGAAAAGACGGAGGAGGGAGGGCGAATAATAGGGAGCATAAAATACATAAAAGGATCAAAAAGGGGAAAAGAAAAGGAAAAAAGAAGAAAACCGATGGACAAAGAACGGTTTAAAGCATATACCTGAATTTCCCAGCTACAGTTAAATAGCCGTGTGTATGCAGTGCTGGTTGAAGAGCATAGAGAAAGAGAGAAAAGGCAGGGCGGGGTGAGGCCCAATTCGAAACAGAATGAACAGGCAGAAGGGATAAGAAGCTTTTTTCAAAGAGGTAAAGGGTAGAATATGGTTGGATAGGTGAGAGACGGATGCTGGAATTATCCAGAGAAACTATATAGTCTAATTACTCCTGAGAGAAAGAGATGAAAATGTCGGTAGGTGTAGAATTTACATTTACAGAATAGACTCATTGTGATTTTTTAAGCAAGCTGGCGACCAGAGTTAGTCAGGTCAGTGTTCCGGGGAAAAAAAAGAGAAAAGAGAAAGAAGAAGAAAAAAAGAGACAGGAAAAAAAAAAAAGAGAGAAAAAAGAAAGAAAAAGAAAAAAAGGAAAAAAACAAAAAAAGGGAAAAAAAGGTGATATAAAAAGGGAGGAGGGCAGCTCTCAAGCAGGGATGGGCGTGGCGTGATCCGATGCCTCAGGCGGGAGCTCTGCCTTGGCGGTTGTGGGGAGGAGAGTGGCGGTGCTCCAGTCCCTTCTTGAACCAAGCGCTCCACCTTGCTTTTTTGGGTGTGTAAACTCCCCGTACCGGGGGTGCAGCCGAAGTTGGTTGCACTCTTCAACCCAGGCCAGTTCCAATCTCCAAATCCCAGTCCGCGTGCCCCACTGAAAGTGCCTTAACCACAGCTTCCCAGGCAACCCCCTCGGGCAATTCCAGGCCCCCTGCTGAGCTCTGGGGGCGGAGTCAGAATCGCTGCTTCCTTCTCTGGGTCGGGCTGGCGCGCATGGGCGGGGGCTTGCCTGCCAGGGTGCGCGTAGCCTGAGCCCGCTGGAGTGAGGAAAACCGGGTCCCTCTATGGCTCGTCACCCGAAACATGAACTCACAGGCAAATTTCCCAGTTTTCAGTTCCTTGCCTTCCCTCTCGAGTCCAGCCAGCCAGGAGCGCGGACGCCCGGTGTCCACACGCGCGGCTCTTTCAGGGGCCCCAGCCGCCCGGAGCTACAATGGCGGCAGGGCACCACCACTCTGAAGTCCAGCCTCCAGGAGCGGCACAAAGAAGCAGTCTGTGCATCAGCACCCCCAGGACCAGTTGGCACGAGGGGACCTGGTGTGCAGGTATTTGGCAAGTACGGTCTTTCTATGCACCGAGCGGAGGTTTTTCTCCCCCGAGCAGAGGTTTTTCTGTTTCAGACTCTCTCCTTTTCCCCTCTCACTCCCCATAGAGGGTAGAGGGGGATCGCCTCCCACCCTGGAGTCTCCGATCCCGGCCCGATTTTATCTTCCCCGGTTTGCACTCACATTAGAAGTCTCTCTCAGTGGATTCTGCGTCCTTTTTCTCCCAATCTCTCAGGTTTTGTAAGGTTTCCAATGGCTTCAGATCTTTTCTGTGTGATGTATGGCTGCGAGTGCAAGTACGGAGCTCCTTACTTCTCTGCCATCTTGCCCTCTCTCAAGAAAATAGGTTTTAAAGACACGTAAATGTATAAATAACCACTAGAACAAGTATACAAATCTTCCTAAACACAGCAAATTTTTTTTAAAAAATGTTTTTAGTGTTTTATTTATTTCTGAGAGAGAGAGAGAGACAGAGAGAGACAGAGAGAGATAGGCAGCATGAGCAGGGAAGGGTCAGAGAGAGAGGGAGACATGGAATTGGAAGCAGGCTCCAGGCTCTGAGCTAGCTGTCAGCACAAAGCCCGACGAGGGACTCAAACCCACAGACTGTGAGATCATGACCTGAGCCAAAGTCAGATGCTTAATGAACTGACCCACCCACGTGCCCCATAAACACAGCAGATTTTTTAAAGTTGTGCATAAATCTCAGAGACAGAAACATAGCAAGTATATCACACAAAATTTTTAAATAACACTGTGAAGACCACATATTTCAGTCATATTAATACAAATAGATGGACTTTTCTCACCTAATAAAAGAAGAACAATTCAGTTTGATTCACAAATCAAAACTCATATATTTGGAATTCAAGAGATACATCTAAACTAAAATGACTCTGAAATGCTAAACGCAAAGAAGTTGCCAAAGATATATCAGACACGTGAAAATAATAAGAAAGGCACTAATTATAGGAGAAAAATCAAGTACCTGTATATGTTGTAGAATGGCTAAAATCCAAACAAATTTATATTTCAATTGCTGGTTAGAATGCATATAGAAATGCTGATTCAAAGGAGCATATGCACCCCAATATTTATAGCAGCACTATCAACAATAGCCGAATTATGGAAACAGCCCAAATATCCATCAACTGACAAATGGATAAAGAAGATATAACATATTTATATAATGGAATATTAATCAGCAATCAAAAAAGTTGAAATCCTGCCATTTGCAACAATGTGGATGGAACTAGAATGTATTATGCTAAGTGACCTAAGGCAGATGATAAATATATTATTTCACTCATATGTGGAATTTAAGAAACAAAACAGATGAACATAGGGGAAGGGAAGAAAAAGTAAGATAAAAACAGAGAGGCAAACCATAACAGATTTAACTACAGAGAACAAACGGAGGGTTGCTGTAAGGGTGCTGGGTGGGGAGATGGGATAAATGGGTGATGGGCATTAAGGAGGGCACTTGCTGGGATGAGCACTGAATGTTATATGTAAGAGATGAATCACTATATTCTCCTGAAACCAGTACTACACTGGGTGTGAACTAGCTTGAGTTCAAATTAAAGAAAAAAAAAAGAAACATGGGAATAACAAGAAATATTATCTTTCATTATCATTACAGTAAGTTTTGCAAACATCAGACCACACTTGTAGAACATATTTAGGTAATAATCACTGCAAAGCTCTTCACTGATAGCAGGTGTGAAGATGGTTATTTTCCTTTTGAATGTAAGAGTTCATCTTGATCCCAGACCGGAGCTCACTGTATCATATTTTATCTTAGCATTTCATACCAGCCTATTTTGAGACTATTCTGAATACTGGTAGAAGATAATAAGAAATAAAATCAAGGTTAGAAGAAGTGCTATCAGTATAAGTCAGTGCCAGGTCAGTGGATAAAACAGAAAATAGTCTCCAAAACTGGAGAGGAATAATCCAGAATTATGTGGAGTTTAGAGAGATTTAACCAGACCATTAAGTGGCTTCGGAGCATCTAAGAGCAGAAGATTGCCATTTCAGTTTGAATTTTGCTGTTGCCATGACTTTCTTTGTTAATGTGAGCTTTTATTGGGACATATAAGGAGGGTGGGCATTAGCTGCTGACTTGCTTGCTGCTTTCTATCGATTGCTTCAATCTGTAAATCTTTCCTGTATTGAGCCAACAAGGAATAATGCATTAGGATGCCATGTTTGCTAAAATTGCTTCTCAGCAGTTTAAGACACTAGTTTGAAAAAAGAGTCTGGTAAGAAAACTGACCTTCATTAGTGTAGCACTGTCCAAAGACTATAATGGATGGCTCTTTAAAAGAAAAGGAAAGAAAAAAAAAAGATTCTACTATTATTAAAGAAAAGAAATCTGTGCTATCTTGAAAACAACATACTGCACCTTTTCGATAAAGCCAAGCTTCATTGCCACTAATTTTACCTTCATAGGAAAAAAAGAAAACTAAATTATTTCTACAGTAAATTACACTATTCTTGAGATGCATCATGGAAAAGTTTAGATTGTTTTAATTAAGCATAATGGAACATCAGATTCAATAGTCTTTGCATAGGAAAAAATTGTGAAGGAACCACTTACTGAGTTAAAAAGCTTTTGTTCTGTGGCCTCACAGAACTCAGGAATTAGAATCAACTTGTTTGATATTCTGTGGCATATAGAAGAAGAATCAGAATAAGTACATTAAGTACATTAGATGTTCATCTTTGCAACCTAGATCATTTGTTTTACCTTTCTCAGGATTGAGTTTCTTTATCTATAAAATTGAGAAAGCAACATCTACCCCAGAGACTTGTAAGCATTGAATGTGATGTGTAACATTTGAGTAAATTGGCTTATAGGAAGCTCTCTATGTGTATTTGAATCTAAATCTTAAACCAATAAAGAACTTTTCATGGCTATTGGTTAGTATTTGATATTAGGCAGATTCATAACATCTATATGTTGTGTGATTCTTTTATTTGCTATTCAAACTCTATTGACTTATTGCAGGCAGATAACTGCAAGCATCGAGTGTGCTATGCTGACAACTTAAGGTCCAACCATATTCTATCCTCTCACATTTTATATAAATTTTATGAATGTGAGTTCTCTGATTAGATAATATCAGTAATTGCATAAACTAATTAAATGAGAGCCCTGAGGCTTAATAGAATAGATAGTATTCTAGAATGTGAGCCTGATATTTATATTATATATATACTACTTTGAAAAATCATGAACTTCTCTGCAGCTCCATGCCCTTATCAATAATTTGGAAATAGCACAAAACAAGATCTTAACAAGTCTGTTGATAGGATACAATGTTATGTTATGTTGTATATCAAAGGAATTGACAAATTATGGAAGATTGCACAAATATTTAGGCTATTATCATAATGTGGAATCTAAACCTCTGTCTCAACATAGATTTTTGGATTTCTTAGATGGTAATTTGTGGTGCTGGTCTATATATAGAATTCTTAGTGAAGGCTTCCAACAGTGTGTCTTAACTAAATTGAAAATTGACATTTGAAATAATCCAAGAAAAGTGCTAGCCATTGAGTCTGCACCAGGACACATTAGGGAAAGAAAAATTTCAGCTTCTACAATGAATGGTATTTGTAAGACAGAAACAGATCACCCTTGCCAACAGATCAGCAGTATTGAGGAATTACATATGTTCGTACTGCAGGAGAGTAGTGCAGATATACTAACATGCAAAATAATGATGGCATTTCAGGAAATATGTGATTAAAATTTGTACTAGCTTTAAAGCAATAAAGGAATGCCCTACCCTCAACTAGCCTGAGGCAAGAATAAGACAAATAGTGATACTAATGGGAAGAGATTTAAAAAAAGATAATGGTAAGGGTACCTGAGTGGCTCAGTTGGTTAAGTGGTCAACTTCATCTCAGGTCATAATCTCATGGTTCATTAGTTCAAGCCCCACATCAAGCTCTGTGCTGACAGTTCAGAGCCTAGAGCCTGCTTTGGATTCTATGTCTCCCTCTCTTTATGCCCCTCCCCTGCTTATGCTCTTTCTGTTTCTCCCTCTCTCTCAAAAATAAATAAACATTTAAAAAATTTAAAGGAGATGATGGTAACTCCTTTTAAGAGTTACAGGATCAAATTACTACCATCATCATCATCATCGTAGTCATCATCATTTTTTCAAGGGAGAGATAAAAGCATGTGCCTGAATAAAAAAGGAAAAAGTAAGGATATCATTTCATGTGCCTGAATAGAAAAGGAAAAAGCCACGTAAGGATATCAGTTAGGAATCCAGAGTCCAGTTATAAGAATAATGAGAAAGGGGAAATGATGATCTTCCAGAACTTAATGATCTGAAGTGGCAGCATAGAAATAGAAGTCTGAAATTAACATGTTGGCTGGGTGGAGTTCTTATCCAGACATTCTGTGGAAAAACTCTGCTTCCAAGCTCTTGTTATTGACAGAATTAAATTCTTTGGCGTTGTGGAACGGAGCTCTGTGTCCTCGCTGTCAGCCTGGGACCACTCAGTAGATCATAAAGTCTACCTGCAGTCTTTGCTATTGATTTTCTTCCATCTTTGGGCCAACAATGGAACATCAATACTTCCTGTGCTTTGAATTTCTGACTTCCCTTTTGCTGACTTCTAGACCTACATTTAAAAGGCTTGTTTGATTAGGTCAAGCACACTTTGATTTCTCTACTTTAAGGTGAACTAAATTGTAACCTTAATGCCATCTGTAAAAGCCATTTCCTTCAATACCTAGATTTGTGTCTTTTGAAGAGTAGTTCGAAGAATTTGTTTGTATACTGGGTGCTGGGAATTAGAGGAGCCATTTTATCCATCATAATTGGGTAAAAGGATACCCACTTAATTCTCTACTCCCCACCCCCACCTCCTCTTTCCACCCTATACACACGTTCTGGTGCAAACAATGACAAATTGGCCACAGAAAACCTCAATAGAAGCTATACATGCTAGAAATACAGGAGTTTGAGGAACTAAAAACTGTTAACCCAAATTATATAATCAATTTAATTTTTGTCCACATTTCTGAGCAAATATATTTTCAAACCCATAATAATAAAAGCCTTAGATTTAAGAAAGAACTATGAATTTCATGCAGAAACTCTCCCTTCCCTAATTAACCTCAAATGTATGCATTCACTATAATTTTTCAGCAAAAATAAATATAATGTTATTTTATGCTACAAAGATATTGGGAATAAGAACATTGCCAACAGTGGCATTTTGGAAGCTACAAAGCAGAACCTGAAATTAACCTGGTTCTTTATTTTTCCCTCTTTATATGTCAGAGGGAAAAATAAAGAACCAGGTTACTTAATATCACAGAATTCTCATCTGTGGCATCTGAAGTTGAGAGTAGATAATAAAAGGAAAAGGAAAAGAAGGATTGTTTAATTCATGTTCAAAATAATTTAACCTATGTTGGATCAGGTTCTCCAGTAAAAGAGCCTGAGACAAGCAGATACTTTCAATCTTACGAGGAATTACAGCAGAATAGAGAAAGGGAAAGTATGGAATAAAATTGTGTTCTCGGGTAAAATGGAGCGTAAACTGCTTTCAAGAGTTAGCCTCTGTTGAAGACAAGGGCTCCCACTTTTTATCCCTGTAAACAGTTACCTAAGACATATACACACTTCATCAAAAGTAGAGTTCACTTTAAAGGAATTCAAGTAATAGAAGTGATTGGGCAGACAAGAGCAGAAGAATGTTTCTGATAAAAATTCTGCAAAAGAGCAAAGGTGAAAATACCCATAGTGAGTTTGGGAGGATGAAGAAATCACCTCCAAAGATGTTATGAAGCAATATTCCATACAAATTGTAGTTCTGGCTGGATAATGCTTACTTTTAATTGCTTTGAGAATTGGTACATACTTAAATAATATTTAAATGTAAAAATATACAATGCTTTGAATACGTACCAATTCTCAATGCAATTAAAAGCAAATATAAGAAATAGAGAGATGTCTTGTAAAATTTCTAATTTGCAAATAATTTTCTTTAGAATCCTATTTTTAAAGAAGTTAGAAAAATCTCTGAAAAACATACTTTTTTTTTTTTTTGCCTACCCTGCAATATTTAAGTAATAATGCTTAACTTGAAAAGAGCAGGAAAAAATATTTTAAAAATATAGGTATCTAAAGGTTAGTTGAAGGCCACTCCGGCATATAGAATGTTCTTATTCTGCCATTTTCTGACTTCTCTTTGGATAATGTGTTGGGGAGATATTTTCCTCTGTCATTGCTGATTTTTATAGGAATCAAGTGAATTTTAGCAATATCACCATATCCCAATTCCCAAACTTTATTTTTAACCCATCTGGTTATCATATTCATGGTGTCGTCATATGGTGTTTTACTATTCTTCAGTAGAAATATATGTACATATCTGTGCTAGTTTAAAAAAAAACAACAAAAAAGACCACCCCATATTCAATTTACTAAGGAAATTCTAATGTTAATGTAACTAGCATCCAATTACAAAACAACTCTAGATCAACAATTTAAAAGCATGTTTAAGGAAGTTTCTTTCCCTTTTTACATTCTTTGTGTCATATATATGTGTGTATGTATATATATATATATATACACCTGAAATTAACCTGGTTCTTTATTTTTCCCTCTTTATATGTCAGAGGGAAAAATAAAGAACCAGGTTACTTAATATCACAGAATTCTCATCTGTGGCATCTGAAGTTGAAAGTAGATAGTAAAAGGAAAAGGAAAAGAAGGATTGTTTAACCTATGTTGGATCAGGTTCTCCAGTGAAAGAGCCTGAGACAAGCAGATACTTTCAATCTTACGAGGAATTACAGCAGAATAGAGAAAGGGTATATATATATTCTCATATATATATATATATATATATATATATATATACACATATGTCCTATATACATGTAATTATTAGCATATTTTCAGAATTCTGACCATTTATAATAATGGAGAATTGACAACAGTTTAAAATTACAATGTCTTAAAATAGAAACACCAGTTAACATTTTGCACATAATTATATGCACAGCAAGGACATACAGATCTTTGATAAACCCATTATAGTCTGTGCACCCTTGTGTAATGATGCCAGTTACATTAAGAATATGAACTAAAATTTCTTGATAACTTATGTAATGAGTATCACATTGTTTTCTGTAGATCCCTGGAGTGTTTTACAAACATGACAAATAAAATTGAAGACTCACAATGAAAAAGCACTTAAAGTATTATTCAGACATTGACCATTCACATTAAGGAAGAGCAGAAGACTATTAAACTACATACCACAGGGTGTGTAATAACCATTGATATGGACTGAACTGTGTCACCCCAAATTCATATGTTGAAGCCCTGACCCTCCATGTGACGGTATTAGGATATGGGACCTATGAGAGGACATTAGATTTAGATGAGTTCATATGGGTGGGATCTTCATGATGGTATTAGTACCCTTATAAGAAGAGACATAGGGGTGCCTGGATGGCTCGATTGGTTAAGCATCTGACTTCGGCTCAGGTCATGATCTCACAGCTTGTGAGTTCAAGCCCCACATCAGGCTCTGTGCTAACAGGTCAGAGCCTGGGGCCTGTTTCACATTCTGTGTCTCCCTCTCTCTCTGCCCCTTTCCACTCACTCTCTCTCTCTCTCTCCCCCTCAACAATAAAAAAATTAAAAAAAATAAACACAAGAGAGCTAGCTGTTTCTCTTCCTCTACCATGTGAGGACACAGGCATCAGTAAGCTGTCTACGTAAGCTAACAACACAGTTCAGAGAGCTATCTAAAAATATTCACTCAGTGTTGAATTGGTTCAAATATCAAAATTATATGTAATCTTTTATATAGATCTTCAAGCTCTAAGTAATTTCCTCATGTGTTTATAAATACAGAACATAAAATATTTTCCTCAGTAGAATACTCGATACATAAATAATAGGGAAATAAAAAAAGATGCATTTAGGCCATTTTAGAAATACACTACCTACAGACTGACAAAAATAAAGTGTATATTGGGGCGCCTGGGTGGCTCAGTCGGTTAAGTGTCCAATTTCTGCTCAGGTTGTGATCTCACAGTTTATGGGTTCAAGCCCCGCAATGGGTTCTGTGCTGACAGCCAGCTCAGAGTCTGGAGATTATTTGAGATTCTGTATCTCCTTCTCTCTCTGACCGTCCCTGTTCACACTGCGTCTCTCTCTCTCTCTCTCTCTCTCTCTCAAGTGTATTGACAGTATGAATGTAATTCAAGGAAAAAACAATGTGTGCAAAAGTGTTGCAAAAATGAATGCAAATAATCATAGAAATACAGTCTTTATATTTTATAGGTTTCAGGATACTGTAACTAGGAAATATCAACACTCATTTTTCATAGAAAATTGTCCTGAGCTGATACAAACACATCTGTCAAAGAAACTCCACTTGCTAAATAAATATCTTGCAGATATAACTAAGTTCGACAAACCTCTTTTAAATTGCTTCTGTCTTAAACTGCAGGACACAGTGACAATTTGCTATACTTACAAATTTAGATAAAGTTAAATGTAATTTTTAGTGTGGGATAGAGTATTAAAAATGATTTGTTTTCTAAACTAATATAACACTGTGTGTTAATTATACTTGAATCAAAGAATATATTGATAAACAAAATTAAATGAATAATTTGTCCTGAAACATTAAAGATTCTGATTTTTAAAATGACATTTTCTTTAAAAAAATTTTTTTTAATGTTTATTATATTTGAGCAACAGAGAGACAGAGCAAGACTGGGGGAGGAGCAGAGAGAGAGGGAGACACAGAATTGGAAGCAGGCCCCAAGTTGTCAGCTCAGAGTCCAGACTGGAGGCTCGAACTCACAAACTGCTAGATCATTACCTGAGTCGAAGTGGGACACTTAACCGACTGAGCCACCCACGCGCCCCTAAAATGACATTTTCAAACTTGTCTCAATATTTTTTTACTTGTTTTTACATTTATTTATTTTTGAAAGACAGAGAGCAAGCGGGGGAGGGGCAGAGAGAGAAGGAGATGCAGAATCTGAAACACTTTCCAGGCTGTGAGCAAGAGTTCAGCACAGAGCCCCAAACAGGGCCCAAACCCACAAACAGTGAGATAATGACCTGAGGCAAATCTGGACACTCAACTGACTGAGCCACCCAGGCGCCCCAAACATGTCTCAGTATTATAAATGGTTTGAACCCATTCTACCACTTGCTGGCATTCAGATCATAGGCATTTATGTAATATTTTGAAGTCTTTCTTTTCTTGTTTATAAAAATGAGAGGGTAGTGTAGACTTTAAAGTGTGTGTGTGCGCACATGTGAGTGTGTGTGTGTATAAACACATCCTAGATCAAGATATAAAATAATCTCAACTGCAGAGGACTCTCATATGTCCCTTCCCTCCACCCATATGTATCTACTGTTTTGTCTCCTATCACCATCAATTACTTTTCCTTTATTTTGAATGTAATATAAATGGAATTACAAATCACACACTTTTCACAATTTTGCTTTTTTTAAGGTAATGTAGATGGAATTACAAATCATATACTTTTTAAAAGTTGCATTCTTTTATTTATATTATAAATATAAGATCATCTATGTTATGTGAATCCATGGCTTTTCTTTTATGTTGCTGAGTAATATTTCATTGAGTGAATATACTGCAATCTATTTTTTTCCATTCTCATTTTGATAGAAATTTGAGTGAGTGCCACATTTTGGCAATTATCAGTGAAACTCTTATGAACTCTTTTATACATGTCTCGTGGTGGACATTGTCACTCTTGCTTCTTAGGTATATTTAGGAGTGCCGCTGCCTCATCATGTTAGGTACATGTTTTGTTTGAATGGTGAGTGGCCAAAGCAGTTGACATGCCCATATCATGAAACAAATCACATCTCAGGCTAAGGTTGACTCAGAGTGAGGTTTCCAAATATATTTTATTAGCCCCAAAATTACAAAAATCTACCAAATATTTTCCAACTTACTAAAAAGCAACACAGAATCAAACAAATTCATCCAGGAGAAAAGAGGGACTAGTAATGTAATCTTTTTTCCCTTCATAGGCAGGACACTAATTCTGCCTTCACTTATGGAGCTGCGCAGTTTCTGATTTAATATTAGTCCATGTCTTTAAAAAATCTAAACTTCAGATTTCATAAAGGAAATACCAGGAAAACACATTTTCTTTAATTTTCTCAACCATAAATTTATTTACAGAGGACTTTGACTTTGTCAAAACCCTGAAGAGTATTTTTTAACTGAGGTCAAATAGTTCTTTGTAGTGAAAGAGAGAGGAAGCTAAATAAAACTACTCCATTTTATCTGAGTTCACGTTGATTCTGTTCCAGTATTACATCTATAATTGAGAACAGTACAATTTAAGGTAATTAGTTTGAAGATCACTGAAAGCTATCAAATTCCTAAACCTCCCACTCAAAGAGTTTCCAAGAGAAGGAAGAACACTTTTCTATTGTGGTGTCACAATATAGTAAAAGAGATACATTTTCTTACCATGTAGGATGTTGACTACCATTCTGGTTGATGTAATAGCTAGCCAGAAAAATAAATGCTTCATCATCACTGTTGTTCCAAATTAAATGAAAAAAAAAAAAATCTGTTTCTTTAAGATTTACACTACTTTAGTTCTCTCATATTTTAAAAATAATATTTAGTAACTTTGTGCTACTGGACATAGTAATTTTATGTTCTTCTACATATGATAATGTAATTTTTCTCTAGAAATTCATCTAGAAGTTTAAATACATAGTTTATGACAGAAGGTAGGTGTGCTTCAGTTTCAATTTTAAATAAATCCACAGGGCTTCTAACATTAGGAATGGGTAACATATTTAGAAATGAATTTTATGTTAATAAAAGAATTAACATCTTCACAAGACACATATTTCAGCAAGCCCTTTAAGGACAGTTTGAAGGCTTCAGATTTGAAATGTTCAATAGAAGAGCAGAGGATAATTCCTATAGAAATACAATGGGTAGTTGCCTCGATATGTCATAGTATTAAGTATATCATGTTATTATATATACACAGTATTAAAATGTATCATGGTAGGCATTATAAGTACATGGAAGACATGATATATAAGCTCAGTGTTTCTGTCTCTCTGACACTTAGTATGTAGGTAAGATTGAATAAAATTCCAGTGCCAGCTCCACTTACTTCCTCAAGATTTCTTCACATTCCTCAGGAACAGCAGTTTAGTGTTGTCAGTACCTTCTATCTGTCTCTGTTGGATTCCTTTCCCTATTCTGTTTTTTTTTTTTTTTTAATGTTTTATTTATTTCTAGGAGAGAGAGAGCGTGAGCAGGGGAGGGTCAGAGAGAGAGGGAGTCACAGACTGAAACAGGCTCCAGGCTCTGAGCTGGCTGTCAGCACAGAGCCCGACGCGGGGTCCGAACCCACGAACCGCGAGATCATGACCTAAGCGAAAGTCAGACGCTTAACCGACTAAGCCACCCAGGCGCCCCTTCCCTATTCTGTTTTAGGGGATATTCTTCACGTCTTGAATAAACAAAAGCAAAAAGAATAAAACCAATAAGCCACCCACAGTCTTGATTTATAATAAAAGCAATCTTTTAAAACCCACACAAAAATGTGGCATGAGTAGCAGAATTTACTTACAGCTTTTACTTCAAAGCCGGTTTTGAGAAGAGTTGCTAATGTTATCACATAGCAAGAAATGTAAAGCAGTATTAAGATATCCAGGATCCTACAGTTTGCTTAGCCATTCTGTTACATTGCTCAGCTATGTTCCGTCCCTTCTACTAGAGAAATAAGATATAATGGTCTTGCTCTTTCTTCTCCTTCATTTCTTAATACCCACATACCCTTAAATTCTTATTAATTTAAACTCATATATATATATATATATATATATATATATATATATATATATATATAATAAATACATTTTTTTCTATAAAGTCATAACCCATACCATTAATGCATCATCTTTTATTCAGAGAATTTCCTTTTTGTTATTCTAAACAAAGATTTTTTTCTATAAAATTAATTGGATAGTCAGTTATTAAATTACTTTTTTTTCTTATGCTGCTCAAATTTTATGTCTTGTAACATAGTAAAATCTAAAGTTAATGGGGCACCTGGGTGGCTCCACTGGTTGAGTGTCTAACTCCGATCTCAGCTCAGGTCATGATTTCATGGTTTGTGGGGTCGAGCCCCACATAGGGCTCTACATGGACAGGGTGGAGCCTGATTAGGATTCTCTCTATCCTTCTCTCTCTCTCTCTCTCTCTCTCTCTCTCCCTCCCCTGCTCTTTCTCTCTCTGTGTCAAAATGAATAAACATTAAAAACAGTTAAGGTAATGTTTGAGATCAGAAAACCTTAAAAGATTAAAGAAAGGAAAAATGAAATGAAGAAAAAACTGTTTCCTATATCATGTTAACAATGCATCTCTTTCCTTACCTGTGGACAAAACTCAAAGCTATGAGAATATCATTTTGTAGCATCTGTTGCAGTTTGGCATTTTCTATTCTTAATATTCCCCAGAAGCTGTTTAAAGGTGGGCAGAGTTGTGAACAGAAAGTAGTCAGACCATCAGTTAGTCTATAGTAAAATATACATGTGAAATGCGTTCAGGTATTTACTGTGTCACCACAAGACAGACGAGATTTAAATGGATCAGCAAAGCATCTCTGGAATATTTTAAATGCATTTGAAAGATGCTCTGCCTAACTCTCCTGGCATATATCCTCCTGGAGATAAATGCTAAAGAGTTAGGGTAGTCATGTGTCTTTTAGTACTATAGTTATGTGTTTACAGTTAACCACACAATACATGCTGTAGTCTATTTCTTTTCAGGATGGCCTGAAAAAACAGTAACTTCAGGAACAATGGTTTTGTAAAAGAGTGAGTTAAAAAAGCATTGGGGGTGGGGATGGGGGCGCCTGCATGGCTCAATTGGTTAAGCGTCTGACTTCAGCTCATGTCATGATCTCATGGTTGTGAGTTCGAGCCCCACATTGGACTCTGTGCTGACAGTCTAGAGCCTGAGGCCTGCTTTGGATTCTCTGTCTCCCTCTCTCTCTTACTCTCCCCTGCTCACGTTCCGTCTCTCTCTCTCTCTCTCTCTCTCATAAAGAAAAAAAAAATGTTAAAAAAGAAAAAAAGTTTTAAGGATGTGAAGTCGTTGGAACTCCTATCTAAGCAAATAATGATTTGCCTGGTGAGTTGGCTTCACCTCATGATGCCGCAGAGCTAACAGTAGCTTCTAGAACCTCCATTTATGATATAAAATTTAATCTGTAGCTGTATGAAGCAATAAGACAATCACATCTAAGTAGTCTTATCTCCTTGGGCTTCTCTTGGCTATGAGAGTTTTTCAGACTTGCCTTGTTTTTAATAACTGGCAATTCTGAGAAGTACTGGTCATACATTTTACAGAATGTCCCTCAATTGGAATATATTTAATGCAGTTTTTTAAAATGCTTTTAATACAGTTTAGGCAAGAATTACATCTTTTGGGGAGGAAGACCACAGAGGTAAAGTGCCATTTCCATTACATTTTGTATGGGATATATTCTATTGGCATAACTTACCACTGTTGATATTAATCTTTTTTTAATGTTTATTTATTTATTTTGAGAGAGAGAGCATGGGTAAGGGGCTGAAAGACAGAGAGAATCCCAGACACGCCACACACTGTCAGTGAGGAGCCGCCTGACAGAGGGCTCTATACCACTAAATGTGAGATTATGACCTGAGCCAAAATTAAAAGTCAGTTGCTCACCCAACTGGGCCACCCAGGCACCCTGATATTAATCTTGATCACATGGCTAAGATAAGACAGATTTTTCTTCGTTTTCCACTGCAAGATTACTTTTTTCTCCTTTCTAGACTACTCCTTGGAATGAGGTCAGTATGTATAACTCACACTAAGGAATGAGGAGTTAACCTCCAACACTTTGAGGATGGAATATCTGTATAAATTTTTGGGAAATCATCTGCAAAAGAGGATGCATCTGTCCTATTTATTTAGTCAATCATTTATCAATAAAACTAGTTCTGTCTCTTTCTCATTTTCTCCTCCTTCTAGTATGTCCATTGTTTGTATGTTACACCTTTTTTAGTTGTCATGCATCCCTGGATATTCTGCTTTTTTCAGTGTTTGTTCTCTTTGCTTTACAGATTTTAAGATATACAGTATATTAATATATTCTCTAGTTCAGGGAGTCTTTCTTCAGTTGTGTCCAATCTACTACTAAGTGAATAAGGGCATTACTTATTTCTGTTATAGTGTTTTTTATCTCTAGCATTTCTTTCTTAGGATTTCTGTCTCTCTATTTATATTGCCCATCTGTTCTTGCATGCTGTTGAGTTTATCCATTATGCCCTTAGCATATTATTGTTATTTTCAGTTTGATATTTCTAACCTTGTCATCTGGTTCTAATGCTTGCTCTGTCTTCAAATTCTGTGCTTTGCCTTTTGTTATAGCTTGTCATTGTTTTCTGATAGTAGCATGCTGTACAGGGTAAAAGAAACAGCTACAAATATGCCTTTATTAATGTAGTAATCAGGTATGTGGGGATGGGAAGCATTCTATAGTCCTATGATTAGGTCTCAGTCTTCTAATGAGCCCATGCACCGCACTGTGAAGTTCATAAGATTTTCTCAGCTTTTTTTTCTTCCTCCTTAGGTATAATAGGATAGCTAGAGTTGGCTGGAGTTGGTATTTCCTCTCCACTGGTGATTTAGGCTCAGGTTAGATTCTGGTTTACAAATTTCCCCTGAGGGCAGGCTTGTTAAGAGGAACAGAGTGCTCTCTTGAATTTCAACATGGTTCCTTTGCCCCTCTCCTGCCTGAAGCACAAGGGGATTTTTCTCTAACTTGGTTTCTTTGAGAACTTGGTTGAGGTCCTTGAGGTAAATCTCATAACACTCTGTGGGCTCCCTTATGGTTGAGCCCCCCTGGATTTTTAACTCTCAGAGTTGTTTACACTGAGATTCCAAAAATTTATCAGTTCCATTCAGATCTTCCTACTTAAACATTGATTCCCATGGTAGTTTCTACTTGTGAGTCTCTGCTCTGGGTTAAACTGTTCTTCTCTCTTGGGGCGCCTGGGTGGCTCAGTCAATTAAGCGTTGGACTTTGGCTCAGGTCATGATCTCATGGTTAGTGGATGATCTCACGGTTCGTGGGTTTGAGCCGTGCTTTGGGCTTCGGTGCTGACAGCTTGGAGCCTGGAGCCTGCTTCAGCTTCTGGGTCTCCCTCTCTCTCCGCCCCTCCCCCACTTGTGTCCTGCCTCTTTCTGTCTCTCAAAAGTAAATAAATGTAAAAAATAAATAATAAACTGTGCTTCTCTCTAATTGCCTGGGTATATCCAAACTTAGGAACAAGAGTTTGCTCTCTACACTTGCTCCTTTGCATCCAAAAAGGATTGTTGATTTTTCAGTTTGTTCAGCTTTTTACTTGCTGTTCACATTGCTGACTTCCAAGCTTCTTATGTATGGAACTAGCAACTAGAAGTCTGCTCATTTCTGTTTCATTGCTGGACAGTATTCCACTATAATGTGAGTTACCTTTATCTATTTATCTCTTATTTATCTATTTATCTATTGAAAGCTCTCTTGTTTACTTTTAGTTTTGACTGATTAAAAGAAAGCTTCCATAAATATTGCATGCAGACATCTAAATATAACTACATTTTCTAATAAATTTCGTAAGTACCTAGGAGTGTAACTGCTGGATTACATGGTAAGATGACATTTCACACCATAAGAAACTTCTGAAGTGTCTTTCAAAGAACTATACCATTTTGCATTCCCAAATGCAATAAATGAGAGTTCCTTTTGTTCCATATCCTCTCCTGGAATAGCTCATTATCAGTTTTTTGGGGACTTAGCCATTCTGATAGGTGTGTTGTGGCCCTTCATTGTTTTAATTTTCTCAATCATATTTTTATGCATTAAAATACAAAACATCTACTTTCTGAAATTATTCTGGATGTTTCCCTTTGTACTTCACTTACCAATTTTAGAGCAAATATGTTTGGAGTAGAAACCCATAGAATTCCTACTCCTTAGTTTAGACTTTACTAGGACTGGGTATATATTTATGTTCCCATACTCAATAACACTGTGAAAACATATTGACTGTGCTTTCCCAGGAGTTACCTATTCCTATATTTTAGAATTTGAATTAAATTAGTATCTTTTGAAAGCTAACTTATTGCTTATTACTCATTAAGATTCAGCACTAGACCATCACCTTGTTGTTCTCATCAATACAAAGCTTTATGTCATACACTCTACTCAATCTCAACCTGTTCCCATCACTACAACACTCATTTTTATTTTTTTTTAATTTTTAAATTTGTATTTAACTTCTAGTTAGTTGACATACTGTGCAATATTGGTTTTGGGAGAATTCATTGATTCCTCTCTTACATACAACACCTAGTGCTCATTGTAACAAGTGCCTTCCTTAATACTCATCACCCATCTAGCCCATCCCCCACCTCCTGGCCTCCATCAACCCTCAATTTGTTCTCTAATGTTAAGAATATCTTGGGGCGCCTGGGTGGCTCAGTCAGTTAAGCATCTGACTTTGGTTCAGGTCATGATCTCATTCTTCGTGGGTCTGAGCCCTGCGTCAGGTTCTGTGCTAACACCTTGGAGCCTGCCTCAGATCCTGTATCTCCCTCTTTCTGCCCTCCCCTACTCACATTCTGTCTCTCTCTTTCAAAAATAAATAAACATTAAATATTTTTAAAAAAGAGTATCTTATGGTTTGTTTCTCTCTCTCTATCTTTTCCTATATCTACCACACCCATTTTAAACTGATTCAGCCCAGCTCCTAAAACTCTATAAATAATCTCTTCTGTCTTTTCCCTTTCTAGACACTATTAAAACTTTCTCAAGGTGTGATATTTCTGACTATGGTAGGACTAATTGCCCTATCTTTGATTTTTCAGCATAATTTTCTGGTGATCTTTTGTGGAGTCAGTAGTCATCACTGACACGGTTCATTGGAGAAGTGACCTTTCTGGGCATTCAAGATTCAAAAGATAATATTAACTCTACTCCTTTGTTGAGTGATATTAAAGTATGAGGGTACTCTTAACACACCTCCAAATTTTGATCTCACTGAAATTCAATGTCTGGGAGAAAGGGAAAAACATATGTGTAGACATTTTCTAGAAATGTGTGTTCTAAACATTCCTTTTTTTTTTTTTAAGTTTTTATTTATTTATGAGAGAGAGAGAGATAGCGTGAGCAGTGGAGGGTCAGAGAGAGAGGGAGACACAGAATCTGAAGCAGGCTCCAGGCTCTGAGCTAGCCATCAGCACAGAGCCCAACATGGGGCTCGAACCCAAAAGCCGCGAGATCATGATCTGAGCTGAAGTCGGACGCCCAACTGACTGAGCCACCCAGGCGCCCCTAAGCATTCCTTTAATGAATGCAGCATACCTGGATAAAACTATGGCAACTCTTGACTTGAGTCTATGATTGTTCTTATAGCATGTTGACCTCCTTTAGTTTGAATTGTTCTTTGGTGTTGGCTTATTGACTGATACATGAGTCATTTATAAAATATGACCCTTTGAAACTTGTGCATAATGTTGTTTATCACATTACATTATTTTCTCTATTAGGACAGAGTCTATGAAGTACCTCTCTGCCTCAGTTCCAGAGTAAATCTCAGTTCTTTGGAGTAATTGCTTTTATTTTATTGTATTGGTGTAGAATTCTGTAATTGAATATTTTTCTTTATACTGGTAGACTAATATGTCTTCAACCAATAATAAATAAAGAGTATTTCTTATCCTGAATTTTGTGCTATAATCCTACTTTTGATTTTACATTAATTTCTGGCCTGAGTTTTCTGTTCTCTATTTTCATCTATGGTTTAATATAGTTTATTTCGCTATATTGCATATATCTGTTGTACTTCTTCATAATACTCCATGTTATAACTCTACATACTCCCAGTAATGGCTGACTCTATTTGCCTCCACCTCCCTGATGCCAAGAAAAACAGTATACCATGAACATGCTTGTGCATTCCCCCTTATGGAATGGTGTAAAATTTTCTTTGTAATGTGTACCCAAGTTTGAAATTGTTGTCTCAGAGTGTATCGATATACTTAAATTGTGGGTTGCTTGGGTGGCTCAGTCGGTTAAGTGTCTGACTTTGGCTCAGGTCATGATCTCATGGTTTGTGAGTTTGAGCCCTGTGTTGGGCTCTGTGCTAACAGATCAGAGCCTGGAGCCTGCTTTGGATTCTATGTCCCCTCTTTCTCTCTCCCTTTTCAAAAATAAATATTAAAAATTAAATATATATAAATAAATATCTAAACATATATATATATATATATATATATATACACACACACTTTAATTGATTAACTGTTGGTAGTTTATTCTTCAGAGTAGTTGCCATCAATACAGTATTTGAGGGGTGCCTGGGTGGCTCAGTCAGTTAGGCATCCAACTTTGGCTCAGGTCATGATCTCACGATTTATGGGTTCATGCCCTGCTTTGGGCTCTGTGCTGACAGCTCAGAGCCTGGAACCTGTCTTCAGATTTTGTGTCTGTGTCTCTCTCTGACCCTCCCCTGCTCACGCTGTCTCTCTCTCTCTCACAAGTAAATAAAAAACATTAAAAAAATAGGGTGTTTGAGCTTCTTTATTCCACATTTAGTAAAATATTTAGTTTACCTGTTTTCTGAGTTTTGATAATCTAATGATGGAAAATGATACTTAATTTTTCTTTTAGTTTACATTTCTCTCATTAGTAAATATTTTGATTATCTCTTCATGAGTTTTGGGGATCCCTTCTTCATTACTAGTTGTTTATATACTGTGTTCATTCATCTTTGGAGGTTACTGTGTTGTCCTTATGGATTTGTGTAAGTCGCTTGCACATTATGGATAATAAGGAATCCTTTGTTGGCTTTACACATAAGTACATTCTTCCTTTCCATAATCTGCTTAATTTTGTCCATGATATTCTTCATTTTAGGAAAATGAAAACTATTTCTCATTCTCAGTTGTTGATAGAAGTTTCTATATCATTTTCTATTAAGCTTTTAATTTTACATCTCATGTACAGTTTATGTTACATAGTCCATATTTCCATGTAAGATCTTGTTTTATATTCTTTCTCCAAAATGAATCACTATGCCAATACTATATATTAAAGAACTCATCAATTTATTTTTTATTTTATTTTCATACATCCATAAATCTGCTTCTGAAGTTTCTATTCTGTTCCATATGTCTATCTTCCTGTCCGTATGCTATTCAGCACTATTTTATTTCTATGGCTCTTATGACATACCTTGATATCTGGTGAATGAGCTAACCACTATTCTACCACCTATATTCAGTTTATATTCTCTTTTGAATGTTGACTTAGTTATTTGCCTTCCTCTGTGTTAATAAAAATGTGCTATGTATATTTTGCTAATGCTGTTTTATTTTAATTACTAATATGAATATATTTTGTGTATATTTTTTCAATGTCATCATTGTTTAATTTTAGTTTAATTTTATATGAATATAGAACTATATTTATATACATATACATATCATATACATATATTCAGTGCTAAATTATTATATCTCAACAGAAAGCATGTCATCACTCTAGTTTATAAGGTTATAATCTTGCAGTTTTGGGGAGACCATGAAGAATGGAATGCCCCAGTGTAGTTTGGTTTTTGGTCATTTTTTAAAAAAATATTTTACCCTATCAAGTCTTTTGCCCATTCTTTTTATGCATATGTTAGCACTGGTGGTCCACTGCAGTGAGAGAAGACAATGAATGTCTCAGAGCACTAAATAGGAAAAAGGCAAGAACAAGATTTAAAAAAAGGTTTTTTAATTCTTCAGTGCTTTCTTTTGGCTGCTGTCTGCTCCAGGGTAAAGCTAATAACTCACCCCATTTGATAGAACTATACAGCACTCCGTCTTCGGAGAAGCTTCTCTAAATTTTGTTTTGTTTTTCCCTCCAGAGCTTATTCGAAATATAATTGACATCTAACATTGTATTAGTTTAAGGTGTAAAACATGTTGATTTGATACGCTCATATATTGTACTATAATTACCCCTATAGTATTAGCTAACACCTCCATCACATCACATAAGATTATCTTTTTTTTTAATAGTCAGAACATTTATGATCTACTCTCTCAGCAATTTTCACTTCTGCAATACAGTACTGTTAACTATAATCACAAAGCAATGCATTAAATCCCCAGAACTAATTCATCTTCTAGCTGGAAATTTTTGCCCCCTGACCAACTTTTCCCCAGTTCTAATACCCCTCCCCACAGCCCCTAGCAACCCTTAATCCATTCTCTTTGAGTTCAGCTCTTTTATATAGCATTTGCCCTTTTTATTTGGTTTATTTTGCATAAACCCCTCAAGCTCCATCCATGTTGTTTACAAATGGCAGGATTTCCTTCTTTCATGTGGCTGAGTAGTATTCCATTGTATATATAAACCATATCTTCCTTGTCCATTCATCCATCAGTGGACACTCAGGTATTTCTGTATCTCATCTGATAAAGCAGTTCCACTTCTGGGTATAGTTCCAAAGGAAACAAAAACAGAATATAGAAAATGTATGTGTGCTTCCATATTTGTTATAGAATTATTCACAATAATTAAATTTTTGTTAAATGTTTATTCATATGATATTTTATTTATCCTTTTGTTGTATTTTGGTTTGTTCCAGTTTGTGTTGATTTGGTTAATTCTTGAAATTATTGTGTAATTCTCAATTCTATAGTTTGCCCGTGATTGAAATATGTTTTTTTTAATATTTTATTTATTTCTAGGAGAGAGAGAGAGACAGCATGAGCAGGGGAGGGTCAGAGAGAGAGGGAGATACAGACTCTGAAATAGGCTCCAGGCTCCGAGCTGGCATCAGCACAGAGCCCAACGCGGGGCTCGAAGCCACGAACCGCGAGATCATGACCTAAGCGAAAGTCGGACGCTTAACCGACTAAGCCACCCAGGCGCCCCTCGTGATTGAAATATTTAAGCTTCCATTCTTTTCCATTCTTTGCTCATAGTATCTTGTCAAGTTTCACCTTTTTCTAAAAAAAAAAAAAAAAAAAAAGTCAATTGAGTATCAGGATACTGACCATCAGGCATTTCATCAGGCTGAATATCATTGATCTGGACAATTTATTTTTTTATTTTGTTTCTGTGTCTTTGTATATAAACTATTCATGTTTTTTACCAGATGGCTTCCCTGCTCCCTGTTTCTTAAAAAGGAGCACATGATTTTTAAGGGTTCTGCTCAAATGTCCCATGTTTAAATAAGTTGCGTATGTGTTCTTATCTTATATATTCAAATGTCCAAATTGACAGAAAAAGTTCAGTAAGCAGCTCCATAAAGAAGGTGTAAATAGAGTCTAGATGCTAAAACTATGACTCCCAAAAGTTAAATGTAATTTCATTTTCTTCCATATGTAAAACAACATATTTCATGTCAAGAAAAGGTATAAGAAGTCTGGGAATAACTCGTGTTTATACTGTGTGTGTGTGTGTGTGTGTGTGTGTGTGTGTGTGTGTGTGTGTGTGTGTGAAATGACACACCTATGTAAATGGCCTTTGTCATCTTACATTTCTTATCAAAGGATCAGGGTTTAAAAGATGTCTACAGTAGTGAACAGATAACACTTCACAGAGACATTTGCATTACCAGGAAAGGAACAAAAAGAATTTTGATTGAAACATAGGAGAACTTCTTCTCTTTGTCTATATGTCTATATAGCTGACATTTTGACAGAAATTTATTTTTCATTTGCATACGGCAAATGAATATGTTTCATAGAGAGTTTCAGAGAGGTTATTATAACATGAACTTCATCTAACTGGCATGTGAAAACTATTGCTTTCTACTGAATCATGAAGTCCAACAACTGGGTATATACCATCTTATAGGTGAACAAATCTTTAATTCCTGTTTTTTTCCCAATATATGAAATAAATGAATCCTTAGATAACCTAGTTTTTTTTTTAGAAAAATGTTAAGAAGTGAAAAGTGGGTCCGATACATTCCTGTGAAGGTGTCAGTTACCTGGCTCTAGAATCTGGAAGATCCCAGAAAGATAATCCCTGATAATATATATTCTGTCTTATATCTCTGCCATTATGGACTAAATAATTCATGAAATAAGTAAATATTTATTGATGTTTGAAAATACTTCATTATTTATTTAATTGCCCTACATTGTGTTTTTCCTATAATTTCCAATAAAGTCTAGACATCCATATATTATCAATTTAAGCTTTATATTTTGGGGCGCCTGGGTGGCTTAGTCGGTTAAGCGTCCGACTTTCGCTTAGGTCATGATCTCGTGGTTCGTGGGTTCGAGCCCCACGTCAGGCTCTGTGCTGACTGCCAGCTCAGAGCCTGGAGCCTATTTCGGAGTCTGTATTTCCCTCTCTCTGTGACCCTCCCCTGCTCACTCTCTCTCTCTCTCTCCTAGAAATAAAGATATTTAAAGAAAAAAAAGCTTTATATTTCAAAATTATTCATTTATTATCATTTGGATTTTGTTCCTCTGGTAAGTCTGTCAGTTACCTGTGTGACTGCAAAGCTGCCTGTAGAGTGAAGAGTCAGTAGCTGAGACAAGGATATGACAGTAAGAAGATAGCTCTAGCTGTGTTCAGCTGTGGCAGCCCTACATCTACATTGGCCAAAAGTAGCCACAGAATGAGATGGACAAAATAGTGACCAATTTTTTTTCCAAGTCACTGGAATTTTAAATTTCTCCTCCCACATGTCCTTATGGAACACTTTCCAGGAAGATAAACAAACTAGGAGACACATGAAGAACATATGAATAGCTAGAAAATTTGTGCCTAGTCTTCTAAGGAATCATAGCCATTGGAATTCTAAATTAGTGAAGCAGTGTTTCCAATGTCATGTTTTACATAGAAAATAGTACCACAGTGTATTGCACATCTATTCTGAGGGCAGGAGGCTATAGAAATGACTGCTGATCTGTTCACTGTTTCCCACTCTATATTACTTTCTGAATTTAGATTTCCCTTCTGTTGTCACAGGCATTAGGTAAGGATTTGCACCCCTGGGAGCATCGGTGTATATTTTACCTTAACAGATGGTTGCTGTGGAGGCAGATTGAATTCAGCAGTGTGCATTTGTTTTAACATGTTATTTTCATTTTAATTGCACTTCAGGAACCTAGTAAACAAAAATCCCCTCAGGTTTAACGTGTGTGTGTGTGTGTGTGTGTGTGTGTGTGTGTGTGTGTGTTTTCTTTAAAGTTTTCTAGAGACAAATACCAATATTAATAATAATATATACTGATAGGAACTCTACATGAGATCTATCTGATGCCACAAATAACTTTTGGTTAAAAGGCAAAAGGGGCACCTGCATGACTCAGTTGGTTAAGCGTCTGACATCAGCTCAGGTCATGATCTTGTGGTTCATGAGTTTAGACCCCATATCAGGGTATGTGCTTACAGCTCAGAGCCTGGAGCCTGCTTCAGATTCTGTGTTTCCCTCTCTCTCTGCCCCTGCCCTGCTCACACACTGTCTCTCTCTCTCTCTCAAAAATAAACATAAAAACAAAAAACTAAGACTCAGTGAAAAGCAGGAAAGAAATGTAGGAAACAAAGACAATAGTTTTCTTATGAGTCTTTCAGCTTTTTTTGGAGATGGGAAAATCAGACACATTCATGCATGGGTGAAAATATGGAAAAAGGAAAGGAAGAAGAAATGATAGGAGAATTCTCTAGCTATTGAAGAGTTCCTTTGTTGACTAGCATTCCAAGCAGTTATGTGAATATTTAAATTGTTAATAGCATAGGACCCTCAGTTAAAAGAGATACTAGAGACCAGCTATGTTAAAACTATAGCTATGGCCCCATTTCTTTGCTCATTGCAATGTGGAAATGTGTTCAGGGACGTAGAGGAGAGTGTTTAAGAAATAGATGTTCTTTCCTGGTCCAAGTCATGATTTACTCTTCTTTTTTTAAGTTTATTTACTTATTTTGAGACAGAGAGAGAGAAAGAGACAGTATCAGAATCCCAAGCAGGCTCTTCTCGGTCAGCATGGAGCCTGATGCAGAGCTTGAACTCATGAACCATGATATCATGACCTGAGCCAAAATCTAGAGTCCGAACCTTAACCAACTGATCCACCCAGGCACCCCCATGATCTCTGCTTCTAGGTCTGTACTTAGAAATATGAATAAATTAGCTTGCTAAGAATAGGAAAAATATAGGAATTTTACTAATACCTATTTGAGATATTATTTAAATAAGAGTTAATGTTTCAAAGCTGGATAAACCTAAGAGATATTTTTCCTCATTTTACAGCTGGACAAGTAAGAATGGAACATTCACAGGCTAGGCTTCTAGTCTGACCTTAGTTTAGTCCCACCTTTATTATGTGATGTCTACCTTGGGAAAATTAAATTCTTCCATTTTTGCTTCTTCAGCTGTAAATTTGAGAGAAGTAGGACATGCCTCACAAAGTTGTTGTAATCAGCAAATGTAGCAAATTGTATGCAAAGAACCTGGCTCAACGTTCAACATTGAATAGATACATTATAAACATTGGCCCTTTTTACTTTCCTAGGAATCCTCAAAGCCTTAGTAGTTAAATCAGTTAGTATCCTGGCCCTCAAATGCTCTGACTGATTTTCAATGAAAATAACACATACAAATATCTTGATGTCTGAGGTCCTTTGAATTTAGGAATAATAACCATGCAGTTTCCACACTTAAATTGGAAAACTTTTAACATTTAAAATAAGAATCAAGAAACCCAGTTCAAATCAGGCCGTCCTTTCCCCTGATTTCTACTTATCCCTCTTATCTCTACTATAATTCTAGGTATTTCCGGGACTATGCTGAGCCCTCTTCTGAGAAAGATTCCTCCATGCATGGAGAACATAAGATGGAGAATACGTACAACGTAACCCTAAACCTCTCTGCGCATGTAACAGTGGCTGGAAAAAGGGATAAAAGGATGTCTGAACACCTCCCCCTCTTTTTTTCTTTCAGTTTTTCTTGGATTATAAATTGAAGATCCATCTGTATATCCAATCTGAACACATTTTGATATATTTAGTGACTTGGTAAATAGTTTTCCCTAGTTAAGTGATCTCAATATTGCAATCTCATCTCTCTCTCTCTCTACAAAAATATAGATGATAGTGGAGTGCCTGGGTGGCTCAGTGGGTTAAGCGACAACTTCGGATCAGGTCATGATCTCACAGTTTGTGAGTTTGAACCCCACATCAGGCTTTGTGCTGACAGCTCAGAGCTTGAAACCTGCTTCAGATTGTGTGTCTCCTCCTCTCTTCCCATCCCCTGCTTGTGCTCTGTCTGTCTCTCTCTCCTCTCTCAATAAAATAAATAATCATTTTTAAAAATTTTAAAAATGATGATAGATACATAGATAGATGGCAAACAATCTAGTTATCAAACAGACCTTGCTGTGGGTGATTTTTTTTTTTGATGGGGGAGATCATCTTGGATTGCTTATTTCATTCACTCTACATTAAAGGAAAAAATTTAAAAATGACCTTGTGAAGGAAGTCTTAGACTCTATGCCTATTTTAGATTACTGTGTAAATATAAAAAGATCTCAAAGTATAAATTTCAGTAAGTTCCTTGAGGACCAAGACATATTCATACATTACTTTGCATTTCCAGTTTCTAGTATAGGAACCGGCAGACAGTAAAAATGAATCAGTAACCACTGAACTGAACTAAAGAACAGATTTGTAAAGAATTATACTAGTCACTTTGGCATCATGGGAAGTAATTTAAAATAAAGTTTTCTTAAATAAATTTTATATTATATCCCAAAATATAGACACTGAGGAAATGAATCACTTTTCTGAGTCATGTAGCAAATCAGTTGTATTTTATTGTATTGGTAATATTGTACAGACAGGTTTTATGGATTTAATCTTAAAGAACTATACGTTTTCAGTTCTGTTCCTGAGACATTTATCAAATGATAAAGACTCAACTACTTTATGTGTCCATGAAACCATTTTTTCATTAATTTTCTCGAGATCTTTATACAGGGGTCATAAATGCAAATGCTACCAGATACAGGCACAAAATAAAAGGAATAAAATAATTGGACTTAAGGCAATTAGGAACTGTGGGAGCCTGGAGTCCATATGCTTATCATAAACACATTTTTAAAAATTTATAACACTATGAACATAAAAAGATCAGTAGGACAAATTCTTCAATCTGCTGTGAGTTTTCAACCTCTCTTTTAACAACTAATATCCCACATAATAACATTTTGTTCGTATTTAGTAACTCTATCATTTCTACTTGAGTTTATGTTTATTCAGTTAAGTTAAAATGAAATTAATATTTTATAAAAATAATCTTAATAGTTTTATTCAGTTGTCCTAAATGCTTTCTATCTACATTGAGTTTTTATCAGTTATTTATATACCTTGGTGGCTAAAAAGGATGCTTTGTAAGGTCAATTATGCATATTTCCAGGTACTGATTTAAGATAAGTGTTTTCTACTTATTTCTTCATAGTTTTGTTTTGGTTAATTTTACAGCATATGAATTTATTTATAAAATACATATTTATTATTTGCTACTTGTCAATGTTCTCATCACTGTGGTTGTAGCAATGAGCATAGCATAACAAAATGAGTCCAAAAAACTCACATTCTAGCAGTAGAAGACATAAGAAAAATATTATCAAGAGGAAAAATACAGTACATCAACTAGAAATAATTAATGTGATGAGAAACAAATTAGGGTAGACATAGGGTAGATGAGAATTTGAGGGAATACAATTTTAATTAGGTGGTATGTTAGCCAATGTCTGGTCAAGAGACATAAGCATGTCAATTATTGTATGGCAGAGAAAATCTACTAGAAAGAATTCTTAACCAGTTATTGAAGATACTAAAAGGTAAAAATGAAATGCTAAGGTATTATAGCAATAGCAACTGCAGAAACAGCTATTCCCTTAGGGGTGTGAGGACAAAGAGAAGAGATAGGAATTACCAACATTTCTAAGGTTTTAGGAGAGAGTCCAGAAAGCTTGAACTCATGGGATAGGGATGCTGCTTCCTTACCACTGATGTCTCTGAAATTGGAGAAGGGTCCGCATGGACCTGGAGATGAGATTTTTAAGGATGAAGTGTCCCTGATAGTATATGTTGGGTCTAGTTCTGTGAGTGTTGGCAAAACTGCAATCTAGAATCAACTGCTGCTTCTAGAAAAAGTTTCACCTGAGAAGAAGAAAGCATTGCTTTGGTGACACCAATGGAACAGAAAATATAAAAAGGACACTGGAAGCCAAAAAAAGAGAGCAAACTAGACAAGGATGTTCCTCCTCCATTCTTTTGTCTTCACAATTCCTCTACTACCTCCTATTGGTCAAGGCCAACAATGAGTCAGCTGGCAAAGAAGAAATGTGTTTTGCAGATTTCCACATTCGTCTATACTTGCAAAGTAGAGTATAGAAATTGTAGGCTTGCAGTTGAGAAACAATACTTTTATATACTGCCATTTTTTTTAAATTTTGGCTTTTATGTTTTTATGGATTAGTTCATATAGATTTCTTTATAAGCTATTAACAACCAGTATGAGAGGCAAGGAAGAAGGGGGGTCAACTCAGTCAGTGTACAGATTCTACAATGGCTTATCATCTTAAGAACATCCTTTTTATCATATCAATTTGCTTTACTCTGGGCAAGTGGAAGGAGGATACTCAAAGCATATAAAATGATACACTGATGCATGTTACTTATCTTCCATTCTGAAATGAATTTCTCAGGGGGCCTGGGTGGTTCAGTGGGTTGAGCATCCAAGTCTTGGTTTCAGCTCAGATAATGATCTCCATTGTGTGGGTTCAAGCCCAGTATCAGTCTCTGCACTGGCACCATGGAGCCTGTTTGGGATTCTCTCTCTCCCTCCCTCCTTATTTGTCCTTACCCTGCTCACTTTGTCTGTCTCTCTCAAAATAAATAAATAAACTTAAAAAAATAAAATAAAAAGAATTTCTCTAAACTCTCTCTCAGGAGGCTTGAGGATAGATAGCATATATGGTCATTCCAAACTGGTAAGTGTTGTGTCCTGACATTCCAATGGTCTGGTCAAGTAATCAGGAACCACTGCTGTAATAAGAATATCAATGGTTTCCCTTTTGAAATAAGTCAGTCAGCAGGTGTGTAGAAAATGCCCAAGTGAACTAAAATTGGAAGTGATGCAACAAGTTTACTTCATTCGTTTCTAAGAGCTATAGTACGTGGCAACTATACTTAATAGATTTTTGCATCTGTATAGTATCAGTAAACATTGTTTCTTCTTCTAATGTTAAGGATTGTGTGTGTTGAACAATATTGAATAATTTATTCAAACAATTTTTAGCAGGGCATTTTCTTTCTAAATTAAAGCAAAAGATTCTATCAGATAAAACATTCAACTTTAAGAGATGTGATTTTCCCAATGTGGAACCACTGGTTAAAGAAATAACATCCTTTTAGGCATAACAAGTTCAATATAAATCTTAACTCCCAAATTTTGGATATTTGGACACTGAGATAGTCTTTCAATAAGAATAAGAAAGTAAATTGATTAAACAAAATGTAATACTTTGCACATCAACAAAAATATTAATTTTTGGAAAGAAATGAGAAAAGGTAGTGAGGGAATGTAGGAATGAAGAAAAAGAAGAAGTGATATACAGAGGGAGGAAAGGAAAGATGGAGAAATAGATAATGGAAGGAAGGAGAGCAAGATAGAAATGAAGGAAAGAAGAAAAGCAAGGAAAATGGAAAGACAGAGAAAGAAAGGGACACGGAGCGAGAAAGTGGGGGGAGGGGGGAAAGAAATGCTATTCCTCTTAGAATGGTTTAGTAGTCTTTTGATTAATCTGGAAATCATTGAACTTTACTAGTCATGATATGTGAGCTATCTAAAATATACATGAGATAATATTCTTGTTTATTTGTTTACCTTCCTGAAATAGCTGTGAAAGATTTGCTTTTCCTTCATCAAGTTAAACAGATCCTAACATGCATTTTTAAAATAAAACTAATTATATTTAGCTTAACAATTTACCTGTCCTTCCTGTTTCATTTTCCACTTCACTTGGTTCAGAGAGTGGTTTGGAAACTTTATCTCAAGGATATCTACCTAAGTACATTCTTAGTCAATGAGCATGAATGTGAATATTTGGGGTGAAAAGATTCACAATTGGAAATCTGAGTGTTTTTAATTTTTTAACATCCTTATAAGCATAGAACATTTTATTTCATTTTGATGTTCTATGCTTATAATGCAGGAATATTATTATACCAAATGGTAAGATATGTAATTTAAGTCTACTAGATCTTTTCTTTTTTCTTAGGTCAGCGGGGAACATTTTGACACAATAAGACATAGTTTTAGTTACTTTTAATTAATAGTTCAGTTATTATAGTTTAAAACTTTAAATTTAGTTTTCCTTGAGACTTTAAGCTTATTTTAATCTAGTAATTACCTATAAAATGAGATTAATCACTTTATTTGGTTTAAATTTATGTTCAACTAATTTATACATTTGAGGAATTAAAATCTGTTTAAACTTTATCTATATTTACATATTTAATTAAATTCACCTGGGCTGTAAGCTACAATCAAAAATTTAATTTATCTGATTACCTTAATCACTTCAAACATCCAACAAGGCAAATATATAAATTGTATGAGAGAAATATTCCCATGCACTTCGGCAGTCCTTTATGTATAATAAATTACATTTTTAAATTTCATAACTGAAATTAATTTAGCCATTCAATTTAGGTTTAAATAAGTATGTATAGTGCATTAACTCTAAAATCCATTATAGTGATTATATTATTAACATAAATTACATAAAATTTTCAATAATATACCCATTTCTTCATCACAGGGTTAACAAATAGGTTCTCTTGATGAAGTGAAAAATAGCAACCATCTCGTGACTTCTATGGCGACTTTGATGTTATGCTGACAATAATGGCCTGGAGTTCTGTCTTTGGATGTAGGTGGAACTTCCAGGAAGATTCTATCCGGACTTGACTTCATGGACTACTTTGTACATAATGCAACTTTCCTAGTGATGCCTTTTTTCTCAACCTAGGTAAGTCCACTTCCCGTAACATAGCAGATATTTTGCCTCTATAATATCTTGCTTAAATACTGTAATATATGAAATATGTGTATATATTATAGTATTATATAATTACCTCATTTAAGGTATGTACCTACTTAGATCTCAGAATTTGAGATTCAATTGCCCTTCTCTACTTTTTTATGGTGTTAACATGTCACATTGTCTGTCATTGACATTGACATTTCATGGGCTCTGTAAGAAAGAAATATAGTGGAAGTTTCAATTTGCCATGTGTAAGTGTCCATTATAAGATAACAAGTGCATTCTAATTAATTTCTTAGCATATGATTCTGGTTTTAGAGACTTGCAGGAATGCAATACTAGATTCTCATTAGCCTTTTTGGTTTTCATTATCATTCATCAATTGTGGGCTACTTGTCATGTAATGTTTTTATTCTTCTGGGCTTCTGCTGTGATAGGTTGATTGGTCGTAACATGCTGTTTTTTCACTGCTGGAAATTTATTATCTGAACAAATATTCACTGATACAGAAAAATATAAAGAATTTTCACTAAACTATGCTGAAATCACACAGGACTCTGGAAAGATAACCCAGTATATTTATCACAGAGGATATATTTGTGTGAGTAAAACAAGGCTGTTTATCCACAATTATCCAGTTATTTCAGTTGCCTTTGCCCAATCCTCTCTTTCCTCATCTAATATACAATATACAAACACCAACTCAAAATGGATTGAAGATTTAAAAGTAAGACCTGATATCATACAACTCCTAGAAGAAAACATAAAGGGTAAGGTCCTTGACATTACTCTTGAGAATGATTTTTTGCTTTTGACAACAGCAGCATCAACAAGTAAAGGAAAAATTAAAAACAGAAGTGGGAGTACACAAAGAAACCATCAACAAAATGAAAAGACAGTTTATGAAATGGGAGAAAATATTTGCAAATCACATATCCAATAAGACATATTTAATACATAAAATATTCAAAGAACTCATATAATTCAATAGCAAAAACATAAATAACTTAATTTTAAAAATAGACATAGGGCCACCTGGGTGGCTCAATCAGTTAAGTGTATGACTTTGGCTCAAGTCATTATCTCAAAGTTCTTGAGTTGGAGCCCTGAGTCGGGCTCTGTGCTGACAGCTCAGAGCCTGGAGACTGCTTCAGATTCTGTGTCTCCCTCTCTCTCTCTCTCTCTCTCTGTCCCTCCCCAGCTTGCGCGCGCGCACTCTCTCTCTCTCTCAAAAATAAACATTAAAAAAATTTAAGACATAGGTATAAATAGATATTTATCCAAAGAAGACATACAAATTGTTTATTGGTACATGAAAAGGTACTCAACATCACTGATCATTGAGGAAATGCAAATCAAAATCATACTTAGATATCACTTTACATCTGTTACAGGGCTATTATCAGAAAAGACAATAGGTAACAAATAACCAAATAACAGAAAAGACAATAGGATGTAGAGAAAAGGGACCCCTTGTACACTGTTTTTGGGAATGTAAACTGGTAAAGCCATTATGGAAAACAGGAAGGAGTTTCCTTGATAAATTAAAAATAAGAACTAGCATACAATTCAATAATCTCTCCACTGAGTATATGTCCAAAGGAAATGAAACCATTATCTTAAAGAGATAATATGTCCAGCTATATTTATTGCAGCATTATTCACAACAGCCAAGGTATGGAAACAACTTGGCTGTCAGCAGATAACAGATAAAGAAAATGTAGTGTATATATACAATGAAACATTATTCAGCCTTGAGAAATAAGGAAATCCTGCCGTTTGAGACAACATGGTTTAAACTGGCAGGCATAATGCTAAGTGAAATTAGCCAGACAGAGAAAGATAGATACTGCACTGTATCAGTTATATGTGGAATGTTAGAAAGAAAGAAGGAAGGAAAGGAGGAAGGGAAGGAAGGTAGGAAGGAAGGAAGGAAGGAAGGAAGGAAGGAAGGAAGGAAGGAAGGAAAACAGGAAGGAAGAAAAGGAAAGGAAAAAAGAAAAAGTCAAACTCATGAAAAAAGGAAAACAGTGTTTGCCAGAGTTTGGGAGGTGGGAAATAAGGAGAGGGTGGTAAAGAGTATACAATTTCAGGTATAAGATAAATAAGATTATAGAATCTAATGTGTAAAATGATTCCAGTTGATAACATTTTAGTGCATAATTGGAATTTGATAAGAGAGTAGAACATATATGTTCTCAAATTCATGAAAAAAAAATAGATATGTGAGATTATAGATGTATTCTCTCAATTGGGACAGGATCCTTTCACGGCGTACGTATATATATATCATCTTAATTATCTTATTTTTTAATGTTTTTTTTTTAATTTATTTCTGAGAGAGAGAGAGAGAGAGAGCGTGAGCCAGGGAGGGTCAGAGAGAGAAGGAGATACAGATTCTGAAGTAGGCTCCAGTCTGTGAGCTGGCTATCAGCACAGAGCCCGACGCAGGGCTCGAACCCACAAACCATGAGATCATGACCTGAGCCAAAGTCGGACGCTTAACCGACTGAGCAACCCAGGCACCCCCTTAATTATCTTAGTATTGCATCTATCAATTAAAGCTGAAATATCCTGTCTGTTTCATCCTGGGGTCTTTACCTTCACCATTCCAACTTCCATGACTCATTTTTATGAACTGTCTCATAATTGTTCTGACATCTCTTTTTCATACAGTTTTTAATGGGAAAAGTCTATAAAATTATAAGGAAGAGGAGCATCCTATTCATGAAACATAAGCCTTCACCCAACAGTTTTGCTTCACCCCTGCTTTACTTTGCTAGCAGTGTTCCTAGTCAAAGCACATTTTATTCTGTCAAAAATATGCTTAACTCTTCTTGAAATCCTTAGATCTAGGGCTTTTTAAAATTTTCCTAACTTGCTTTAGTTATTAATATATATAAATTCATATATTAATGCTCCAACTAGGTTTGAATACTTAATAAAGTTATTCACCTGAAGCTTTTAAGATAACAAAGTACTCGCAGAGTTCTCTTGGTCAGCGAGAATTGTGGTTGAGGAAAAGAGCAAGAGATAAAGAAAGAAGCATGATCTCTAATGCTTTGTTTAACACAAAGACCTACCTGTGCACTAAAGCTAGAGTGGGGAAACAGAGCAGAATATGCAGGACTTTGACTTTCAAATCCACAATTCTGAACCACGTTCTATGATGTGGAGGCTAGTACTTATTCTCTAGATGTCTCATTACCACCTCTTTCTGCACATGAACATTGCACTTCTTCCATAATCATGTAATCGCATGTTTCTTCCCTTATCTCCTTCTTGGAATGTTTCCTATGCTCTATTTTCCTGATTATCTTCAACATTTGAGTCAATAGTTGACTCAGAATTTCTTTTCGTCTCTGCACACAATCGACCAGCACAAATCAGCATCTTATTTCATTGGTGGTGTTAATTTAATTTTGATTCTCTTGTCAGACTGAACTGCTGACAAGTAGTACTGAAAGTATACTTGTACTGAAAGTATTTAGTACTGAAAGCATATGGCCTATTAAAATCACTTCTGTAGGAGTGCCTGGGTGCTTCAGTCGATTAAGCGTCTGACTTTGGCTCAGGTCATGATCTCATGGCTTGTAACTTCGAGCCCCATGTCAGGCTCTGTACTGACAGCTCAGAGCCTGGAGCCTGCTTCCGATTCTCATTCTCTACTCCTCCCCTGCTCATATTCCCTGTCTCTCAAAAATAAATAAACATTAAAAATAAAATAAAATCACTTCTGTAGTTTTCATGACTTATTTGAGTGCTGAGTCAAAATAAACTTTCTATAAACATGTACTGAATTGTTCCCAAGCAGCAATACTGAATAGTTTATAATTTTAGATATGATTACTAAGAAATAAGTATTTAGTTTGTATACTCCAACCACCATTATAGATGTGATATCTTCACTTTCATTCTGTAAGGAATCTTTAAGGAAATTGTAACAGTCTATTTCCTGAAGGAATTTATGGCTCAGGAAAAAAAGAGGACTTTAAAGCACTTTAAGAAAAGATGTGTATAATTGACACGTGTCCATGATTTTTTGGAGTAGTTATAAGAGTTCAGAGATCCTAAAGAAGAAAAAGAAATCATTTTCACCCAGAGAGATGATAAGAGAAGGTGCCAGTCTTTAAATATGACACATTAAAAAATGTACAGAATTTCAAGGTGGAGTTTGGGATATGTGACCATAAAAGCAAAATAGGGATTGACAAGAGCAAATGTATTAAAGAATAAATGTGCAAAGGTCAATAGCACAACACCGTGATTGATGGTTTTGCTAAAGATTGGTCTACAACAAGGGGGCTTAGAGCAGTTAAGAATGTCGCAACAGAGAACTGAAAGCCTTCATTCTAGACACAACATGTTTTGAAAGTGGAAGTGATAAAATTAAAAAGGTGTTATAAAACAAGTAATGTTCAGGACTGATTGAAGGAACAAAAGGCAAGCAGCTAGAATAACTTAGTTGTAAAGCATGAATGAATACATTCTTTACAAGGAAAATCGGAGTGGGAATGTAAACAAAGGAACAGGCATATGGTTACTACCTCTTAGAAGTGGTAATTTACAACGAACCTACAGAAATTCTCAGTTTTAACTGGGTTAAACTAAAATAAGAACAGTTCATCTCCCCTTGAAGGAACTTATATTACCAAATCAGATGTTTAAACTATTCTTCTTTAAAGCATTTTATTGATGTTATTTTTTCAGAGAAATTTAAAGTTCACAGCAAAACTGAAGGGAAAGAACAACAGTTTCCCATGTAGCCTCATCCTATCCTTGTAACTTACCCAATTATCAGCACACCCCACCAGAGTGACACGTCTGTTACAGCTGATGAATCTACAATGATACATCCTCATCACCCAAAGTCCCTACTAGTTTACATTACAATTCATACTTTGCACTGTATATTCTATAAATTTTAACAAAAGTATTATGATATATATCCATCATGATTTTTGGAGTATTTTCATTACTGTACAAATCCTTTGTGCTCTATTCATTCAGCCCTTGCCTAAACCTAAACCCTAGCAACCACTGACCTTACTATGTCCATTCTTATGCCTTTTTCAGAATTTCATATAATTGGAATCCTAGTATGTAGCTTTTTCCTTTTTTACCTCTTAATATGCATTTAAGTTTCCTCCATGTCTTTTCATGGTTTCATAGCTCATATATTTCAAGTGCTAAATAATATTCCATTCTTTGGATGTACCACAGTTATTCATCTATTCACCTACTAAAGGACATCTTGGTTGCTTCCAAGTTTGGATAATTACACACAGAGCTGCTATTACTTGATAACATATGATACAAAGCATTTTTTTCATGTTTATTTACTTTTGGTGAGGTGTCTCTTGGCCCATTTTGTAATTAGGTTATTTTCTTTCTTTCCTTTCTTTTTAGTTTTTTTATTTTTGAGAGAGAGAGAGAAACAAGGTGAAGGGACAGAAAGAGAAGGAAGGAGACACAGAATCTGAAGCAGGCTTCAGGCTCTGAGCTATAAGCACAGAGCCCGATGCAGGGCCCAAACTCATAAACCACAAGATTATAACCTGAGCTGAAGTTAGATGTTTAACCAACTATGCCACCCAAGTGCCCCTGTTAGGCTGTTTTCTTATTGTTGAGTTTTAAGAATTCATTGTATGTTGGAAATAACAGTACTTTTGCAAATACTTTCTCCCAGCCTATGGCTTTTATTCTCATTCTCTTTACATTGTTTTATGTAGGACAGAAGTTTCAATATGAATGAATTCTAGCTTATCAATATTTTTTTTTCATGGATTATGCTTTTGGTGTTGTATCTAAAAAGTAGTTGCCAAATCCAAGGTCATTTTTTTCTATGTCATCTTCTAGGAGCCAGATGTGGGGCTTGAACTCACAAGCTGTGAGATCATGACCTGAGCCAAAGTCAGACACCCAACCAGTTGAGGATCCAGGCTCCCCGAGATCAGGATTATTCTTTTTTTTTTTTAATTTTTTAAAATTTATTTCTAGGAGAGAGAGAGAGACAGCTTGAGCAGGGGAGGGACAGAGAGAGAGGGAGTCACAGACTGAAACAGGCTCCAGACCCTGAGCTGGCAGTCAGCACAGAGCCCGACGCGGGTCTCGAACCCACGAACCGCGAGATCATGACCTAAGTGAAAGTCGGACGCCCAACCGACTAAACCACCCAGGCGCCCCAGATTAGGATTATTCTTAACCCATGTTCCAGCAATGGTGATATCTTCCTTTTTTATTTTAATTCCAGTATATTTAACACAAAGTATTATATTAGTCTCAGGTGTACAATACAGCAATTCACCAATTCTGTACATTACTCAGTGCTCATCATGACAAGGATACTCTTAATCCCCTTCATCTATTTCACCCAATCCCCACCCACCTCACCTCTGGTAACCATCAGTCTCTACAGGTAAGAATCTGGTTTTTGGTTTGTCTCTTTTTCCTTTTGTTCATTTGTTTCTTAAATTCCACATATGAATGAAATCTTATGGTATTTGTCTTTCTCTGACTTACTTCACTTAGTATTATACTTTTTAGATCTGTTCATATCATTGCAAAAGGCAGATTTCATCCTTGCCAACAAAAATAGTGTTGGTGAGGGGCACCTGGGTGGCTCAGTCGGGTAAGTGTCCGACTTCGGCTCAGGTCATGATCTCACGGTTTGTGGATTCAAGCCCCGCGTTGGGCTCTGTGCTGAAAGCTAGCTCAGAGACTGGAGCCTGCTTCAGATTCTGTGTCTCCCGTTCTCTCTGACCCTCCCCTGCTCACACTGTCTCTACCTCTCTCTCAGAAATCAATAAAACATTAAAAAAAAATAGTGTTGGTGAGGTTGTGGAAAAAATGGAACCCATCCTCACTGTTGGTGGGAATATAAAATTCTGTAGCCACTACAGAAAAAAATATGGTGTTTTTTTTTTTTTTAAATTAAAAATAGAACTGTCAGGGGCCCCTTGGTGGCTCAGTTGGTTGAGCATCTGACTTCGGTTCAGGTCACGATCTCACAGTCAGTTGGTTTGAGCCCCACATCGGGCTCTGTGCTGACAGCTCAGAGCCTGGAGCCTGCTTCAGATTCTGTGTCTCCCTCTTTCTCTGCCCCTCCTCTCACTGTCTCTTTCTCTCCATCTCTCAAAAATAAATGTTAAAATAATAGAACTGTGATATAATACAATAATCGCAATTCTGCTTTACAACACTGTGCCTATAGTTAATACTACACTGATCATGTAAGTATTTGTTAATAGAAAGATCTCATGTCAAGTGTTCTTAGCATGCACACAGTCTCACACAAACATACACACACACACACACACACACACACACACACACACACATCCAATAAGCAATCAGTCATTATATGCTTTTGAGGAGAGTATAATAAAATGACTTCTTCATTTTAAATAATGTTACTTTTGTAAATTTGATTATGGAAAGAATGTACAGTATAAGTAAATAGGTGTCCCTTTAGGAGATTGATTTGCTATTTTAGCAATCATACTAAAAGATGAAATCCTAATATTGGAATAAAATCTAAAAATATGCATTACCCAGAGATAATAATCTAGAAAAATTTGGTTATAAAGATATCATGCTGTTTCTAGAGTGCTAGTATTCTTCTCCTTAACAGTAAACTTTTAAATGTTAAAATATTGGCCATGGTTATAGTTAAACAAAAAATTTAATTTGAGCAGTACATTAAAAAATTAAAGTGATTGCTAGAATTTGTGACATAAGGAATTAGGACCAGACTAGTTCCTTGTTGCACAAATTAACTGGCATGCCGACGAACTGGAGACTATTCAGGAAAGAGGTCAGTGGTAATTAGTGGACTGGAAAATCACAGATATTGGAAGAAGTTAAAGGTTGTAAAATTGTTTTAACTAAATTAGAAAACTAGAAAATGACCAAATAGTGACCAACAGCAATACAAAACATTCAAGGCAATGGTTACAAAATTTAAATTTCAAGTAAGAAAATGATTTATATTTTTGCCTTGGGTTTTAAAAAAAGTTATTTTCTGGGGAGCCTAGGTGGCTCAGTTGGCTTGGTGTCCAGCTTCGGCTCAGGTCATGATCTCGTAGTTTGTGGGTTCAAGTCCCGCGTCAGGCTCTGTGCTGACAGCTAGCTCAGAGCCTGGAGCCTGCTTGAGATTCTGTGACTCCCTCTCTCTCTGACCCTCCCCTGCTCACGCTGCCTCTCTCTCTCTCTCATACTCTCTCACACTCCTCTCTCTCTCTTTCTCTCAGAAATAAATAAAACATTAAAAATTTTTTAAAGTTATTTTCCTTAAAAGATCTTTGCAATAATAAATAAGCTTAGTTAAAATGGGAAGCTATATATATATATATATATATATATATATATATATATATATATAGCGATTGTTTTTCTAGAGAATTATAATAAAAAATAGGATACATTCTCATTTTCTGAGAGCACTTCATAGACAGCATGAAATTAAATGTGTGACCTCTCCTGTGCTCTTTAAACCCTTCAGAGTTTATGATCTTCAGCGTATTCAACAATGCTAAAGTTGGAAAATGCATTTCACATCTGTATCATCAACTGGGGAAATAACTATATTAACTGATAGACGTTTTTCCTCAAATTTGTTTTTTCCCATGTGATTCTCTAGTTTTATCCAATATCACTTTCTGTACCATTCTAACATTCTAGATGATATAAGGTCAATTGATTGAATCATATGTTCACTGTAATACGTGTGAAAACTATTTTTTTAGTTTATTTATTTATTTCGAGAGATACAGAGACAGCTCAAGTGGGGAAGGAGGAGAAAGAGGGAGAGAGAGGGAATCCCAAGCAGGCTCTGTGCTAACTGCACAGAGCTCCATGCAGAGCTTACACTCACAACACTGTGGGATCATGACCTGAGCTGAAACCAAGACTCAGACACTTAACTGACTGAGCTACCCAGGCACCCCAGAACTTATTATTTTTTAACAAGAAAAGTCTGAAAGTGTATTTCAGTCATAATTTTCCTTGTTGGTGTATAGTTTAACAAAACAATATTATACGCTGTGTATCATTTTTATTTTAACTTTCTATGCTTGAAATCTTACACATCCATTTTTCATGCTCTAAAAACTTCATGTAGATAACATTTTACTGTTAAATAGTATTTGTTTTATGGATATAACATTGAAAACAAAGTCTATTACACAGGTTATTGCAAATTTTAACATAAAAAATTTTACAGTGAATGTTTTAAACAATCTTTTTTCTGTCTTGCTTCACTATTTGAATCATGTTCTTATTTAGATTCTCCAAGAGAAATTGTTGAGTCAAAAGCCCATAACACTTTTTAGAGTCTATAAAATATTGCCAAATTACTTTTTCAGAAATTTGGGCTAATGTCCTAACAATAGTATTACATTTTTAATGTGCTTAGCCTTCTGAATATATAAGATATTCTCACTAAAATAACAACAATAAAAAACCTTTACTAATTTGAAAGGCAAATTTTTGTATTAATTGTCATGTTTTGGCATGTTCATGGATAATCACCTGTTGGTAATTTACCATTTTTAAAGAAAAATGGGGTCACCTTTGTGAAACACCACAGTTTCAGAATTAATTAATAAAGTATTTGTTTATATACATGTTAGTGCAAGATAGACTCTGAGAATCACAAGTGAGTTCCTTAGAATTATGAGAAAATTTTCCTCAAAACTCTTATTTTAGGTATGTATCAAGATTCATGGAATAATTTGATTATATAAAGTAATATATGGCAGTTATCACAATATTATTGAAATGATAAGCACTTCAATGAAGGAGGAAAGATATAAATAAAACACAACAATAAAAAAACAATCTTTCATTCGAAATGTAAGAGACTGTAAGGAGCACCTGTTGAGGACAGCCATTTTTCCATAATCTTTGAACATACATACACATCTCTTCATGTTGCTGTGTTGCTTTTTTTAAAATTTTCCTTCTTTCAGAGCTTCCTTTACCCTTAAGGAAATTTTGCGGAACAGAACTCACCAAATTTCTGATATAAAAAATTCAGAAGTGTAATAGCACTCACTGTAAGGGGGAGAAACTCAATTTGAACTAATCAACCAAAAATGGAGAATATATTGAAGCAACTAGTGAAACAAAACGAAGGATAAGGGTGGAGAGCTTAAGGATAACTAAGTGTTAGACAGGTTATCACCAAAACCATCTCCATCACCCTTCTCTGTCCTGCTTTGGTACCTTCCTACTCAAGAAAGATGAGGGTTGAAAAGGAAATAGAAATATTTCAATGGATTCTCACAGTCACACCTTTGGAGAGTAAAGTAAAATTTTTGTGTGGGACTGCAAAATGTTTGCCTTCTCTCCTTAGATTCCATAAGTAGTCTATGCTATCCTATATGCCATTGTGAGGTCAAATTTTGAAAAACCAATAGAATCAGATCATTCCGCCAGTTAGGCTTCCCATTGTTTATCAGTATTAAGACAAATGTGTCACTCATGTTCTCCTATAACATATTCTCAATCTACCTTCTTTGCCTTATGTCTTCTACAGTGAAACTTGTTACAGATGTCCCAGTCAGACAGAGTATTTACTGTTTCTCACAGAGATATCAAATACCCCTGCCTTTTGGAACCATCTCAAACTATTCTCTACTTGGGATAGTTTTTCTCTTAAAAATACATCTAAATATAAGTGATACAAACTCAAAGAAGTCTTTCTCATAATCCCATTGAAATGTGATCATTTTCTTCCTTTTTCTTTCAGAAAACTCTTTGTTTTCAGGAAAATACTATTGCTTAATGATTAAGTAGCTGATTCTGAAACCACATGATAAGATTTTATTCATGGCTCCCCGGCTTAGTAGCTAAAAGATATTAAGCAAATCATTTAACCAAAGTTTTTTCAGTATATTCACTGTCAAATAATGAATTTACTAGCATCTGCGACACGGATTGTTGCAAAGACCAAATGAGTTAATACAAGTAAAATACTTATAATAATACATTGCTAATTAGCTACTAACCCATTTTTGAAATTGTCTTTATATTATTGTTGCACAGTTTGCATTATCAACCACCAGATTTCTCCTGTGCCCCATAATACACATATACATTTATCAACAAACACAGTTAGATACATGCATTAAAACATAGATATTTTCTTAGTTTTCTATCAGTTCATAATACTTATGGTGAACTTGCTTGTACACATTCCATATGATCCGTATATTTGAAAATTGTCTTGCATATACAATGCTTCGTTAGAGTATCCTATAGCATAAAAAGCTCATTAAACAAATTTACTCCAATAATTTGTTCATTTGATCAGCAGACATCTAAAAAGTATTTACTCTATGCCAGAATTTCTTGCTAGGCCCTGAGAATACATGATAAATGCAATATGTTGAATGATGTACCCCAATGATATCTATTCCCTAATCTCTGGAACTTGTATGTTACTTGATATAGCAAAAGGAACTTTCCAGGTATGATTAATTTAAGAATCTTCAGATGAGGTAAATGTTCTGGATTATCTGGGTGGACCCAGTGTGACTACAAGAGTCTTAGGAAGAAGGAGGAAAAGGATCAACTTCAGAAGAAGCAATGATAGAAATGGAAGTTGGGGTGATATTCTTTGAAGTTGGAAGAAGGAATCTGAAGCAATGAAGGTCAGCAACTTCTAGAAGCTGTGAAGGCCAAGGACACAAATTCTTCCCTGGAAATAGATTTTCCTCTAGAAGGAAACCTGTAAGAGTCAGTAATTTTGTGGAAACTTATTATAGAAGCAAGAGAAACTCATAATATTGTTCAAGTAGTGTCACCATTAAATTACATATCCTCATATACATCCTCTTTGAAAATCCTTTCCCACATCATTCTTGGGTTTGATCATGGAATTTATTTTTGGCCAGTTACACAATCACAAATAACAGGATCAGAAGCTGGCACTTAAGATATGAAGGCTTGCCCTTGCTTCCTGCTGGAAAACATTCTGGTACTCCATGAAATATCCCAAGTTTAGATTCTTTGTGGACAAAAGAAAAAAATAGACAGAGGTGACAGCTATCCCAGTTGACCCAGCCATGTCAGCCATAACATCCATGACCCAAATTCATTGTTAATAGCCCAGATATTGCAAAAGCATTGAGATGAGAACTTGTAGAATTAGACACGTGTGGATTAAATTGAGTAAGAAAAGGATCAGAAACAGGTAAGGGCAGAGAGAGAGCAGGGTTAAGGGAGTCATGACATTTACCGGGATTAGGCTCTGAAAAATAAGGAAAGCCACTAAGAGGCATCATCTGATGTATATTTTGAAATAATTATTCTTGCCCTGAGGCTGCGGTTGTGCAAGGGTAAATGCCAGAAGCCCCATTAGGAAACTATTGTAACAATTCTAGTGAGAGATGATAGTTTAGATTACGATGGAAACAGCAAAAGTAGTGCAAAGTTGTGAGGTTCAAGGGCATTTTCAAAGAGAAGATAGGATTTCCTAATGGATTAAACGTGTCTAAGAGACTAGGGATTATCTTACTTGCTGATATAGGGGTAAACTGGGGCAACAGCAGACTAGTAGTTGGGGGAGCAGGTGATTTTCTATTTCACTTTTGAATGTGGGATATTAAAGATGCTCATCAGATATCTGAGGGGAGTTGTTAATCAAGGAGGCCAGAGGTCCAGGAAGAGAAAGGTCTGGGTTGGAGATTAAAAACTGGGAACCAGCAACATATCTGCAGTTTTTAAGAAAGCAAAAAAAAGTGTTCTAGCGGCAAAGTGTAGAACAGAAATACAAAAGCCTTGTGTCTGAGTCCTGGGGGTTCCCATGGTTGAGAACAGGGGAAGAAGAGAAGAAAACGGTACTTGTGGAGGAGGATGTAACACTTTATCTATCACTAGGTTCTATGTGATTTCCACACCAACATCTCATTCCATGGCCTGTTTTACATATGGCAATATCTGAGGTGTGGGGAAGTTAACCAGTTTGCCTCATATCATAAGTGAGGAATCTAGGATGAATCCCCTAATTTATTACATTCCCAGGTCTCAAGTTTTAAGCACAGATCCAGATATCCGTAAAGAATTGAGCCACAGAGCCATCATTTTCTGTTCTTCTTGTATAGAATTATTTACTGCAAATTACTAAAGTTTCACTTGTCATACACAATGTTAGTTGAGATTGTAAATCCCTGGATGCTCCCTATTTTACTAACCACAAAAGCGCTTACAGCTGGGATATGATCCATTATTACTTATTCACTACTATGTTAGATAGTTTATCCAGAGCATAAAAAGAAGTGAATAAGGCTGTTGGAAGAGAACTGTCACATCACAACAATTCAGCTTGGTTATTATGGCATCCGTTCTCCCCTGTTGGTTATATCCCCTCAATTGTTGAGCATCATCTTACACTTTAAGCATCCTTTATATTTGGAGGGCCTGGAAAACATTTCATTAAAATCATCATAAAACCAACAACCAATGTCAGCTATAAACAATTTCGCTCTGTAAGCCAATAACACGTAAACATTTCTTATTCTAACATAACAAGGTGAATCAGATGCATACAGGAATCCTATTGAATCCAGAGGCTCAATTTTACTCTTTCCTATTTCAGCTGTTGAAAGGGGGAGAAAGAGAAGTAGAGGGAAGGAGAGAGACGGCAGGTGGGTGAGGAGAGAATAAGGACTAAAAGAGAAGGGTTGCTTCCAAAGCAGGTTTTAGAGCCTTCTGTTTACCTTAATTTAAGCTCCACAAGAACTAGGATTTATGATCAAGAGAATGCTTATATTGACAAAGAAAAACTTCAACTTTTGGTGAGCACAGTATAACATATAGAGTTGTTGAATCACTATGTTTTAAAACTGAAATTAATGTAACATTGTACAACTATACTGAAAAAATCAAGATACTTAAAAGTCATCACTATATAAACATAATTGAAAACAGATAAAAATAGTATATGGAAATGACTATGTTTTGTATATATTAAATAAATAATGACACATGGAGGTGTGCTTAATTGTTTTTAATGAGAATATAGCATTGGAAAAAGTCTGGATACAACTTTTGAAAAATAAAATCCAAACTCCTAGACAAGGCACAGAATGGTCTTCACACTTGGCCATAGGCTGTGTTCAAGGATATTCCCAGAACACTATTTCCTTCACTTCTAACAGTATACAGCGTGTAGCCCAGAGCTGTCAAAGTGTGTGCGTGTGTGTGTGTGTGTGTGTGTGTGTGTGTGTTGGATGGGTGGGTGGTGCATGCAGAGACAGAGAAGAAGTTTATAAACTCCATGCCTTTAGTCTCAGAAATTCTAAATAGGGGCACCTGGGTGGCTCAGTCGCTTGAGCGTCCAGCTTCGGCTCAGGTCATGATCTCGTGGTTCATGGGTTCGAGCCCCGCATTGAGCTCTGTGCTGACAGCTCAGAGCCTGGAGCCTGTTTCAGATTCTGTCTCCCTCTCTGACTCTCCCCTGCTCATGCTGCCTCTCTCTCTCTCTCTCAGAAATAAATAAAAAAAAACATTAAAAAAGAAAAAAAAAGAAATTCTAAATAATTGTTTCTGGGTTTTGTTCTAAAAATATGCTTTTGAAGACGTGTATTCTAAAAGGCACTGGTTTAACCACACTTATTATTGATCATTACTCTTCACTTCCGAACCCTTACTTAATTCATTCCCATTGGTAAGAATATCATTTATCTAAACCATTAAGTAAACAAAAAGACAACTTACTGAAGGGGAGAAGATATTTGCAAATGATATATCTGATACGGGGTTAATATACAAAATATATAAAGAACTTATACAACTCAACATCAAAATAAAAAACAACCACAACAAACAACATCAACAACAACAACAGATAATCCAATCCAAAAATGGTCAGAGGACTGAAATAGACATTTTTCCAAAGAAGACATCCAGATGGCCAACAGACACATGCAAAGATGCTCAACATCACTCGCCATCAGAGAAATGCAAATCAAAACCACAGTGAGATATCACTTCACACCTGTCAGAATGGCAAAACTCAGTAAGACAAGAAACAAGTATTGAAAAGGATGTAGAGAAAAAGGAATTCTCATGCACTGTTGGTAAGAATATAAATTGGTACAGTCACTGAGGGAAACAGGATCGAGTTTCCTCAAAAAGATTTAATAATTGAATGTGATTCAATAAATCCACTATTGTGTATTTACTGAGAGAAAACAAAAATGGTAAAATATATGCACCCCTATGTTTATTGCAGCATTATTTACAACAGCTAAGACATAGAAGCAACCCAAGTGTCTGTCAATAGATACGTGAATAAAAAAGGTATAATACAGGGGCACCTAGGCGGCTCAGTCGGTTAAGCACCTGACTTCGACTCAGGTCATGATCTCATAGTTCGTGGGTTTGAACCCCGTGTAGGGACCTGTGCTGACAGCTAGCTCAGAGCCTGAAGCCTGTTTTGAATTCTGTGTCTTCCTCTCTCTGACCCCCCCCTGTTCGTGCTGTCTCTCTCTCTCTCTCAGAAATAAATAAAACATTTAAAAATTTTTTAAAAAGAAGGTATAATATATATAATAGAATATTGCACAGCCATAAAAAAGATGTCCAAATGTTTATCAATTGATGAATGGATAAAGAAGATGTGGTTTATATATATGATAGAATACTACTTGGCAATGAGAAAGAATAAAATCTTGCCATTTTGTATCAACGTGAATGGAATTGGAGGGTGTTATGCTAAGTGAAATGAGTCAGAGAAAGATATCATATGTTTTCACTCATGTGAATTTGAGAAACTTAACAGAAGGTCATAGGGGAAGGGAATAGGAAAAAATAGTTTCAAACACAGAGGGAGGCAAACCATAAGAGACTCTTAAATACAGAGAACAAACCAAGGACTGATGGGAGTGAGGGAGAGGGGAGGGGAAAATGGGTGATTAGCATTGAGGAGGGCACTTGTTGAGATAAGCACTGGGTATTATACGTAAGTGATGAATCATGGGAATCTACTCCTGAAGTCAAGAGCACACATGTTAGCTAAATTGACAATAAATTATTTTTTAATAAATAAATAAGTGGGACTAAACAATAGAAAGCCCCACCCCCAAAAAAGGTGAAATCATGCCATTTGAGACAATATGGATGATTGTAGAGGATATTATGCTAAGTGAAAGAAATCAGACTGAGAAAGACAAATATCATATGATTCCACTAATAAATGGAACCTAAGAAAAGAACAAACTGAAAGCAGAATCAAAACTGTAAATATGGAGAACAAACTGATAGTTGCCAGAGGGGAGAGGGTGATGATTGGGCAAAATGGGTAAGGACAGTGGGAGATACAGGCCTCCAGTTATGTGTGAGTCAAGGAATAAAAAGCAGAGAATAAGGTATAAAATGATATTGTAATAGTGATGTAACGGGACAGATGGTGGTTGTACGGGTGGTGAACAAAGTATAATGTAGAACCTTGTCATATCACTAAGTTGTACACCTGAACCTAATGTAACATTGTGTGCCAATTCGGCTCAGTTCATAAGCTCACAGTTTGTGAGACTGAGCCCCATGCTGGGCTCTGTGCTGCAGCGTGAAGCCTGTTTGGGATTCTCTGTCCCCTTCTTTCTCTGCTCCTCCCCTGCTCACATGTTCTCTCCTACTCTCTCTTGCTCTCTCTCTCTCAAAAAAAATAAATAAATAAAATAAATAAAAACATTGTGTGTCAATTATACTCAAATTTAAAAGAACAAAATCCTTTATCCTTTTGAACAATGAAGTCTTAGTATATCTGAAGTCCAAAATCTACATTCTTTTTCTCTGTAATAATTCTCCACATTTGTGTTCCATTAGCATTTTGCATATAAAATCTCCATTTTATATTTTGACAACTTCCTACTCAAAGCCTAAATCACAAACTAGAAGCATCATCACCTTGGAGCTTGTTAGAAATGAAGAATCTCAGGCTCCACTCCAAACACACTGATTTAGAATCTATTTTTAACAATCTCCAGTTGATTCCTATGGACATTAAAGTTTGAGAAGTACTTCTTTTCACATTTCACAGTAGCCCTTTTTAAAGGCTCTATTTTTCTCTCCTGGTAAACTGAGAATGTCTTCAAGACCAAGACTGAGGCTTAGAGAACATTATTTCCTCAGCTCTTAGCAACACACACACACACACACACACACACACACACACACACACACACACACAGTAGGTACTTACTGTGAATGTGTTAATTGAAAGTATATTTGTGAAATAATTCTTGCACTGCAAAGGAAGCAGAAGAAAAATGTGAACATATAAAGAAATAATAAAGTTAAAACAACCCAGGAATATAGAGGTATACAAAATAATGTGATAGAAACAAATCCATTGTAAGCTACTTCATTTTCAGATGAAATGAGTTTCAAAAGATTTATTTCCTTCTAACAAATAGCAACCTCATACAAGCAGTACTTAATGCTGCTAACTTGAAATTAGATATTCTGTTTTACCCCAAGTTATCACAATGTGTTCAACCCATTAGGTATAGCACAAAAAAATATTACCATAGAAACAGTATATTTGTTTACAATAGTAATTTTTATTTTTTTAATGTTTGCTTATTTATTTGAGAGAAAGAAAAAGAGGGAGAGCATGGGGGGGAAGGGCAGAGAGAGAGGGAGAGCATGGGGGGGGGGAGGGCAGAGAGAGAGGGAGAGGGAGAATCCCAAGCAGGCTCCATCCATCTGTGCAGAGCCCAATGTGAAGCTTGATCACACAAACCGCAATCAGGTCATGACTTGCGCTAAAATCAAGAGTCAGACGCTTAACTGACTGAACTTTCCAGGTGCCTCTACAATAGTAATTTTTATTTATTTGTTTATTTTATTGTTTATTTTTATTTTTGAGACAGAGAGACAGAACATGAGCGTGGGAGGGGCAGAGAGAGAGGCAGACACAGAATCTGAAACAGGCTCCAGGCTCTGAGCTGCCAGGACAGAATCCTATGCGGGGTTCGAACCCAGGAGCCGCGAGATCATGACCTGAGCGGAAGTCGGACGCTTAACCGACTGATCCACCCAGGCGCCCCAATTTTTACAGAAGTTTTTACAAGTGTCTTAAAAATCTCCATTTTGTAATCAATTGCCTTAAAAATGCTGATTCAGAGGTTCTGTGGTGTGGCTAGGACCCTGCATCATTATCCTTCCCTCTGGAAGATTCTGATTCATATCATCAGAAGAGAGACTTTGGCTGAATACGCAGTAATTCTTTATTATGGGTTGAATTGTATTCCCTCAAAAAGATACATTGAAGTCCTCACCCCTGGTACCTCCGAATTTGACCTTAGTTGGAAGCATGGGTAGAGTAGTTATAGATGCAATTAGTTAAAATGAGGCAGTGCTGGAGTAGGGCAATTCCTTAAGCTGATGTAACTGGTCCTTATAAAAAGAAAGAGCTGCAGGGAGAAAACTAGGTGAAGGTGAGACAGAGAAAGGAGTGGTGGGTTAGCAAGCCAGGGAACTCCCAGGACCGCTAGTTGTCCCCTGAAGCTAAAATGGAAGCCTGGATCGATTTTCCCTCGGAGAAGTGAAAGGGGACAATCTCTGTCAACACTTCGATTTTGGACCTGATGGCTCTACAACAGTAAGAAAATAAGTTTCTGTTACTTTAAATTCCTAGCGCTTTTGTTTGTTACTTTTTTTAATCAGCCTTAGGGAACATACAATCAGCTGGAGTACCATTCTTGTTCTTAGAACAGAGGACAGAAGTTCTCAAATGTTAATGTATGTATATGAATCTCATTTGCTTGTTTTAGAGTCTTGAACTCCTCTCTATGGGTACAATTTATAAGCATGCTTATTGGGCATCCGCTGGCTTTCTGATACACCTGGATTAGCCAGCCGATTGTTCTTGGAGTCTAGCAAACCTTATATATTTCATTTACTTAGGTAATTGAAACCGTTAAATGACATTTTTTAAATACAATAGAGGAAATGAAATATGGCTTTATAAGAAAATCTTCTCCTTTCAAAGTCTATGCTGTTTTCTCACAGTGACAGAGCTGTACCTTGAAGGCTATTGTCAGGAATGTGGTAGGGAGGAGAGAGGTTAGCTTTTCAGGTTTGTAAACAGAGTATCTGAATTACACAGAAACTTTTCCTGTGGAAAGAATTTATTTTTGTTGAAGTTTCAGAAATGGCTTGCAGGAGATAATGTGCAGAGGGGTATTGACCAATGAAAGAGAAAACCACAACCTGCTAAGTAAAGTGTGTGCATTTATTTGTAGTCAGTAGTTGCAATTTAGAAAAGACACAGAACAGGCTGAAATCTAAAGCATTCTGTAAAAAGACAAAGGAGGTTAGAGTTTTTGGGGAAGAAAAAGGGAACTAACATAAGTTGTTTTGAACTAAATGTGATTGGTGCTGATGTAGCAACAGTTACACTAGTCTATCTGATTGGTTGCTAGGGGTAGGGTGTGGCAGAAAGTCCATTTAAGGCTATTCTAACATGCCACAGGTGCCTTGGCTTTCAGCTGATTTCAGCAAAAATTCCAGGAATTTCAGAGAGAAGATGTACAAAAGATCCAGATCTTCGATGTCCTCCCGGCTCCATTTTAAATTCCCCTCTTAGCAATGCTTACTCTCTTTTATTCTCTCTGTTATCAGAATAGTAGCTAAAGTAAAATGTCTGGAAGCTATGTGTTTGGGAGCATTTGTGGTGGGGACTGGGGGATAGAATGCAACACATCTGTGACTATCTGTAGGATGCAGTAGCATTTAAAAATGTCTTAAGGTGGCATCCTTGGCATGGCCTTAGCAATCTCCTCAAGGGCCCTAAAAATTTGGCAACAAAGGGATTTCTTTAATCAACTTCCAAAGAAATAAATTTCAACCCAATTTCCATTATGAAGCTCTAAGCTCAAATTCACGTAACCAGAGATGCCTTTCTTTGTTGCTGCTCCTGAAACAGCTGCCCTGGCAGAGTATTCTGATTAATATCATTACAAATCTTAGTTGTTTTCATTTGTTCTCTTGTATAATACTGGTTTCTCTTGCCCGGATAGAAGTTCTCTGAGGACAGGTACTTTGAGTGTACTGATCACAACCAAGTCTTCAATATAGAGAGATACCTGGAATATATAAGTGCCTAAAAGTGTGGAATGATTGAATAAATAATCCAAGGAGTTGAATCAAAAGATCTAGAATGAGGCAGCAGTGTGCAGTATATCATTGGGGAACATGGTTTCAGCCATGAGCCATGAGCCACCTAGGTGCCCCAGCACAAATTTATATTAAGATTAGGTAAAAAGAAACACTCAGGAACCTTTAGTGTGCATACATTTAGTGTGCATACTGTTATAGTATGTGAGATAAATAGTCCCTGGTTTCATGGGCTTCTGTTGGGGAAATTGAAGCAAATGTTCATTCGACATAAGGAATAGTTCAGTGCTATAGTAGAAAAAATAGAGAATGTTAGAGGGAGGGCATAGGTATATAACTAAATCAGGGAGAGAAGGAATAAGGACCAGAAACTTTTCAGGAATTGGTGGTGATTAGACTATGACAGAAGAGTAAAAAATGTGTAACTAGTGGATGTGTGAATGTGAATTTGTGTGTTATAGAACATATATATTTGCATATATGTGTTTTGTGGCTACATTTGGGTGAGAAAGAGGCAAAGCTAGAGCTAATGATGAAGGTTTTATCTCCTTAAGTGATTAGAAAAATGAAGGTTGAGAGTTTTATTTTCCATACATTTAGTTGGCAGAAATATAAATGACAGTATCAAGTAGACTAAATGTGAATCAAGATGGTGGCTTACACATTATGCTAGTAGGGATGTAAATTAGTACAGCTATTTCACAAAAACTGCAATTACTTTATAATTTAACATACATGTCATAACCCAAACATTTTAATATTAGGCACACACACCCCACCAAAAAAAATTCTTGTATAAGTGTACTGATAGACAAGAACAAGTATTTTTATAGCAACACTATTCCTATGGGAAAATGATGAGAGTGTGCCTTGGTACAATTATCATTCTTCAAATTCTGTATATCTCAGGTCCAGTGAAAGGGGACAAATTATGCAAGGACTTGTAATCATTGCAAGTAGACTATTTTGGTAGTGCTGATGATCTTGACTGAAATGGAAGCAGTGAGAGGGAGACCAGGAGGACCAGAGAAATCATTATCAAGTACCATTGATAGAATTTGTTGACTGGTTGTGGGGAGCAAAATAGGAGTCTGAGTGAGTGACTTAAGGGGCTAACTCTGTTCATGGTAGTGCCAATTATTGGGATATTAAATACAGGACAAGAAACCAATTTAGGAAATGGGAAGATGAGAGAGATTGGTTTCAAATTGATAGGAAGGCACTAACCCAAATATTAACTATTCCTATGTCCCATAGTCATTTGCAGGGTATTGGGTATATTTGATAGTTTCTTGGTTGCTGAATAGTTTCTAATATTGAAAATCATGCCAGAATATTGAGTTTTTGTTTCTACATTCAACTTAAAACGAAGACCTAGATATTCACTGTAGTGTCTCCTGAATTATGGCTCAATATTTTCTTAAAAATAAAATGTCTGTCCATTTTCATCACAAAATAAGATGTTTTCTGTTATTTGTGCCATTTTATATTTATAGATCCATTTTTAAATCTCCTCATTTCTGACACTTTGAAAGAGGATATTATCCCTAGTTGACACTTAACTTAATCTGCATATGGGGTGGCTTGTTTTTCTCTTGTTGATCCTTGAAGACTTTAATTTGTCTCTCCCATATGGCAAAAATGGGTACATATTTTGTGAGCATCTGCAAGGCAATATTTAATACCTTACATTCCTAAGAAATTATGTTCAAACTGACACATGTTTTCACAACCAATATAGTTAAACTGTGTAATGTCACACACGCCTAAACAGAGTAAGAATTGATTTTCGGTTTCACTGAATAAATAGAAATGTTTTCTGATGCTTTGTTATTTACTTTGAACAAAACTGTATATTAATTTATCCGACTGTTCATTGCTTTTTATTATGCTTTTTTCCCTTTGATCTAAATAAGTGCTTATCAAGAAAACAAATACAATCAAGGTGAAGGTTGATACATAAAAGCAGCAGCCTGTTGCAGGTGATACCATCAATTTCATTATGCCCTGTTGCTACCAGATGCAACTCTAAATTGTTGTGCATTGCAACTTAGAAAATTTTTCACCTTAGAGACAAACACTGAATCCCCCCATGTTCCTTTTGTATAGATTTTTAACACTTCTTTCAGAGTTATCTTCAGAGTTAGTGTACAGGCCACATAAGGAAATAAATACCATCACTTTAGGTTTTCAAACCAAACTGCATGTCCAGTTTTGTCAACCCATTTTTTAATCATGTTACCTCTGTGGGAGATGACAGGGTCTTGAGGCTTCAAAATTTAAACCCAGCATTCAAGGACATGTGTGTTGTCACCGCCAAAAGGATATAACTAGATGTGACGCAGGAGACCGACTAATTTAGATGTACAACTTGTGAAATACTTCTTATAAAATTTGTTGCGTAGCTTTAAATTCATATATTTTGTACCAAGCTGGGTATGATACACAGGATATTTCCCCCAGGAAATTTTCCAAATAGTACAAAGAGATCACTAAGCCCTGCTGTTGCAATCTCTATCTTTATTTCTTTAAACTAAGGGTCAGCAAATTTTTCCTATAAAGAGCCAGAGAGTAAATAATTTAGGCTCTGTGGGCCATATTGTCTCTATAGCAACTACTGAAGTCCACTATGGTAACCGGAAAACATGCACAGTCAAGGAATAAACAAATAAGTATGACTGTATTCCAATAAAACTCTGTTTACCAGAACAGGCAGCAGGGTCTATGGACCGTAGTTTTTAACCCCTGCTCTAAAAAGTCTTAGTCTCTGCTGAGTATACATAACAGATGTATTTTACCCTGTTTAAGAAATAAGTATTAAATGTTGGAAGGGTACATTATGAGCATTGTGTAGCATATGCACAAAGTTAAATAACATTGGTGGAACTCTGAAAACATACTTTGTATTATAGATGTTTGAATTCATTTACTCATTTATTCTACCAATGTTTACTGGACAAAGAGTAAACAAAAGCCTTTATCATAGGAGAAATAGTGACTAGAAAAAGTATAGACAGCCCCAATCTAAAGAAGATTGCTTTAAATTATTTGAAGAACACACCTATGTCTTTGAAATAGTGTCCTCCACTAGGAGAGGTATAGGGATGAAATAAAGATCATTTTCATCTTTTTCCCCTTCTTTTCCAGGTCAAGTTTTGAAGTCTTAACATATCTCAAGTAGCATACTGGACTATTTAAGGCAGAAATAAGTAAGATAAGGACAAAAGACAACAAAATACTGTATAATAGAACCAAGTGTTGTATAGATAATGGAACTGCAATATAAAGAGCTTACAGAATTTGATCAAAGTCTTATCTAACGCTATGATGGCAATGGTGGAAAGTCATATTGTAGCATCATTTCCCAATCTACCTGATTACATTTATCCTAGAAGAAACTAGAAAGAATATGGGTAAAATTAATAATTCTGGACCATCTCCTACTTAGTAAAGGCTCTCCAAGATGCCCTATTTTAGGTTACCTCCTTAATCCTACACAGCCATTTTAAGATTTTGAAATTGTTTTTCACATTTGCCTGCTGTTAAAACTAAAGCTTACAAAAAACATGCTAGTCTATTAACAAAACCAATAAGAAATTGGATACAAAACAATGAGTATCATGCCTTTCTTACATTTTTGGATCAATTTTCAGGAAAATGACTGTTGAGATGTGACTTTTTAGTCCTCATGCGCAAACAGTTTTAATAACTACTCAGTCACAATAGTAGAATATATGCTTAGCATAAAATACTGTCAGAATCAACTGATGTTTAAATATAGCTATTTTTTCATACAAAGCAAGTTACTGTATCTGACACTCTAGTGGCAATCTGCTTCGTGCCAGCGCAAAACCCAGCTGTAAGCATTTCTAGAGAAATTTTGTATTGCTTTCTCACATGGCACCTTCCTCTAAAGAACCTCACAGAGAAATCTAACTTGATGAAATTTTCTCCTAATTCCAACTTCCCCTCTAGAAGAAATAATTCCACTCTGCCCACCATACTAACCTCCTAGAACCATTAGAATTCAAAGAATAAATGCTTTTGCTATATTTTGCACAGTGCCTAAGATTTAGTAAGTGCTCAATCACTAATTTCTTAGAAATATCCTACAAGTTATAGTAGGTTAAGTATATTTTGTTGTTTTCTGTAAGACAATCAGGATAAACTGAGCCCTCCTGTTTCTTTCATCTTAAACATTTAATAGTTTTATATTCCATTATAGTTTTATAGCCTACAGTGTTCAATATTTCTCCTACATTTCAGCACAAACCCCATACTCAATTAGCCTTTTATTTTGAGCACACTATTTTTCACTTTTTATATTTGGGTTACCTAAGATAATAAGACAACTTAGATGGTTATCTTATAAAATATTTACTAGAGCAAATGCATTTTTTTCTCTTAAGATTACTTAGAGCCCTCTAGATTATGCTCTATACGACTGTAAAATGCCATATATATGCCATATATATATACACACACTCCTGTTTTAAAATGATCTTGGTATTAGAGTTAAGAATGATACATCAGGGGCGCCTGGGTGGCTTAGTCGGTTAAGTGTCCAACTTTCGCTTAGGTCATGATCTCGCGGTTCGTGGGTTCGAGCCCCGCGTCGAGCTCTGTGCTGACTGCCGGTTCAGAGCCTGGAGCCTGTTTCAGGGTCTGTGACTCCCTCTCTCTCTGACCCTCCCCTGCTCTCTCTCTTTCTCTCTCTCTCTCTCTCTCTCCTAGAAATAGATAAAATATTTAAAAAAAAAAGAAAAAAGAAAAAAAAGAATGATACATCAGGGAGCCTGGGTGGCTCAGTCGGTTAAGCATCAGACTTCAGCTCAGGTCATGACCTCACGGTTTATGAGTGTGAATCCTGCATTGGGCTCTGTGCTGGCAGCTCAGAGACTGGAGCCTGCTTTGGATTCTGTGTTTCCCTCTCTCTCTGCCCCTCCTCCACTCATGCTCTGTCTCTGTCTCTCAAAAATAAACAAACATTAAAAAATAAAACAAAAATGATACATCATTCTAATATCCTGTCTTCTTTTGAATGTCCTTATGACAGTTCATTATGTACACTATTTTAATTTTTAATATGTAAATTACTTACAAACTGAATTCCCCTTGTTGGGTTCTCACACACAAGGCTGAGCCTCATGTTTTCATCAGGCCACAATAATTGAACAAGTACTTTCAGATTGTTTTCAAGGATAATGAATATTTTCCCATTCTAAAGTGTTTTTGCAATAGATAACTGAAAGGAAAGGATTTATCTTCAGTGCTCCTATCAGATTTAACTGAGTGACTATGAATGACAAAGATCAATTTTCAAGGTTTGACAAGCACCACTGACTGCCTGTGTGTAAGAGATCTGTTATTTGGCAAGTCTCTCACAAATGACCTTACAGTTCCCAGGAAAATGGCTTTAAAAACGCTTAATCGTCTTTCTAAGTAAAAAATTTTTAATCATCTCTGTAAAATGATGGTAATCAAACCAGAGATTTGATACCTCTGTAGTAAGTTTTCCATTGTAAGAAGTTGCGGCAATCTTCGAGGCTAGGTATTACAAGAATGACTGAATGAAGTAGCTTTGATTTGCTATGGCTTCACAATGGGTCATTGTAAACAACTGAAATAAGGTCAACCTTCAGGAGTGCCTATGGTAACAGAATTTGGATGATTGGAAAGAAGAAAAAGATTACAGTCTCTGTCTTTTGGGGAAGTGGATTATAATCTCATTTGTAGGGGAGTTCATTTACTTTCTTTCATATTACTTTTTTCCTCTCCTGCCATCCCTGTCTTGGGGGAGCATAAGAATAATCTCACAATTACACTACAAATGTGCTAAGTGTAATTTGCCAAGATGGGTCAACCTGCATTCTCTGTCTCTTGTACAGGTGCTTTTCTACAGAGCGGAAGGTAACCTTCAAAAATACCTGTGTACCTATATTGCTCCCAAATGGCTCTTGTTTATTTCTCACAAGCCTACAAGAACTATCGGTTTATAACACCGCCCTCTTCCCCAAAGTACCCAGGTGTTTTCTGAGTTGCATATTTTTCCCTGAAGAAAAAAGTATAGATTACCATCTAATGCACATTAATCTGTGTATTTCTAAATTTGTAGGTAACATACTACATCGAAAGTATGGCACAAGGTGTCCATCTGTAATGCACTCCCCTTTTCAAAGCAAGTCTGAGGCATTTCCTTATTGTATAAACTAGTTATGTAGAAAATTGCCATTATTTCAGAAAAGTGCAATTTTTTCAAATTATGTAGGGATTATGTGCTCTTAAGGGTACTTTGAAAATGACAGGTTTTCCAAAGAAAGTCTTAAAAGCATTTATGGGAGTCCAAAAAAAAAAGTGCTTTCACTAAGAAGAAAAACACTTTGATTCTGTTAAATAGATCACCCAAATTATTCTCTGTACAGCTTTTCTCTGGAAAGTCGTATTTTTCCTAGTTCTTTTCACTCTCATTCCCATAATTGCCCTTTCTAAGATTATTATATGTAACTTTTGATTACATTGATGGGCTATTTTATAGGAAATATTAAGAAACAGAATAGTAATATGAAAGGAAGGGAGACTAAATGAAGAAGCCCCTCTCTTAACAAGTAGGTTTCAAGTATGAGTCTAGCTCTAGGATTTGTATGTATGAACAAATCATTGTTGAAATTTATTCTCCAGAGCATCTTCAAGATCGAGGCCTATCTTCAAAGGTGACTGTTGATTTTTTTTCATGTTTAAGAAACCTTGAAAATATTGTTCTACAATTAATGAAAATACATATGAGCACATTTCATATAGGTTTTGGCTATAATCCTGGGGTCAAGAAAATAGGTCATCAAATCCACTATTTCAATTTTTCAAAGATAATATGGTTCATAAGTCCATGAATTAATAGTACATTTTTGTTGTCTTTGAGGGAATAACTAGGTATCCATCCTTTGACCTATATTCATGTTTGAAGAAAAAATATACAATATCTTTGGAATGTTATTGCAACATAATGTCATTGATATGAGTATTACACAAATTTTAACATACTGGGGATGCCTGGGTGGTGTGGTCCGTTAAGCGCCGACTTGGGCTCATGTAATGATCTCATGGTTCATGAGTTCAAGCCCTGCATCAGGCTCTGCTGACAGTTCAGAGCCTGGAGCCTGCTTTGCATCCTGTGTCTCCCTCTTTCTCTGCCCCTCCCCTACTTGTGGGCTCTCTTGCGTGCGCTCTCTCTCTCTCTTGCTCTCGCTCTCTCTATTTCAAAAGTAAAATAAAATTAAAAAAAAAAATTAACATACTGGTAAATGAATTTCTGAAAAGAAAACTAGTCAGCTCCATAAAACCTCTTTATGTATCCTATATTTCTAAGCTTTACCAATGACTTCTATACCTAAGACCATTTGGTTTCCTACCTTTTAACCATATCTCAGGGGTGTGGGGGGAAATGATGATGAATTAACTCTTATACTAAGAAGTACATTTCTGAACACAGAAGGGTAAATAGCAAAATTATCTACCCTCAAGCATGCTTTTGCATGTTTTTAGAGAGACACCATCCTTAACGATTAGAGAAGACTTTAACTATGATTGTCAGGAATTGACAATGTATATGGAAATGTTAAGGCACTTTAGAGCATCTAAGGGTTTCATCTAATTTTGTGCAATGTCTTAAAATGAGTACCTGCCATAAAGTGATAGGTACTGAGTACTTTGAAATTGCTATGAAAATCTTAAAGGTAGATCAAAGGTATTGGTGCCAAAAAAAAAAAAATCATGCCATCCTGCTAAGGTAATTAATACATCTTGTCAACGTACTGATTTTATTATACATACTTAATCAATTTTCACATAGACTAGTTAGTACTTGACTTTTTTTTTATTTGTAGCTTCCTTCTCAGTTTTTGTAATGCAAATGGCACAATCCTGTACATAGGGTTGTGTGTATTTATACACATTCACAAAAACATGTGTGAGAATATGTGTGCTTGTGAAAAATTAGAAAAGGTAATTTATTGTTCCTCAAGATCAGTGAAAATGTTCTGTCAGCACTGGTAATCAAACATCTGTTCTGTAGTGCCCCAGTGTAGTTACACCGTCAGAGGCTAAATAAAATGATGGTGATATATAAATTACTATGTGTCAATTTGTCTTGTTTGGCCTCTCTGGCAGTGTAATAGTTGTGGCCTGAATTGGGTATTGTTTAATGAAGTAAAGTAAGGGAGTATTCTTAATGTTTATGTGCAATGAGAATTACTGGCCAGATACTCATCAGTCATTATACCCTAATGCTTTGGAAAATCCTATACCAAGTAAATGTGCTCAAAGTACCTTCCTGGGCAAGGATAAAAATTGATTCAAAATCTTGTGAAGAATTTCTACAACAAATATTAGGGATAGGGGGAGAGAATATCCAAATATAAAATAAAAGTCTGTGCATTTTTAAGGGAATTTTCTTACAACTCTGTAGCTGCTGGCTTTCCTGAAGAAGATTTGAAGACCTCAGTATAGTCAAATATTCCAGGTGGTCTGAAGAGAACACCTGTTGTTCCACCTACTCTCTGCACCAAATCCTCAGCCTCTGAAGCTGTAGGGGTGGGTGGGGGGTGGAATTACCTATTTGCTAAGACAGATGAATGTGAGAAGTATGTGGATGGTACATTTATGGTCTTCACAATCTTGGGTATCCCTCACAAAGTCTTCTCTATTTTAGCCTATGTATCAGGAATACTTACTATATTGGTACTCTCTGGGTGAAGGGTGAAGCTAGTACCAAGAATTCCAGGTCTTCTCCTCTGTTTCTCAGTGCCAATTAGACTGTTAGAATAAACCATATAGAAAGGGCACAAATGATGCCCAGTAGAGAAACAAGGAAAGATTTTACTGGCACTGATCCTGGGAAAATTATGAACTACATCAGTCTTTGTGTATCTCAAATCTGTTTAAAAGTGAGTATAATTTTTTATCCATAAACTATTTAATTCTTTATTTTATTTTTAAATATAATTTATGGTCAAACTGATTTTCAAACAAAACCCAGTGCTCATCCCAACAAGAGCCCTCCTCAGTGCCCATCACCCACTTTCCCTTTGCCCTCACCACCCATCAACCCTCAGTTTGTTCTCAGTATTTAAGAGTCTCTTATGGTTTGCTTTCCTCTTTCTTTCTTTCTTTGTAACTATTTTTCCCCACTCTCTCCCCCTTGGTCTTCTGTTAAGTTTCTCAAGATCCATGTATGAATGAAAACATATGATATATGTCTTTCTCTATCTGACTTATTTCGCTTTGCATAATACCCTGTAGTTTCATCCATGTTGCTGCAAATGGCCAGATTTCATCCTTTCTCCTTGCCAAGTAGTATTCCATTAGATACATAAACTGCAACTATTTAATTTTTTAAATGCATATGTACATGTAGTGAGCCATTTTAAAATCACTGTAACCTTAATGTTTTTTTATAAAATACATACATGTTTAACTTAAACCCATTTGTGATTTTTTTAAAAAAAAATATGTTGGAATAGTGTAAAGATAGTAGAATAGAAATATCTTTGAAAATATTTTTCATAGTTAAGATTTTAAGCAATGAACCTTTATTTTAATTCAAATAGCCTCTTATCAAGAGAATAACCCTCTTAAAATGATCTCCTGGTAGTCCAAAAGTGTGTTTGTTATATGTTAAGCTTTGTAATAGGTGTTGAGCTAAGACAGATCGTGAAACCTTTTTACACTTGGCTAAAAATGTATACATTGATGAAAATACTTGAGCAATCTGTCATCTACGCCAGCTTTAAAAAGAAAAAATAAATTTCTTTTTAAAGAAAAAAACCTGTATAGTTTAAAATTTTTTAACATAAGAACTAAGAAGACTACCATGGAACAAATATTATTAGAGAAAACTCTTTTGCATTTTGTACATCATAACAAAAATCCGTTCTTTTGGCATATTTCATGTATATTCTCATATATTTGTAAATTTGTTGCCTTGTTTTTACCCCCCACAACATACCAGAGCAATATATTGTTAGAATGGTGTGCTAAATCTAAATATCAATACTTACATATTCATGATGTTCAATTTCTTGGACAGTCTATCAGTAATTATCCTTTTTAGGATTTGATGAAAACCATGGTAATGAACAGCTTTGTAGTGGGACATAGCCAAGTTTACCCCCTGGCTCAGCCATTTTAGGTGAATGAATATTAAATGATTAAAGTTGGCCCTTTAAAATACAAATCAAAACCACACTGAGATACCACCTCATGGCAGTCAGAGTGGCTAAAATGAGCAAATCAGAGGACTCTAGATCCTGGCGAGGATGTGGAGAAACGGGCACCCTCCTACACTGTTGGTGGGAGTGTAAACTGGTGCAGCCCCTCTGGAAAACAGTGTGGAGATTCCTCAAAAAGATAGCAATAGAACTCCCCTAGGACCCAGCAATAGCAATTCTAGGAATTTACCCAAGGGATACAGGGGTGCTGATGCATAGGGGCACATGTACCCCAATGTTCATAGCAGCACTCTCCACAATAGCCAAAACATGGAAAGAGCCTAAGTGTCCATCAACTGACGAATGGATCAAGAAGATGTGGTTTATCTATACGATGGAATATTACATGGCAGTAGAAAGAATGAAATCTAGCCATGTGTAGCAACATGGATGGACCTTGAGGGTGTTATGCTGAGTGAAATAAGTCAGAGAAGGACAGATACCATATGTTTGCACATATAGGAGGATTAGGAGGAACTTAATGAAGGACCGTGAGGGAGAAGAAGGGGAGAAATAGTGAGGGAGAGGGAAGGAGGCAAACCATGAGACATTCTTGAATGCTGAGAACAAACTGAAGACTGATAGGTGTGGGGGGGTAGGGGGCTTATGGGCTTGGAGGAGGGCACTTGTGGGGATGAGCACTGGGTGTTATATGGAAACCAACAATAAATTATTTTTACAAAAAATAAAAATAAATTTGGCCCTTTAGTCAAGACTAAACATTCTTAGGTACCCTTAATTCCCTTCCCTCCCAAGGTCTCCACCTAGATTCTTATCCTCTGTATTTTTTTTTAAACCCATTTCTTTTTTTTTTTTAATTTTTAAATGTTTTTTTATTTCTAGAAGAGAGAGAGAGACAGCGTGAGCAGGGGAGGGTCAGAGAGAGAGGGAGACACAGACTCGAAACAGGCTCCAGGCTCTGAGCTGGCAGTCAGCACAGAGCCCGACGCGGGGCTCGAACCCGAACCACGAGATCATGACCTAAGTGAAAGTCGGACGCTTAACCGACTCAGCCACCCAGGCGCCCCAGTTGTCTTTATAGTTTTAAACAAAGTTCTTAAAATCTATGAAATATGTTGAATTTCAACATTTAATTTCATACTTGTATTTACATCAAGGAAATGAAGGTATATTGACAAAATAATGCCCAATTTTCTTTAAGGTAATAACAATAATACTTAGTACAGAGTTTGACAAAAGGCTTTCACATTATATTTTATCCTCTCAAAATAGTGCACCAGTCACGTGTTATCCTTGTAAGAAAAAAATGCTTACAATGACTAAAGGACTTGAGAAAAATATTGCATAATCCACGAGGGAATCCAGAATTTGAAATTTAGAGATTCTGACTTTAATTCCAATCCCCCTGTTTTTTTGTTTGTTTGTTTTTAAGTATAATAATTTACTAATGTTTCCTTTTTTGGCAGGTTCTCTTAAGGTTTAGCTATGATAAGTAAGCATACTAAAAAGTATCTTTTAAGTAATTTGATACTGTTGCTAATAAGTAAAAGGTATTAATATATTTGCTGCAAAGACTGAATTGTTGCTATCTATAAACCTCCTTATTAAGCATAATTATATGCCTACACATAACAAAGAGATAAAAATAAAAATGTAATTAAATATGATATAGTGATATGATTGGATTGACTAATGTTTTGCTACACTTCCTGCCTTCCTGTAATTAATATTCAAAGACTATACATAATACTAAATAGCTAAGTCACATACCTCTCGAACCTATGGGAGTTTCTTCATCCTACTTTCTTGGCTAATTATTTTTTTAAGTTTATTTATTTTGAGAGAGAGAGAGAGAGTAAGAATGTGAGTGACAGAGGGGCAGAAAGAGAGAATCCCAAGCAGGAGCCACGCTGACAGCTCAGAGGCCCATGCAGGATTCAGTCTGACCAACCGTGAGATCATGACCTGAGCTGAAAACAAAAGTCAAACACTTAACTGACTGAGCTATCCAGGTGCCACTTGGCTAATGATGCTCTAATAACTACTAGTAGCTAATAGATTTCTGGCATTTATGACAAAATATATTTCCCATTAATGTCAAAGTGCTAGAAATGTAGGAAGGAGATACACTGGTCAGATGAATAGAATATAGGCCTTCATTAGTACAGATACTAGTTGCATTAAAAAACTTCATAACCTCTGATTCTTTATGTAAAATAAAGACCAACACACTGAACCCATAATGTGAGGATTAGATGAGATTTACATGGTAAAAACTATGGCCTATGTTATAAGTGAATCCTCTATCTCATTTCATGTACTGAAACACTGGGACTTTCCAGTGGACAGAAACTGCAGTGTTATTTTATTTGCTCTATTTAAAACAATCAAAAAAGATCATCTCAAAAAAAAATCATCTGAAATCAGAGATAAACTAGAAGAATATTAAAAAAGGACTGCACAAGCTAAGTGTTAACCCACTAATCCATGACCTTAAGAGGCAATCTCAAGAGAGGTTCCTTTGCCCTTTCAAGAGGGTAAAACACTCAGACTCATTTTCAATAAAAGAATAGCCTTTGAAAAAATATATTTCAGAAGCGTAGTCACTTGGCTGTCATCCAAAACCTGGAGTTTTCAAAAGGTCTATTTGAAAGCACAGATAATGGTAATTCCATTCTATTTATAAAATCATCATAATGCTATTTGTAGCCAGGGTGGCTTAGTCATTTGCCCTACTCTAGAGTTTACAATAGTTGTACTTGTTAGGCACAGCTCCCAAAACTCACAGGTGTCTAAACAGTGAGACGCAAGTAAACCTCTTGAAACTAAATGCCAGCAGGTTGCTGAATAGCAGTTGTCACTTTTTAAAAAGTTAATCATAGCATAGTCGCAAGAGCAACCATATGTATACCTGTTTCTGAGTAGTTGGGAAAAGCGATTTCTCTCTAGTAAGAATAAAATTAACTGTAATGATAACTTACAAATCCAAAAGAGTAATGTACATTCTTTGTGAGTTTGTAAGTTACATTGAATTGGTGAGAGAGGATTGTCTGAAATTGGATGGGAGTTTATAACATCAAATGTGCATAGGTGAGAAGCAGAACATACATGGTGAATTGGAAAACTGAATTGATGTCTACATAGCTTGGGTGACTCAGCATAGTTGAGTGAGTTCAGGACATGATGTTCTAGGGGTTTTGGAACAAAAATGAACATATGCAGATTTGAAATTTGAATTATTCTCAGATTGTTTTCTAATAAAATATTCTCATTGGAACAGTTTCAAGTTCTAAAACCAACATTATAACAGAACTAATTATAATTGGCCTATGAAACAAGATAAGATTTTTTTTTCCCTACCTCCATTGTTGCCTCTCCTTCTGAAACCTACCAGGAATCAATGTCAGTAAGTCGAAAGATCTGATGATATGACTCAAGGCAAAAGAACAGATAGAAACTCCTTTCAAATACAAATGTAGAGGATATGTCCAAGAAGAAACCAGGATTTTTTTCTTGTCTTGAAATTTGTAACCCAATAAAGAGAGCAGAAAATGAATTCATGATGGAACTTAATGAAACAACCAATCCAACCAGTCAGAGTCCGTGAAGAAAGGCGTCCTAAAATTAGAGTTTAAAAAAATCCAAAAAACATTGGAAGTTTACATTATTTAAAAAACATAAACCTGGATTTACACAACTTGGTGGTAAAAGGAAAATCCTAAATTCCCCATTAAGCCAATGGCTATTAAGCATGTATGGCCCTCTTAGGGAGTTGGTGAATGCAATTAAGTGTAAGACATTAGCACTTATCATGGCCCAGCCTATTGTGGGAGATAAAACCTGGACTTATTGTGACATAAAATCTTAGGATTTCTAAAGGCCTTGTTTCTAAGATACATACCATGAATTATAGAGTCATCCTAAAATTTTTACATTCTGTAATAGGCTGAAAAATTACTTGATACCAAAGATAAGAATTTCTGTTTTTTTATTAAAAATATTTAATGTTTATTCATTTGGGAAAGAGAAAAAGCACGAGTGGGGAGGGGTAGAGAGAGAGGGAGACCAAGAATCCGAAGCAGGCTCCTGGCTCTGAGCTGTCAGCACAGAGCCCTACATAGGGCTCAAACCCATAAACTGTGAGATCATGACTTCAGCTGAAATCAGATGCTCACCCAAATGAGCCCCTGTTTTTGGTTTTTGTTTAATTCAAAAGTGACCCAACCTATTCAATCAGAATTGTTGACTATCTATGATGATTTGAGTGATAAACCCACTCATCACATTTTCTTCTGGGAACTTAATTTTTACAAACTCTAGGCTCCTTTGCAGTATTATTTTCTTATTGAAAGTTACCAAGTCTCCAAGTCACGCTCAGCTACAGTTGAAAAAGTTGCTTCATATCACATCCTACAAAATTGGTGGTATTTTAATTTGACTACAGAAGTGATCTTGAAATTGTCTTTGTATATCTACCATATAGGAGTTGTTCAATACGCATTTGCCTTTAACTCATAATTTAAGATACAGAATAGAGGCTGCAAAATCTTTGCAAGGCTGTATATTTTTTAAGAAAGCCTTTATTCCTTCATGAAACAAAATAGCCAATTATGATAATCTTTCTATAATGGTGACTCTAGTTTTTAAGAGTCTAGTTTAAGAAGTTGGGACCCTCTTTGAGATTAATCTCCGAGATAATCTTTGCTTTTATCCTAGAAATGAGTCCTGCAATTCTATAATCAATGAAGGAAACTATAAGCAAATATTTAAATAAGTTGAAGCTAGTTTTCTGTGATTAAGAAATTAAAGATCTCTACTTTATCATCATTAGCTGACTTCCAAGGCAACTGTGGCAATGTGCTTGATAGGTGTGACTTAAATGTTAAGCTTTAGTTGCAAGAGGGAGCATGCCTATATCTGACTTCTCTGGCATCTCCTCATCTCCTATGTTGTAAATCTGAGCTAATGACTTTTCCTGTTGTAAGTAGTGGTAACCTCTCCTACAGATGAGTCAAGTCAAAAATTGAGATAAAGCTTTGTGTACCAACAATGCTTTGAATTTTGAGTTAAGCCTTCAGCTCAACTTATCTGACCACCTCCTCTTGACCAGGGTTCTCTAGATTACAGTTCTGTGCCAACAGCGAGATACCTAATTAATCTCAACACCAAGGAAATGGCTTATATCCTACAGAGAAGAGCAACCTCAAAATTCCCAGGCTTTTCTGGGATTTTGATAATATTTATCCTGTGAATGTGTAGCCTCTTCTAAGGAAACATGTTATGGTAAGTTTTCTACTCTAAGGAAGAATTAATAAACTAGATGAAACATCCCAGTGTGAGGAGGTTCTTTTTCTGACAGAAGTGTAGATACTAGTAAGCACTGACTTTAATAAAAGTTGTGTAGAATTTGAGGAGAAGAAATAATTTTAACTTCCAATATTTAAAGTGTTCTGGCCACGAGGCACCTAGGTGGCTCAGTCAGTTAAGGGTCTGACTCTTGATTTCGGCTCAGGTTGTGATCTCACAGTCTTCAGATTGAGCCCCTTGTTGGGCCCTGAGCTGGGCATGGAGCCTACTTAAGATTCTCTTTCTCTGTCTCCCTTTGACCTTCCCTCTTTCTCTCAAATAAGAAAAGAAAAATAAGTGTTCTTACAGCCAACTAAGGTAACATCAATTTAAGATAATGATAGCAGATTCTTAGGTGGAAAACAAACTAATGCAAATGACTATTAGCTCAATACTCACAAAATTGTAATAGTAATTTTTGTAATTTTTCAAATAGTTGTGACGTAGAGTTAAAGAATCTAATGTTTATATAGTACCTCTAGTGAAGTTTAAGTTCTTGGAAAAATTAAAATGGTTTGACAACGTGGCTTAAAAACAGCTATATTATCTTCTCTTTGATCTTTTACAGTGTGAAATATAGTGGTAGTGTAACATTCAGTTTTATGTAAGATCATGAAAATGCAAATCTATTTGTAACTAAAATGACATTTTAAAGATTTATCCCTTGTAAACCTGAGGCAATGCTGCATGTAGACTTAGTTATTGTATATAAACTAACTCAAAATGTGTATATCAATTTCTCAAACAGTTTCTGTGATTGTGGTGCTCTGTAATTATAAGCCCCAATGGATTTCAGTACTTTAGACCAATACTGAGTAAAGATAATAAATGAATCATTTTTGGTTACCCAAGTCTTTTGTTGACAATACAGCTCCTATGAAGATTATAATTCATAAGAAGGAAATTCTAATGTAACTAAGCCTAGTTTTATTTATATATGCTGTCTGTATAATTCTTATTGATGCTTCCATAACCCTCCCATTAAGATGAAAGCATAAGAGATTATTTTATATATTTCATACTGATGAAATTAATACACTGTCATCTGAATCCATCTATACACATTTGTTAAAATCTATTAACATAATTAAAAGATAATAAGAATGTTGAAAATCTATACCCAGAAGAAAAATTAACCTTGTATAACCAGTCTGCTCTTCAGAAGAAGCATTAAAAAGTGATTCTTTACATATGCCTAGATGCAAAACTACTTGCTGTGAGTGAGTTAACTCACTTCGCTTTGGCATGACCCAGAATAAGTTTTGATAAAAAGTTAGGTATTCTTGGAAAAACTAGATATCCTTATAATTTTTCTCACTTGTTTTGTGCTTATTTATTGTCCTTCTAAACCTAGTCTCTAATCGTTCCTCAAAATCATAACCCAATCACTTATGTGTACATATTTAGATAATAAACAGTGTTGTTTGACAACTCTTTTTATGTTTTATTTATTTTTGAGACAGAGAGAGAGACAGAGCATGAGAGGGCAAGGGGGAGAGAGAGAGAGAGAGAGAGACATAGAATCTGAAACAGCCTCCAGTCTCTGAGCTGTCAGCACAGAGCCCAATGTGGGGTTCAAGCCCACAAAACTGTGAGATCATGACTTGAGCCGAAGTCAGACATTTAACTGACTGAGCCACCCACATGCTTCTTGACAACACTTTTTTTTTTAATTTTTAAAAATGTTTTACTTCAGAGAGAAAGAGAAAGAGAGAGAGAGTATGTGAGCAGGGGAGGGTCAGAGAGAGGGTAAACACAGACTCTGAAGCAGGCTCCTGGCTCTGAGCTGTCAGCACACAGCCCAACCCGGGACTCGAACCGACAGACTGTGAGATCATAACCTGAGCTGAGGTCGGATGCTTAACTGGCTTAGCCACCCAAGTGCCCTGACAACTCTTTTTGATACTTAATACCCTCCTTAAATTTAGGCCCCAAGTTCAGAATAATAAAACAATTAGAGGCTTACACGAAAACCATGTTTAGTATTCCCAATATGGTCAACTAAGGAGCTCCAAGATTGATTCTCTCCCTTAGAAGAGGAGAATTAATAGAAATAAGTATGCATGTGTTATCTTCATCTCTTAATTAGCTTAATATTTCTGCAAAGGTTCTCCTATTTAAAAGAAGATAACATCTGCTAATTTTTAAAAATAGAGGCTAACTACCTCCTAGATGAATTGTGTACAGACACAATATTATTGATGAGAAAAGGTTTCAGAAGAATGTTTTTGTCCACATGTTTCATTATTGGTAGAAGTATATTCATGTTAATGTGCACAGTAACATTCTAATTTTCAATAAATTAATATTTAATAAGGTTTTAATCCTAGATTAAGCTATCTTCATTATTTTTGACAATTAAAACCTACTTTGCTGAGTGAATGGAAGACCATGGAGTTTTGTCAGTGTCGTACTGTCCATAATGTATTTTTAGCCTAAGGATAATCTTGACTTAATCCTTATGAAATAGTTATATGCCATATATCAAAAAAGAGGATAGCATTTGCCTCCATTCTGATATTGATTGCTGCAATAAATTATTTAGAACCACTCAATCTTACCAAAAACTTTTTTTTTTCTTTTTCCCTCATGTTAGCCTAAATCCCTCTTCTAAAAGCTACAGGAGAGTTAGGGAAAAGAGGGGAAAAGCAGTAAAAGAACAATTTCCAGTTACTTCCTCTGGAATGTTAGTAATGAAAGAAACACAATCATGAGTAGATCTTTCCCAGTGAAAGCTGACCTCAATATCCTAAACAGACTCCTTCAGGATAGTTTCCTGAATGGACTCAACACATCAGGTCCTCTTCTAGTCCATAGATGATGATGAAGTGAAAGAGCCGCTAGGTAACCAAAGATAATTGGAAAAGTATATATAATTATATATAATCGAGTGAAATTTGCAAAGAAAAATGTGGCTATTTACTAAAAATATTTTGAAACTCTTTGGACACTGTAAGCAAAAGCATTTCATCTTGAAATATGAACTGAATTAAAGTGGTTAAAGTTTATACTTTGCAGTTTAAAGTTGACCAAAGGTTTGTTCTAAACAATTCAAACTGAGTGCCCAGTTGGCTCAGTTGGTTGGACATCTGACTGCAGCTCAGGTCATGGTCTTGATGTTGGTGGGTTCAAGCCCAGTGTTGATTTTGTGCTGATAGCTCAGAGCCTGGAGCCTGCTTCAGATTCTGTGTCTCCTTCACTCTCTCTGCCCCTCCCTCACTCACACTCTGTCTTTAATTCTCAGCATAGCCTACCTCTTCAGTCTGACATGGGAGATGTTATAAATACATCACATACCATGTGATAGATGAATATTTATGAAAATCTTACATTAAATAGAGATAAGTCATGGGCCATGGAGCAATTTTAAAACTGTCCATCTTAGGGGTGCCTGGGTGGCTTAGTCGGTTAAGCGTCTGACTTTCGCTTAGGTCATGATCTCGCGGTTCGTGGGTTCGAGCCCCGCGTCGGGCCCTGTGCTGACTGCCAGCTCAGAGCCTGGAGCCTGTTTCAGTCTGTGACTCCCTCTCTCTCTGACTCTCCCCTGCTCATGCTGTCTCTCTCTCTCTCCTAGAAAAAAAAAACTGTCCATCTTGTGATAAACTAGGATATTCTTTGTTGTTTTTTTTTTGTTTTACTGTTTGTTTTTTAATCATAACCAGAAACTTCATATATGAATACTGAAATGTTAACCAAATGTATTCTAGTTTGAATTGAATTATGCATACTGCCAACTTTTTATTCCTATTTTTGAAATGCTTAAGATGGACTATGTAATATGGCAGGTAAAAAGAATCCTCAAAACTCCAAAACTGTCTCTGAATTTTTGTCAAGAAAATACTGTTATATTTGATTTTCTGTACCATTTCAAACTTTGAATTCATCAACCCCCTGAATCTCTATCCAGGGTCATATTCTCTTTATCCAGGGTTGAAAAAAACTTGAAATAAGTTGTTTAAATTACCTAATTTAAATCTCTTGATCTTTATCTGTTTATCCAAATAAAATGAGGAATAGCATCATGGACTTTGTTAAAAATTTGAATTTTAAATTGAATATCTTATGTATGCATGTTAGTAGATTGAGAAAGTGTAGAAGGAAGGCTTAAAGTCCAGCTGCCTGGATTTAATTGGAATTTTTTTGGAAGAGGTTAATTGGAATTTATTTCTTCTATGATTTATGTAAGTTACTTGCTTTCTGTGTGCTTTGGTTTATCTTCTTTAAAATAAAAGAATGGTATCCATCCAGTAAAGCCGACAGAGGATTATGGAGAGCATCCATAGTCCATGAGAAGCAAGTAAAACAATGTCTGATGTACAGTTGAGATCTGAGACCCAGTCAGCACCTTCCCTTCTAGGCTTCTGGGTAATTTACTGCCAGTGTCTTTTTAGATTAATTGGCATTCGTGCCATTCTGTATGTACTGAAAATAAAAACTTTAAGAACTGGCAGAATTTCCATGAAAAACAATGACTTTCAGTAAATTTTTTATACATCCTTGTAATAACCTCTAAGGCATAGGTAATAGTGGCCAGAAGCAAGGAAGGTGGAATCTCAATTTTTCTACAGAATAAAGAGAGGAATTCCTTTTGTGAAGAATCCACGAAGAAAAAAATCACCCCAATCCAGTAATGAGATAAACTGGAAAGAAAATACTTAGGTTTTAGAGAAAAACTTCTAAGCAAAATTGTGGGTACTAACCCTCAAAGAAGAAATGACCATTAAGAATTCCTGAGAGGAGGGACACTTGCGTGGCTCAGTTGGTTAAGCATCACAACTTTGGCTCAGGTCATGATCTCATGGTTGGTGAGTTCTAGCTCTGCATCAGGCTCTGTGCTGACAGCTTAGAGCTCAGACAGAGCCTGGAGCCTGCTTCAGATTCTGTGTCTCCCTCTCTCTGCCCCTTTCCTGCATGTGCTATTTCTCTCAAAAATAAGTAAATGTTAAATTAAAAAAAAAAGAATTCCCTAGAGCAAGATATGCCCTACAATATTTCAACAAATCTCTAATTTTCAATTGTCCTATGTTATGCTACGTATTAGATATGTTAGTCTGAATATGTGTCCTATGTTGTTTTACTCCTGTCACTTAACAGAATCTTCAGAAATGAGACTCCTGTTATTTACAATAAGTATAATTGTTTTGTTTTCTTTTTCACAATAAGTATATTTGAAAAAGAACTTGTATCAAGATTATATAAAGCATTCTTACAACATAATAAGTACATAGGTTTTACACTTAGTGGATTCTAAGCATTATCGTAGATGTTAAGGAACTTCCTGATTATCAGAATAAAAGAAAATATGATTAAGTGTATAAATGTACAACCCCTTATTACCCAAAATATTCTAAGAGGTAAGATGCAAAAATCATGAAAACAGGACAACAAATTGTGCTTTTCCCAAACTAATGGCCCTCTGTTCTCTCAGAACTCCTTCATCTTCTAAGTGTTTTTATCCTTGGTCAGTTCTTTGTCAAATATATTTAGTGTGAATACTGTGTCATGTTTCGTGCCTTGTTTTTTGTTTGCCCAATAGAAACTTCCAAACGCAAGTTTTTATTTTAGTTAATTGCCACTTATTTTTTACAGTACATCCCTTTTTTGTCTTAAGAAATTTTTACTTATTCTAAGTCACAAAGACTTTCTCCTTTGTTTTCTTCTAAAATCTTTATCACTTTAGCTCTTATAGTTAAGTCTGTAATTTAGTTTGCACTCATTTTTTATTATAAAATAAAATGAAACTCTGTACATTTTTGTTCATGTGTTAATCCAGAGTTGCCAGCATCATTTGTTGAATACACTTTCTCCTTTGATGTGTATATTACTTAAAAAACACATTGGGCTATCATAGATCTTTTTTTCCATATAATTTTAAGACCAGCTTTTCAGTTTCTAAACAGAAACTGACTGAATTTTTGTTTGAAGCCTTAACTTTTCTTTTCTTTTTTTTTTTTTTTACAAATAGTTTATTGTCAAATTAGTTTCCACATAACACCCAGTGCTCATCCCCACAAGTGTCCTCCTCCATGCCCACCCCTCCTCCCCCGCACATCCACCAGTCCTCAGTTTTTGTCAGCATTCAAGAGTCTCTCATGGTTTGCCTCTCTCCCTTTACCCCACCATTTCCACCCTTCTTCTCCCCCTTGGTCCTCTGTTAAGTTCCTCCTAATCCTCCTAGACATGCACACATATGATATTTGTCCTTCTCTGCCTGACTTATTTCGCTCAGCATCACACCCTCAAGGTCCATCCATGTTGCTACGCAGGGCCAGATTTCATTCTTTTTCATTGCCATGTAGTATTCCATGGTATAGATAAACCACATCTTCTTGATCCATTCGTCCGTTGATGGACACTAGGCTCTTTCCATGTTTTAGCTATTGTGGAGAGTGCTGCTATGAACATTGGGGTACATGTGCCCCTATGCATCAGCATTTCTGTATCCCTTGGGTAAATTCCTAGCAGTGCTATTGCTGGGTCATAGGGAGTTCTATTGTTAATTTCCTGAGGAACCTCCACACTGTTTTCCAGAGGGGCTGCACCAGTTTACATTCCCACCAACAGTGTAGGAGGGTGCCCGTTTCTCCACATCCTCGCCAGCATCTAGAGTTCTCTGATTGGCTCATTTTAGCCACTCTGACTGGCGTGAGGTGGTATCTCAGTGTGGTTTTGATTTGTATTTCCCTGATGAGGAGGATGCTGAGCATTGTTTCATGTGTCTGTTGGCCATCTGGATGTCCTCTTTGGAGAAGTGTCTGTTCATATCTTCTGCCCATTTCTTCACTGGGTTGTTTGTTTTTCGGGCGTGTAGTTTGGTGACTTCCTTGTAGATTCTGGATATTAACCCTTTATCTGATATGTCATTTGCAACTATCTTTTCCCATTCCGTTGGTTGCCTATTAATTTTCTGGGTTGTTTCCTTGGCTGTGCAGAAGCTTTTAATCTTGATGAGGTCCCAACAGTTTATTTTTGCTCTTAATTCCCTTGCTTTTGGGGATGTGTGAAGCAAGAAGTTGCTGCGGTGGAGGTCAAGAAGGTTGTTTCCTGCTTTCTCCTCTAGGGTGTTGATAGTTTCCTGTCTCACGTTCAGGTCCTTTATCCATTTTGAGTTTATTTTAGTGCATGGTGTGAGAAAATGATCTAGTTTCATTCTTCTGCATGTTGCTGTCCAGTTCTCCCAACACCGTCTGTTAAAAAGGCTGTCTTTTTTCCATTGGATATTCTTTCCTGCTTTGTCAAAGATTAGTTGGCTGTATACTTTTGGGTCCACTTCTGAGTTCTCAATTCTGTTCCATTGGTCTATGTGTCTGTTTTGTGCCAATACCATACTGTCTTGATGATGACAGCTTTGTAGTAGAGGCTAAAGTCTGGGATGGTTATCCCTCCCGTTTTGGTTTTATTTTTCAGGATTACTTTGGCTATTCGGGGTCTTTTTTGGTTCCATACAAATTTTGGGGGAGTTTGTTCTAGTTTTGAGAAGTATGCTGGTGCAATTTTGATTGGAATTGCATTGAATGTGTAGAGTGCCTTAGGTAATAATGACATCTTAACTATATTTATTCTTCCTATCCATGAGCATGGAATGTTTTTCCACTTCTTTGTGTCTTCTTCAATTTCCTTCATAAGTTTTCTATAGTTTTCATCATACAGATCTCCTGTATCCTTGGTTAGGTTTATTCCAAGGTATTTTATGGTTTTTTGTGCAATTGTGAATGGGATCAGTTTCTTGATTTCTCCTTCTGTTGCTTCATTGTTGGTGTATAAAAATGCAACCGATTTCTGTACGTTGATTTTGTACCCTACAACTTGGCTGAATTTTTGGATCAGTTCTAGTAGGCTTCTGGTGGAGTCTGTCGGGTTTTCTATGTAGAGTATCATGTCATCTGCGAAGAGGGAAAGTTTGACTTCCTCTTTGCCAATTCTGATGCCTTTGATTTCCTTTCGGTGTCTGATGTCTGATGCAAGGACTTCCAGCACTATGTTAAACAACAGTGGTGAGAGTGGGCATCCCTGTCGTGTTCCTGATCTCAGGGGGAAAGCTCTGAGTTTTCCCCCGTTGAGGATGATGTTAGCTGAAGGCTTCTCATAGATGGCTTTGATGATGTTTAAGTAGGTTCCTTCTATCCCAACTTTCTCGAAAGTCTTTATTAAGAAGGGATGCTGTATTTTGTCAAATGCTTTTTCTGCATCTATTGACAGGATCATATGGTTTTTTATCTTTTCTTTTATTGATATGATGTATCACATTGATTGATTTGCGAATGTTGAACCAGCCCTGTAACCCAGGAATGAATCCCACTTGATCTTAGTGGATGATTCCTTTTATATGCTGCTGGATTCGATTTGCAAGGATCTTGTTGAGAATTTTTGCATCCTTATTCATCAAGGATATTGGCCTGTAGTTCTCTTTTTTTGCTGGATCTCTGTCTGGCTTGGGAATCAGTGTGATGCTGGAAGCCTTAACTTTTCTAAAACTATAGCAGCACTCAGCTGTAGCTTTGATAATATTATACATTTATATTAACTGTTGAGAGTTTTGTTTTGTTATTTGGTTGTAGTTTGATACTCCTATTCCAATCCCAATGAGGCAGTTAATACAAGTTCCAGAACATTCTGGTGTGGCAATATTGTGCTACTAACCAGTTTGCTGGAGCTGTGAAAGAAGCTGAACATAAAAACAGTCAAAGAATGTGCTGCAATTAAAAAACTCTAAGGTATATATATATTACACTCACACACACACACACACACACACATGATTTGCTTTGATTTGCCTCCTGTGTGTGTGTGTATGCGGGTATACAAGCACGGCTGAGACAGGATGTAAATAAACTGTATTTAATATATAAAAAATACACATGTAATAGAGACCCATGGTTTTGATAATTATATGACCTTTTTTTCCTAAATGGAATATCCAGAAAGCATAAAGAAACCAGTGTCCAGAGGCACCTGGGTGGCTTGTTTGGTTGAGCATCTGACTCTTGTTTGTGGCTCAGGTCATGATCTCCTGATTTGTGAGTTCGAGCCCCACCAAAGGCTCTGCATTGAAGGTGCAGAGCCTGCTTGGAATTCTGTCTCTCTGCCTCTCCCCATGACAAACTCTAAACAAGCAAACAAACAAACAAACATTTTTAAAAAAGAGTATCAAATTGTACTGATCTGGATCTTGAGAGTTTTCTAGGAGGAAACATTGAGCATATCCATGTGAAGTTATAATACACAGGGATAATATGAGTAGGTAAGCATATATAGAACAAAAGCATAAGGGCAGATGTTACTAAATATTTTGTTTTGTGTACAACTTTGGGTGGCTAGAGAACCCCATGGACCCACTTAACAGAATAACTTAAATACATACATATTCCGTAGGATTACAAAAGGAAACAATTCTAAGTGGAAGGAATATATCTTCTAATGAACAAGGTACCAGTATTAATACTGTATAGTTTGTTGCCTATAATCATGTGAAATGTGAAGAAAATGCTTAATTTGTTACCGAACATAAAGTCATGATTTTTTTCTTCTCATATTTATGGACTCTCTGGATTTAATAGGTAAAGCTTTTGGTTGTTTATAGATCTCCAAAGAATAATAACTGAATCAGTGAAAAGAAAATGGCAATTATTACAACCAAGAGTAGTATCAGTGATTAGCACATTTTCCTAGGTAGGTTATTAACTATTTCATGATAATGTATATCGTCTGTGCTTAGCAAACAATCAACACATTTAAATGATCATATTCAGGTATATGTTGATGATTACTGATAAATATAAAGATACTGAAATTTGTAAAATCATTGAAGTTAAAAATCATGAAAAGTAAAGATTATGTCACTGTAAAGTCAAAATTTGGGTTTAAATAGTCTGAGACTTCCTCAGATACTCATTAGAACAGGAGTTGCAAAACACAAATAAGGAGATCTATTCCATGCTCTAATAGAGTTGATCATTTGAGGAAAAAAACTTTGATTTGATTCCTAGTTAATGTTCTCTTCCCTTGTTACCGTGTTTCTCACCTGAATGATTGTTAGTCTCTGTTGATGGAAGTGGCCAGGGACTGTCAGGGGACCTAGATGAGAGTAGAAGGTTCCAGAATACGTCATTAGGCTTGCCCACTCTAGGTGAGGGATAATCGTCCGGTAAACTGACAGTAGTTATTCAGTATATTGAGGAAGGTGTAATCTCCATGACAAATGGCCATTATCAGTTTTTATATTTCCAAAAGCTAAGTCTTTTGATTATTAGGAGAAGCTGGGTATCTCCCCAGATAGAAATTACCTAACAGGGAAGACAGAAGATGGTATATAAGCAATAAAAATCAAACTACTACTTAAATATTCATAAATATAGCTCTAGGGAGAGAATACTGATAGTAAAGAAAGATTACCTTCACTTATAAGTTACTAGGGTGGGAAATTACCATGTGCTAATTGCAGAATCCCTGAGCACTGAAGAATACCTAGATCTGGAGTATCATTTAGAAGGATGCCGAGTTCATCTAAAGCCCTCGAATGGTGTCCTGGAAAATGGAATGAAGAACAGATTCAATCTAGTGACCAGTGCAATAGCAAGGCAGTAATGTGATAAGTTCTCAGCAATCACAGGAAAGGAAATGACAAGGAAGAAAAATCATATATTCAAGCTTAAAGGTCAAGGATGCTTGGAAGATCCCCCTGTACCAAAATATTCTCCCTATTAGGTGTTCTGCTGGCTAAAATTCTAAAATCTCTTGCAAAAATGCAAATGGCAAAGTAATTTTACATAAAATATTGTTACTCTGTCATTAATACACACAACCATTGAGTGGGCTTTATTAAGTGCTTACTATGTATTTGCCACTGTCTCAGATCAATGGATTGAAACACAAAGACAAAGAGATAAAAGCAACTCAAAGTCCACAGGTAGTAAGTGTTAAAATGGAAGCACAATATACTGAAGATGCTGCACATAGATGCAAGCACCTTTCTGCTTGTACCAGCAGCAGTGGCCAAAGAAATTGCAACTTTGAGCTGAGACATGAAGGATGATTCCATTTTTCCCAAGTACCTAAGACCAGAGTTAACATTCTAGGCAAAAAAAATTGGAACAATACATACAAAGCATGGGAAATTAATGATTAAGGTATCATCATGCCTTACTGCCTCTTGGTATTACAGTATGCATGAACTGACTCTTCCTCTCTCACATTATTTCTACTGTGGTAGGATGAAAACAGGGGTATCTGTAATATTAAGAAACCTGGATGGAAGAAAAGCACATAACCAGAGGCATATTTCTTTATCTTCCAATTGTCATTTGATCTTTCCTTGCCTACAACGGGAAAAGATTGGTTTCAAACATGATTGGCCCATAATGGTAGGATAAACACTTAACTCTCAGATTCAAACATACATTTTACTTTAAATTTTTCAAAGTATTTTCTCAAACTGAACAGGTAACACAAAAATTAGTTGAACAGCTATTAGAACAACTTGGCAACATGGACACAACCAACTGTTCTCCAAGTAGAAGCAGTGCTTTCCTCCTATGTCACATAAATCAACTTGGGCTGCTCTTAAATTTGTAAAGGCAATAAGAAAGAAAAGATAAAGGCTGCTCATTAACAGCATATATGGCTTTTTGATCAAGATGGATCTTGTTGGTAATTCCATTTTCTGCTGAAGGCCTTGCTCGGCAGACTAATTGTTGGCTATAAAGGTTGTACTCATTATGCTACACTTATCAAACCCTGGGGAACAATGTTATTTTCATAGCCCCTATGCTGCCTCATACGGATTTTTTTAAAACAGCCCCATTGATTTGTACAGGTTTTGTAATTTGTATCTTTCCTTTTTATATTCTCCACCTCGCTAGATTCTTAATGTGTATTTTATGCCTCATTGTTTAGGCAAGTCACGATCCTGTGGACTGCTAGATGAGCTAAAGATGCTTAATTGTTGTCCTTGCTGAATTCTGCTGTGTGAGCCTCTTGTCTGAAGGTGATCACAGCATTGGAAAGCAGAGTACAAATTATATATAACTATAGTCAGTTGCTTCAAGAGGAAAGACGTCTGAACACTTGCACCCATAATATTGATGGAGCCCTTGCTCCTAAAGAGGTGGTGTTGTACCCATAAAAAACAGAGGATGAATTACATAAGCTATCATCCCTTGTGAGGGGAAAAAGATGAATTAGTTCATTTGTTGAGTGAAGAGAGGGTACACTCAATTTTTCATGTTATCTGAGACAAAGCTTTGTAGAATTGACCATGTGTAAACAAAGTGGTTTTTTACATACTGAGATGGCACATTCCTCCTCTTTGTAAGATCCAGTTTAAACAGGACATTGACAAATAATCTTAGGTTGATTATTCACCACAGGGATTATGAAAAAAGTAAGAAGCCAGTTTAAAAAGTACAATAGAAAAAATAATGACAAAAATAGAATAATTGTAGTAAGAATGCCCCCATGCATATACCTTGGTGTTCTCTTTGAGAGCATGCCTAGAAAAGCATGAACTTATTGCATTCACATGACTATGTGCATATATTAACTATATTTTAAAAAATCATGCTTTTATTTTTCCTCATTGAAATAAGTCTCTACTATTTACTTAAACTGAGATATTTGCTTGGTGAAAATGGCTCATAAATGTTTTATTTGGGCAGGCTATGTGGTCCAAATAGCTAAGACTTATTTTTCATTTTATTATAAATTAAAGGCAATTTCAAGTGAATTTTGGATAAATATGAAAGGAACAGATTTTACACCATCTTTTTAGAAAACAGGATTTTAAAAATAGCAATATGCTTAAAATAAATGCAAAATGAGTATTCTCAGATAAGACTACTAAATTGATAGGGTGTTGTATTTAAAAATCAGAAGAAAGGCAAATGACAATTTAAAAAATATTAGAACAATATGTAACTATGTTAATTTTTTATTCCCCAATTAGTACCAATTGAGTATAATTTCTGTTTAAAGATCACTTTTAATTTCCGTATTTTCTCATTTTAGGAGAGAGTTTAAAAATATAGTTTAACATATGGAGGCTTTGAGAGAAATTTTGATGTAAGCACTACCTCAGAAAGATTTGTGAAGCACACACTCTGAGGGAAAAAAAAAAAGATCATTCTGTTCCTACCTAAATGGTGATGAAACCCTGGATAAGTGGTGAGTCAGTGATTGATAAGTTGATGTTCCTCACTGCCTCCAGCTAGACAGCTTCCTATTCTGGTCTGACATGTAGCTTACAAAGTCAGGCTTCCAGAATGTTTCATCACCACATGACAGAAACAGAGACTTGGAATAATTCAATACTGTCATTCTTCTATTCACCTAACAAATATATATTGTACATCAGGCTACGTGCTGGGTCCTGGGAGTATAGAAATGGAAATATCTTGCCTTCAAGAAACTAGGTCTACTTGCGAATAAAACAAATATGAAACAATATATAAAACAATATAGCTTAAATTGACTGATGCCATAATTTGAGTATATGGGAGGAAGACATGGCTGAGAAGAGAGGTCGACTAAACGAGGTCCAGTCAGGAGACAAATACTACTCAGCTATTTTAACAGGGATATTTTAATAAAAATGGTTAACAGTGTTGGAGATTTGTTCTGGCAAACAGGAACATGACAGTATCACAGTGGTAGTAACTACAGAAAGCTTATGCTGAGCTAACAGAAAAGACGCTGAAGGTGCCTGGTGGATCAATTGGCTAGGCTTCAGATTCTTGATGTCAGCGCAGGTCATAATTTTACAGTTTGTGAGTTTGAGCACCACATCGGGGGCCATGCTGATAGTGCGGGGAACCTGCTTGAGACTCTCTCTCTCTCTCCCTCTCTCTCTCTCTGCCCCTCCCCAGCTCCTGCTTTCTCTCAAAATAGATACATAAACTTAAAAAAAAAAAAGAAGTTGAAATTATTACATTTTAAGGGCACAGAGGAGGGGCTTTGTGAAGTTAGAGCTCTAACTTCTCGGGAGGAGACAGTGCACACCTGGTGGACATCTGAGTCCCTCAGAGGACTGTCCTCATGGAACAGGGACCCAGGTCTTGAAAAATACTTCCAGCAGGATGTTTCTCATGTCTCCAAGCAGAAGACTGTTATAGGAGTGTTGGAAAAACTGGACACTGATTTCAAGTGCTATTTGTAAGTGAATGGCCACTTCCAAAGTCAAGGTACACTGCTGTGGTGATGGTGACAGGAACAAATAGTGAGCCAAACTGGAAGTAGGATAAGATGACCAAAACCCTTCTCTTTGCTCCAACTTCCTAGTCTTCATCTCTTGTCTCCAGGGAGGCAGCTAGCAAAACTGAAATAGGGTTTGCAGAGTCCTTGCTGAGCACAGGAGAGTGAGATTTAAGTAAAAACAAAACAAAAAACAATATTAACTAACACAAGTAAATGTAGAAACATGAAGGACAGTAAAATAAGCAAAACTTCTCACAAAAGGGGACCTTAAACTGAAGATGAAAGAGTGAGTAAGAATTTTCTAGGGTGGGCTACAAAACATAGTATGAGTCTGGCTAAAACATCATGGAGAGGGGTGATTCACAAGGAGGGAAAACAATGCATGATTCACCAGGAGTTACAGTGGCAAGCATGTATTTAAAGCATGTATTCAAAAGGAGATACAGATAAAACTGGTTGGGTTAATGAAAGGTGTCAGATTATAAAAAGCTGAGAACATCTGCAAGTAATTGGATAAATATTTACTTTGCAGCCATTGTAGTTTATAAAGGAAGCTAGTGCCCTGAGATAGACACTATTGCTTAAAGAAGTCTGAAGTGGTGACAGGATTCAGGATGGATGGGAAGAAAAAGGGGGAGAATGGTTTAGAGTCCAGCAAAAGACATACTCTCATAATATAGACTCATGGTGATGAGCATGGCAATAAGTCAATACTGACAAATTCTAGACAAGCTGTATAAAAAAGTTAGCCTGTGGAACTGCCTGGAAAGTGAAATCAAAGAGAACTGAAGACCTGTAACATATTTTAAAATGCAGCTTTTTTTCCTATCATAAAGGGAAGTCAAATGACTTTAGAACATAGCCCTTTATACACAGTCACCATTAATAATTGCACATTAATGATAATATAAGTTGTGGTTGGAGTAGAACCGAAGTTTTGAAATCTTAAAGGTATGTTTTTGCAAGTCTCAGAAGAAAAATGGTTCTTGGACACTTTTACAGGAAGACTTTTCAAGTCTCTGTTTAAGGCGTTTAGGTATCCTTTGGGCTACCAGAATTTGACTGAATATTGGGATTTTTTGAAAGGAAGCTTGCATCTTTGTTTTGTTCTATCTAAAACAAGAGCAAATATATTAGCTTTAACAGCTACAATGGGGAATGATCGAAGCAGGAGTACTGATGGACAGGCATACCTTACTTTATTGTGCTTTGCAGGTAGTGCATTTTTTACATATTGAAGGTTTGTGGCAACCCAAGTCAAGCAAGTCCATCGAGGCTCTTGTCCAACAGCATTGATTCACTCTGTGTCTCTGTGTCACATTTTAGTAATTCTCACAACATTTTGAACTTTTACATTTTTCTTATGGTGACTGTCATCAATGATCTTTGTAATTATTTTAGGATAATAAAACCTGCTCCCATTAAAAGACACAAATTTCATTGATAAATATTGTATGTGTTCTATCTAACTGCTCCATTGGCCAGCTTTGCCCCCATTGTTTTCTCTTCCTTAGGCCTCCCTATTCCCTGACATACAACAATATTGAAATTAAGTAAATTCATAACCCTACAGTGGCCTTTTATGTGTTCAAGAAAAATAAAGAGTTGTACATTTCTCACTTTAAATCAAAAGCTAGACATAATTAGGCTCAGTAAGGAAGACATGTCGAAAGCCAGCCCAGGTAGGATGAAAGAAGGACCTCTGGTACCAAACACTCAGCCAAGTTGTGAAAGAAAAGGAAAAGATCCTGAAGGAAATTCAATGTGCTGTTCCAGTGAACACGCAAATAGTAAGAACGCGTACCACCTGTATCGCTGATGGGGCAAAAGTTTCAGTGGTTTTTTTTTTTTCTTTTTTTATTTATTTCTAGGAGAGAGAGAGAGAGAGACAGCGTGAGTAGGGGAGGGTCAGAGAGAGAGGGAGATACAGACTCTGAAATAGGTTCCAGGCTCTGAGCTGGCAGTCAGCACAGAGCCCAACGCGGGGCTCGAACCCACGAACCGTGAGATCATGACCTGAGTGAAAGCCAGACACTTAACCGACTAAGCCACCCAGGCGCCCCAAAGTTTCAGTGGTTTTGATGAAAGATCAAACAAGCTACATTTCCTTAAGCCAAGCCCTAATCTAGAGCAAGGTTCTAACGCTCTTCAATTCTGTGAAGGCTGAGATTGGTAAAGACACTGCCAAATAAAAGTTGGAATCTAACAGAGGTTGTGTCATGAGGTTTAAAGGAAGAAGCCATGTCCATGATGTAAAAGTGCAAAGTGAGGCAGAAAGTGTTGATGTAAAAGCTGCAACAAGTTATCCAGAAGATCCAGCTAAGATCATTAATGAAGGTGGCTATACTAAGAAACAGATTTTCAATGCATATGAAATAGCATATTATTGGTGAAGATGCCAACTAGGACTTTCACGCTACAGAGAAGTCAATGTCTGATTTCAAAACATAGTCTGAGTCTCCTGTTGGGGCTAATGAAGCTGATCACTTTAAATTGAAGCCAGTGTTCATTTACTATTCCAAAAATCCTAAAGCCCTTAAAAATTGCACCAAATCTGCTCTATCTGCTCTATACATGGAACAACAAAGCCTGGATGATAGTACATCTGTTTATCACATGGTATATTGAATACTTTAAGCCAGCTGTTAAGAACAGCTCAGAAAAGAAAGATTGCTTTCAGATATTATTACTCAGAGGTGAGGGTAACACAAACTTGAAGGAAAGGCTCGGGGAGTCGGGGGCACCTAGCAACCAAAATGAAGGTGAAGATGCTGAGTCAAACCCAGACGACTATGTCTGTGAAACCAAGCTGGACTTACAAAGAGTTCCAAGAAACTATGATCCTACCTTTCATCTTTTGAGGTCCTCACCTTTTGAGGTCCCGCGAGAATATATAAGAGCTTTAAATGCTACCAATTTGGAACAGGTATTTGCAAAACCATTCCTTGCTTCCCTGGACAGTCACCGAGATGGAGTCAATTGATTGGCAAAGCACCCAAAGAGCCTGGCTACTGTCCTTTCCAGGGCATGTGATGAAGAGGTTAGAATTTGGAACTTGACTAAACGAAAATGTATCCATGTGATAAAAGCACATGAGGGTTTTGTACAAGGAATATGTACTTGGTTCTGTGGGACTTCTTTCTTTACTGTTGGTGATGACAAAACCATGAAGCAGTGGAAAATGGATGGACCAGGCTATGGAGAAGAAGAGAAACCATTGCATACAATATTAGGAAAGACAGTGTATACAGAGATTGATCATCACTGGAAAGAACCTGTTTTTGCCACATGTGGACAGCAAGTAGACATTTGGAATGAACAAAGAACAAGTCCTATATGTTCAATGACCTGGGGACTTGACAGTATAAGTAGTGTTAAATTTAACCCAACTGAGACATTTTTCTTGGGAAGTTGTGCTTCTGACAGGAATATAGTACTATATGACATGAGGCAAGCTACTCCCCTATAAAAGGTCATCTTAGATATGAGAACAAACACATTTTGTTGGGACCCTATGGAAGCTTTCATTTATGCTGTGACAAATAAGGATTACAACTTATATGCTTTTAATATATGTGCGCTGGACACTCCGGTAATGGTCCATATAGATCATGTATCTACGGTGCTTGATGTGGATTATTCTCCCACTGGGAAGGAGTTTATGCCTGCTAGTTTTGATAAATCTATTTGAATTTTTCCTTTGGACAAGAATAGAAGCAGGGAAGTCTATCACACAAAAAGAATGTGACATGTTATATGTGTAAAATGGACTTCTGACAGCAAATATATTATGTGCGGATCTGATGAAATGAACATTTGTCTGTGGAAAGCTAATACTTCTGAAAAGTTGGGTATCAAAGGAAAAAGCAGCTAAAGATTATAACCAAATATTGAAAGAGAAATTTCAACATCATCCTCGTGTAAAATGTATTACTCGTCACCAACATCTACCAAAATCCATCTACAGCCAGATTCAGGAACAGCACATCATGAAAGAAGCTCGTCAATGAAAGGAAGTGAAATGTCTCAAACATAGCAAGCCTGGATCTGTGTCAATTGTGTCAGAGAAGAAGAAACATGTAGTGGCTGTTGTGAAATAATACTTGGTATTCTTACCAATCCTGATATGTGATGATTTGTTACACTTTGATTTGCAAACTCTGTAAATAAAAATACTGGCTCTAGAATAATAACAAACGGTTCAGTTATATGTAGAAGTTGTAAAAACTACCTGGTTGATAAGACTGTCCAACATTCTTATTTTGTTGAAGAATACAGTATTTGTAAACTAAATTATTCCTTTTAGAAAATGCAGATATACTTTCACTTTGATCTATTATTATAGATATACTATACATTTGAATTTACATTCAATACCAAACATCTCTTTTGTTACCTTTAATATTGCTTTGGATAATTAGTGCAGTGATTCTTTCTATGATTACATATAACATGTCAGAACTTTGCAGTTCAAGTAATTTTCTGTGTTTTATTTGTATTTGGCTTTTGAGACTTTAAAGATGACAACTTGAATTTATATAACTTTTATAAATAATAATTATAATTCATGGTTAAGTCAAGATAATAAAACATCCTTTATCTCAGTATTATAAAAAAGCATTACTATTCATTGACAATGCACCCAGTTACCCAAGAGCTGTGATGGAGATACACAAGATGAATGTGGTTTTTATGCTCGCTAACACAACAACCATTCTGCAGTCCACAGATCAGGGAGTCATCTCTACTTGCAAGTCTTATTATTTAAAGAGTATGTTTTATAAATCTGTAACTGAAATAGATTCCTTTGATGGATCTAGGCAGAGTAAATTGAAAATCTTTGGGAAAGGATTCATTATTCTATTTGTCATTAAGAATATCTGTGATTCATGGGAAGATGCCAAAATATCAGTATGAATAGGAGTTTAGAAGAAGTTGATTCTAATCCTCATGGATGACTGTGAGGTGTTCAAATTCAGTGTTCAGTGTAGGAAGTAAGTACAGATGTGGTGGAAATAGTATGAGAATTAAAATTAGACTTTGAGCCTGAAAATGTGACTGAAATGATGCAATCTCATGATAAAACTTGATTGGATCAGGAGTTGCTTTTTACGGATGAGCAATGAAAGTGGTTTTGAGATGGAATCTATTGAAGAGAATGCTGTGAAGATACTTGAAATGACAACACAGGATTTAGAATATTACATAAATTCAGTTCATAAACCAGCAGCAGGTTTTGAGAGGATTGATTTAAAATTTTTTTAATGTTTTTCCTTATTTATTTCTAAGAGAGAGAGAGAGACAGCGTGAGCAGGGGAGGGTCAGAGAGAGAGGGAGTCACAGACTGAAACAGGCTCCAGGCTCTGAGCTGGCAGTCAGCACAGAGCCCGACGCGGGGCTCGAACCCACGAACCGTGAGATCATGACCTAAGCGAAAGTCGGACGCTTAACCGACTAAGCCACCCAGGCGCCCCTGATTTCAATTTTTAAAGGAAGTTCTACTATAGCTAAAATGCTATCAAACAGCATTGCATGCAACCAAGAAATCCGTCATGAAAGGAAAAGTCCATTGATACAGCAAACCTTATTGTTGTCCTATGTTAAGAAAATACCACAGCCACCCCAATCTTCAACAACCACCATCCTTATCAGTCAGCAGCCATCAACATCAAAGCAAGTTCCCCTCTACCCCCGACCCCCCCACCCGCTCAGCAGCAAAAAGATTAGGACTCAGTGAAAGTTCAGATGATAGTTAACATCTTTTGCAATAAAGTAATTTTCAATTAAAGTATATGTATACATAGTTTTTAAGACATAACACTATTGCACACTTAGTAGACTATAGTATAGGATAAATAAAACTTTTATACACATTGGGACACCAAAAAATTTATTTAACTTGCATTATACTTTGAATTGTCTGGAAGGAAACCAACAATATCTCTGAGCTATCCCTGCAATAATTAAGGCTTTTTGTCCATTGGTTGCATTGGATTTTTGTCCATACTTTATCTGTCCCTACTGCATAGTCACATAGGGGCTCCCATTCATCCATTCTCCCAGAGAAATACCTGATAAGGATCTTTGTCCAGATCTCTGCTTGTTGGAAAATATGATGATCTATTTTCTAAGTATGGTGAAGCATTTTAGCTGGAACAGTTTTAAAGTTTTGTAGAATTGGACATTGACATTCAAATAATCCAGTGTACCTAGCCACAAAAGTTTTTCACCACTGTAATGCGGTTGCTTTTCTAAACCCTACATAGCATTTCAGAGCTGAATAAGGTTTACAAATGATTTATATATGAGGAAATAGAAGAAAAGGATAGCATTCTCTGTAATCTTGGAGACTGAAGCAAAATATGACTATTCTGGGTCCTTTGGACTTGACTCTATCATGGTCAAGCTAACTTGTGTTCACTTAGGCAAAGAATTGTAAAAGTAAAAATTATTGTGAAAAAAAATTAACCTGACATTCAAATTTGCTCATGAAAATAAACAACTTCTTGTGTAGTGAATCATTGTGTCTACAAGTGATTATTTTAAATTTAAGATTAATGAACAAATCGTTATTTGCAGGGTAAAAGTGTAGATTATTATAATCATCAGCAATGAAGTGACCGCTTGGTAAGAATAGGTCACTCAAATGGATATCTTGAAAGACAGCACATAAAAAAAAAATCAGACTGTTGGGAGACACCATCCCAAGAAGAGAAGAATAAAATGGTAGAAAAATAAGTTACAGATATGAGAACATTTCAAAGAGCTGCATGATATGGAGCCAGATGAGGGCAGCATTTCAAAAGAAGAAAGGTGGTCCAATTTTTACGATTGTGAACAACACATTGAAGAATATGTAGTCTAAGAGTATGCGCTCTGTTTTGTCTAGAAGATGATAACACAACCTTTGAAATACTGATTTCTGTAGAATGGAAGGATGAGAATCAAAAGTGCAAAGTATTAAGTACAAGAATTATTGGGGAAAAATGCCAGTTTTAACAGTCAAAAGAAACAAACTGTGGCAATGCTCAACAAAGTTGTTTTTGAGATCAGAAGGCATTATAGCTAATTCTAAGAGTTTAGAATGGGCCTTTGTTCTTGATAATCTAGAAATTCTATACATTTAGATAAACATTAGCACCTTTTTTATTTCAGATTTTTAAGTTCTAGCTAGCTAATATATAGTGTAATTGGTTTCAGTAGTAGAATTTAGTGATTCATCACTTATTTGTAACACCCAGTGCTCATCACAACAAGCATCTTCCTCAATATTCATCACCTATTTAGTTCATCTCCCCCACTTCCCTACCAGTAACCCTCAGTTTGTTCTCTGCAGTTAATAGTCTCTTATGGTTTGCCTTTCTGTCTCTCTTTTTTTTATTCCTTCTGCTTTGTTCACCTGAATGTTTTTCCTAAAATTTCACAAAGAGTGAAGTCATATGGTATTTATCTTTCTCTTACTGACTTACTTCACTAAGCATAATACTCTCTAGCTCCACTCACATCATTGTAAATGACAAGATGTCATTCTTTTTGATGGCTGTATGTTCCATTGTATATGTGTACCACATCTTCTTTATTCATCAGCTGATGGACATTTGGGATCTTTCCATAATTACACTCATGTTGATGGTACTGCTCTAAACATTGGGTGCATGTACACTTTCAAATCCATATTTTTATGACCTTTGCATAAATACCTAGCTATGCAGTTGCTGGGTCACAGGGTAGTTCTATTTTTATCTTTTTGAGGGACCTCCATGCTGTTTTTCAGAGTGGCTGTACCAGTTTGCATTCCCACCAAAAGTAAGAGGGTTTCCCTTTCTTCACATCCTTGCCCACATCTGTTGTGTCCTGTGTTGTTAATTTTAGCCATTCTGACAGGTAGGAGGTAGTATCTCTTTGTGGTTTTGATTTGTATTTCCCTGATGATGAGTGATGTTGAGCATCTAAAAAAACACTAGAATCTACTCTTCACAGAACTTATGTACCCAATAGCCCTGTAATAAACACTTTGCATGTATTATCACATTTACGTTTCAACTTTCAAGATAGAAATTATGCTCATTTAACAGACCCAGAGACAAGCTTTAAGATAGGAAGTAGTATCATGGAAGTCACAAATGTAGCTTATATTTAATCACTAACTGTACTTCTGTATTTGTCTCTTTTCTCCCTTTTATACAGTTTACTTTTTGTTGATTTTGAAGCTCTTTAATCAGACATACACACATTTATAATTATTATATGTTCCTGAAAGATATACCTTTATTTATTATACATTATCTTCTATTTCTGATAAGACTTGTTATTTTAAGACAAAGCAGTCTTGTGTTACTTAATAAATATTTTTTTCATCCTTTCCTTTTCAAACCTAAGTGTATGTTTATATTTGAAAATAATCTCTTTTAGACTATACATAGTCAAGAGTGCCTATTTTTCCAGTGTGAGGAGATTTGCTTTTGTTTTTTTCTACCAAAATTCTTTGTTTGTTCAAGAACTGTATTGTGGGGTGCCTGGGTGGCTTAGAGAGTTAAGCATCCAACTCTTGGTTTCACCTTAGGCCATAATTTCACAATTCAGGATTTTGACTCCTGCATTGATTCTTGGGATTCTCTGTCTCCCCTCCTCTCCAACCCCTACTCATATTTTCTCTCTTTCCCTCAAAATAAATAAATAAACTAAAAAAAAAAAAGAACTATGTTCCAAGAATAATTACTTTTAATAGGAATATTTAGTTAATTTACATTCAGTGGAATTACTGCTGTAATTGCATTTGGAGACTCCATTGTTTAATTTTTCTCATTGGAACTATTTAAATTTCATGCTTCTTTATGAATTAATCAAAAATTTTGGTATTTTTAATTCCTCTTGGTGCTTATATCCATCTATTTTTGCTGTTGTTAATGCAGGAATTACAGTACTTTGTCTCTAATCAAAATCTACATGGAGGTGATATCACACTTCATGTAAAATATAAGAACCTTGAGCAATTCTCTTTATTCTCACACTCTTGGTAACATTATTTCCATATATTTTTCTTCTACATATGTTAAAACCTCACAAGTAGATATTTTTTTGCATTAAATGTCAATAAATGAAGAGAAGAAAATATTTATATGCTCTTTAATCAAGTAGATTTTCCTTCTAGTGTTACTCTTCCTGCCCTGTAAATGCATGTTTACCTTCACTTAAACTACTGTCATTTCTGTTTAGCCCGAAGAAATCCCTCCATATTTTTATAAAGTTCAGATACAGTAGTCATTGAATCTCTCATCTTTTGTTGATCTGAAGAAGAATTTTGCTTTCATATTTGAATATTTTCATTGGATATTGAATACAGCTAGTACTCACTTTACATGATTTCAGTATGCTTGAGTTTCCATTACAGTGGTTAAATAATATCAATCCCCCACAACATGGTTCAAATTTCAATTATTTTTAAAAACATTTTTTTAATGTTTTATTTATTTCTAGGAGAGAGAGAGAGAGAGAGCATGGGGAGGGGAGGGTCAGAGAGAGAGGGAGTCACAGACTCTGAAACAGGCTCCAGGCTCTGAGCTGCCAGTCAGCACAGAGCACTACTCGGGGCTCGAACCCACGAACCGCGAACCCGCGAAAGTCGGACGCTTAACCGACTAAGCCACCCAGGCGCCCCGGTTCAAATTTCAATTAACACAGTTTATTAGCAGTGATAATTGCATAGAGTACAATACAGCACATAAAGTGCTGCTGTCTCTTCAGTCCACAAATCACCAAGTAAGTCACAGATCTGTATGATTAGCAACCAGTCACAGCACTTCTTTCAAAGTCATTCAATGACTGATTACTGCATCTCTGTTATTCACTGCAAGTACTGGGCAGGGAAGAGGGTGAGGGTGAAGCAAGTCAATTTCTTGTTCCTCACTGGTTTTCTAAAACATTAAACAAAAATGGGTAATCAAGAAAGGGAATTGGTCAACAAAGATGAAAATGCAGTAAAGAAACAAAAAGGTGCTGGACATGAAATTAGAACTGAGCATAAATGGCATTACAGAAGAAGTCCCTATCAGAAGGTTGACTCTACTGTCAGCGAGAGACTCTAGATAAGCATCCAAGAACATACTCGTTCTCAATTTGCAGATATCGTACCATCAAAACTGAACCATTAACCTGTGAAAAGGTAGGATAAATCTAAAGTTGGGTTTTTGATCACCCCAATGTAAAGAACCTTATCTAATAATTTTATAAAAGCTATAGAAACCATTTTCAGAAAAATGAACATTAATGTAATCTACTTACAGCTTCAGAGGCCCACACAAACCTCAGTTAAAAAATAAAATAAATACCCAGTGCAGAAACTGATTTTTCCCATCTTTCTCATGCAAACTATTTATCCTCTATTTTTAAAACTGAACCTACTTCAAAGTAAATACACGTAAACTCCATAAAAAAAAAACCCAAAACTAATTTTTTAAAAATTGTGAACCAATGTGGAAAATTCACACACAAAAAAGTGATTAAATACATAACTGGCGTGAATATAATATTTGAGTTGCTAAACATACAGCTTTCAGAAGTGCAAATTTCAACCTCTTCAAGGAACTCTAGGGTTAGCATGAAGTTACCTCTCTTTCGGAAGTTCTGTGTGAATGTTTCCGCAAACACTGGTCCTTTCAACCTTTTAAACTGTGTATTTTATGTGTTTTAAACAGTAGGATTCCTGGTTCTGTTTTAACTGAATAAGGGTTATCGTTTACTTAAAAAAAAAAAAAAAAAAGAACTGACTTGCAGAAATAGTGCAATTTCTAAACAACTGGTTCCTAGTGTTAACATTAGGCACCATCACAACGTGATGTGTTTGACTGTGATTATGAAATGGCTCCATTAAATTGCATCCCTGCACTACCCCCCACTGACATTGGGAAGAGCCCATGGACTACGATGATTTATGCTTCTTCTTAAACTGATAAACTCTGAGAGCTCATTCATTTCCAATTAGTCTCTAAAGAAATCACTAAGGTTCTCCTTAAATAACCAGAAATAACAAGAATGTGCTCAGCAATTGAGTCTCAGGACTGCACTGTCTTATCAGTTCTTAACTTACCTGACCAAATAAAATATGTTCTCTCTCCAGGACATGCCTGCCATTAACCACCAACTATAATGCTGTTGACAATGATCACGAAGCATAGTATTTGTACACTAATGTGATCTGAAAGTCTTATTTCATTATATGATTTCTATCGTACTGAATTAGCATCATAGCACAACTTAGCTGTTGTTTACCCTAATAAGGAAGGAATTGTTGTAATTGCTCTCCTCTTTATATTTATGAAATACAGATATAATTTGAGATAGCAGATTAACTGCTATAAAATGGCTAATAGAGGAAGTTTCACAGAATAATCTCCCACAAGCATATTTATTTTTTCTTTGTATGTGTATATAACCTTTACATCCTTATCTCTACATGATCTCTGTGTATTCTTATATCACATCATTATTGGATGTATATTTCTCTATGTAATATGTATATAATATAAATAAAACAGCTTCTATATATAATTTCTATTTATCATATATAATATAGACATATTTATATACCTTCTTATTGCATTGAATAGATATATTTATATAAGTGTGCACATATATTTTACATATATGTGCATATATACACACATATATATTTTATATAAATATATATTTTATATGTATATTATATATACTTATATATAAAATATAAACCCTCCTCTATGATTCAAGGAGATTTCAAGTAGGTTTGGCCGTGTTAATAAAATATATATATAACAGTCAATTTTGCAATTATATAGTTTAGATTTTTCTTTTTCTTTTAAAAAAAGTCACATTTTAAAAGTACTATATTCATAAAGTCTATTTAAGACCTATCTGTGATCTTTAAAAAACCATTTCAACTTATGAATCATATTTATCACTTAACCTACCACCCAACAGCTTCTGAGAGGCACAATTTGATGGTCCTGTTTTCCTGATTTTTATATTTCCTTGAATTTTTTGGATTGTAAAGTCTTGTGTATCATTTAATCATGGTTTCTTTTGTTAACTCGGATAAGCACGGAAGTTCCTTATTGTTATAGTAACTTGTGTAATTAACTAAAAGCACCACATGCTTCGGATAGGCTATCTTAAGTTAAATATTTTCTTCACCTGTGTGAAGCTGTGTCTTTGTCACATCTCTTCACATAAATTACTGTTTTTTTCTTGTTTCAGCACTACCACTGGAGTATGGAATGATACAGGCTAACCACAGAGAAAAGCTAATTGTAGTAGTTGGGTAGAAAATGGGGGAGGTGGTAAACTAACATCATTGCATCGGTTTTCTTAGGTAAATGTTTTCCTTAGGAAACATATAGCCTCAATGGTTCAAAAAAGATAGAGCTGACAGCTAGCAAATATTAATTTGTTACTGTCAAGGGACATGTTCACATTCATGTATATTCAAAGAACTGTCCTGTGATTTGTGCAATGTTAATTTTTTTATGTCTTCCTTTAGATGAGCAATGCAACAGAATTCATTTCCTTAAGTAGGCTTGGTCTTTCTAAACTGTCGTGAGTTCCATCCTGATTTCTTCTGCTTGCAGTTGTAGCTAGATATTTAATATTCTTCTTTACTTTAAAAATAGAAAGAGGGTATCTCCACTAGTTCTTCAGTTCTCTAGGAAAAGTTGCTAATTTTGGAAGGTCACCTGTGCATAGATGTTCCATCTCATTTTGGATAAACAAAAAGATAAGGTTATTGATTATATTAATTAGTCCATTAGTCATAGCTAATGACCATGGTACAGTGAACAAAAATTAATCTATAGTAGTGGAACCAAAGACACAAGAAATTGTAATGTAAAATGATGCCTCCTGGAAAGAAAGCCAATGGCGACTGTAAGAAACACTGAGGGAAAGTGACAGGCAATAAAAAGAGAGGGGCGCCTGGGTGGCCCAGTCAGGTAAGCGGATAATTTAAGCTCAGGTCTTGATCTTGCTGTCCATGTGTTTGAGCCTTGCATGGTGTTCTGTGCTGACAGCTCAGAGCCTGGAGCCTGTTTTGTATTCACTCTCTCTGTTTCTCTCTCTCTCTGTCTGTCTGTCTCTCTCTCCCCTACTTGAGTTCTGTCTTTGTCTCTGAAAATTAAATAAACAAAAAAAATTTTTTTTAAAATAAAAAAGAATTATATCCTTCCTTCTTTATCTTTACTGATGCCTAGAATATCCAAAAAATATGTTCAGCAAAGAGTAAGGCTCATAATATTCAAGAACTTTTTTCTTTTTCTCTTCTAAAACCTCTTTTTTTCCCATTATTTCCTCAAGTGATTGATACTTGATATTCTGTGGGACTCTTTTTTTTTTTTAATGTTTTATTTATTTCTAGGAGAGACACAGAGAGAGAGACAGCATGAGCAGGAGAGGGTCAGAGAGAGAGGGAGTCACAGACTGAAACAGGCTCCAGGCTCTGAGCTGGCAGTCAGCACAGAACCTGACGCGGGGCTCGAACCCACGAACCGTGAGATCATGACCTAAGCAAAAGTCGGATGCTTAACCAACTAAGCCACCCAAGCGCCCCATGTGGGACTCTTATGCATAAATTACGGTACTAAGATTTCCTGTCTTATGTATCATATAATTAAAATAACTTTAAATATCTCCAATATATTTCTTGTTAAATATTTATCATATGTCTATATAAAAATAAATTATATAATTCTTAAACAGTATATAAACAATTATTATTTATATTCATACAGTTATAATTAAAAGATAGATAAAATAAAACCAGTAGTTTACTAGAATCTTAGAGTAAGTAATATATCTTAGTCTCGTTTACATTTAAGAAAACTGAAGTTCAGAGAAAGTGACTTGCCCAATATAATACAACCTCTAAGACATAAAGATGAGATTCAAACTCAGATCTACATGATTTGGTTTTCTATTTTTAACCATTATTCTTACGGAACTCTTTAAAGTGGTCTTCATTAAATAATGTCTTTTTTCTCTCACCTAATTTTGAATATATTGAGAATAAAAGATGATGATTAGCATATTACCTTTATCGCAAAAACAGGCGAGGTTAGAAGATACAGCTTACTATGGGAGCCACTATACCTGCTCACTTCACCGTAGTGTCAGGTTCACTGAAATGTCACTCACAGGCAATGCAGGACAAGGGCGAAACCTCTCCATACTCCACTGGCAAGGTGGAAATGCCCCCTGGAGGAGCAGGAAAGATACCACTGTTACCAAGGCAAATAAAAGATTTAACTGAGTAAGATCCTCCTCAGGGACAGAACATGTTGGGGAAAGCCCTGGGGGTGAATATGAAAAAGCTCTCGTGATGGAAAACCGTCATGAGCAAAAGCCGTCCCATCTAACAGTTTTCTCCCAGGAGTGTGACTGGAAAAAATCTGTTTTTTTATTGAGGAAAATATTTATTCCACAAACCTTTGTGAAAGGATACTCTCTACAAAAGGAATATTCTTAACTCTAAGGAGTTAAGTTTTTTGTTATTTATTTTTTATATTTTTATTTATTTCTAGGATAGAAAGAGACAGCATGAGCAGGAGAGGGTCAGAGAGAGAGGGAGTCAAAGACTGAAACAGGCTCCAGGCTCTGAGCTGGCAGTCAGCACAGAGCCCGACGCAGGACTCAAACCCACGAACCGTGAGATCCTGACCTAAGCGAAAGTCGGACGCTTAACCGACTAAGCCACCCAGGTGCCCCAGGAGTTAAGTCTTTTGAACTGATGGTCTTCGTAGAAATATTGAGGAATAAAATCAAATTTTTCTTTCCCTAAAAATACGTAAACATAATAAAAAGAAAACAAACCAAATTACTTACTTATAGGAGTACATTTTATAAGCTATGTGTTAGATTTTTATAGTTGTTCAGATAAAATGAAATTACTTTCTTTTTAAAAATCATAGAAACATTAAAACGAATGAACCAGTGCCACCTTTTTCAGAGAAAATATAAATTTCTTACTTACTATTGTCTTAAAATTTATATTAACATTAATTTGTATAAATATTAGGAATATGAATGAATCTATGGCTGTTTATTGGTTTCAATATTGCTATTAATATTATTTTTCCTTTGTTAACACCAATAATTTGAATATTTCCACACACACGACAATTTAGATATTTATCATATTTAACATTTTCTTGTAGACATTTTAAGTTTCATTTTGTCCACATTTTCAACTTTAGTTCCTCTAAAAATGAGAAAAATAAAGAACATAAAAGTAGAAATGTCATAAAGCATAATAACATTCAAATTATATTTACTATTATTCAAAAGTATCCTTTGGAGCTATCAAAGCTTTAAAATAACTTTTTGTGAAAAACAATTTGCATTTTTTGTTTCTTTTCCAAGTATTTTGGAGAAAATAGGTTGTTCAGTAAGCTATGTATTATTGAATACATATCAATAATTTTAATGAACATTGCTTGTTAAAAGAAATTGTTTGAATATATTATTAATGCACAATAATAAGTCTAATATTATTTAAACTTTATACAAATTATTTTAAAAATTCCCAATTTTGGGGCACCTGGGTGGCTGTCGGTTGAGAATCCAACTCTTGTTTAATTCGGGCCCTTGGTCCCAGGGTCATGAGTTTGAGTCACATCAGGCTCTGCACTGAGCATGGGGCCCACTTAGGATTTTTTCTCTCTCCTTCTTCCTCTTCCCTCCACTCATATTTTCTTTCTCTCTCCATGAAATAAAAAAATCCAATATTCTGTTCATTCTATCTATATACATATAGTAATTTATGACACCTAAAAAAATGAAAAATTCATTGTCAAAAAACAAAAACATACTTTTTTCAAATACTTTTTCTATAACTTTATCATTAAAAATTAACAGTATTATTTATTATTTTAGAGGGTAAAGATTATGCTGACTTTTGCTTTTGGCCATGATATACTAATACAAACTGATTTACTCACCTTAAACAACTAGATCAATGAAAAGATATTTGGTGCAATTATTTTCAGACATTGGACAATAGGCAGTGCTAGACATCATCTGTAAGACAGAGGCAACAAAGGCATGACTTACAGTACAGAGGCATCTTTCACCCATAGAATAGTGCCAGGATCCCACAGCAGTGCTGCTGAGTTGTGAAAACATACAGAGATGAAGGTCAGGAAGTGTGAGGTAGCAACATTGTGATGAATAGTTTCAGGAAGGAGAAAGGTCTGTGGAAAAAAGAGTGGTAGAAATCTGCATTAAGGTGTCCTTGAGTCTTGGCTGAAAGTGTGTTAATACAGAGACTTTTAATCATACAATTTCTGCCATGTGAAATTCAATCTCAACCTCAGTCTTCCCTACCTCGGGCTCAATCACAAAAATATCTATCCCAGATGGAAAAATCCCAGGTTGTTGTTCATGAGGGTCCACTCAAAAGGTTGGCATTTATGGGGTAACTCAAAGATAGTATAGCTGTTGAGAACTACTTTTCCATAGAAAAAGTTGATATCCTTATCATGCAAATAATGTGAATATACTCTGCCTCTATAACTTCTCCTAGCTCAACCATCACTCCCCAACCTCTGCGTCCTCATAGCAACAGGCAAATTCAGGGTCAGTATGCAGTAAATTAGAGACAAGAGATGACGGTACTTTTCTCGTGGGAGGATAAAATTCTAGCATGTTCATAATCATTCAAAAATGAGTTGAAGGAGAACTAACTTGGCAAATTCAACAGAGGTAAAAAAAAAAAAAAGAGAATATTAACTTCACTCATATTCTTATCTAGCAGGGAATTTATCTATAGGTTGATCCAGATACAAATTAGGCACACTATGAGTCAGGAAGTATGTTAATACTGGGAATACCAAGATGAACATGTGGTACATTATCTAATTATTCCAGTCTCAAGATACCAGGGAATTCTAGAGATAGGTGTTTGTCCTATTGTGTTGGGAGCACAGATGGGGAGAAATTTGACTGGCTTTTTGGTGTAAGTCTTAAGCTCATAGAAGAGGTTATTTATTAGAACAAAGACTGGTGAGTCATTAGTATATGAAAAATGTGTATTAAACAGTGCCATAATAGTGAATGAGATTTTCCCATAAAGAATGAACCCTTTGGCAAAAACTGTGAGCTCAGTATAGAGTCCAATATATTATCTATGTGTAAATGTTGGTCAGAAGTAACAAAGTTTAAAGAAGAAAAAGTTGTATATAAATGCTGTATAGATCAGTAAGATACAACTTGATGAAGTTGTAGGTGGCCAGGATTGAATATTTGCCTTGTACTGTTAACATTTGGAGTCCCCTTGTCACACAGGAATATGTCAACAAAAATAATGATATCATCCCCCCATTTTCCTAGATATTCCTATTGTTATCATGTTGATATTAGCGATTTGTTTGATTCTAACTTGTTTACGTTGTGGATTGATTCAACTCAACACAAGATCTGTGTTCATATAATTAGCTATGGTTCTCCTACAGTGTTATGAAACATTTTTGAATATGAAGGCGAAGTCATTTATACCATGAATCATTCTATAGTGACTATTCTGAGTACTGATAGACTGCTGAGCATGCATGTACATCATACCTTAATTGGAGAAAAATCTTTATTTCATCCATCTTTAATAATGTTTTATGTATTGGTTTTATCAAATTTCTTCATATTTATTGTCCTGAATGCCACATTTAACAAAGATCCAGTAAGGTACAGAAAAAAATAGGTTAGTTGGATTTGGTAATAAAGACATGATTTCTGACAAGCCAACAAAATAGTTCTGTTAGCAAATAAAAGTGGAAACGATTTGTTTTCTCCCACCTAATGGCAGTGCTTATATACTATGTAGAAAGTAAAAGTAATTAAACATTTATTAGTAAACAATTTTAAATGCCATAAATTTCTGTTTAAAAATAATAACTCAGCAGATTTCCTTCTCTAATGCCAAAATGGCCAATTCATTTAAATTAAAAAGATACAATCTCAGTCTTTGAGAGACAAAGATCTGGATACTTTCTGGATAACTAGAAAAAGAACAGTTAAGTGAATTGTTAGAAAACATAATGACTACCCTGAATAGATGTCTCAAATTGAAATATGATGGAACAATCCAATAATCTTAAATCATAGGGCTAATTTTCCTATAATTTATGGCATCTGTATTTTTACCTATCCAATTATATCATATATGGAATATTTTAGATATACAGGAAAGAATAGATGATAAGTAGGTATATATAGATATCACAGTGCTGTAAAAAATGTAGCCACAATTTTTGACACTTTATTTAAATGGTGGGGAAAACTATGAAAAAAAAAACCAGATGATATATGTCTTCCTCAATCTCCTCTTTATTTTCTCCTGTGAGAGTTGTTTCCATGCATATTTACTACACATTTATGTACCCCTATATATTAAACTGAAAAGTTTTCTGGTATCCAAAATTTAAATATGTGGCATTATACAATAATTACTTTTATAATTACTACTACATTTTGAGTATATCCATGGTAGATGGTTGCTGTAACTCATTAAGTTAAAATTATTTTTTTACATTTCTACTTTTTTATGTACAGACATAAAGACTATTCCCAGTATTTATTCTAAAAACAATAGTTCAATACATATTTTGGAAATTTACAAACCAACTTTGCATTCTTAGGATGTGCACAACTTGTTCATGTTTGTACAAGGTGAGTGTTATGTTTTCCTTAAATGGTGAGAGAATGCATTCATGAAGCTTTCAGGCCTTTTGTCATCTCAGACATAGTTGCTGTAGTCATTTTTCAACCTACATTTGAAAATTGTAATATCAGAGTCTCTGTGAATCTATTTCTGCTATCTAATTCTGGTCTTTCTCACTAATGATTTTTTCAACATAACACACCTGATAATTCTTGACTGTGTACTAGATTTTGTATTTTTTAAATAGGAGAAATACCCAGGGCCTAGAATGATGTCTTTTCAAAAAGCATTTACAAGTCAGAAACTATACTATACTCCACATCTGTACCCTTTAGTGCTCAGGTCCATGGAGGTGATGCTAACATAGACTGTAGTTTTGGGCAAGTGCTGTTTTATTTCTGGTTCATATTACTCTGTAAGTTCATTTTTTGTATTTTCATTTTAAAGTTTGTTTTTTGAAGTTTCAGTTTTAAATGTTGGGTGTTATCAAATGATATTACATTGGATTGGTTCTTTACCTTTTATTCCTTCTGCCCTGGTATTCTATCGAGACTACAGCATATTTCTGCAGCCATTTCTTTTGAACTGGAAAAGGCCTTCGGGGCAAAACCCAAAGTATTTGTTATTAATTAGTTTATGTTGAAGCTTCAGCTTTAGTACCTAGCTAGTCATTTAGCACCCTCAGGAGACCATAGCCCTCTGCCTTTCTCTTGTACTGGTATGTAATCACTGTCAGTTACTTATCCCTTAATAATCAGTCTCAAAAATGCAGTACAAGTGACTAGTCCTGTGTTTGTTTCCTAATTAGATTTTCACATATTTTGAATCTGCTGTAGGTAAGCTCCTAACTATCCCTTGATTTAATGTTTCAGAGAGCTTTAAAAGTAGATCCCTGAGTCTACTCTACACATACAGTATTTGTATATGATTTGTGATTATGACAAGAGCTTTAGTTAAGTGCCCACTGAACATTTACCCACTAGCACTACTTCTGCATAAAATCTTAGGCTATTCTTTTATTTTTGATATAATAATGCAGTTAATATTTTTGTTAAGACCATTGTTAACATAGTTTATGCAAACGTTTCATTTTTCATGGATTTACTCCTTTTTTTGACTTACGTTCTCATTTTGCTCTTCTCTCTCAACCGACTTCTTCTTGTCAAAAATTGCCATTTACATTTAGTGAGGGTCTTTTATTCCCTAACATTCCAAAATTCACTGATACTCACTAATAACTAATTTTTATTTTCTGAATGTATCTTAATGTTGTCCTTGCAATTAAATGAGTGTTTAGCTGGGTATAAACTTCCAAGTTCATTGTATTTCAAGAGCATTCTGAAGATACTATAATACTCTTTTCTGGAATTGATTGTTGTAGGTCAAATATCTAAGGTCAATTTAATAACTGTTTCTTCATAAATAGTTTTATTTTGTTGCTTTATATGCTATTCATTATTCTTTCATGTTTTACTGTCTCATTACAATGTTAATGGACTTAGATTTTCTTTTATTTATAATGATAATTACTCTGTGCTTTCAAAATAAGGAGCTTACATCTTATTTCAACTCTGAAAAAATATTTTTTCCTTAATAACTTAATTATTACTTTTCTGTTATTACTTATTTCCTTTTCTTCTATAATGACTATTATTGAAAAATAGAATTTTACAGTGTATCTCCAGCATTCTTAACTATTTGTTCATATTTGTATTTAAATTGTATTTCTCCTCTCTGCTGAATACTCTGTAGACTTCTCAATACTATCTTTCCATTCACTGTTTTTTCATAAAATGTGTTCAGTCTGGGATTTTTCTCACATAATGCATTTCAGTATCCATTCTTTTTTTTAAGGTTCATTCCTTTTTTTCAATGTTTATTTGTTTTTGAGAATGGGGTATAGAGAGTGAACAGGGGAGGGGCAGAAAGAAAGGAAGACACAGAATCCAAAGGAAGCTTCAGGCTCTCATATGTCAGTACAGAGCCCCAGGCAGGATTCAAAACCACAAATCATGAGATCAAGACCTCAGCTGAGCTTGAATGCTTAACTGACTGAGCCATGCAGGCACCCCAATACATTCCTTTTTAAGCTCTCCTATATAATATTCATTTTTTCTTGTGTCATGTTTTTGCTTTTATTTTAAAGATAGTCTTTTTTAAACTAGGATTTATATACTCATATTTCTCTTTGAATTTTTCATATAATTAAAATCTTTGTAAGAATCTGTTATAAAATTCATTTCAAAACTTCCGAATTCATCCTACAAGGCCATCATTATCTTGATTCCAAAACCAGACAAGGACCCTACTAAAAAGAACTACAGACCAGTTTCCTTGATAATCATGTTTGCAAAAATTCTCAACTAAACATTAGCCAATCAAATCTAATAATACATTAAAAGAGTTAATCACCATGATCAACTGGGATTTATTCCTGGGCTGAGGACTGGTCAAATCCACAAATCAATCAATGTGATACATCACGTTAATAAAAGAAAGGAGAAGAACCACGTGATACTCTCAACAGATGCCAAAAAAAGCATTTGACAAGATATAGCATTCTTTCTTGATTAAAAAGAAAACCTCAAGAAAGTATGGATAGAAGGAACCTACTTCAAGATCATGAAGGCCATATACAAAAGCCCACAGCTACTATCATCCTCATTGGGGGGAAAAACTGAGAGCTTTCCCCCTAAAATCAAGAACATGACAGGGATGTCCATTCTCACTAGTGTCATTCAACATAGTGCTGGAAGTCCTAGCCTCAGTAATCAGGCAATAAAAAGAAATAAATCATTTAAATTGACAATGAAGAAGTCAAAATTTCACTCTTCACAGACAACGTGATATCTATGTGGAAAACCCAAAAGACTCCACCAGAAAACTGCTAGAACTGAATTCAGCAAAGTCCCAGTATACAAAATTAATGTATAGATATCTGTGGCATTTCTATACACCAATAATAAGGTATCAGAAAGAAGAATCAAGAAATATATCCCGTTTATAATTGTACTGAAAACCGTAAAATACCTAGGAATAAACTTAACCAGAGGTAAAAGATATGTACACAGAAAAATATAAAAACCTGTAAAAGAAATTGAAGAAGACACAAAGAAATGGAAAAGCATTCAAAGCTCATGCATTAGGAGAAGAAATATTGTTAACAAGTCAATACTACCCAAAGCAATCTACATATTTAATGCAATCCCTATCAAAATAACACTAGCATTCTTCACAGAGTAAAACAAATAATTCTAAAATTTGTATGAAAGCAGAAAAGACCCTCAATAGCCAAAATAATGTTTAAAAAGAAAGCCAAAGCTGGAGGCCTCACAATTCTAAACTTCAAGCTATATTATGAAGCTGTAATCATAAAGATAGTGTAGCACTGTCACAAAAACAGACACATAAATCAATGGAAGAGAATAGAAAACCCAAAAACAGATGCACAAACATATGACTAACAAATATTTGACAAAGTAGGAAAGAATATCCAATGGGAAAAAAAAACTGTCTATTCGGCAAATGGTGTTGGGAAAACTGGACAGCTACAGTCAGAAGAATGTGTCTGAGCCATTTTCTTACACCATACACAAAAATAAACTTAAAATGGATGAGAAACCTAAATGTATGACAGGAAGCCATCAATATCCTAGAAAAGAAAACAGGCAACAACCTCTTAGACCTCGGCCACACCAACTTCTTACTCAACATGTCTCCGGAGGAAAGGGAAATAAAAGCCAAAATTAATCATTTGGACCTCATCAAGATGAAAACCTTCTGCACAGCAAAGGAAACAATCAGCAAAACTAAAAGGCAACCAATAGAATGGAAGATATTTGCAAATGATATATCAAATAAAGGGTTACTTTCCAAAATCTATAAAGCATTTATCAAACTCAAAATCCAAAAAAAAAAAAAAAATCTGTTGAAGGAATGGATAAAAGACATAGACACTTTCGAATGAAGACCTCCAGATGGCTAACAGGCACATGAAAAGATGTTCAACATCTCTCATCATCAGAGAAGTACAAATTAAAACATCAGTGAGGTACCGCCTCATACCTGTTTGAATGGCTAAAATTAACCACTCAGGAAAGAACAAATATTGGCAAGGATGCAAAGAAAGGGAACCTTTGTACATTACTGGTGGGAATGCAAACTGGTGCAGCCACTCTGGAAAACAATATGGAGGTTCCTCAAAAAATGAAAAACAGAACTACCCTATGACCCATCAATTTCACTACTATTGTCCAAAGATTACAAAAATGCTTTCACTACTATTGTCCAAAGATTACAAAAATACAAAAAAAGATTCAAAGGGATGCATGCACTCCAGTGTTGATAGCACTATCACCAATAGCCAAGTTACATAAAAAGCCCAAAGGCCATCAACTGGTGAATGGATAAAGAAGATGTGTGTGTGTGTGTGTGTGTGTGTGTGTGTGTATACAATGCAGTATTACATTATTTGCTGATCAAAATAATGAATTCTTGCCATTTGCAACAATGTGAATGGAACTAGATTGTAGTATGCTAAGCGAAATAAGTCAATCAGAGAAAGACAAATATATGATTTTACTCAGATGTGAAATTTAGGAAACAAAACAGATGAACATATAGGAAGGGAAGAAAAAATAAGATAAAGAGAGAGAGGGAGGCAAACCATAAGGGAATCTTATACACAGAGAACAACTTGATGGTTGCTTGGTAGGGTGTTGGGTGTGGGAACAGGCTAAATGGGTGATGGGCCTTAAGGAGGGCACTTGTTGGGATAAGCATTGGATGTGATACCTTCACTAAATTCTACTCCTGAAATCATTGTTACACTATGTGTTAATTAACTTGGATTTAAATAAAATTTAAAAAATCAACAAAATTCATTTCAAGTGGAAAGTGTGTGTGTGTGTGTGTGTGTGTGTGTGTGTGTAGGCTGTTAATTGCATTCTATTAGTTTCAGGTGTTTTGTTATCTTGCATGGAATGTTTAGAATTCCTAGAATTCAGAGATTTGGAGTATGGGTTCTCTCTGCTATTTTCAGATCACTTTTTAGTTCATAATGATGTTTCAGTAGCCTAGATTCATTTAAGCCTTAGACCAAATCTTTAATAAAGTTTAGGTTTTCTGTCCTATGGTTATATTAGCAGTATGGCAAGTGTGGACATGGACATAGCCAGTGATTTGGTTTAACTCAGTTCAGAGGCTTTGTCCTCCTCTCCCTATTTTTTTTTTAATGTTTTATTTATTTCTAAGAGAGAGAGACAGCATGAGCAGGGGAGGGCCAGAGAGAGAGGGAGTCACAGACTGAAACAGGCTCCAGGCTCTGAGCTGGCAGTCAGCACAGAGCCCGACGCGGGGCTTGAACCCACGAACCGCAAGATCATGACCCAAGCGAAAGTCGGATGCTTAACCGACTAAGCCACCTAGGCGCCCCCTCCTCTCCCTATTTTTAAAATATCCCAGAATTTCTAGATCCAATGTCTAATAACATTTTGCTTATTTTATTTATTATGTGTATATTTTTTATTTTATTTTAAAAAAATGTATATTTTTTCCCCTCCATTCACAAAGTTTGTGGTATAGAAATTTTCTGTATTTCTATATAGGGTATATATATTTTCTATATTTCTATATAGGGTATTCACAATGAGTGAAAACCACAATGAGTGAAAACCAAATTTCACTCATTGGCTTCATGTAGTCACTATGGTTCAAAGTCACCATTTTACATGAAACAATTTTAGTACTTTTTATTCTGCAGAACTAAACTCCAGGCCAACAGTGTCTTGTTTTACACCTAAATGAAATTTAGTAAAAATTCAGTAAGCCTGCAGCTTCAGCCTGGCTCATTACTGCATGTTTTTATTCTATTTCTGGCTCACAAAGATTTTTTTATCTTGTATTTGAGCTCAGCAGAGACTTTTAGATTTTCTTTTTTAATATTTTATCAATCATTACTATGTGTTTAGAACAGAGAGAGTGATCAAAGCATGAACTTCATGCTCCAGCTTGACCTGAATGCCAGTGGCATTGATTTTTCACAAAACTGTGCAGCTGCTGTATGGAATATTAGAACTACCAGTCCTTCAAGCAGATCATACTGACCACAAACATAAAATACAATTATAAATTATGCAACATGCAGAGAAGATAGCAGAAACATAATGCCTCTATCAATGAAAATATTTTTATGGGGCATTGGGTTTGATTTTTCCAAGGTGTTCAACTTAAATCACCAGATGCAACTTAGCTGTAGTATTTTACCTATAGACTTAGAGAGGTACTTCTTTTATTTTTCAGAAATGCATATCCACGCCAATATTTCAAAGCATATCTCTTTGACTTCTGGCATTACTACAGCATATGTTTTCACACTATCATTTTTAGGTAAAAGCATACATACATACGTATATATAGCAGTATATATTTTTATATATATTTTTTCTCTTGGACATGAAGCCTGTATTTAAAAATTGAAGGGATACTTCAAGGCACAAATTCTTAGGTATACAAAAAGTTAATTTTTAATTTTCCTTTTTACTTTTTCACTGGGCTTTGCAGTTTTTCCTTATGTATTATTTTTTCCCTTACAGTGTTCATCAAACTCACATTGATAGGCATTGGTTAAAGCAGAACTACTTAGATTAAACTGAGTATAATGTAGTTACAACTGACCTTTTCCTGTAAAATGATTTTAGTCACTGACTATCCCAAAAGTTTGGGGGGAAATGAATATTTTAACTTCTAAGAATTTAAATGGGGCTGTAACTGAATGAATTTCCTCATCTCAATAGGCATTAATAGATAGGGCATATAGATGCGTTAACATATAAACTGCTGTATTGTCTTATATCCTTATGATGCTGAGTATCTGTTTAATAAAGCTTTAAATACTATTAATACATACTATTAAGCTCTAGTTGGCATAGCTTTGCAAAGGACACTCAAAAGAATGAAATAACTAGACCACAGGGCTGATATTAATGCTGCGGCTAAAAAAGTCATACATCAGGAATCAAAGCCTGTTAGAGAAAAAGGAGATTTATCTAGCAAATTATAGCTAAAAACTTCCCTGATGTGGGAAAGAAAACAGACATCAAACTCCAAAAAGCACAGAGAATGCCTATTAAATTCAACAAAAGCCAGCCATCACCAAGGCATTTCATAGTTAAATTCACAGAATACACAGACAAGAAAAGAATCGTGAAAGCAGCAAGAGGTAAAAAGTTCTTAACATACAAAGGAGGACATATTAGGTTTGCAGCAGATCTGTCCACAGAATTTTTGGCAGGTTAGAAGGGAATGGCAGGATATACTCAATGTGCTGACTGGGAAACATATGCAGCCAAGAATTCTTTATCCAGCAAGGCTACCATTCAGAAAAGATGAAGAGATCAGGAATTTGTCTCTGAGACAAATGAAAACTAAAGGAGTTTGTGACCACTAAACCAGCCCTGCAAGAAGTATTAAAGGGGACTTTTTGAGTGGGGGAAAAAACTAAAAGCAACAAAGACTAGAAAGAACAGAGAACATCACCAGAAACACCAACTTTACAGGTAATGCAAAGGAAGCATTATCAATAGATAAACTATGGAAAGAGCCAAAGTGTCCATGGACTAATGAATTGATTAAAAAAAAAAAAAAAGATGTGGTGTACACACACACACACACACACACACACACACACACAAGCCATGACTCCCAAATGCACTCCATCAGGGGAACTGCTTGCCCTTGTGCATCACAAGGAATCCTCTGACCATGCTGCCTGCTCCGGGTCTTCACCCTCCTTCCCACCAAAGCACTGCCAAGTCTGCCAGGCATGACGCTAGCAATGGCACAGACTTCCAAAACTTCAGACTTTGCACTTGCTGTTTATAAAACTTAGGGTATTCAGCCCCTCGCTCTTTCCCAGTCAGTGATTTTGAGAGAGTTTTCTTGTGCAATTCTGTCTGCACACTTTCACTCACTCATTCTTTCTTGATCCTCTCTTCATGATCAGGACCCACTCTCCTTCACAGCTGCAGCTTTTCTCTCCCCCAAATCAACTTTCCACAGCTTCTACCTTACCTAATGTTGTCATTCTTTCTACCTCTAGTTATGTAATTTTGCTCTCAATCCTCAGATCAAATTTTGGGTGTTTAAAATAATTTGACATTTATCTAGCTGTGTTACGGGGACAAGGCAAGCCTATGGTATCTTAACTCCTTCCCCCTCTCAGTTCTGTGTGTCAGGAGTTGAGACACAGAGTGACTCAGTTGTGTCCTCTGCTCAAGGCCTCAGAAGGCTGGAGTCAAGGTGTTGACTGGGCTTGATTCTTGACTGGAAATAAGAATCTTTGGGGGAAAATCCAAATTCATTCAGGTTGTTGGTCAAATGCAGTTCCTTGTTGTTACAGGACTGAGGTCCCATTTCCTTCCCGGCTGTCAGCCAGGGGCAGAGCTCTACTCCTAAAACCTCTTCTCATCCCTTCACATGCTACCCACGTGGCTCCCTCCCTCCAGCAACCAGTGGGTCATTTCTTTTCCATTTTGATTCTGGCTTACTTTATCTGCTAACTAAAAGTGATACTATCAGTCTCTTAATTTTCATTTTAATTTTATTAGATATCCAATCCACTAGGAATTATTTTCTATATGATGAAGAAAGTATAATTTAATTTTTATCTAGAGAATTAGCTATTTATTTTATTATACTTACCAAAAAAGTCCAGTTTTGTGAAAAAAAAGATGTCACTTTTATCATAAGTTAAATCCTGTCTATTTCTTGAAACTCTTTGCCATGTATGATTTTTGTATTGCTTTCAGAAGGATATTTTCTTTCTTTTTTACTGTCTTATAGGGAAATTCCCCTCTAACTGATTATTGAGTTGTATTTGTTTGTGCTAACCCCTAAATGGACTCTATAATATTCAAACGATCTTCTTTTCAATAGTTTTATTGAATCCATCTCCAAAATCTGGTTATTTTCCTTTGTTCCTGGTATAGCAGATTTTATTCCTTATCTTTGAAAGAAATTTTTAAGAAATAATTAGCTGTTTTGAGTTTTTTTTTTAGTTTATTAAAAGTCAGATATATATGGCTTTTATTTTATTTTATTTTATTTTATTTTATTTATTTTTTTTTACAAATAGTTTATTGTCAAATTAGTTTCCACATAACACCCAGTGCTCATCCCCACAAATGTCCTCCTCCATGCCCATCCCTCCTCCCCCCCCCATCCATCAGTCCTCAGTTTTTGTCAGCATTCAAGAGTCTCTCATGGTTTGCCTCTCTCCCTTTCCCCCACCATTTCCGCCCTTCTTCTCCCCCTTGGTCCTCTGTTAAGTTCCTCCTAATCCTCCTATACATGCACACATATGATATTTGTCCTTCTCTGCCTGACTTGTTTCGCTCAGCATAACACCCTCAAGGTCCATCCATGTTGCTACACATGGCCAGATTTCATTGTTTCTCACTGCCATGTAGTATTCCATTTGAGTTTTTTTTAATACATACTGTCATCAAAACTATGTCTCCATACTGAATGTGGGAGTGGTGGCATCCTCTACCAGAGGATCCGTTGAAGTGAAGGTGACTCTAGATATGCTTCATGGTACAATGATGATGTTGGATGAGAAGTAACATTCAAGAGACAAGAAATGAGCAGTGAATTCTTCTGGAGCCTTGGAACTTTTCTAATGCTTCTGATGGAGGAGTAATGAAAGAGCTTCTTGATTAAGTACATACATAATAAATTATTGTTTTACTTACTTGCTTACTTATGGTGTGTGTGTGTTGTGTGGATCTAAACTGATCCAGAGAAGAAACTAGAAATCTATCCTGAAAAAGAACTCTTAAATGCACACAGGAGAAGCAAAGGCTTGAATAGCTGTAAGAGGAGAGACATGGTTACAATTTTATTTTTCCACTCTTGTGTTTCCCTGTTTGGCAAATTATTCAAATGAATAATCTATATGATGTACAAATTGAAACTTCAAAGGTGTATGTGGTATATAGTCCCATCCCTTTCTTGGAAGGTCTTAGAACAGTAGATCTAGTTCACGGGTAGTGAGGTTGAAATAGGAGAATTTCTTTTTTTATCATATCTTTTTAATATAATTTTCAGCTGATATAATCCAGTGACCATTCTTCATGTACATGTTGTAATAACAATAATTGACAGTGGGGATCATTTACTATTTGGAAGTAAAATTAATAAAATCTCAATTTATATCATCATTTTCTTACTAATCAATCATCTGTGAGTGAAAAGTTATTTCTGTTTTGAAAATTCCAGTTGAATTTTGATTTGGAAACATTTCCAGAAAATAATTTTAATTTTTATACTTTGATCTTAAACTATTGTTTATATTCATTATTTTCATAAAGACTGTAATTGAATTTGGAGAGCAATAACGTTTTTGAGAGAGTACATAATTAAAAAACAAAATTAAAGATTAAATTAAAAAGTTTTAAATATATTAAAATCAGACTCATTTTATAACTTAACTTAATCTTGGAAAGGAAAATAATGATTTAAATATTACTTTAAAAATCATGTCAAATATCTGTTTTCTTTTTTAATTTTTTTTGTTTCATGTTTTATTTATTTCTGAGAGAGAGACAGCATGAGCAGGGGAGGGTCAGAGAGAGAAGGAGACACAGAATCTGAAACAGGCTTCAGGCTCTGAGCTAGCTGTCAGCACAGAGCCTGATATGGGCTCGAACCTACGAACCATGAGGTCATGACCTGAGCCGAAGTCAGACGTTTAACTGACTGAGCCACCCAGGTGCTCCTCAAATATCTGTTTTTAAATTGATTAGTCACTTATTAATCAGCATGTAGGGTAGTGGGTTCTGTTGCATTCTTTTGTTTTTCCTCATTTTCTTTTTCTTTCTTTCTTTTTTTTTTTTCGGTCCTCTGATATTCTCTCTTCTCCTTTTTGACTCTACAAGTTTAACATTGCCATCACACACACACACTTATCTCTTGTGATATCCCAAGATGTAAATGTAAGTTTAAATAAAAACAGTAAATTTTTAAATGATTTATCTAAATAACTCAAAGAAAGCAATATTTTCCTTTATATGCAGTCCAATCTACACATCACCAATTTTGATAATAAATATAGATTTATATAAATATTATTGCCACTAATAAAATTAGTTGATGCAAAAGGAAATGCGATCCAGAATTTGAGGGTGAGGAGTTATCTTCAAGATAGAAATCTCAAAATTTGAGATATGAAGTAGTCCTCATAACTCTTTAATCCTGTGTGTGATTTATCCCTTGTAATTTATATTTGCTGTAATTTCAGGATTTGTATAGTCCAATCTATTCCTATTTGTTTCCCAGGATACCATGAGTTCTACCAGGTCAAGGGCTATGTCGTAACTGCTTTGCTTTCCCAGAATCTAATGCAGGATTGGCACTTGAATTCTTAGATATAAATCTCATATAAAGAAGACTGAATTAATCATTGTGATAAATAATCAATATTTCAACATCTGAAATACAAGTGAGCTGGAGAATGTGGGACCTCAGTTTCTCCTCTGATTCAGATATTACAATATTTTCCCACCTGGTTTTTTTTTTTTTAATTATTTCTTTTTAAAAATTTTTAATGTTTTTTATTTATTTCTGAGAGAGAGAGACAGCGTGAGCAGGGGAGGGTCAGAGAGAGAGGGAGACACAGAATCTGAAACAGGCTCCAGGCTCTGAGCTAGGTGTCAGCACAGAGACCGACAAGGGGCTCGAACTCACAAACCGTGAGATCATGACCTGAGCCAAAGTCAGACGATGCTTAATCGACTGAGCCATCCAGGCACCCCCCCACCTGGGTTTTTCCTTTCTGACTCCCAAATTAAATCTCCCAAATTTAGATTAGCATTAGTTGTATTAAGAAAATGTGATGCTTGTCAATGCCATGTTCAAAAGCATTGACAATAAATTGAAATCTTCTTGGCATACTTCTATCTTTCTACATTTTTTGTAAATCTTTTTTTTTTTTCAAACTGCCCCTCTAAACACACTACACAGTAGTACAGCAAACTGCTTGCTTCTGTCGGTGACTGTCCGTGCTTCTCTGCTTTTGTATTTGCTCCTTAATAGTGGAATATTGCCATCTTTCTTTTCCCTTCCCTTCACATGGCATCGTCTTGGTAGTAGATGCCTTACCCGAATGCCCCTGGCAGTTAGCTCTACCTCTTCTTGTTCCATTTACACCTTACACAAGCCTCTATTACAACACTTATCTCCAATTACAAAAAGAAGCACTTTTGAGAAAGGCTTTTTTTTGTCTCTTTTATGTGCTCCACAATGTAGAACTGTGCTTGCGAATAAATAAGGAGACAAATCCACTTGAAGGCAAAATGCCAAGGAAAAAATAATAAAGTTTGGATAAAGGCAAAATAAAACTTTATTATTTTTTTAATTTTTTTTTTTATTTTATTTCTAGGAGAGAGAGAGAGAGAGACAGCGTGAGCAGGGGAGGGTCAGAGAGAGAGGAGTCACAGACCGAAACAGGCTCCAGGCTCTGAGCTGGCAGTCAGCACAGAGCCCGACGCGGGGCTCGAACCCTTGAACCGCGAGATCATGACCTAAGCGAAAGTCGGACGCTTAACCGACTAAGCCACCCAGGCGCCCCAATAAAACTTTAAATAAAGGTAAAATAAGCAGAGATGCAGCCTTTTCAGAATGTCACATAATGAAAACCATGAAAATATAGTCTACTTAGTTTTTCATCTCTGGTGTTTGCCACATGGAATCTTCACTGTCATCCTGATTTTATCCTTGAAGCTACAAATAGACAAGACTGTAACTTTTCAAAAATTGCCTCAGGAAACCCAATATTGAAGCAATAATTTTTTTTGGTATTTACATCTCATTGGTCTTTAAAATCCTTAAAATCAAGAAACCTCTTCATCTTCTTTTTTGATTATTTGTATAATCTGTTGTTACATCAATAATTACCCTATTTCTGTTAGGGGTACTTTTTTATGAAGATCTGTCTAATAAAATTCAAGGATGGAAGCTATAAAGATGGCTTAAATAAACCCGTTAGTTTATATTAGTTCAAAATAGTCCAATATTTTCATAACTAACTCATTTAAATGTGAACTCTTATAATATATCAAATTGAAAGGATTGTATTTTGAGCTATGATGCTTTTTACAATTTATAATTTTGTGGACTTTCAACTTTTTAACTCTTCTTTTTTTAAAGTTTATGTATTAATTTTGAGTGAGCGAGAGACAGAAAGGCAGAGAGAGAATCCCAAGTTGGCCCCATGCTGTCAATGCAGAGCTTGATGTGGGGCTTAAACTCACAAATCATGAGATCATGAGCTGAGCTGAGCTCAAGAGTTGGACCGACTGAACCACCCAGGTGCCTCTTTTTAATGCCTTTAAAATAATGATTTAAAAATGTCTTCTAAATATAAAGTTATTTTAAACATCTCATCTTTATAGGGAATCAGTTTGCTATAATTATTCTGTCTTTGAATATAGGTCTCAAAACATACCACCATTTCATTAGAAAAAAATGAAATAGCAAACAAAACATGTATATCATATATATGAGGAAAATTATGAAACTTGAAGAAAGAAATCAAAGAGTCTAAATGAATGAAAACAGATTTCCATGATTCTTGATATACTCGATATGGTTAAGATGCCGGTTCTTTCCAACTTGATCTGTATCACACTCAGTCTCACTCAACACTTTAGCACATTGTCTTATGGAGATCAACAAATTGATTATGGAAGTTTTATAGAGACATTTTAAAAAAATGAGTGATGGCCAGGTATTTGGTGGTACAGGAGGGGTGTTGAAATAATAGGTAGAACACGGGATTTTTTAGGATCATGAAATAAATAATCTGTAGTATAGTCTAATGGTTGACGTATGATATCATACATTTGTTAAAATCCATAGAATGAACAATACAAAAAATGAACCCTAATGTAAACTATGGACTTTAGTTAATAATAACATATCCAAGGGATGCCTGATTGGCTTAGTCAATTGAGTGTCCCACTTCAGCTCAAGTCATGATTCTCAAGTTCAGGCCCAACATTGGTCTTGCTACTGATAAAGCAAAGTAGAAAAAGAAATTAGGAAAGGGCTCATGGACTTGGCATTGGAGGATAGGAAGGAATTGTCAGCAGAGTGGTCAGAGGAGTATTTTCTGGGTGATAGAAATATTGTCTCGTTAGAGGTGTGGGATACATTTTTTGTGTATGCTAAAAGTACAAGCAGCATCTGTACATTTTCTAAAGTAATTTATTCCTCAGTGAAGAATATTTTTTTTAAATATAGGAGAATAATTAAAAATTTTAAAAGCATTAGTGAAAGGTAATTTGGAGTCATAATCAGAGCTGGGGATTACAGAAGTAGGATCTCTTTACAGTTATATTCAGAAGTGACACAAGCAGGAAACAACCCTGAGCCTTGACCTAGAGACAAAGACCTAAATTAAATACATTCACAGCAATCTGCCATTTGCTAATTATTGAACCTTGGTGAATTAACATGTTCCCTTTAATCACTAGTTTCCTTGTTTACAAAATTAGAAACAAGTACCAATATTTTGATTTATTAAGATAATACAGTTATTGTGCTTAGCATAAGATTAGGTGCATAGTAAGTATGGAGGAAAAGTATCTATGTCCGTTACTACTACTTGAGTGCAAATGACATTCTAGTACCCTAGTTATAAAGATGATTTTAAATTAGTAACTTTCATGAATTAATTTGTTCTAGAAATATCATACATAGTATGAATACAAATCTATTCTACATTGTTTTATCTTGTAAGTTTTAGTATTATGCGACTGCATTTTTATTTTTTATTTGTATTTATTTATTTTTAATATTTTTTAATGTTTTATTTATTTCTGAGAGAGAGAGGCAGCTTGAGCAGGGGAGGGCCAGAGAGAGAGAGGGAGACACAGAATCCAAAACAGGCTCCAGGCTCCAAGCTGTCAGCACAGAGTACATATGTGACTGCATTTTTAAAGTAGAAAAAGAGCAGAGCTGCCCTAGGTGGCTCAGTTAGTTAAGCAGCTGATCTTGGAGGAGTTATATCGAGCTCTGTGGTGAGTGTGGAGCCTGCTTGGGATTCTCTCTCTCCCTCTCTCTCATCTCCTACCCTGGTTGTGTGCATTGTCTCTCTCTCTCTTCTCTGTCTCTCTCTCTCTCGAAGCAAATAAATTTTTAAAAATAAATGAAGTAGAAAAAAGTTAATTTTTAGAAAAATCTATTTAGAAAAATTTGTCACCCATAGAAGTAGAAGACATTCAGTAAGTCTCTATCATTCAGATTAAATTTAGGAAAACCAAAATGAATGATTTTACATTTCAGTCATAAAATTTTAAAAATAAGAATGTGTTTGTAACTTTGACAAACACATTGTTTACAAGTTTAGTCATTAGCAATGACCCTTTAATGAATAGGTTGGACTACTGGTAATTATCGCACTAGACTTGATTTATTGGTTACCTGAGATTTCCCTAAAGAATTGTAACAATAACCACATTGGCTCTATGCCTCTGTTTTGTTTATAGGTTTTTATTTTCCCTTAGAATTTGTCTCTAAAATTTGTTTTAGGGTAAACTTTAGCTCCTCTTAGACCTTAATCAAATTGTAAAAATTGACAAAAAGTTGTCACTTGCTAAGTGCCCATTACTACAGTGTTCACAGTCAGAATGAAGTTGTTTAACTGCCCACAGCTTTCCATAACTTCTATGCAATGCATATCTGTACTGTGGCAATTCCATTTCCTAGATTGGGCAGGTATTTGAAAGAATCTGTGGAGAAATCTCAATCCAGATATAACCCCATCAAACACATCAAACACTGTCCTATTCTACTAATGTGGTAGAGTCCTCTCCCTAAAGGGAGAGAAAAAAAACAAAAAACAAAACAAAACAAAAAAACAAAATCAAAAAACCTCAAGGCAACCTGCTTATATGCCTACACCTACCTGGCAACATCCCTCATAACCTTGTAACATGAGACCACTTAATCAGACTGCATGTTTGTGTGTTACCATATATGGGAGACAAAGAAATAGAAAATGTATTAAAAAACTACGCCACTTGGTGTTGGTGGGTGGTGTTCAGGTCTCCTTTCTTCAGTAGGGACACAACTTTACAAGTTGCTTCCTGGAGAGAAAAGCCTAGGTGTCACGACTCTCTATGTGAGAATCCTGCTACACTAAGAACTGTGTTGCATTTGTGTTGTGCCATATTGCTTCTCTTCCCTCTGCCTGAATTAAAACTTTCTTTCCAAGCCATTCAGTCTACTCCTGACCTAAGTTATAAGTCTCTTCCCAGGAAGTGTTCTCTGATCCTTCACCAAAGAATTTGTTTCTTCTATGTTCCTGTTTTGCTTCCTTGGTATTTTTCATGTATCACTTTCAAATACTGCCTTACACAATGGCTAATTTTTTCCTGCATATTTTTGAGAGGTGTGTTCTCATTAAATCTCTGGTCATTAAATCGTAGACTTGTGCAGGTAAAACTGCTGTCATTGCTAATTTGGACTGAAGTGCCACTAAGCTTCATCCCTCGAAACCTACTTTTTAATTCATTCTTAATGTGTTCCTTTTATGTTGGGTACTCAAGATAATTTTAAAGTAGACTACATTAAAAAAAAACCATATAAGCCTTATTAACAAAAAATATGTTTATTTATAACTTCTAATAACCACAGAAAGAAAAGAAAATATAAAACATTGAAAGTTTAATTTTCTTTTATCCTTGACCTAGAGGTCTCAACCCTGTCCTCCAAATGTAAAAGCATGTTATAAAAGTAATTTGCATGAAGAATTAGAGGTCAGTTTCAAGAAGCTCCAGAGAATTGAGACCAAATCAGTTCTATGGACTTCAGTGACTGCAAACAAGGAAAGTCAATTTCCAGTGCTAATATGAAGGAATTTAATTTGATCACTCTTATTAGTATAATTAGGAGAAATGCAGCTTGGGGGCAAGTAGCTTAATCTATAAAGGAAGAAGATAAATTTAAATCCATAAAAATTTACTTACCAATATTTTATGTGAAAGTCATGCCTTGTATTTTTCCCTGTTTTTACAATTAATCTTGAAAACAAGAGTCAGATATCTCTGTTTCTAATCTCTGGGGGGGTCAGGGGGGTAGATAAGAGAAAGAAAACTGGGAACTTGCTGAGATTGCATGTCTGACATTGCATGAGTTTTTTTACCCAGATAATAAACTGAGAAGATAGACACATGACGTAAGACAAGAAACAATGCAATTGAAGGAAGAAAATCTTACCAACAGGTGACATGTAAAAAACTTTTCACCCCCTCTGAGCTTTGGCTTCCTTAGCTATAGAATGGTAACATCTATGCCCTTCTCACAAGGATGTTGTGGTATATTCACTGTAGATGTGAGGTGTGTTTTGGCTGCTGCCTACTTACTGCCTTCAAAAACTAGGAATGAAGTAGATGAATTTCCAACCTCTGGTAAATTTCTAACTGTTTCGCAGACTTTATTCAAACTTCCTAAGGCCAACATGGTGGAAGACCGAAACCTATATCAGACTCTGTTGCCCTTAACAATCAATTTAAGGAATCAAATAATTATTGATTGAGTTCACTTGCTATTTGATCTTAACCAATTCCCAGTTCAGTCCATCAAGCAAGGCAGAAGAAGTTGGGTATCAATTTGTAAAGAATGAACATCCATGGCTTGAGTCCCTTCTCTACCATTTTTTATCTAGTGACTGTGGGAGGGTTTTTTTTTTTTTTTTCCTGGCTCAGTTTCATGATGTGTAATGATAGTACCTACTTCATTGGATTAGTGGGCAACATCAAGGGTTAATGCTATATATTTAAGGCATTTAGAGCAGAGCCTTACTTTTCTTAGGTATTAGGTATATTTTCTGAAGCTAAGTGTCATCTTTATTTTTTAACAGCTTTATTGAGGTTTAATTAATAAAGAACTATACATATTTAATGTATACAATGGAATGAGTATAGACATATACAAAAACATGTGATACCATCACCAAATCAAGGTGATATTCCTATCTAACATTTTTCTGAGTTTTCTTGTGCACCCCTTTTTTGTGGTAACCCAGTTTAAAAGGTGGGCAAAAGACTCAAATAGATATTTCTCCAAAGATGACATACAAATGGCCAAGTTATATATGAAAAGATGGTCAACATCATTATCAGGGAAATTCAAATTAAAACTACAATGGGAAATCTCAAACCTATTGGGACAACTCTGATTTAAAAACAAAACAAGGGGCGCCTGGGTGGCTTAGTGGGTTAAGCGTCTGACTTTCGCTTAGATCATGATCTCGCGGTTCATGGGTTCGAGCCCCGCATCGGGCTCTGTGCTGGCTGCTGGCTCAGAGCCCGGAGCCTGTTTCAGTCTGTGACTCCCTCTCTCTCTGACCCTCCCCTGCTCACGCTGTCTCTCTCTCTCTCCTAGAAATAAATAAAACATTAAAAAAATTTTAAAAACAAAACAGAATTTAAAAAGTCAACATAGCAATTGTTGTTTAGGTTGCAGAGAAATTGAAACCCTTGTAATAATGTTGGTGGGAATGTAAAGTAGTTCAGCAGCTACAGAAAACAGTATGGAGAGTCCTCAAAAAATTAAGAATAGAAATACATGATCTGATAATTCCACTTCTGAGTATATATACAAAAGAATTGAAATCAGCATCTCAAAAAGATGTCCACATCCCTCATGTTCATTGCAACACTATTCACAGTAGACAAGATACAGAAACAATCCAAGTGATCATCAAACATGAATGAGTAAAGAAAATGTGATATACACATACAAGGTAATAGTATTGAGCTAAATGCCTCATCTTACCATCCTACCTTTTTAGTCCAGCAATCCCAATTAAATGAGATAATGAGAGTAATATTTTATAATAGGTATTAAGTATACTTATAGAATTGACTTGCTTATATTTATGTGTATATACACAACTTCCTTAGCTTGAAATCTTTTTATAATTTAATAAAAAATTAGATATTTGGGGCATAAATTAATGAGAACTTCATTATAGCATTTCACTTGATTCACATGCACTATAATTTTTTAGATAGGAATCTTGGGTTTTTAATTCTGTTTTTACACAAAGGTTAAAAAATATGAATTAGCATTAAAATGTTACAAAGTTCAAATGATTTTTGCCAGGTAAAGTATTTCATTTATCTATCACATCATACACATTAGAAAAATGAGTGTGAAGCACTAATGAGGTGACTCCCTGGCTTCTCATTCTTGCTCTCCTTTAGTCTATTGGCTGAATATTGTTTCCTGGCTATTGTTTGCAGAGCTGCATTTATTGCCTTGTTACTTATAGCTATTGTCTGTGGAACCATTTAAACTCTCAATATGTCTACCCACCAAAATCTATGGCCTATTTCATAAGCAAGAAGAAAAATTCAAGTTTCCAAAGACATCAGGCATATACTCACTTCATAAAATTGAGATCATGTTTAAATTATGTTGAATAAAAACATATGTATCAGCATAATACATTATTATAGTGTAATTCATTTTTGTATTCACAATAAATGTAAAGTTGTATCTAGTTACTGTTTTAAAATTTATAACAAACTACCCCAAAATTTAGGGGCTTCACCACAGCCATTTGTTTACCTCATGATTTTGTAGGCCAGCTTGGTAGCTTTTCTCTTCTGGACTGGCTTAGCTCATCACTGCAGTTACTTGGTGGCATGATGGGTGCAGTTGTCTAGGATGTCAATACACTACTGGTGATTGGCTGTCTGGTTGGTCTCCGGAGCCTCAGCTGGTCTGACTTGTGTCTGCTCCATGTGGTGTCATCCTCCAATAGACTAGGTCAGGCTTCTTCATATGGTGGTAGAAAGGTTTCTGCGTGTGAAGGAATCCCAAAGAGAATGCTCTTCAAGCCTCTGTTTGCACTAGGCTAAGCAAGTCATAACCCAGTCCATATCCAAGACTTGAAAGGTTCCAGTTCTTGATGGGAGGAGGCAGTGTTGTGTATGGTTTTGCAATCGACCACATAATATATACATGCACCCACATACATGTTTTATATGTGAGTAACATATCAAACTTATCCAAGATACGCATATGTATGCATCTGTGATTAAAATATAGACAAATGCCCTTCCAAGGCAGCAAAATATAGTTTATATCTGTGTAAATACAAAAGAAATCAAGTATATGCATAAACAGAAATAAATCAGGCCATGGTTTGCTCCTGCATAACTTAGATCAGCAGTCACATCACTCTGGTTTTCTCTGGTGAAATTTAAGATCTCTGTTTTATAGTAGAGTTGTATATTTGGTTGCATAATAAATTATCACCAATGTAATGTGTGGCCAGCCTGCTCTGTGTATACAGAGTCCTATCATATGCACTAACGAATAAACAAAAAAAGGTTTAGGTTTGGGTGATTTAAGGGACATATGGGTGGCTCAGTTGATTGATTTCAGCTCAGGTAATCATCTCAGGATCTGGGATTAAGCCGCATGTCTAGCTCCACACTGAACATGGAGATTCCTCTCTCTCTCTCTCTTTCTCTCCTTATCCCCACTGCCTGCTCATGTACTCTGTCTCTAAAAATAGTAAAGTAAAATAAAATAAAATAAAATAATAAATAAAAGTAACAAAAAATCTAGTTGAGGTAAACTTCACATGCATATTTGCATTTAGCCTAAATAGCAAATTCTAAGTGAGTGAGAACAATATTTGGCACAGGAATTTAATTAGACGGACTCAGGGAAGAAGACACCTTGGGGAATTGGATAAGGGTTTCCTATGTCATGAAGAGTACAGGGATGAGCAATGGGAGTGAGTGTAGAAGAGAAGTGACATAGGCTTGTTGAAGAAAATAGGAAGCACATAGAAAAAGAACACAGGACACTGAACTCAGGAATTTTACCATCATAAGCAAAGAGGAGTTATTAAATGTTCGTCAGAAGGATATAATCCAATGTAATATTCACACCTGCAGGTGACTTTTCTGTTTAGCAAGACTTTAAATAGCTCAGAAATATAAAATGGCATCGTAAGCTATTTGAGTGAATTTAATATAACCACTTTTAATAATTTTAAACTTATACCTAATTATCTAACGATAGGTTTTGTACAGATGAGTCTAGTTTCTTCTCCTAATAATATATACAGGTAGTAATTTAAGAAGTAATATAGACTCAATTCTTAAGAGTGTTCTACAAAATATAAAATGTATTAAAATTATTATCAAAGTAATTAAAGTTTGGCATTGGTCCATAATCCAGGGTTTTTAGAGTTTTTCCATGACCTTTTTGGAGATACAGAATTATAATAAAGATCTCAAGGTCTCGTTTGGAGTTGACTCTTTGTTACACAATGCCAAATGTAACTTCCTATTATCTTGGAGTTTCTTTGCTTTGGGGAATGACTCCAGTAGCATAAGCAGATCATTAGATACTGTAAAACTAGTTATTTATCCAACTCCAGCCTACATCAGAAGGAAGACAGGGATGGTAAGAAAAGAACTCGTAAATTGGGAATTTATTTGGAGAGAGAGATGTTAATGTGACAAGATATGTGAAGTAAAATGAGAGAACTGCTTAGAGATGTTATTTGTGTCCTTTAAATTTTTATGGGTATAAGAAGTATTTTTCTGATTTAAACCTGAAAATGTCTACAGGTTTTAATAGCATGCAGCAGAAGAGTGACATGAGCTGAATGGGAAATAGACAGAACTTAAATCCTACAAGGCAGTTTCCTCTGGGCCAGAGCTGTACCTTGTGGAAGGAAGCATGGACAAAGTGATCTCAAGAGAGAATGTGTGCATGGTATAGACAACCAGGAGCTAGACGCTGAGAAAACGTGTCATAAAAGTCTTACTGGAAGAAGGTTCATCTTTACCAGAGAGCTAAAGGAAAAGTGATTTCCAGTGATGGTTATCTTGGAGGAACCCCCAGAAGTACTTTAAGTCAGCAGTTAACACAATGGTGGTTCTGACATCATATTACAGTTAAACTGACTATATAACACTACACTTGTGTTCTATAACCCATTACCCTGCCAATAAGTCTGGGAATAGATGTACTAATCAACTGAAATGCAGAAGACAAGCAAACCAAAGAAAGAAACTGAACTAGAAGTATATGAAGGCTGCTTTGACAGATTCAGGTCAAAGCTTCCTGAGAAGAGAGTCATTCTGAATGAAATGAGAGAATAAAATTTTGACATTAGACCAGACAGGACTTTTAAATACTAGAATGTTATTGTAGAAGCAAAGGGATTTACTCAATATTTTATACAGTGATACAGAAGAACAATTCAACAAAAACAGTTGGAAGGTGTGCAGAATAGAGTGGGTGAAATTGCTTTATCCTTAACTTTGAATCTACCAAATTTAATCAATTCTACTCTAGTTCATTTAATTTGAGGTAATATAAACTGTAATCTTCAAAATATACAGAAATTATATTGATGGATTAGGGTAAAATATAATGATACAGTATATACACCTAAACACATAAAAATTTACAACCAGTAAAATGTGATAGCAGAGAAAAAATAATAAAATACTTCAATATGAAGGGAATGGTGAGTCTTTGAATTCTGCTGAGAAGTAGATTAAGAAGACAACTATTAGATTTATTATTTTACATGCAAGCCACTTTTTGCAAGGAATGCTGCTTTTAGATATGATTCTAACATATTTAGAAATGCTAAGTGTTGTAGCAAAGTAGATCAACAAAGTCATACTCAATGGCCAATTATTATCAGTAAAGCCATCCTCCTATACCAAATATGGCTTAAAACCTTGGAAAACACGTTTTTCTAAAAGAGTCAGGCAAGTATTCCTATTCTAAATATCCATAGATTAGAAATTAACGTTCTAACAATGTTTTTTTTTTTTTTTTCACTTAACAAGTTATTTATTATCACTATTCCAAGTACTGGGAATTCAGTAAGACAAGGTCCTGTCTCTTGTGGTGCTTAAATTTTAAATGTGTATTGGTGGTAAAGCCATAAACACACAATAAATGAACAAGGTAATTCAGACTATGATATGTGCTATGAAGAAAATAAAACAGCTTGATAGTGGAGAGATATGGGAAGTTAGGGAAAGCCTCTCTGACAGGAACTGAGAACAGAAGAAAAAGAACCAGTCCTGCAGAGATCAATGGGATGATTAAACACACTAAATTTTACACAACCAAATACATATTGCTACTCCAAAGTAGTCATCTTATGAACTAAAAGCTTGCTTAAATTATGCTTCCATTACCAGAAACATTTCTGAAAGTTCAACTCTAAATGCCTTGAGAATCCTTGGCACATCTTTGAATTGAGTTTTTTTGTTTTTGAATGTTTTATTTTGAGAGCGAGAGCGAGACAAATCTGAAGCAGGTTCCAGCCCAATACCGGTCTGGAACCCACCAGATCATGAAGTCCCAAGGTTAACCGACTGGGCCACCCAGGTGCCCCTGAAATGCCTTTTGTAAACACCTAAAAGTCACTTAGAGCCCAGTAGATGAACCTAGGCATCACAACTGAAAGGCCAAATCTATTAATAGGAATGATACCACCAAGTATCTTCACAGGATTGGAGAGAGTCTTAAATTAGACGACGAATGCCCAAGTGCTTAAACTTCACCCTACCCAATGAGATCATTACAAAGGAGGAGAAACGATATATACGTAGTAGCTACTGCTAAATGGGCATAATTTTTATTTATGGCTTCGGGATGGTTTTAAAGGTAGTAAAATCCAACAGTCCTTGAAGACTTACTAAAAACCTAAGAATCTGTCCCAACCTAACATCTTAAGGTCTCATTTTGATTCGGTCCCATCCTCTGCCCTTGCTTATGTCAATCACCCTCGAGTTCGGCCAGCTACCACGATAAATGAGAGTCCATTTATCAGGCCCTTTCTTGGATGTTCCCGGCCTACGACCGCTCCGAGACTTCATGGCCCGGAGCCCACAAAGGAGCGGCCTAGGTCGGCGAACAAGCCCCAAAGATTCTCCTAACCTGCACACAGGTCTTGACCGACCGGTGCCCAAACCCAGCAACAACATTACGATGCAAAGAAAAGCAAGCAAGTAGGCCACCGAGCTTTCCGCAGGATGCGCGCCAAGCCTCGTCGAGCTCGTAGGGGTCACTAACGATGTTTTTAAAAATTTAACTTTGTGCAAAGAAAGCTCTTAGTCTCCTCTGGTAAACAAACTTAGACAGAATCTGGACTTTATTGTGACAAGTTATAGAATGTGTGAAGCTTTAACTAAAAATGTTGGTAACAGATATGAGTATTCACTCCCTTCTTTCCTTATCTTTCTAAACAAAGGTGAATAACTAGCCCAGAGTTCAATATTATTACTGCACTTAGTCATCAGCTTATCTAGTTTCTCTTTAGGTGTTTTCATTAACTGTAGGTTGAAACCCGTGGCTTTTGGTTACAGCCATGATTTTAATTAAGCCAAAATCAAATGTATTCAGGACACACAATTGTATTTCATAAGTTGTCTTTTTTTCTCAGCAATATTAAACTGATCAGTGGCAGATGCAGATAAAGAAGATAGTTGTTTTCACCATACCTAAAGTGTTTCCACATCAATGTAATCATAGGCAGTAAAGACTGCATAAAACTTATAGTAAGTAAGCTGGAAAATTGGGGAGTCCAAAGACTGGATTCTGGTCACATAGTGTTCTCAACACATAGGTCTTTTTGAATAATACAGATGTCTTGGTCAAATGGATATTTCGGTCACTTTAGGGAAATAACCATGTGATGGGGCTGGTTATTTGAAATTAGGCTTGACACCATGAGACCAAATGTCCCATACAATCCTTAGTCTTGTCATTACCCTACATAATTTGTTTAGGTAAACTTCATGTGACCTCCCAATAAAATGAGACTGAAGTGAAAGGCTAACTTCTGAGCTAAACCAACAGGAGGTGTACTTTTTCTGCCTCGGTCTCTTAAAGACACTTGCTCTACATATGTTCATTTCCTGCATGTCTTCTCAAAATTCAAATGCTATGCACTGATAAGCTCAGGCCACATGAAGACATCATTTGTAGGTGTTCCAATATATAATCTTCAGCTGAGACTAGCTTTTATTCATTCCCAACTATGCACTGAGATGCATGAAGAACCCTTCAGAAATTCTAGCCCACAATCACTTAACTCATCCCTGTATTTTTGATTCTTCCCAACTGAGTCCCCAGACTCATGAGTAGTTTGTTGCACAGCAAGGGATAATTGAAATAGAATTTGGTATCTCAAAATATGGTATCAATGTAAGAAAACTGAAAAGATTTGGCATTGGTTTTGGGACTGGGTCATGTGGATAAGCCTGGTAGGACTTTAAGCAAAGGCTTAAGGGAAAGTGAAAAAAATATACATTACTCAGCTAGAAGAGAGAAGACCCTTGTTATAGAGTGGCAGAAAAATTAACAATACTATCGCCTGTGGGAATATGGAAAATGGAAAATCTATCTAACAATCTAATTGAATTTGCTAAGGATAATTCCACACTTAATTTTAATTTTAATTAATTTATTTATTTATGAAAGACAGCACAAGCAGGGAAGGGGCAGAGAGAGAGAGAGAGAGGGAGAAGGACAGAGAATCCCAAGCAGGCTCATGGCTGCCAGCACAGAGCCTAATGCAGGGCTCAAACACACAAATCGAGAGATCATCATCTGAGCTGAAACAAAGAGTCCATGCTTAACCAACTGAGCAACCTAGGCGCCCCTCCATATTGAATTTTTAAAGTGCCATACACTTTCTTTTAGTTGTATCTGATAAAATACAAATAGAAATCAGCTAAAAAGGAACTTTAATTTTTTAAGCAAACTTTAGAAAATGTTTAGAAAAGAGAGAAGACTTGCTGAAGTTTGTGGGGGGGGAAGCAAAAAAAAAAAGATTTTCATTTCCAGCCTCTTCAGACTACAAAAGAATTTCAAAATAGTTAAGAGACTCAGGGCTAGTAATTAGATCTCCAAGGCTGTCAGGAAAATGTGGCCTCAGTGTAAAGATAAAGACAAGTTGTGCTAGAAAATTTCTTTGTTAAACCGTCCAAAAAAAAAAAAAAATCGAAGCGATGCCTCATACACTCTTTAAGACAAGCAGAAGTTTACTGACTTTCCTGAGTGTGCTCCTCTGAGGTACTCTCTGTTAAAAAGTTGACTTCTATTAAACCTTACAGATGATGTCCCACAACTGTCTTCTAAGAAGCCCAAAGTGGAAAGAATTTATCACAGATTAGTGCACGTGGTTTTCTTTTAATGGAGTGGATTATAAACTGGCACATGAGAGATCTGGAGGTGTTTTAAAGAATTTTTCCGTTTGAACTACAAGGGACAGAAAGAAGCATTGCAAAATAAAGAGGCCTCTGGAACTAAAAGCATATATCCAGCTAGATTGTAGAATTTCTGTGGAGCAATTGACCCCCCTTTCCTGTGACAATGCCTATTGTGATGATTCTGTGTTTGATTCAACGTCACATCTTGAGTCTGTAGGAGAAAGATATCTGATCTCTTTAGTTTACCAGCTTTTGAACAGAGATAAGCCACTTGAGAAAAACTCAGCTGGAAGAGACTTCTGCTTAGATGGTGAGATCCTGGATTTTCAGTTAGTGTATTGGATGAGATTTCTTGGCTTTTCTGGAGTGGATGATTATATTTTGCATGTGGAGAGTTGTGAATTGTGGCCAGAGGGTATACTGGAACAGACTAAATTTTCCAGATCTGACCCTAACAGTATCTGCTATCCCACCTGATCCTCTGCCATGGATCTTGCCCCTCCTCTATCAAGAGCAATACAGGGGCACCTGGGTGGCTTAGTCGGTTAAGCGTCCGACTTTCGCTTGGGTCATGATCTCGCGGTTCGTGGGTTCGAGCCCCGCGTCGGGCTCTGTGCTGACTGCCAGCTCAGAGCCTGGAGCCTGTTTCAGTCTGTGACTCCCTCTCTCTCTGACCCTCCCCTGCTCACGCTGTCTCTCTCTCTCTCCTAGAAATAAATAAAACATTAAAAAAAAAAAAAGAGCAATACAATGACCTTTCCCTTGACTCTGACCATTACTTAGATATTTGTAATTAATGGCAAGTAGTCAAAGTGAAACGGCATGTCTTTGGGGGCTAGGTGAGAAGAGGCTGTTCAGCTTCTGCTTTGATTTTTCAACACGTGATCTCACATTTTCCAGCCTTCCTTTAAGAACTGAGCTGCAAAATTCTAAGAAATTCAAGCCTTATGGAGAGACCACATGTAGGTGCCCCAGACTCCAGCCTCAGCTGGGGTCTTTGAGTCATCCCAGCCTGGTCACAGATATGTTCCTAAAGAAGCCTCCAAATTATTTCAGGCCCCAATCATTTGTGTCCTCCCACTGTCTTCTGCATTTGAAGCTTTGGGCATCATGAGGCACAGACAACCCACCCCTATTATGCCCTCTGTGAATTTCTCATTCACAGAATCATACACTTAATAAAGTGATTGATGTGTTATGCCCTAAAGTTTGGAACCATTTGTAACATAGCAATTGATAACTAAAGCATCAAGAAGTGATATTTGAGTTTAGAGTTTCTTCCCAATGTTTTAATAATTCCTATTTGATGTTATACTCATTCATTTGAGGCTTATTCCAGGGGAGAAATATCTTGAAACTAAGCATGGTCAAACTAAAGCCTAAAGTATGACAGAAAATAACCACATAGGAAGTAAGAAGGAATAACTGGAATTGACAAAATAGAGTTGAACCACAAGAACATATAGATGAAGGACTTATCAGGGCAGTGCAAGCTGTCTTCAAATATGTGGAGAGCCGTCATGTGGAAGACGGATTAGACTCATACTGTAGAACTCTAGGAAGCAGAACTAATACTTCACATCGGTAGGTCCAGGAAAGCAGATACTATACCTAATAAGTGTATTTTTTCAGTAATCAGAAAAATAAAGTTGTGGACTGCTTTTTGAGGTAGAAACCTTCTGTAATTTTCTTTGAAGGAAGCCTGGATGTTATAATCATGGTAATTTTCCCAAAAAAATGTCTTATTTGTAGTAGAATATTGGAGTCGTGCTTTTAAGAAGCTCTAACCACAAGCTTGTGTAGGAGTCCGAAAAATACCTTAAATTTTTTAAGTAATCTGAATTCAAAGTTAAGGTTTGCAGGACAGTTAAAAGACAGAGGAAACCATTTACACAAGTTTTCAGTGACTTGCACTTTCAAGGCCAACAAAATACCTATCAATTACTCAGTGTTCAATAACAAATTAAAAACATACATATGGAATAAATTAATGGAACATCTATCATGCCTATGCATACAGGCATAATAACTTAAAGTTGAGGTGATTTTATTTTTATGTAATTCCATTTTACATATATATTTTTCCTTTGGTATGAATTGCCTCATTTGTCTGAATATTTGATGGAGCCTCCATGAACATAAAAAACAATAAAAGAGGGGTGCCTGGGTGGCTCAGTCAGTTAAGTATCTGACTCTTGCTTTTGGCCCAAATCATGATCTCATGGTTTCATGAACTCAAGTCCCACAGCAGGCTCTGCTCTGACAACATGGAGCCTGCTTGGGATTCCCTCCCTTTCTCTCTGCCCCTACCCTGCTTGTACTCTGTCGCTCTCAAAATAAATAAGTAAACTTAAAAAATAACTTAAAAATAACATAATAAAAGACAAAATACAAGTAGGTCTTATAGATGAAACAGAGAATAAGAATTAAAGGAAAGTTAACATGCAAGTATTCAGGACCTAACAGTTGAAACTGATTATAGACAGGTAGGGATCGAGGGGACTAAGAAGTGATCAAAAGAAACATGATAATATTCCTCATCATCACATCAGCATTTCCAATATCATTCTTTGAGGTGGCTGTTATTGATCATTTATTCTTACTACACAGTTACAAGCATCTGCTGTCCATTATCTCTTTTAATCTTCAACTGATGTTATAAAGAAGAGAACTAACTGTGCTAAAAGTGTGGAGACTGCTTGGGATTTTCTCTCTCTCCCTCCCTCCCTCCCCCTCTCTCTCTCTCTTTCCCTCCCCAGCTTGTGCTGTCTCTGTCTGTGTCTCTCTCAAAAGAAATAAATAAACCTTAAAAGGAGAGAGAAAGAGAGAGAGAGAGTGCTAAGGGTTGGGGGGGAAAAAGAGAGCTAAGGTTTAGAGGAAGAGTATGGCACACTTAAGGTTACCTAAGTGGATTAATTGGAAATTGAACCCAAACATTTTATGATGACAGAGCCCAGTTTATGATGTTATACAGTTTGCTGGTATAGATGATATCTGTACATTTTATGGAGGCTTTAGTTATAAAAGGGACATGGATATTTTATCAATAATACTCCAAATCCTTCCCTGCTCTAGTTCACACTTCCTGGAATTCCACAGGTTCCCTTTGGTTCTTGATAAAATAGAAGACATTGATGTTCTTCCTTTCTTTATGCATAGCATTCAGAATAATTGGCTAATATTTTTGGCTAATACATTAAATATAGACCTCCCTGATTTAGGGAAATGAAAAGCGATGGGCACTGTGGAGTTATCAAGAAAGAAGAAAGACCATGAAATTCAAGGGGAAAGAAAGGTTGCTTGGGACAAACACCTGCTATTTAATACTTCCCATACAAAAAGACCTGCCATATATATTCCAATGAGGTGAGGAACATAGAAAATGTTTACCTTCATTTTGGAAGCATAAGTCTTGAGGCCTGCAAGTTGACACGTGATTTACACAGTAGGTAGGTAAATTTGTATCCTTGACAAGGGTGGATATTGTTGGAAAAATAAGGAGAGAAAAATAGCTGTTATTGATATAGATAAATAATCCTGAAATTGTAGAAAAAATCAAGGTGGATAGAGAGACGTTCTCAAAATTTCAAATGTAAATTGATCATTCATCAGAATATTTCAGTGAAGACCAGAGAGAATGTGCAGATATTTGAGCAGGATAAGAAAGTCAGATGGGGATGCTAGAAGCTGGAGAGAGAAATAAATCATTTGGAATATTTTGCTTTTGCTTCAGAGTGTTCTGAAATATTTCATATCATCCCAACAAAATTCTCTTAGGTGGAAAGAAATGAGAGTAAATCATACTCTTTTGTTAGTTTGGTATGACACTCCTGATACGAGAAAGTTTATATGGGGATGCCAAATGACAGTTTGTATAAAGACAGAGATTCATGAAGTTCGAGCTATTAGATTTAGTTGAAGAATGTTATTTGGAAAGAAAACTTTATGTGATTTGCCTAGTCCAGTGAGTTCAAATTCAGCTTTCTATTTGAAGTTCAGATATTATAACAAAATTATGTTTTGGGTGTTTTTCATAGCCTGAACAAACTCTCCCTCACATGCAACTCAAATTTAGTGTGAGATCCAGGATGGGTAAACAATTTTAAGACACTAAATGTTTTAAATGTCTCTACTTAGGAAAGGAACTAAGATTCAAAAGTATTTATTTAGATATTTTTCTCTCCTGTTACTTTTTCTTGACCGCCTCTCTTCTTCCTTTACTGAAGCAGTTATCAAATTGCTATATCAAATATGTACATATTTACAGAGTTGGACTAGATGTATAGGTAAAGTTTCTAAGATCTCACAAGCGAGTATTGATACTTCCAAGAGTAAGAAGAACTCAGATTTACTTGACTTCCTTTTTGTCAGGCATTGTGATATCTGCTTTCCATTCATTCTCTCACTTCTCACAGAAGTTCTATTAGGTATTTTCTACTGACATCTATCATACTAGAGATGAGAAATTTAGAGAAATGGAATTATCAATTAAAATTTTTTGAACAATTTAACTGGCTTCAGAGAGATTATCTCACTTGAATTGCTGAGCAAATCACTAGGTTTAGTTGCATTTGCCCCAATATGCAAAAATACATATACATTATGAGTTCTGCCATTTTTAAACAGTGGCATAGTGGTTTAAGGTGATCATTATATTTCTTGGACCCAAGATACTTCACAAAACCCATTTTCAAGAAATATATACAGGTCCTACGGTCTTTTGTTAGTAGATGATTATAAATATTATCTTTACTATTCTAGCTTCTATAGCACATTCTGTATTTCATTATTTAGAAACTTAAATCACTAAATCTTTTGACTAAAGTGCATTTAATTAAATGAATTAGAAAAATATGGTTAGAATATCAACCATTCAGTGGGTAGGCTAAAATTAAGCACTAGGTAAAATTTAGCATAAACATTTACCTCAACAGTTACTACTCAGGCTTTGTCAGTGTTCTTGAGTGAATATTAAAGATAGATGGCCTCAAAAAGAAAAAAAAAAGATAGATGTCCTCACCGTTATGTATTAGGTGTTCTCAAATTTCTAGAAATCCCACAGTCATGTGTGGACTATCATAAGTATTCAAACAAATCTTTTTTATTTTTTTCCTTCTTGCTCTAGTCCCATTTATCTTTTTAAAGTCCCTTTACTTCAGACAATGGTAGTAGTGAATGCATACTGTTAATTGTGTATCTGGAAAAATAATAAACACTTTATAATTATTATTTGATTTGATTTTCACAGTAAACAATAAAATATTATAGAACATTACAATGTCATTTCACCTTATAAAAGTTATGTAATTTGTCTTCAGCCAGTGACAGAAGAGTGATTCAAGGTCATGCCAAGCTTTCTTGGATTCTAGCGCCTATTCAATGCAACCTCCTAATTGTGAGGCTGTCACAGTTTCTGATCTTCCTGATTTCCATTTCAGTCCCCTGAGAGTGAGTGAATCATTACCATGTTCTAGGGTCTTCCATGACCTTCCCTTCCCTCCATGTACCAACAGGGCTGCGTAGTGCCCTGGTACGAGTCTTGCTGTATTTAGTTCATGAAGCAAAAGAATGCATTATCTACACTTTAAAAAGTATAGAACCAACACATTTCCATTGGTAGACTGCTCTATTTTCAGATAATATTCAACATAACATTAAGCCTGATGTTGTGTTTTTGTTATTTCCAGAAATGATGATTCAAAATGTGCAAGCTGTGTATTTAGACAAAATTAATATTTCCCAAACTGACAGTGGCTGTAATGGAAATAATAAAAAATGTACCATCTCCAATGTGCTGGCACTGTACCAGTGGAAGATAAGGCTGAGTAAAACTGTTCCTTGTCACATCCTTTATGAAGAAAAATGCTCGCAGCTTCAAAACAGCCTTCTTCTTCTGTATTTTGTAAATGTGGCAAAAATGGATCTAAATTTTTTTCAAAAGTAGTGAAATTTGGAAACACTAAAAAGTGATACATAATATTTCTTGTGGAGGTTGCTATGGAGAAATAGATATTAATAAATAAGCACCAAGTAATTCATTTTTAAATGTTAAGTTTTGTAATAAAAATCATTCCAGGGCCCAGTAGATCATGGGGGTTTAGGTCAATTTAGCTTTGGAGAAAGTTTTCTAAAACTGGCTCTGCTACATAGCTTTCATTAGGCTTGAACAATGAGCAATTGCAAATTATCTTCTGTATTTTAATATTTCATCTCCTTCAAGAAAATAAATGTACTCTAAAAAAACAAAATTTTGTAAAAAGCTAAATATGGTAAACAGAAACTCAAACATTAGATGAGTGCATATTCTTTTAAATGAGAGAATTTTAAATTTTACTTATTTATGTATTTACACAAGCAGGGTAGGGACAAAGGGAGAGAAGGAGAAAATCTTATGCAGGCTCCAGGCTCATTGCCAAGCCCAACATGGGCCTCTGTCCCATGTACTTGGGATTTGACCTGAGCTGAAATCAAGAGTCAGATGCTCAACAGACTGAGCCACCCAGGTGCCCCTGAAATTGAGAATTTGACAATATTCTAATTAGTACTGCTTTGGTTTGTACCTAGAGACAAAGTAATCATACATATTATATTATATACATACCTATACAAGGTAATTCTATAGATTAACTCGAGTGTATCCATATATTGAATATTCAAATCTAATAGTAAGCCTTTGGGATTATCTTGGAGATATTACATATCTACATCTCACTCAAACATTTTGAAAGAGTTCCCTTCTTTTGCCAAAGAATCATGTATCATTGCTTCCTTATCTTATTGTCATCTGACTTCTTCTCCTAGAACTCTATTGAATTCATAAATTCAAATCCTCCTCTTAAAACTCTGACCTCCAGGGGCGCCTGGGTGGCTCAGTCGGTTAAGCATTAGGCTTTGGCTCAGGTCATGATCTCACCGTTCGTGGGTTCAAGCCTTTGTTGGGCTCTGTGCTGACAGCTCAGAGCTTGGAGCCTGCTTCTAATTCTGTGTCTCCTTCTCTCTCTGACCCTCCCCTGCTCAGGTTGTCTCTTTCTCTCTCTCTCACAAATAAGTAAAACATTAAAAACATTTTAAAAAACCAACTCTGACCTCCAGTAACTTCCACACCACTGTAGAGTTCAATATCTCATTCCATAGTTTTCTTCCCTGGTTTCCTTCTCCATATGAATTCAATGGTGATATTTCCAGTATTTTAACTTTAGCCATTTTTCTTTTAATTTACACATATTTCTTGGGTTGTTAGGGTTTTTCATGAGCTCAAGGAATATTTGCATGCTATTGATTCTCACATAGCCAGCATCAACCACCCTCCTTTGTTCCTATTTATACATCCATTGCCCCTTCAATATACTTGGATTTTACCTGGACCTGCAAACATGTGTGGCCGTTCAGTGCATTCTATAGAATGTGTAGGGAAATTGAAGTTGCAAAACACAGTGGTCTTAAATGACACAAGTTAAATATTTTAACATGGTTGTTTTATAAAAACATACATGCATACATGTGCCATTCTCCTAGTATAGGAAGAGACTTGTGGAAATGAAGGCTCCAGACACTTAAGCTTAATTTGCTTCGTTATGTGCCTGCCTCTCCTCTCCTTTTCCAGTCTGTGTTCCAGTATCTCCTTCATGATACTCTGCTAAAATAAATCTCTCTTTACTCTCCAAATACAAACAACAATGTAAATTAGGAAGCATAGCAGACAAACCTGTAGATACTATATTTCAAATATATTTTCACCATTTTATCATAGCCTAGAACCCCCTCTGACACACACTCTTCCTTATTGAAATTAAGGAGGTGGTTCATGACACAGCTACAGCTTAGCCTCAATGGTATGGCTGGAGTCATTCCCACAGATTTGTGACAGCTGGCTGTGTGGATCTCTTCCTAATTCCGTGTCCAGTGACAGCATAATGGCAGCAGCAAACATTACAAATCAAGCCCTATTTTTAGGGATCTGGCTGTTAAATATATATCAGTCTGCCATTTTCTTTGAGAAAATATGTAAATTATGAAATTATTAGCATGTGAAGGGCAATACCTACCGCCTGTAGCTTAAGCAAAATATCATTTTCTTGCTGATGATAATATACATCTCCAGAGCACGTCTTGAAGTACGAGTCAATATTGTTTTGATATGACTGAGTTGGGAGTTCTTTTTGTTCATTTCCTTTTCCAGTGTTCTGGAGATCGGCCCTCTTATTTGACAGACTCTCTCCTTTTAGTCTGAAAGTGAGTATGAGCAGTTCTAGTTAACTTGTTTCCAAAGAGGAGAGAGAACTCCATATGGGAATTACTTCTTGGGCTTTACTCAGGATTGAACTCATTTAGCTGAAGTCTACATTACTGAATTAATTCCTCTGTCATGAGGATGGGATTCCACAGCTTAGGGTAGACCTGAGTCCTATTGCTACCACTTGGTACAGTAGAGATCAGTGTCCATCCAAAGAAAGATCTTTCAGAAAGAGATGGTTTCCAAAGGAATAAGTTCAACCACATTGATTATAATACATTCATGTGTTCCTGCTCTAGTGAGAGGCAAGCAATAAAACATTTTTACAAGTTGGAAACTGAAAACTAAGCAGAACAATAAATTGTTACAGAGATGACAATTAAGTGAGACCTCAAAGAAAAAATAAAATTGACCATCTCAAAATCAAGAATATCCTAGAAGCCTTCCTATAATATATTATGTAATACCCTTTTGAGCTAACTTTCTGTTAGAGAAACAAGTCAGGCACCAGTGATGTATGGCATATGCATATAAATGTTGTGAGGGTTTAGATATGAGTATGTATTCTAAGATCTTACTGTTATCTGCGCTTCAGTTCTACAAAATTTTAAGACTTTAAAAATACTTTATCATACTCATCATATATAATGTAAAAGAATTTTTCTTGCCAATATTAGAAGTCAATTAGACACTGCTACTCAGAAGAAAAAAATCAATAGAAGTACAATGTCATTTGAGTTATCTTAAATTGTATAGGCCTCTACCCAGATTTGACATGAGAAAAGTGGCTCAGACATTTGGTTTTGTCAATCTGCATTAGAATGAGGTGAAAAATGACAGGGAGAGTCAGATTCAAGACACATATTGAGAAATCATTCCAAATTGTAATTTCATTGTGAGTTACAGATGTGATAAAACTCATTGTACAATTTTTAAAATGTCAAGGAGAGTTTAATAGCATTTTGGACTATCAGATCAGTAAAAATTTATTTTATAAAATAGCCTCACACTCCCACATTTGTATTGTATGTTGCACATCATTTGAAGATGAATCTATTTAAATGCAAATGTACAGTCACAAAGTTGTAGGACTAAATTATATGCAAACAAACCTAGTTGAAGAATTCCAGTAGTTAAGCATTTTTCAATCAACTTTAAAGGTAGATTTGTTTGCTTTCAAAAACAGTACTTAGTAAAGTTTAAACATGCCTTTTCCAGAATTGTTATTGAATTACACTGTCCAATATGCCTATAGCAATATAGCCATATTTTGAACAAGTTCTCATGCATTTATCATATTTTGTATTCCAGATTCATTCTCTAAGAGTAGAAAACCTGTTCTGTTAAATCCTCTCTATTCATATGTTTTTTTAAGGATAGTAAGTAGTGCAAAAGAAGGAATTTGGAGAATATTAGATATGTCAATTAGCATAAATAGATATGTCAATTTACAAAAAGTACATTATTTTGTACAGAATAATATATAGCACAGTAAATGAGATCAAAAATCATGTTTCTGCAAAAAAGTTAAAGGCAGGTCTATATTTAGCATTTTGAGGAGATAAGGATATAATATGAAAAAATGCTTTAATATTGCAAATAATTGAAATAAATATTATCTATTATATATTAAATGAATAACAGTACTATTCTTCTTTTTGGGCCAACAAAGTTAGGGAAGATATTTGATAAGGTCACAATGCCTTTAAAAATAATATTAATAATAATAACAATAATAATATTGACCAAGGGCATCTGGTTGGCTCAGTCGGTTAAGTGTCTGACTCGATTTCCGCTCAGGTCATGATCTCACCGTTTCTGACTTCAAGCCCCACATAGGGCTGTGCTGATTGTGCAGGACCTGCTTGGGGTTCTCTCTCTTTCTCTTTCCCTTTCTCTCTGCCCCTCTTGTGCATGCGCTCTCTCTATCTCAGTCAAGATAAGTAAAATAAATTTTAAAAATAATAACAATATTGACTAATTGGGTAGATTTTAGGTATTTGTGAATTAAAATTTACCAATTTTCCTCGACTTATAATAAGATTAGATTCCAGTAAACTCATTGTAAGTTGGAATGTCATTAAGTCAAAAATACACTGAATACGCATGACTTCCCAAACTTTATAACTTCACCTTGCCTACCTTAAATGTCTCCAGAACATTTACATCAGCCTAAGTTGAGCAAAATCATCTAACATACAGCTTCTTTTATTATAAAGTTTTTACTATCTCACGTGGTTTATGGAATACAGTACTGGAAGTGAAAAACAGAATGGTTATATGGGTCCAGAATGGTTGTGAGTGTATTGGTGTTTACCCTCATGATCATGTTGGCTGCAGCTTATTGTCGCTGCCTAACATTGCAAGAGAGTATCAGATTATAAATCACTAGCCTGAGAAAATACAAAATTCAAAACTCGAAGTATGTGTTCTTATACCTAGAAAGCCAAAAATTATATGTCAAACTATTGTAAGTGGATAAAAACTTATGATATAGCTGAATAAAAAATTAATAGTGATAACTATATTTATTTTTAATAAATATTAGTCAATATTTATTAACAATATTAAGTATTATTTATAGGAGAATTTTAACTGTGAATTCAATTTTTTTAATAGATGTAGGCTACTCAGGCTAATAATTTATATTCGAATGACTTTGGTAGTTATAGCCTCTCAAGGAATTTGTCCATGGCACAAAGTTCATTCTAAACTATGTAAATATACCTTTGACATCTATCGAAACAGTTGCAATATCCTCTTGTTTATTCAGGATACTAGTACTCTGTGTCTTCTCTCTCTCTCTTTAAACTATTTTCTTGATATCTTCAGTATACTAGTTTTGTTTTCATCTGTATATTTTTATTATGTTTCTGTTTTCAGTTTCACAACATTCTACTCTTGTATTTATTTCCTTTTTTCTACTAGCTGTAATTTTATATTAGTTTGTCTTGTTTTGTTTTTAGTTTATTTGGGCAGAAGCTTAAATTATTCATTTGAGGCTTTACTGTCTAATATAAGTATTTATAGGATACCTTTCCCTCTGGTCACTTTTTAAGCTCCATCCCATAAATATTGATATTGTGTTTTCATTCTATTTAGTTAAACATAATTTCTCATGTATTTAATGTGTGCTTTCTTCTTTGATCAATATCTAATTCAGAAGCATATTGTTTAATTTCCAAATATTTAGTGATTTTTTTAGATATCTTTCTGTTACAAATACTTCCAATTTAATTTCATATAGTCAAATGATGTAATATGTTTATTTCAATATTTTAAATTTACTGAAAGTGATATTATGGCCCAGAACGTGGTCTATTTTGCCAGATTTGCTTGAGTATTTGAAAATAATATGTATTTTGTTATTGTTGAAATGTTTTAAAATGTCAGGCCAAGTTTATAGATAAAGTTGTTTGAATCCTCTGTACCCCTACATATTTCTACTTTTCCTATTCTTTACTGAAAGAGGTCTGTTAAAATATAACTCTGCAATAGATTTTTTTCATTTCTCCTTTAGATCTATCAGTTTTTGCATAAGTTTTTGAAGCTGATTTATTAGTTTCACACTCATTTAGAATTTTTATTTTTTATTTTAATTTTTTAAAATATTCAATTTTTTGAGAGATAGACACAGAGTGTGAGTAGGAGAGGATCAGAGGGAGAGAGAGGGAGAGAGAGAGAATCTGGAGTGGGCTCCAGGCTCTGAGCTGTCAGCACAGAGCCCAATGCAGGACTCAAATTCATAAATGGCTAGATCAAATCTGAGTAGAAGTTGGTTGCTCAACTGACTGAGCCATCCAGGTGCCTCTAGAATTTTTATTAACAGCAAATGCTTGGGGGGAGAAAAGAAAAAGGAAAAGAGACCATATAGCTCAACACCCCTTATTACCTTAAACAAAGTATCTTTAACAAAATTTTAGCAAATTGAACCCAACAATATATAAAAAAACTAATATATCATTACCAGTTTAAATATATCATAGTGATGCAAGGTTAACCTGTAAAATTAATCTTGTTAACTATATTCTTAGAAGAAACACATAAAAATATATAAAAACATATTTTTTAAAAATATTGACAAAATTCAGTCTCCTTACAACGCTAAACACTTTCAGCAAACCAGGATTAAAATGGATATCTTAACTAGATAAAAGACAGCTACAAAATATCTACTACTAATATTATACTTAGTTGATAAAATACTAAAGGTTTTAATCCATAATCTCAAAAAAGGAATGATTTCTACTCTCACTACTTTGATTCAACATTGTACTGGAGGTCTTATACTTCAAGGAAAAAGTGCATGGGAAAAAATGTTAAAGGCATAGAAATTGGAAATGGGGCACCTGAGAGGCTCAGTCAATTAAGCATCTGACTTCAGCTCAGGCCATGATCTCCTGGCTTGTGAGTTCAAGCCCCATATGGGTATCTGTGCTGACAGCTCAGAGCCTGGAGCCTGCTTCAGATTCTGTGTCTTACTCTCTCGCTGACCCTCCCCTGCTCTCATGCTGCCTCTCTTTCTCAAAATAAATAAACATAAAAATTAAAAGGCATAGGCATTTGAAATGAAGAAGCCTTTATTTGAAGCCTTTATAGAAACCTATAACATTTTTGTCTACATAGACAAAATTATCTTATGGAACACAAAAAATCTACCCAGAGTGATAATTTAGTTTAGCGAGGTTGCAGTATAAAGGTATATTTAAAAACAAATTGTCCATTTTTTAAAATTAGGAATGAAATGAAAGAATCAGTACATTTATAATAGCATCAAATATATGAAATATTTATGAATTATTGAATAGCATGTGTAAGAGCTGTATACAGAAAACACTGAGAGAGACAGAGACAGAGACATTAGAGACAACATATTCAGAAATCAGAAGATTCAGTGATGTTCCAGATATCAGTCCTTTACTAAATAAACATCAGCAAATTCTAACTGGTATTTTTGTTACAATTAACAAGATAATTCTAAAAGTTATATTAAAATTGATATAGCCTAGATGATTTCATTAAAGCAAAGAGAAAACTGAAGCTATATTATTCAATTTCAAGACTTACAATAAATCTATATTAATCAAGGTAGTTTGGTGTTGAAAGAATTGAAAAGAACAGGGTTTAGAAGTAGCCCCCAATGTATATAGTCAATTAATCTTTAGCAAAAGTGCAAAGGGAGTTCAGTAAAGATTGTTCTCAATACATGGTGCTGGACAGATTGGACATCCATATATAGAAAGTTAACTTTCACATCACAAACCAGTATTAACTTCAGATACAACATAATCCTAAATGTAAGAGCTAAAACTATAAAATTCCTAGAATATGACATAGGAGAAAATATTTATGACATTCGTTAGACAGTTTCAGGTAGAACGCACAAAAAATCCAGTAGAAAAGAAAAAATAACTTTTGTTTTCCAAAAGACACTATAGAGAAAACAAACACAAAAGCAAGCCACAGATTATGAAAAATTATTCAGAATACATATATCTAATAAGGACTTTTTCCTACATATTTAAATAATTGTTACTACTTAATAATAAGAAAACAGCCCTATAAAATGGGCAAATGATCTGAACAGTGACATTGCATAAGAAAAATAACGAGATCTCTTATCTACATAGATACTTTAGAAAGCCAAAGAGTAGTTTCTTAGAAAGCTAAATATATATTTATTTTTAAAAAGCATATACTTACTGTACAGCAAAGGAAACAACCCACAAAACTAATAGGCAACCGATGGAATGGGAAAAGATATTTGCAAATGACATATCAGATAAAGGGTTAATATCAAAAATCTATAAGGAACTCACCAAAGTCCACACCCAAAAAACAAACAACCCAGTGAAGAAATGGGCAGAAGATATGAACAGACACTTCTCCAAAGAGGACATCCAGATGGCCAACAGACACATGAAACGATGCTCAGCATCCCTCCTCATCAGGGAAATACAAATCAAAACCACACTGAGATACCACCTCACGCCAGTCAGAGTGGCTAAAATGAGCAAATCAGAGAACTCTAGATGCTGGCGAGGATGTGGAGAAACGGGCACCCTCCTACACTGTTGGTGGGAATGTAAACTGGCACAGCCCCTCTGGAAAACAGTGTGGAGGTTCCTCAGGAAACTAACAATAGAACTCCCCTAGGACCCAGCAATAGCACTGCTAGGAATTTACCCAAGGGATACAGAAATGCTGATGCATAGGAGCACATGTACCCCAATGTTCACAGTAACACTCTCCACAATAGCCAAAACATGGAAAGAGTCTAAGTGTCCATCAACGGACAAACGGATCAAGAAGATGTGGTTTATCTATACCATGGAATACTACATGGCAATGAGAAAGAATGAAATCTGGCCATGTGTAGCAACATGGATGGACCTTGAGGGTGTTATGCTGAGCGAAATAAGTCAGGCAGAGAAGGACAAATATCATATGTTTGCACATATAGGAGGATTAGGAGGAACTTAACTGAGGACCATGGGGGAGAAGAAGGGAGCAAATGGTGGGGGAAAGGGAGAGAGGCAAACCATGAGAGACTCTTGAATGCTGAGAAACAAACTGAGGACTGATGGAAGTGGGGGAGTGGGGAGAGGAGAGATGGGCATGGAGGAGGGCACTTGTGGGGATGAGCACTGGGTGTTATATGGAAACCAATTTGACAATAAACTGTAAAAAATTTTTTTTAAATGTAAAGAAAATAAATAAAATAAAATATAAAATTTAAAAATTTGAAAAAATAAAAGAAAAAAAAAAGCATATACTTAATCTTTGATCCAAAAATCCCATTCTTAGGAATTTACCGAGTAAAATAAAAGCATACCTCCACAGAAAGATGTAAATTTTAATATCCAAAATAACTTTATTCATAATAAATATCTACCAACTGGTTAAGAGGTGAACATATGTGGCACATCAATACTCATCAATAAAAATGAATTAATTAGCATTAAATGCAATAACAACATAGATATTGTGGAAAAAAATAAAAGAAGCCAGACACAAGAAACTGCGTAATTCTAGAGAATGCATAACTAAAAATAGTAAAAAGTAGATAAGTGACTGTCAGAGCTCTGGGTGGGAGAGGAAAGTGTTCCATACCATGATCATGTGGTGGTTACGCAACTTACATGTTTGTCAAAATTTGCTAAATTTTGCACTTAGAATTTATTCTGAAACTTCATGAGAAAGAATTTAAATTGGCTTGGTCAACTAAATATACATAGTTGACAGGGATTATATAAAAATGTGAGTCCAAATGCTGCCCTTTGGCTATTGTTGAGATAGGAAGGAGAGGATTCTGCTTCTCCCATACTACAAAGATGTCAGAGTTTTGTTTTGTTTTGTTTTCATGAATAACAGGTATGAACATTATACAGTTATACCACTCCTGGATCACCAGTGCTCAGGGAATCAAAGATAAGGACCTAATATCTTCCAGTGACAAAACCCAACAGAATCCCTGAACCAATAGGCATATATGATAGGTATTGTTGAATACCTGTCTAACGGAGCCATGATGTAGTTTACACAGTCACCTGTCTGGGAATTTGACCTTTTCCCAGTTCTGAGAAAAATCATGATTGGTCTATTGCCTTTGACGCTTTCTGCTTTTGTCAATTTCTAGTTTCATCTTGCGTTTTACCCCATCTATGTCCAGTAAGAATGAGAAAAGATTTACCTAGGAGTAGGGAACTTTTGAATAATGGAGCCTTGTTCTTCAACAGGAGAAAATTGTTATCTATCTCTCTGGTCATTGTTAGATTTGGATGTGATGCTTGGAAGTATTGTAGCCCTCTTGCAAAGAGAAGTAAGACCACCGTAAGGATGGCAAGATGATAAAATGAAAGAAGGATGGATTGTTGATAACGTCATTGAGTCACTAAGTTAATCATTTTTGAAGCTAGAATACCTTGGGTTTATTGTTACATGAGACAAGAAATTTACTGTTTAAGCCCTTTTGAAATGGATTACTTATTATTGATTGAATATAGCAACCTACCTGATACAGTACCAAAAATAACAATGAGAGAATGACCACAATTAAAATATTAATTTTCCTACTGTATTTCTATTTGATAAAACAATCTTATATGCAGTATTTAATGTACCCTCAAAATAAGTATTACTGGGGCCCCTAGGTGGCTCAGTCAGTTAAGCATTCAGCTTTGGGTCAGGTCACGATCTCACAGGTCATGGGTTCGAGCCCCACGTTGGGCTCTGTGCTGACAGCCAGCTCAGAGCCTGGAGCCTGTTTCCAGTTCTGTGTCTCCCTTTCTCTCTGACCCTCCTCTGCTCACACTGTCTTTCTCTCTTTCTCAGAAATAAATAAAACATTAAAAAAAATTTAAAACATAAGTATTACTAATGTCATGGAAATTAAAGATGTAAATTGAAGATGTTAAAGATGATATTATCTTGCTTAGGGTGCGGGACCAAACAAGAAATTTAGGGGTTTGGTAATCTGGTCCAGTGGTTTTATTTTCCCACCATTATGTTGTGATAATTTTGGCTAAACATTCACTGATTTTTTTTAAAAGCTAATTACTGTGATTTGTTGCATATGATTAATAGATTTTAATATGTCTGGTTCAAGTGTGTTGTATTTGCTTTCTATATCTAATATGACTATTGTATAAAATTAACCTGCAAAATATACAAAACTGAACATGTAAAAACTGAAATAGAGATTGAATCTTTTCTTTTAAAATAGCCACTTCAAGAGGATTTTGGACATTGTTTAGAATTCTAGCAGCATTTAAAATTTTTTAGTCTTCTCCCTTTGGAATTTTTAGCAGTACTAATTTATAAGTTACAGACACAGATTAATATCTCTTAGCTACCTATCAATTTGATCGAAAATAGTATTTTTCACCTGGAATCTTTTACTTAATTCACCATCCCTGGTTATTTATTGCCTCACCAAACCAAACCCATCCTCAATGGATAAAAAAAAAAATTTTACTAATATTATTCTTAAGGAAACATTGAGGGACTCTATAGGCAATGTTAGCAAAAGAGCTGAAAAGTTTTCAATATTCAATATTGTTTTGGTATTTACTTATAAGTGAAAGAATTGAACAGAGTTAATAACTTTATAATTCTCCACATGATTAATTAACACTTGTATCATAAATCTCATGTTGTGTTAGCCTTCAGTCTAGCTAATCAGATTGGTCAGATGTGAATTTTTTTTCATTACTTATGTGTAGGTGATTTTAATAATTGTTCCTTTCTTCTATTTTCTATATTGTTTTATACCCAGTGCAATTTACTGGAAAAAAAAGCAGCAGAAACATTTTTCACCAGCAATTTCAGTAATTCTGAAATCAGAGTGGAATACTCAACTATTTCATATGTCTCAGGTGGGTACTCTTATCCTTTGAGACCCAAACCAATTGCTTCCACATTCATGATACTATCCTAGCATGTGAATCTGACAGTGTAGCCTTTCTTCGCTGCAACATGAGAGGAAAATAGTACATCATATCTTGGGAGTCTGAGCCTAGAGCCTTCTAAATGGAAAGCAGTAGCAACAAATTCCAACCAGGAATGAATCTGAAACTCTCATTTTCCTGAGAGTTTTACTTACTGATTTCTTCTTCTAGCAATGAATGTCCATTACTATTCTTGACATATTTCTTACATGTAACTTGTTCCTACCCATTAGTCACTAATGTAAGTTTCCTAGCATTTAAACAAGTGACTCTATTTTTTCTTTTCACTCCATGTATGAATTACCACTAAGATGCACTATAGACAGAACATCATCTGTAAGAATTCCAATAATTATCTGTATCATCAAACCAAAACATTGTCAGAATCTTATGACAGTTAACAGGGATTTAGAAATGCATCTAGTTGAACTCTGTTATTTACATATAAAAATCTAAGAGAGTAAAGATGACTTGCTTATGGACTCCTAAATTTTAATCTGAAATCGGGATTATGTATTAATGTAGTGGAATAAACACAGATTTTGAAGTCAAGAAAACACAGAATGTGAAACCCAACCCTATAATTTAGCCACTCAAACAGAGATAAACTTTTTTTTTTCTAAGACTCTTCCCTCACTTATGAAATTGAAATAATGACAACACTCATGATCTTTGTCACTGTTAAATGAGTTGTTATATTGGAGAAGCCTAAAGTTCCTGGAAAATAATAAAACAATAGGTACTCTTTAATGCTTGTTGGTTTTCTAATGTGTGTGTGTGTGTGTGTGTGTGTGTGTGTGTGTATGTGTGTGTGTGTGTGTGTGTATGCGAGAGAGAGAGAATTACGTCTAGTGAATAATACTATTCAACTTCTCCCATATGAAAGATATAGTAAATGCTATCTTTGTTCAGTGCTTATGTGCTTGCCAATGGGATATCTGAAATTCTTAATTAACTAGCTTTCCAGTGCTGGAAACATATATGTCAAATAACTAGGAAAGATCAGAGATACATAGGTACAAACTTTCCTATAGTAAAAAGTCTGTTTTATTACTACTTGAGTCATAGAATTTTGCTGAACCTCTATAAAGTACATTCTGTTTCACTTCCAAAGTTGATTGAGTATCACCATCATCATCTGGAAAAATACACAATATTGATTACTGGATCTAGCCAAGCAATAATTACTTAATTGGTTTAAGAAAATTAAGAACTAGTTCTTGGATGTCTTCTAAGAATTATTGGTTTTGCTGACAGACGTTTCCAATACTTAGGGATTTTTATAAACATATCCAGAGAATGTGGAAAAGTGTTAGAGATATGCTAGATCAATGCTATCAGTACACCTTTGCCATGTTAAAATCTGAACACCAAAGAAACCCTTCAAAGGAACTTGTGAGGACAAACAACTTTAAGGCTCTTACACTGGTTACATTCTTAGAGGCATACCTTCTCTCAGCCCTGCTGACTATTATGTGTGATGTGGTCTAAAATTAGGTTTGTAATGCCTATAGCCCTTCCTTATAATAAAACTGTCAACATGCATGTCAATTAATGCCAATTGGGATGTGAACACCTACTCACTAGGAACTGGACTGAAACCACCAACTAATTTCACATAGGCCATTGAACAGTAATGACTTTCCATCACTTACAACCTGCGCTACTTTCAAACTAGTGACCCAGAAATGAAAGGCTCTGTATCCCATTATCATTTCCCTGGAAAACGTTGTTCCCTTGAGTTCACTTAGTCCTAAACAGATCTAAAATGCCTTATTGGCTTTAACAGGTTGTATTAGTGAGGCAGAGAAATCAGAATTTCATTAAAAATTGTTTTTAAAACCTTTAAGGACAATAGCCTGAATTTCTATGGGTGATGATAGAAATGACAAAAGGTAACATTTACTCTGACATATGGGAAACAGCAACACTGTTGACCTCAATACTTTCTAATAGACACCTAACTCTTTGAATGAAATGCCTATTTAAAATAAAGAGCTAATATGATTTTACTAAATGTGAGCAGTCATATAGAAGTAATTGATAGCTGCTTCTAGTGATGCACATGTGTGCTTATGTATACATATAAATGACTGATTTTTTAAAAATACTTTTTATTGTACTAAGGACTTTGAAAGTTTAAATGTAGGCATTTTATATTGTTAAATTCCTTATGACTTTTTAGAGAAGGTATGAATAAGATGAATTCTATTCTACCAGGAAAAGAAAAAACAAAATCCTAAGTGGTTGAGTATATTTGGAATTTGGAATTATTATACCACTCCTGATTTCATAAGGTTTACTGAATAGTTATATTTGGATTTATCCTTATATTTATTTGAATGGTACAGTAACTTAAAAACCCACATGACAACATTAAATATATCTGTGAGCATGTGATCTGAGGTTCTTTACTCCTTCATTAATTCTATGGCCAAAACTAATTAATTGAATGTCATGGGGTTTTTTTGTATTTTCCTAATAATAAATCTGTAGTTGAATCAACTAAATATGAAAGTGATGAGATATTTAACACGATTTATTAGGAAACTGTGGGGCTTTGGAGTCACTGAGACTCGGACGCTAATTCTGGCTCCATCATTCATTAGATATACAGTCTTGAAATTTTTTACAGATTTGTCTATATCTTAGATTTCTTATCAGAAGAAAAATAATACCTCTCTCTTCAAATGTGAAAATAATTAGAAATAGTACATGATATTCTAATATACTGTCAGTAATCAATAAATGATAGATAGTACTACAAAAGGGAAAAATGACTTGGGAAAATAAAATCTAACTTCTCAATACTTTTCCAAAACATTAGTTGGAAACAATGTTTTGTTTTGTTTTGTAACTTACTTTCAATAGGATGTGTGTAGCTTCAGACCCAAATAGTTGTATTAATTCTATCAATTTCACAGAGGAGGTGAATCTAGCAGCTCAGCAATGGCGAGAAATAAAACTTTTTACATGCCATCCTCAGCTTCTCTTCTTCGTCACCTTCATGAGATACATGCTAGAGCTCCAAACTTCACACTTTTACTCAAGAGCATCCCAGGAGGAAGGAAGGGAGATGTGACAAAAGACTTTAACCACATAAAAGTGTGGTTGTATTAAAGAAGAAGTGATGGATGCTGGATAGGCAACAGTAATGTTTCCTTTTGTCTCAAAATACTATTTTTCTCTTCTTCCAATAAGTATCACAGTATAAAATTATAAATATATTTTGTGATACTGTACATTAATTTGTGTTTTCAACACAGACACATGGCTTCTACAGAAGCAATTAATCTCTATTGAATCCCCGTTGCCTAGATGTCTTTAGTAGTTCAACAAATATTGGCTGAATGAATCCATGTATGAGTGAAATATCTGTAACAATGCTGAACCTTGTATTTTCTTGATTTCTCCCAACTTAAGTGATGCCAGTTTATGACAGAGCAATAATTTTTGTGTGTATATATATGGGTTATCTTCCCATTTTTTGCATTATACTTCTTTGGCTATATATCATACTCATTTCTTGTCAAATGTCAAACTGAATATTTTATTGTTTCTAACTAGAGCAGTTATATCAACCATTTCCATTACATTATTAGTTTTTGTAATACAGTCATTTTCCTGGTCTGGAGAGGCAGGAAGAGGAAGAATAAGGAAGCAGTTCAGTGTGATCTCAGGTCTTCTCTGATAGCCAGAATTTGTTAGGTGCTTAATTTTACACATTCCAGTACATTGAGTGTTTAGTATCTCTTAAATTGTTTAGGTGAAGGCATTTAATCCTCTATTAATGCATTCATCGTCCATATATACTACCCGAAAACTTGCAAGACAGAAAGGTGATTGTGTTAAAAATGGATAGAATTATTTACCTTAGTTCCAAATGTCTTTTAACTGCATATCCTTATAGTATCATTATCAACCGGTTTTTCTTTTAATCGTTTCATTGTAATAATGTAGCAATTCATTCCTCCCAAAAAGCTATAACCAATTACATGCTTTATAGTAAAGCTTGCTTAATTGAAGTATTGGACTATCTATATTCCATATCTTGTTATAAAGAAATAGCTTGCACTGACAAATGCTCTTGATTAAAACAACTAGAAAAGATGGGTACAATTTTTAAATATATTACCAGAACAAATTTGTGTGAAGATGACAGGGAACTTCTAAGTCAAGATGTCAGAAAAAAGGAATAATGGAATATTATTCCTCATGGAATAATGACCATCATTCCATGTTACACATTGCTCTTCATTGAATTTGCTGGTTTCTTAAGTAGCATAGGACAAGATACATAAAAGCTACTGAGATTGACTATGAAAAGGTAGAGACACCAACAGGCATTTTATAAACTTATAGCAATTAGAAGGCAAAAAGTGAAGGACCAACTGGGTGGCTCAGTTGGTTAAGCATCTGACTTCAGCTCAGGTCCTATCTCACAGTTCATGAGGTTGAGCCCCATATCAGGCTCATGGCTGTCAGCGTGGAAACTGCTCTGGATCCTCTGTCTCTCTTTCTCTCCCTCTCTGCATCTCCTGTGCTCATGCTCTCCCTCTCCCTCTCTCTCACAAAAAAAAAAAAATTAAAAAAGAAGGCAAAAATTGAAATATGGGCCTATTGTGTCCATGGGGTTTGGAGAAGCTGAGACTAGGGGGAAAAGAAAAGTACCAAAAACGTCATGCACAAACTCTGTGCCAACTAGTTTATTCTTCACTTACAATCTAAGAAAAATATTCTTTAGATGCTTATAAGTACTCATTATATGTTCATGACTATGGATGATAATGGCCCAATTATTGAGGAAATGTGATCCAGCCCTTGCCTTTATGGAATCTATATTTTGCTAGATGAGATTGCAACATGTTTATTCACTCAGCAACTATTTATTGAATACTTATTTTGCTCTAGGACATGTTCTGGAGTGCCCACAGTAAACAAAAAAAAATCCTTTTTCTTATGAACTAGATATTATATTGGTGGATAGATAAATGACAACAACATCAAACAATAAATATACGTTTTTAAATCAATGAAGAGAAATATTGTGAAGAAAACTAAAGGGTAGTAAACATAAGGGGAGGGATATGCTTAGGAAGAGGTCTATTGTATGTGAAGTTGACCAGAAAGACCTCCCTGGGGGCACCTGGATGGCTCAGTCTGTTAAGCATGACTCTTGATTTCTACTCAGGTCATGGTCTCACAATCATCAGATCAAAGCCCCAGTAGGCTCCATGCTGGACATGGAGTGTGCTTAAGATTCTCTCTCTTCCTTTGCCTCTTGTTGCTTATATGTGCAAATACTTTCTTATTCTCAAAAAAACAAAAACAAACAAAAAAATACCTCTCTCTGCCTCTCTCATAAGACAATTTAAAGAGGTAAGTAAAGTAATTAATCAATCGCACGTCTAAAGGAAAACATTTTTAGTCAAGAGGTCCAGAATAGTAGAAAGAAATCAGTGTGCCTACATAACCCTGCACGTGAGCAAAATGGAGAAAAAAGATCACAGGGATAAGCAAGGAACCAGATCATGTAGTTAATACAGGGCCTTTACATCTATAATAAGGACTTAATTTTATCCAGAGATGGATACAGGTAAACAGAAACAATAAGACAATACTATGAATGTGATAACAGAAGTATGGTATATATAGAGTACTATGGAACAGTAGGAGGGATAATAACATCTGACAGGAGACTTCTTTTTTTTTTTTTTTTTACAAATAGTTTATTGTCAAATTAGTTTCCACATAACACTCAGTGCTCATCCCCACAAGTGTCCTCCTCCATGCCCATCACCCCCTTCTCCCCACATCCATCAGTCCTCAGTTTTTGTCAGCATTCAAGAGTCTCTCATGATTTGCCTCTCTCCTTCCCCCACCATTTCCGCCCTTCTTCTCCCCCTTGTTCCTCCGTCAAGTTCCTCCTAATCCTCCTATACGTGCACACATATGATATTTGTCCTTCTCTGCCTGACTTATTTCGCTCAGCATAACACCCTCAAGGTCCATCCATGTTGCTACACATGGCCAGATTTCACTGTTTCTCATTGCCATGTAGTATTCCATGGTATAGATAAACCACATCTTCTTGATCCATTCATCTGTTGATGGACACTTAGGCTCTTTCCATGTTTTAGCTATTGTGGAGAGTGCTGCTATGAACATTGGGGTACATGTGCTCCTATGCATCAGCATTTCTGTATCCCTTGGGTAAATTCCTAGCAGTGCTATTGCTGGGTCATAGGGGAGTTCTATTGTTAGTTTCCTGAGGAACCTCCACACTGTTTTCCAGAGGGGCTGTACCAGTTTACATTCCCACCAACAGTGTAGGAGGGTGCCCGTTTCTCCACATCCTCGCCAGCATCTAGAGTTCTCTGATTTGCTCATTTTAGCCACTCTGACTGGCGTGAGGTGGTATCTCAGTGTAGTTTTCATTTGTATTTCCCTGATGAGGAGGGATGCTGAGCATCGTTTCATGTGTCTGTTGGCCATCTGGATGTCCTCTTTGGAGAAGTGTCTGTTCATATCTTCTGCCCATTTCTTCACTGAGTTGTTTGTTTTTCAGACGTGTAGTTTGGTGAGTTCCTTATAGATTCTGGATATTAACCCCTTATCTGATATGTCATTTGCAACTATCTGTTCCCATTCCGTTGGTTGCCTATTAATTTTCTGGGTTGTTTCCTTGGCTGTGCAGAAGCTTTTAATCTTGATGAGGTCCCAATCATTTATTTTTGCTCTTGATTCCCTTGCTTTTGGGGATGTGTCAAGTAAGAAGTTGCTGCGGTGGAGGTCAAGGAGGTTGTTTTGACAGGAGACTTCTTAATAAGCCTTCACAATGAAGGTGGTCTTCCGTTAATCTTAGAGGATGAGATGTAACATTTTAGGTAATTAAACACTAGGGAGAAAATAATAGAAATAGATCTTTCCTGTTGGAAGAAACTCTCTTAAAAATGGTAGAAGTCTGGTTTGTCTTGCCTTTGTCTTTGGTCCCTACCATGCTCTGAGTAGGTTTAGCATTTCTGGAAGGTTGCAAAGTAAGGAGTTCAAAGTAAGAAGCTGGTAGGTACAGCCACCCCAGTCTCATTCCAAATGACAAAAATATCTTGAAGAATAAGCTTCTGCTTACTTAGCAGATGTTCCTTAGATGTTCTGAGTTTTCCTTCAGACAGCAATATTGATAAATGGAACAGGTAATTCAACATAAATATATAACTACATAATCTATTTCTGACACTGACTTAACTAAATTCAACAGGAAAAGGCAATTAGGTCTGGAGCACCTAGAAATATTGTGAGATGGAAGTTTGAAATCAACCTTTTTATACAAAACTGATTTTTTTTGGGTCATCACTTATTTGAGGCATAGTCCTCTTCCAATGTCCTACACAGATCTTACTCTAAGTACTGCTAGATGTATCTTATTTGGCTTTGATTCTTATGACTTACCTAATACCTTTGTGACTTTTCATCCTCACCCTAGGAGGGGATCCTGAAAGAAAGAAGAGCTATAGCAAACACAACTGGAAGAAGAGTATAGGCTGGGTGGTCTTTACTGATTATTTTCATCCTTTTAGTTATAATTTTCTGTTTTAGTGACGTTCACATTTATGGTGGCAAGAATGAATGTATTTTAATGTTTGTGCTATTTTTTTTAATCCCATTTCTTTTTCCATAAATTCCATTTATAACTATTTCTCCTGGCTTTCTAACAGAAACTTTGAAGATACTACTAGCTGACTCAATGTCCTTCAGAGGTAGAGTCTATAGAAACTCTGTAAAGATTGACTCTCCTTGTAAATCTCCCTTTGATCAATTCTGCATTTTCAATAGTGTGTTTAGTACACTAGACAAATTATACCCATCAAATATGAATTTATGCACCAGGCAGTAAGATTCTGAATCAAATTTGGAAGTAAGAAAGTGACTCAAATTAGATACATATTTTTATGTAATCCCTTTGGCAACAATGTGGACTATGCATTGAATTTAATATAAACTAGAGGCAAAAAGACAAATTAGGGTATTGAAATAATCTTGTCGTAGGATGATGATCACAATTAAGTATCAAAGGAAATGAAACATAGAAAATAAAGATACAGGAAATATGAAACTTGATTATTTCATAATACTCAAAAAACCAAACTTCTATAACTTAAGAAAGACCTAAGTAGATTAAAAATGGACCGTGGTTGTTAAACAAAGGAGAGAGACACAATATGCATGTTTCTTGATACCCCATTTACATAAATCATTTGCACAACCCCAAGACCACAGAATTTTGGTGACCCCCAATGTGTGTGTGTGTGTGTGTGTGTATAAGACTTCAATAACAGTCAAAGTGAGTATAGGGTCTGCATGTTTTGTTGATAACTGAGTACATAAGGGCACTGAATGCCTAGAGAGGCCACACTTTCCTTCTGCCTCAAATGTTAAAAGAAGGGAATAATGTGTTGCAAACATAAACAACCAAGATAACTTACCATATCCTTTTTATTAGTGTTACTTCCCAGTATCGTATAATCATATATGCTGAAAATAATGACCTGAGGGTAATCCATTTTTAGTCTTTGTGCACTCATCCTTAGTAAGCAAAATGTGGAGTATATGTAGAAAGTAAAATGAAAACAACTGAGTTTGTTTTGTGCAGGATTTCCACTGTTCTATTAAGAATGATACCTACTCTCTCTCTCTCCTAGAAATAAATAAAAATATTTTTTAAAAAGGGGGGGGAGGGGCGCCTGGATGGCTTAGTCGGTTGAGCATCCGACTTTCGCTTGGGTCATGATCTCGCGGTTTGTGGGTTCGAGCCCCGTGTCGGCTCTGTGCTGACTGCCAGCTCCGAGCCTGGAGCCTATTTCGGAGTCTGTGTCTCCCTCTCTCTCTGACCTTCCCCTGCTCACGCTGTCTTTCTCTCCTAGAAATAAATAAAAATATTAAAAAAAAAAAGAATGATACCTATACATGTCTGAACTATGAAATTCTAATTGTGTAACATTGATGGTATATTGTAATATTGGTGATTATTTGAGTTAGTTTCCAAATAGAAGTTGAGTAGATTCGTATCTGCACTTAAAACTGGCATTGTGAAATATAAAGATAAATGGAAAAGTTCATGCCAACAACTTAAATTTTAATTTTTTTGTTATTTTGAATGATATTAATAAGCAACTTTAAAAACATTAAAAAATGAATCCATAAATATATTGTACACCTGAAACTAATATAACACTATGTTAACTATACTAGAATTAAAATAAAATATAAAAATAAATTAAAAATATGAAGAGTTGAAAGACCACAGAAGAGGGGTGCCCGGGTGGCTCAGTTGGTTAAGCATCTGACTTCAGCTCAGATCATGACCTCATGGTTCATGGGTTAGAGTCCAGCATCGGGCTTTGTGCTGACAGCTATCTCAGAGCCTGGAGTCTGTTTCAGATTCTGTATCTCCCTCTCTCTGACCCTCCCCTGCTCATGCTGTCTCCCTCTCAGAAATAAATAAAACATAAAAAAAAAAAAATGGAAAGACCACAGAAGAAAGGAAGGAGCTTTCTAATTTACTACCTTTATCAGCACATTCTCCCCGCTCTTTATATTTATTTTGACTGAGATAAAATACACATAACACAAAATTTATCATTTGAACCATTTTAAAGTGTAGAATCTGCTGATTTACTAAGTATGTTGACCATGTTGAGCAACTAGCATCACTAACTAGTTCCAGAACTTGTCCATCACACCAAATGGGAACCCCATATCCATTAAGAAGTTACCCCATTACCTCTTCCCCCTTGCCTCTGGCAACCACTAGTCTGCTGTCTGTTTCTGTGGTTTTGCCTATTCTGGTTATTTCAGATAAATGAAATCATACAGTAAGTGGCCATTTGTGTCTGGCTTATTCCTTCCTTTTTGAATGAGAGATCTCATGTCTCCATTTTGCACTCTCTCAAATTATGTAACCAGCTCTGGTTGGGAAAATATTAAAAATCAAAACTCTAAATGTATCAAACTTTTGAAAGGGATGTCATTATTTATATGAGGGAGAAATCAAATTTCTAAACTGTACCCACTTTATAGAAGAAAGGGGGAAAGTTCTCTGAAATTACTAAGGTTATGCAATTGTATGGTCACTAAAGAGTAATTCCCAGATGATGTCCTTTTAGGCCAAAGTAAGTCCTAAGTTGGATAGAAGTAAGTAAAATAAACTTCCATAAATAATGATGGAGAAAAATATGAACAGATAAGCTGAGTTTTGATGGACTTTTTGCCACTGTCCAAAAAGTGGTTGAGAAACTAAAGCTCTTAGAAAGTCCACTTGTGGATTTGACTAAGGACTTTCAAAGATAAGAGTGTCTAATACTCAATTTAATTGTAATTTGCAGTAATGCATCATTTAAAAACTTGATTTACTTTGCTATACACATTGTTTTGTGTCTGGAGTTTTGGGAAAAATCAACAAAAATGTATGCTTGTCATATAGAAGCTAAGAATAGGGCCAAGATTTCAGAGAAGGGAGAAAGAGAGAAACAGATATTCCCCCAGAAATTTAAGTAAATTTTGGGAAAATACTTTTGGGTCATTTTTGGTCCAATCAGATATAACACTAGAAGTAGGTTAATATAAAAAACAAGACAAGAGGTGCCTGAATGGCTCAGTTGGTTAAGTGTCTGACTCTTGGTTTTGGCTCGAGTCATGATCTAGTGGTTTTGTGACCTCAAGCCCCTCTTCAGGCTCTGCTCAGGTAGGATGGAGACTGCTTGGGATGCTCTTTCTATCCCTCTATCTCTGCCCCTTACCCACTTGAGCAGTCTCTGTCTCTCTCAAAATAAGTAAATAAACTTTAAAAGAGAGAGAAATAGAAAAAAACAATAACAACAGAAAACAACAAAACATGGCTTCATAGCCCTTTTCCTGAATGGGAAGTAATTCCCAAAGAAGTCCTTGACATGAGTAAACACTCCCACTTCTAACATAAGAGTAATTACTAGATCCTCTGTAAAGGACCATCAGGAAAAAATAAATCTGAATTTTGGAGTTCTTAAGGGAGAACACAAGTTAATTACATTGTCTTATTAATGTCTCAGAATTTGAAGTTAAGGTAGAATATTCATGAGATGTCAAGAACCGGATTAGGCAGTTTTAAGGTGAGTTTTGTGTGTCAAAAACCTGTCTATGTTTCAACAGGATTTATGACGTGATAACTTCAGTTTGGCATAGGGCAGTGAGAATACTCAAGTGACTCTTGATGAGGAAGCTGTTGGGTTGTAAATAAACTGTTATTTGACAAATAGTCTTGTTTTCTGGGATCAAGTACTTCCTAGAGCAAGTGGCTAAGACATTTTTGGCTGGTTCTGCTATTGAATGCAGGGACAAAAAATATCTGTCTAGATCCTGCAGTGCTTAATATAGGGTCAGGAAACTGCATATGGCCCCATGTTATACAATACAGGAACACAGAATTATGATTGCTCCATTCTGAAAGACAGCATAGTGCTCTGAGGATGGGAAGGCATTTACTGCGATTTGATTGCTTGTGGAATTCCTTTGTCATCTTTCAAATCAAGCCTGTATCTATCAAATCAAGATAATATCCTGCCTATTCTATGGCTGACTTTATAAGTAACATTTGTTGAAAAGAGACCAGCAAATGATGCTCTTACTTTGTGATTACTCCTAGGATTTGTTGCATACTTCTATGTTTGGAAGTCCCTAAGTGAAACTTATAAAGTACACGATACTTAAAATAGTGTTTTTTGATAATTGACTCCCTGAATTTTGTAGCAGGGTTAGAAAAATAACCCCAGCAACATATGGTATCACTTTGTGTAAGTGCCCTCATTTAAAATGCGTAGTTAAAATCTAGAACGTAAAATACCTCTTTTGTGTGAAAATGCAGAAAGCACAGTAGAGGAGAGGGGTACGTTCTAGTACTTCCTTTTTCTCCCAAAAGAATCTGCATACCCGAAATAGGGCAACGTGCTGCTATTCACAGAATTATGTGCTTCAGTCTACATCCTGCTGCAAGGCCTCTGCCCTTCTTCCTTGGAAATTTCTCTGCATATATAAGATTTTATTAACCCATATTTCATCATTTCCTTATTTTGGGGAAAATTGTATGAAAGTAAATTAGATTGTGTTAGGTTATGATCATCTTGACCCTCAGATCTAGAATAAGATCTAAAATGAAATCACCAATAGAGATTTCCTTGATAAGAATCAGAAAGCATATATATGTATCTATATATATGCACATATATACATATATATAGATATATATATGAATATATATGCATATGTATATGTATATACATATACACTTATATATGTACATATATGTTCTTAATTTACTGAATACATTTACATACATATATCAGTATCTAACTTCACATAAATATCTGTATGTACATATCTTAATCCTTGTAAAAAATCTATTTCTGTATTTTAATTTTCTAAAAGGAATAATATATATCATTCTTCTTTCCAGTTGGTCAAGATCAGTATGCACAAATGAAACGACATCAGCCAGAATTTAAAGATATTCAAAAAAATAAAAATTTTATCAATTTCTCTTTTTAGAGGAATATTTTCCTCATTTAGCTGTTCTTTCAAAGTCCATGAGGGCAATTGTCTGGCACCTATTGGTAACAGTGAAGTTGTCAGCTATAGTAGTTTTTATTCCATCCATTTTTAACCTCACTCTGATAATTCTTCTCTGTAATACCCAGAAGGTAGCAAAACCACATGTAGAATTTATAAAAGCTTCCATCTTCTTGGCAGCAGGATGTTTTTTTATCATTGCACACAGCACCACAGCATTGTGTCCAAATGTCCCCAAACTATTTATGACCCTCCAATCCTACAGAATTTGATACAATGATTTAAAGTAGGTGGAGTATACTAATCAAAGTAACTATTGCCAATGTAATACCTGAATCCCTAAGTTCCATGGAATAGATTTCATGGAATAGATTTTTATTTCCTGTTCATATAAAGCTGAAGACTAGTGATGCTTACCTGGGAGTGGCTTTCCAAGGGACATTCAGACACTCAGACTTTCTCTGTTATAAAAGAATCTCTGCTTCTAAGGCATTAGATTTCTCTCCATGCATCAGGTACATGGGAAATGAGAAACCATGATGAATGTTTATCTGCTTCTCACTCACTCTGGTCTGGAACTGATGATTATTTCCTCTGTTCAAAATGCATTAGTAAGAATTATTTATGTGATGTTACCCAGATGCAAAAGAAGGTATAATTGGGACCAGAATGTCAATGCCAAGCTTATCTCTACTCTGTGGGGGGGAGCCACAGAATCCTGATGGACATATCTGGTCATCTCTCTCATACAAATAGTGGGAAAATGCAGTCAGTCATGTCAGCAACTCAACACACACTTAAACACACTTGTACTAAGCAATTATGCTTCAGCCCCTCGTTGCCAGGTTAAGAAAACAAAGACATTCGAAGACTATGTCCACTTCTTTCATATTCCAACTATGTTCCTTTATTTCATCTAATGAGGAATATGTACACAGATGGTGAATTTCTGGGACTCTGAGAGGGCACATGCCTAAAGCACCTTTAAAAAATACATTTTACAAGCATGATTTCTTTAGGTTATATATCAAAAGCAATGATTCTTGGAGAAATGATCCTGTATTTATAATCATTTTTTCAGAAATAAAGACCTTGTTGCAATCAATAGGGCTTCATCAAAGTCACTGAGCCAAAAATTCTTCATTTTTAAACTGTGAGAAAAATATATATACTTTGCAAAGTTTTTGTGAAAACTGTGCATACCAAGAAATTGCCTGTCTTAATATGCTTGTGTGATTCTTACACCACCAACTGCCCCATCTCCCACCCCATGCACAGCTCATCATTTCCAAAAAAATTTTCTCCACTTCTTCATCTGATATCCTTACTTCATTTGTCTCCATTTGTGCTTTCAATCTCACCACCACACTGGTACAGCTCTATGATCCACATCTCAGCAAACACAATAGTTAATTCTCTTTTTTTAATGTTTATTTATTTTTGAGAGAGAGAGAGAGACAGAGTGTGAATGGGGGAGGGTCAGAGAGAGAGGGAAACACAGAATATGAAGCAGGCTCCAGGCTCTGAGCTGTCAGTACAGAGCCCAACGTGGGGCTCGAACCCACAAACTGTGAGATCATGACCTGAGCCGAAGTCAGATGCTTAACCTACTGAGCCACCCAGGTGCCCCCACAATAGTTAATTCTCCATTTTCATCCCACATGACATCTGACATGGTATCCTTTTCCTTTGAAACTGTCATGGGCTTCTGAAGGTTCTCTGAAGGAGTTTTCTGGTTTTTTAATGAAAATTATTTTCCAATTTCCTTTTCTGGTTTCTTTTTTGTTACAGACCTCTAAATGTAAGCATACTTTAGGGAGTAGTTCCTGATGATGTTACCTATTCTCCTTTCCACCAAGTGATCAAAGTTAATTGCAAGATTTAAGGAAACCCACTTAGAACATCCAAATTTATATCTCCTCTCAATTCTCACTCCTAAGCTCAAAGGATTATGTTCATATAAAGCTAAAAACTAGTGATCCTTCACATAAGTGTCCTTCCATGAGACTTTCAGACACCCAGACTTTTTCCCTCATAAGTGAATGTCTACTTCTGCGGCATTAGATTTTTCTACATGCATCAGGTACATGAAATTGGAAACCATGATGAATGTATATCTACTTCTTACTCACTTTGGTCTGGAACTGATGCATATTTCCAGCTGAGTATTCCATACCTCTGCTAGAATGTATAATTGATAGCTCCAATTTCACATGGCCAAAACATAACAATTGATTTCATTTTACAAATCTATAACTGTCAACAACATCTACCTACATAGATTTCTAGTCTACAATAGGTAGACTTGCTAGTCTTACAATAGTTCTCTCACACTATCTCCAAAATATACCTTGAATTCAACCATTTTACCCCCATTTATCTCCACTGTTACAGTCCTATTCAAAGGTGCAATCACCTCTCTCTTCATCCTCCAAAGAACAGACATCTATAGATTAATGTTTTTAAATCTTAGTCAGAGATAAAATATCTTTGCTTAAAATTCTCCATGTCTTTTTATCGCAGTTAAAATAAAAGTAAACTAAACTCCTCACGGTGGCCTCCGGGCCTTGTACACTTTGTGTACCTGTCTAATCTCATCTCTCCTGTTTTCCCCACTTCACCATGCTCTAGGTACAATGACCTTCAACCTGATATATCTAAAGTTCATTTTGGGGGGGCCTAAGTGGCTCAGTCAGTTAAGCGTCCAACTTCAGCTCAGGTCATGATCTCACCGCTTGTGAGTTTGAGCTCCGTATCAGGCTCTATGCTGACAGCTCAGAGCCCAGAACCTGCTCCAGATTCTGTGCCTCCCTCTCTCTGCCCCTCCCTTGCTCACATTCTGTCTCTCTGTCAAAAATAAATAAACATTAAAAAAATTAAAAATAAAGGTAATTCTGTCAATGTTTACTTACTTTCTTCATATTGGGTCTTTCTCCCAAATATTTTCATAGCACTCTCTTTCCTATGATTCAGAACCCAATTCAAATATCACCACTTCAAGGAGGCCTTTTTCGATGACCCTAGGTAAAACTGCTCATAAAAAGTGCCTACAGTATTTTACATTAAAGTGATATTTAACCTAAGAGAAACAAAGGATTATTAGTGAGCAGTGGTAATATAATTGGGGGAACACAAGGGAAGAACGACAAAAAACACTGAATTTGTTACCTGGTACTCCATAACCGAGCTCTGCTACTAATTGGCTGTGGTGTTACATGAAATACATTTAAAATCTCCTCAATCTGTTTTTTAAAATGATTAGTAAGGGAGGGGGGACCTCAGTGGCTCAGTCAGCTGAGCCTCCGACTCTTGATTTTGGGTCAGATCATAATCCCAGGTTCATGGGATCAAGCCCCCCATAGGGCTCTGTGTTGAGTGTGGAGCCTGTTTAAGATTCTTTCTCTCTCCTTCTACCCCCCTCCTCCCTCTCTTTTACTCTCTAAAAACGAAAGAAACCAAAATGAGTAACAAGGTTCATAAATCACTAAGGATACTTCTAGTTCAAATATTCTGTAACTTATTCTATTTTATTTATAGTGTGAAGCCTGGAGGATAACATAAAATTTTAAACACTTGAAATATCATGTTTAAGATAAAAACAAATTATTTATCCTAAAGGGAGGGAGAGAAAAGGACACAGTTTGTTGTTAGGTCACATAAGCTGGGAGGCATCACACTGAGGGTCCTGTGCTTAAAGATACTATGAATCAGTGACATTTTTCTTGTAATAATTTCAGAATCTTTCCCAAGAGTATCTACTATGGATGTTTCTAATTATTATAAATTATAAATAACATTTTATTACTGAACTGAGATTATAGGACCATAGATTTTGACTAAATAATTATCTTCTTTATTTCATTAATCCACAGGTTTTATCTTATATATTATTTTTTTCTTTTTGTACAAGTGGTTTTGGAAAAACAATTTAAATAAGGCATCTCTCTCTCTCTCTCTCTTGAAGTTCTATGTGACTACTTTTAAACATCATTTTGAAAAATTCTGAGTTACTATTCAAATTTGTTCCATATATTTATTTTCTCAAATAGTTCTTTAAATAGATCACAGGTTGACTCTTAGAAATCATTTATTTTACCTTCAGATAGAGATCACCTTATAGCTTATCAGAGCTAATGGCAGAAATTAAATAGAGTAGACTTTGTTAGGTAGTTAATTTTTAGATAGAAGTGAGAAATATAGGTTACCATTTTATTTTTCTACATCATTTTAGTTGTGTTAAAATATACAGCACACAAAATTTATCCATTAACCATTTTAAAGTGTATAATTAAGTAACACTGAGTACATTCACAATGTTAAACAACTATTCTCTGTCTAGTTCAAGAACTTTTCAGCACCCCAAAAGGAAACCCAACACCCATTAAACAGTCACTTTCTCCCTTGCCCCTGGCATCAAAAGATCTACTTTCTCTTTCTCTAAATTTGCCTGTTTGGATAGTTCAAGTAAATGAAATTATACAGTAGTCTTTCATGTCTTACATCTTCTACCTAGCATAATGTGTTCAAGATTCATACATACTATAGCATATGTCAGCTTTTCATTCTTATTTAATGATTGAATAATATTCTATTATGTAGTATAATATTTTGTTTATTCATTCCCCTTTTTGGTTATTGTAAAGAATGCTGCTAGGAACATTCATGTACAAGTATTTGTTTGGATGCCCATTTTCAGTCCTTTGGCGTATGCACCTCAAAGTGGAGTTGCTTCAAGTGAAACCCAGTGTTTTACCTATGGAGGAACTGCCAAGGTGTTTTCCCAATTAAATTCCATTTTAATTTTGGAGGTTTCCAGTTTCTCTACATTTTCGTCAGTACTCATTTTTCTCTGTTCTGTTTTGTTTTGTTTTGTCTTATTTTTTTATTGTGTCATCCTGGAGAATATTAAATGACATTTCTGCAGTTTTGATTTGCATTTCCCTAATGACGAATAATTTTGATAATCTTTTCATGTGCATTGGACATTTGTATACCTACTTTGACATATGTCTATTCAGATCCTTTGCCCATCTTTTATTTTATTTTTTTTTTCCAATTTAAAGTATCCTTTATTTATTTGCCAAGTTTTATTTTTTTTATTTTTATTTTTTTTTACAAATAGTTTATTGTCAAATTAGTTTCCACATAACACCCAGTGCTCATCCCCACAAGTGCCCTCCTCCATGCCCACCCCTCCTCCCCTCCACATCCACCAGTCCTCAGTTTTTGTCAGCATTCAAGAGTCTCTCATGGTTTGCCTCTCCCCCTTTCCCCCACCATTTCGGCCCTTCTTCTCCCCCTTGGTCCTCTGTTAAGTTCCTCCTAATCCTCCTATATGTGCACACATATGATATTGGTCTTTCTCTGCCTGACTTATTTCGCTCAGCATAACACCCTCAAGGTCCATCCATGTTGCTACACATGGCCAGATTTCATTGTTTCTCATTGCCATGTAGTATTCCGTGGTATAGATAAACCACATCTTCTTGATCCATTCATCTGTTGATGGACACTTAGGCTCTTTCCGTGTTTTAGCTATTGTGGAGAGTGCTGCTATGAACATTGGGGTACATGTGCTCCTATGCATCAACATTTCTGTATCCCTTGGGTAAATTCCTAGCAGTGCTATTGCTGGGTCATAGGGGAGTTCTATTGTTAGTTTCCTTAGGAACCTCCACACTGTTTTCCAGAGGGGCTGTACCAGTTTACATTCCCACCAACAGTGTAGGAGGGTGCCCGTTTCTCCACATCCTCGCCAGCATCTAGAGTTCTCTGATTGGCTCATTTTAGCCACTCTGACTGGCGTGAGGTGGTATCTCAGTGTGGTTTTGATTTGTATTTCCCTGATGAGGAGGGATGCTGAGCATCGTTTCATGTGTCTGTTGGCCATCTGGATGTCCTCTTTGGAGAAGTGTCTGTTCATATCTTCTGCCCATTTCTTCACTGGGTTGTTTGTTTTTGGGCGTGTAGTTTGGTGAGTTCCTTGTAGATTCTGGATATCAACCCTTTATCTGATATGTCATTTGCAACTATCTTTTCCCATTCCGTTGGTTACCTATTAATTTTCTGGGTTGTTTCCTTGGCTGTGCAGAAGCTTTTAATCTTGATGAGGTCCCAACAGTTTATTTTTGCTCTTGATTCCCTTGCTTTTGGGGATGTGTCAAGTAAGAAGTTGCTGCGGTGGAGGTCAAGGAGGTTGTTTCCTGCTTTCTCCTCTAGGGTGTTGATAGTTTCCTGTCTCACGTTCAGGTCCTTTATCCATTTTGAGTTTATTTTTGTGCATGGTGTGAGAAAATGATCTAGTTTCATTCTTCTGCATGTTGCTGTCCAGTTCTCCCAACACCATCTGTTAAAAAGGCTGTCTTTTTTCCATTGGATATTCTTTCCTGCTTTGTCAAAGATTAGTTGGCTGTATACTTTTGGGTCCACTTCTGAGTTTTCAATTCTGTTCCATTGGTCTATTTGTCTGTTTTTGTGCCAATACCATACTGTCTTGATGATGACAGCTTTGTAGTAGAGGCTAAAGTCCGGGATGGTGATCCCTCCCGTTTTGGTTTTATTTTTCAGGATTACTTTGGCTATTCGGGGTCTTTTGTGGTTCCATACAAATTTTTGGATAGTTTGTTCTAGTTTTGAGAAGTATGCTGGTGCAATTTTGATTGGAATTGCATTGAATGTGTAGAGTGCCTTAGGTAGTAATGACATCTTAACTATATTTATTCTTCCTATCCATGAGCATGGAATGTTTTTCCACTTCTTTGTGTCTTCTTCAATTTCCTTCATAAGTTTTCTATAGTTTTCATCATACAGATCTCTTGTATCCTTGGTTAGGTTTATTCCGAGGTATTTTATGGTTTTTGTGCAATTGTGAATGGGATCAGTTTCTTGATTTCTCTTTCTGTTGCTTCATTGTTGGTGTATAAAAATGCAACCGATTTCTGTACGTTGATTTTGTACCCTGCAACTTGGCTGAATTCTTGGATCAGTTCTAGTAGGCTTCTGGTGGAGTCTGTCGGGTTTTCGATGTAGAGTATCATGTCATCTGCAAAGAGTGAAAGTTTGACTTCCTCTTTGCCAATTCTGATGCCTTTGATTTCCTTTTGGTGTCTGATGGCTGATGCTAGGACTTCCAGCACTATGTTAAACAGCAGTGGTGAGAGTGGGCATCCCTGTCGTGTTCCTGATCTCAGGGGGAAAGCGCTCAGTTTTTCCCTGTTGAGGATGATGTTAGCTGAAGGCTTCTCATAGATGGCTTTGATGATGTTTAAGTAGGTTCCTTCTATCCCAACTTTCGCGAGAGTCTTTATTAAGAAGGGATGCTGTATTTTGTCAAATGCTTTTTCTGCATCTATTGACAGGATCATATGGTTTTTATCTTTTCTTTTATTGATGTGATGTATCACATTATTGATTTGCGAATATTGAACCAGCCCTGTAACCCAGGAATGAATCCCACTTGATCTTGGTGGATGATTCTTTTTATATGCTGCTGGATTCGATTTGCAAGGATCTTGTTGAGAATTTTTGCATCCGTATTCATCAAGGATATTGGCCTGTAGTTCTTTTTTTGCTGGATCTCTGTCTGGCTTGGGAATCAGAGTGATGCTGGCTTCATAAAATGAGTCCGGGAGTTTTCCTTCGATTTCTATTTTTTGGAATAGCTTGAGAAGAATTGGGATTAATTCTGTTTTAAATGTCTGGTAGAATTCCCCAGGGAAGCCATCAGGTCCAGGGCTCTTATTTGTTGTGAGATTTTTGATCACTGATTCAATTTCTTCACTCGTTATGGGTCTGTTCAGGTTTTCTATTTCTTCCCGTGTGAATTTTGGTAGTGAGTGTGTGTTTAGGAATTTGTCCATTTCTTCTAAGTTGTCCAATTTGTTGGCATATAATTTTTCATAGTATTCCCTGATAATTGCTTGTATTTCTGAGGGGTTGGTTGTAATAAGTCCATTTTCATTCAAAATTTTGTCTATTTGGGTGCTCTCTCTTTTCTTTTGGATAAGTCTGGCTAGAGGTTTGTCAATTTTGTTTACTTTTTCAAAAAACCAACTCTTGGTTTCATTGATCTGTTCAATTGTTTCTTTGGTCTCTATGTTGTTTATTTCTGCTCTAATGTTTACTATTTCTCTTCTTCTACTGGGTTTAGGGCGTTCTTGTTGCTCTGCCTCTAGTTCCTTTAGGTGAGCTGTTAGATTTTGGACTTGCGCTTTTTCTAATCTCTTAAATAGGCCTGGAGAGCAATGTACTTTCCTCTTAGGACTGCCTTTGCCGCATCCCATAGATTTTGAATTGTTGTGTTTTCATTTTCATTTGTTTCCATATATTTTTTAATTTCATCTCTAATTGCCTGATTGGCCCATTCATTCTTTAGAAGGGTGCTCTTTAACCTCCGTGTTTTTGGAAGTTTTCCAGACTTCTTCCTGTAATTGATTTCAAGTTTCAAAGCATTGTGATCTGACAGTGTGCATGGTATGATCTCTATTCTTTTATATTTATTGAGGGCTGCTTTATGTCCCAGTATGTGATCTATCTTGGAGAATGTGCCATGCGCACTTGAGAAGAAAGTAAATTCCCTGGCCTCAGGATGTAAAGTTCTAAATATATCCGTCAGGTCCATCTGGTCCAATGTATCTTTCAAGTCCATTATTTCTTTAGTGATTTTCTGTCTGGTTGACCTATCCATTGCTGTAAGCGGAGTATTAAAGTCCCCTGCTATTAGCACATTCTTATCTAGAAGCTTGTTTCTGTTTGTGATTAATTGTTTTAGATATTTAGGTGCTCCCATATTCGGTGCGTAGACATTTATGATTGTTAGTTCTTCCTGATGGATGGACCCTGTAATTATTATGTAGTGCCCTTCTTCATCTCTTGTGATTGTCTTTAATTTAAAGTCCAGTTTGTCTGATATAAGTATCGCTACTCCGGCTTTCTTTTGATTTCCTATAGCATGATATATATTTCTCCATCCCCTTACTTTTAATCTGAAGGTATCTTCCCGTCTAAAATGAGTTTCTTGTAGACAGCATATAGATGGATTTTGTTTTTTAATCCATTCTGCTACCCTATGTCTTTTGATTGGAGCATTCAGCCCATTTACATTCAGTGTTATTATTGAAATATGTGGGTTTAGAGTCTTTGTATCTTTTGTAGGGTTCATGTTTGTGGTGGTGTCTCTGGAATCTTTGTTCCTTGCAACCTTTCCTTCAGAGCATCCCCCTCAGGATTTCTTGTAGGGCTGGCTTCGTGGTGACAAATTCTTTCAATTTCTGTTTGTTTGGAAAGGTTTTTATCTCTCCTTCTGTTTTGAATGACAGGCTTGCTGGATAGAGGATTCTTGGCTGCATATTTTTACTGTTCATCACATTGAAGATCTCTTGCCATTCCTTTCTGGTCTGCCACGTTTCAGTAGATAGGTCTGTCACCACTCTGACGGGTTTTCCTTTGTATGTGAGGGCCCTTTTCTCCCTAGCTGCTTTCAAAATTCTCTCTTTGTCCTTGTATTTTGCCATTTTTACGATGATATGTCGTGCAGAAGATCGATTCAAGTTACGTCTGAGGGGAGTCCTCTGAGCCTCTTGGATTTCCACATTGACTTCCTTCCCCAGGTCGGGGAAGTTCTCTGCTATAATTTGTTCCAGGACTCCTTCAGCACCTTTCCCTCTCTCTTCCTCTTCTGGGATTCCTATGATACAGATATTGTTGTGTTTGACCGTATCGCTGAGCTCTCGAATTCTTCTTTCCTGTTCCTGGATCAGTTTGTCTCTTTTTTGTCAGCTTCTTGTTTTTCTAGAATGGTGTCTTCTAAATCACTTATTCTCCTTTCTGCCTCTTCAAGCCGTGCGTTGGAGGCCTCTAATTTATTATGGATCTCATTTATTGCATTTTTTAATTCTTCATGCCTATTTTTATTTTCCATTCTGTCTGTAGCCATAGTTTCTTTGATGTCCCCTATGTTTTTTTCAAGCCCAGCTATTAATTTTACCATTATTATTCTAAAATCTTGTTCAGTTATGCTGCTGATATCTGTTTGAGCAGTTCATTAGCTGTCATTTCTTCTTGGAGTTTCTTTGGAGGAGAGCTCTTTCGTTTCATCATTTTAGTTAGCTTTCCGGCTCTTGTTGGTTTTAAAGACCTGTTATGCTTTCTGTTTCTATGAGCACTGCTATATCCAAGAAGACTCTGACTTTCCAGGGCCTATCCTTTCAGAGATTGTTTTTTGAATGGTATCCCTCGGTCTCTCTTGTTGGGACCTTAGTTATTTTATTTTCCTATTCGTAGTGATATTTGGGACTCTTCACCTTGTGTACTCTAGCTTGTTTCTTGAGGTAGCCCTGGAAAAGAAAACAGACAGACAAACACACAGAGAGCAGGAGTACACAAACACACAGGCTGATTCAACTAACATGCAAAGCGAGAGGGAAAATGAAAAATTTAAGAGAAAAGACGGAGGTGGGAGGGCGAGTCTCTTTCAGGGTTCCCAGCCGCCCCAGAGCTACAATGGAGGCAGGCGCGCCGCCGCTGGAGTGACGAAAACCGGGTCTCTCTATGGCTCGTCACTCGAAACACGAACTCACAGGCAAATTTCCCAGTTTTTAGCTCTTTGCCTTTCCTCTCGAGTTCCAGCCAGCCAGGAGCGCGGATGCCCGGTGTCTGCGAGTCTCTTTCAGGGGTCCCAGCCGCCCTGGAGCTACAATGGCGGCAGGCGCGCCGCCGCCGCTTTAAAACTCAACCTCCAGAAGCGGCACAAAGAAGCAGTTTGTGTGCTCAGCCTCCCCCAGGACCAGTTGTCGCGAGGGGACCTGGTGTGCAGGTATTTGGCAAGTACGGTCTTTCTATGCACCGAGCGGAGGTTTTTCTGTCTCGGACTTTCTCCTTTTCCCCTCTCACTCCCCGTAGAGGGTAGAGGGGGATCGCCTCCCACCCTGGAGGCTCCGATCCCGGCCCGATTTTACCTTCCCCGGTTCGCACTCATGTTAGAAGGCTTTCTCAGTGGGTTCTGCGCCCTTTTTCTCCCAGTCTCTCAGGTTTTGTAAGGTTTCCAATGGCTTCAGATCTTTTCTGTGTGATGTATGGGCGCGAGTGCAGGTACGGAGCTCCTTACTTCTCCGCCATCTTGTCCCTCCCCCGCCCATCTTTTAATAGAGTTGGTTTTTCTTGTGGAGTTGTAAGAATTTTTTGTACACTGCAAATATTAGATACTGATCAAATATATGATTTGCTAATATTTTCTTCTATTATATGCATTGTCTTCTTACTCTCTTGGTAGTGTCTCTTTTTTTTTGTAGCATCCTCTGGTGCACAAAAGTTTTTAATTTGGATAAAGCCAAATGTCTAGTAGTTTTCTTTATTGCTTGTGTTTTTCATATTATATTTAAGAAACTATTGCTAAATTCTACAATATGAGCTTTATTTCTATGCTTTCTTCTAAGAGTTTTATAGTTTTTATTCATGTGTTTAGGTCTTTGATCTATTTTGAGTTAATTTTTGTGTATGATGGAGATCAACTTGCATACATGTGTATGGGTATGTGTGCACATGCTCTCTTGAACGCGTTGACCAGTTAGCTGATCTAGTACCATTTGTTAAAATGACTCTTCTTTCCTCATAGAATTTTCTTGGCTCCCTTGTCAAAAATCAATTGACCTTAAACATGAGTGTTTATTACTCGATAGTCAGAACTTTTCCATATATATATGAATATGTATATCTCCATCATATGCTAATATCATACGGTTTTTATTATTGAAGCCTTGTGTAAGGTTTTGAGAACAGGAAATTTGAGTCTTTCACCTTCATTTTCAAGATTGTTTTGGCTATACAGAGATCTTTTTTTTAAAAAATTTTTTAATGTTTTGTTTATTTCTGAGAGAGAGAGAGAGAAACAGTGTGAGCAAGGGAGGGTCAGAGCAAGAGGGAGACACAGAATCTGAAACAGGCTCCAGGCTCTGAGTTGGCTATCAGCACAGAGCCTGACGCAGGGCTCAGACCCACGAACCGTGAGATTCTATGACCTGAGCTGAAGTCGGACGCTCAACTGACTGACCCATCCAGATGTTAAACACCATAGGAATTTTAGGATTGGCTTTTCTCTTTCTGGTGGGGAAAAAAGAAAAGGCCATTGGGATTTGATATAGTGCTTTAAGGGGCTCCTGGCAGGTTCAGTCAGTAAAGTATGTGACTCTTGATCTCAGGGTCATGGTTTCAAACCCCACTTTGGGTGTAGTGATTACTTTAAATAAACAACAAACTTTAAAATATTGCCTTGAATTTGTAGATTAATATGGGTAGTATTGCCATCTTAACAATATTAAGTCTTCCAATTCATAAGCACAGAATGTCTTCACATTTATTTTGGTCTTCCTTAACTTCCCATGGCAATTTTTTGTAGTCTTCAATGTACAAGTCTTGCAACTTTTTAAGTGAATCTATTCCTAGCACTCTGCAGATCTTTACACATTGGATCTGTGTCCGGGGGCTTCTTTGCTGAGTAGCTATGCTGTTGTTGTTGTTGTTGTTGTTTGTTTTTTCAACTCTGCCTTCACTTTCATTCCCTTCTTATGCCAAGCCTGAACCCCAGCCAGAATGAGGATGCATCCTGCCCAGGGCTTGTGTAGGCTTTCTAGATTTTCCATCAATGCAGGAACTTTTCAAAGTTCTGCAATGAATATCACTCTGTAGTTGTTCCTCCCTGGCTGTGGGCATGTCTGGATTTGCCCTAAAAGTCTCTCCTACTATGTTCACACTGCCTTTTTTCTATTTAAGCATTTTCTTGCTTCCTGTAAACTTTTAACTGTACATTCTAGAGTTCTTATAAGGTTGATTCTGATAATTTTTGTCAGATTTTTCAGTGTTCCTGGGGTATGATAAACTATTAGAAGACCCACCTCTACCATTTGTTTTGAAGTCACTGCTGTAAATGGTTCTTGACTTGGAACAGAAAACTACTTGGAATGTTGACATTTTCTATGTCATATATGTGTGTTTGTTTCCCTAGAACGTGTGTCCACTAATCCTGAACAAAAAGCATGACAACATGAAGTTATAGAACAGTATGTTTTAAAATATCATCTTTATGTTATTATTTACCAGGTGATTGTTGTGTGTGTATACTATGAACCTGGAACTGTTTTCAGTAGTGGAGCTGAATATATTAAAGGTCCTTTACCTGCCCTTAGAAGCCTCACTGTAAACACGGGAAACAGATTAGTAAACACAGAGCTATTTAGATGATCTCAGCTAGGGATCGATGCACACTTACTTAGTTATTTGTTTCTGGGAAAACAATTTCCAGATTCTTGTCTAATTAAGCACCACTGATTTTCTCTGAAGAATGTTACACAAAGTTAACAACAAATATGGATAAAAGGGGAAGCATGAAGAGGTATACAAATATTTCATCTCTCAAAAGCTGAGGTCATAGCTCAGAGCTAAAGACCTAGAAGCAACATTCTGTTCTTCTATTCTTTATAAGTCAAGACAGAAAACACAATATTTTATTTCTTTGTCTTGATCCACAGGAAAAAATAAAACCCCACAAACCCATCTCCAGGCTCAGGTGAACATATGGAGAAACAACACTAATACAACCTATTATTACCAACACTGGGTAAAGTTTTTCTGCTAGAGACGTAAAAGAGAGGAAGTTGGGAGGTAAAAGAAGCAGAGATGACTGGAGAAGTATTTAGATAACTTGGAAACATAGCATAATTCAAGCCACTATGACACTTTTTCTAGGTATTCCTGGAACCACAAGAGCAAATTCTTGAAATCCAAGATGGAGAATGAATAAATATCTTACTGCACATTTTGCAGCATCAATTACTATATCTCTTTAAAGATAGTGTCATCTCATCTCATCACACACACACACACACACACACACACACACACACACACACACACACACACACAGACAACCTGACAAATATAAGGAGAACTATTTCCCCTGCGTGAAACACAATTTTGTTAAAACCCAAGGCAGCACTTCTGTGTTGTTGTAAGAGTAGTTTCTTTGGGAGGCACCTGGGTGGCGCAGTCAGTCAAGCATCTGACTTCAGCTCAGGTTTGAGTTTGAGCCCTGCGTTGTACTCTGAGCTAACAGATCAGACCCTGGAGCCCACTTCAGATTCTATTGCTGTCTCTCTCTCTTTGCCCATCACCCCCTCACACTCTGTGTGTATGTGTCTCTCTCAAAAAAATAAATATTAAAAAAATTTTTTTAAAAGAGCAGTTTCTTTGGTGTTCATCTAGATCTGTCACAGGTAATGTTTAGATTCACTATGAGCTGGGTCATAAGAAATACTAACTGGAGATTGAGGGCAATTAAAAAAAAGTAGCTGTGAAAACATGACACAGGCTCTCGCTACATCTACTGCAGTGACATTAGTAACAATGTGATGTGATGCACAAGAAGAACACCACTACCCTCTAAGATGAGTAAGTAAAAATTAATACATAAAATAAAAAGTGGAAGGACCTATTGTTTAAAATCTGGATCAGTATATAGTAAATATCCAGAGTAGATGTGTACATAGAGGTAAGAAGTAGATTGGTGGTTGCCAGAGGCTGACAGAAGAGGGGAGTAAAGGGGCTCTGTCAAATGGCTACAGGCTTTTCTTTTGTGGTGATAAAAATGCACCGGGACTAGATTGAAGGGGTAGTTGCACAGCATTACAGGTGTTCTGGATGTCACTGAATTGCACAATTCAAAATGATTAATTTTGCCTCAATAAAAATAATTTAGAAATAAAATAAATGTCTTTGAGAAACTGCATTGCAGCAGAGGGTGCCTTTAGCTCATAAAAATAATAGTAACTTTTGACATCCCCTTAAACCACAGACACACATGTATCTGCCTCTACAACCATGTAGGCAGCCTGTTAATCTTGGGATTGGTGTCCTTTATCCTCCATTAATTCTTGTCACCCAGTAAGTTCTCAGCCTAGTTGATTTTAACTGTATACCAAAGGTAGGATTTGTTTTTCAATTTAATATCCTCCTAGTAGGAATTCATTTCCTCCAGTAGAGGACAACGGAGCCACTTAAGGAGAGAGATTGGGATGGGAGAGGACAACTGTCTTCTGGGGCCTTGCTGTCCTCAGGTATTCATCCTCTCTGTTCTCTCCTCTCTCCTCCTCATTCTTCAGCAATGATAATATGATGCTGTGTGATGTGATGCAGAAGCCCAATCCCTGCGCTGGGCTCTATGCTGACAGCTCAGAGCCTGGAGCCTGCTTTGGATTCTCTATCTCCCTCTCTCTCTGCCCCTGCCCCGTTCATGCTCTCTCTCTCTCTCTCTCTCTCAAAGTAAGTAAACATTCAAAAATTTTTTTAAAAATACACAAATGGACACATGTGAAAATTAAATACAGAAAATAATCAAGGCAAATGGTACCTTTTATAGAATGGTAGAACCAATGGGAACTGGAAAGCTATCTATTAAAACCAAAATTCTTAAAAGATATCATCCAAGCCCTATAGCTTTCTGCTGGTAAAATAGACAAATCAAAATGATCCTATTCGTATTCCAATAGAGCCACTCAGTTATCTGAACAATAATTTATGACAGTTGTATAGGACTTTATGGTTAGCTGTGCAACACACTAACCCAGACATCTTTGGAATTTATGACAACTTCCAAGTTGGTCATTACCTATATTGTAAAGATGAAGAAAGTGGAGCCATTCAGACTGCTATCCCTACGCATGATTTATGAGGATTAACACATAAATGAATAAAGCTCAGAGAATTAGGTTGCTTGCTCGACAATATATAGCTAGTACAGGGTATAAATCTGAGTTCAGGTTTTCTGTCTCCAGGCTCTATTTCTTTTACAACATCGTACTGCTATTGACACAGGGGCTGATAATTTGCCTCCTATTCTTAGTGTCTGATTATTTGATGTGATCATTTTATGACCATAATGGGGCTTCTGTTGAATAGTTTCCATCCTAATCACCTTAATATCAGTCCCAAACTTGACTTTACCTTCAGTAGTACTGAGTAATAATTAAAAGTTAGGATTCAGCCAGAACCTTTTTGTATACTTTTAATAGATGAATTTATTAGGACATAAATGATGCATTGCTGTAAGGAGGGAAGTAGCTAGCAGTTACTTCTTACCAACAAGTTATGATATATTTAATGATAAGAAACATGATGAGTATTTAATCCTCAATTTACAGTTGAGGAAGCTGAGACTCACAGTTTTGTTGTGAGGGCTGCATAAGATGATGTACAAAAGCACTTAGCACATTACCTGGCACATGATAAATCTTAGCTACTATTATGAACATATACTTTAAATGGGTATCCTTGGGGCTCCTGGCTGGCTCAGTCAGTAGGGTATGTGACTTTGAACCCCTTAATTGTGAGTTCAAGCCCCATATTGGGTGTGAAGATTACTTAATTTCTTTTTTTTTTTTTTAATGTTTTATTTATTTCTAGGGGAGAGAGAGAGAGAGACAGCGTGAGCAGGGAGGGTCAGAGAGAGAGGGAGACACAGACTGAAACAGGCTCCAGGCTCTGAGCTGGCAGTCAGCACAGAGCCCGACGCGGCTCGAACCCACGAACCGCGAGATCATGACCCAAGCGAAAGTCGGACGCTTAACCGACTAAGCCACCCAGGCGCCCGAGTGAAGATTACTTAAAAATAAAATCCTTAAAAAAAAAAAAAAAATATATATATATATATATATATATGGGTGCCTGGATTACTCAGTTGTTTACGCATTCAACTCTTGATTTCAGCTCAGGTCATGATCTCATGGTTCATGAGATGGGATTCTCTCTCTCTCTCCCTCTCTGTCTGGCCCTCCCCCACTGATCTCTGTCTGTCTCTCTCTGAAAATAAATAAACTTTAAATAAAAAATAAATATTCTCATTAAAAACCCATTATAGAGCAGAATTTGTTTCTATTACATTCAAAGTTTTAGACTATGTTTCAAGAAAGGCAGTGGCCAAAATTTTTAATTTTTGTGATTGAAGCCATGAAAATGTGTCAATTCATAATATATTTTATTTTAATTTTTTTAATGTTTATTTATTTTGGAGACAGAGAGAGACAGAGCATGAGCATGGGAGGGGGAGAGAGAGAGGGAAACACAGAATCCGAAACAGGCTCTGAGCTGTCAGCACAGAGCCCGCTGTGGGGCTCAAACCCACCTACCATGAGATCATGACCTGAGCCAAAGTTGGATGCCCAACCTACTGAGCCACCCAGGTGCCCCCATAATGTATTTTAATAAGTATATATTCAGATAATTAAGCTAAAAAATAATAAATGAAAACCAAATAAAGTGGGAAAGCACAAAATAAGGAAAATCTGAATTATATTAACCAATTCACTTTATTTCAGCCTGAAAGAGATGGAGAAAAAGTCTTACGTTTTGAACACATTGTTCTATAAATTACTTAGAAAAATGAAAATAAATATTTTCAACATCAACATGTTTGAAATTTTTGCAACTGGGAAATAATAGTACACAATCTCCTCCCTAAATCTACCATTTGACCTACAATAGACTATAAAATAATTTGAAATAATAAAATACGTAGTACCAAAAGGAGGAATTTTACAACCTTTCTTAAATTTCTACTTGAAAACACCCAGGAGTGCCTAGGTTAAGCATCCAACTCTTGATCTCAACTCAGTTCTTGACCTCAGGGGTGTGAGTTCAAGCCCCACATTGGGCTCTGCATGTGTGAAGCAGAGTTAAAATAAGGAAAACATAGTGCTCTCAAATTACATGAGTATTACAGATAAAAGTGTTCATATAAATAAATACACCATTATCTACTTTCTGGAAATTTGATTTTTTTAATTCTTTTAATATAAGAAAACTAAAACTTAGCCAAGATCATAGAACTATTTGTTAATGCCCCCTCTAATTTTCCTTTGTTTACTTCCGTATCTGGTTATTGGTACTCAAAATTGATTTTGTTTTTGTTTTTGTTTTTGTTTTTTTTTTGCAATATGTTGCTCACAGAATAAGATGGAATAGAGGCTGGTGAAGGATAATTGAACACCAAGTGTAATATCAGAATGCAAAACTCAAAACTAAGTTAAAAGAATAAATGGTTTGCTGCTCTGTGAGATGCCAAGTAAACATCTATATAGAAAGCTAATGCCACCTAATATTTTGGATTTGTGAAGAACAGATTGAGATTGACATTCAAAATAAGGTTACTATTATTAAATTTTTGCATCAACAGGAATGACGTGATAGTGGAGTAAAGATCAAGTTCAATTCTCTTTAAAGAACTCAATCTCACTGTGAAGGCAGTAAATAAGGGTGAATTTAAGAAATACATTTTTTTTAAAAAGTTTCTGTGATAGGGGCGCCTGAGTGGTCTCAATCGTTAAGCGACTGACTTCGGCTCAGGTCATGATCTTGCAGTATGTGGGTTCAAGCCCTGCGTTGGGCTCTGTGCTGACAGCTCAGAGCTTGCTTCAGATTTTGTGTCTCCCTCTCTCTCTACCCCTCCTCAGCTTGCTCGCTCTCCCTCTCTCTGTCTCTCTCAAAATAATAAACATTAAAAATAAAGTTTCTGTGATTGAAAAAAAATTTCTGTGATTGCAGTTCCAAGTTACAAATGCTGTTAGAAGCGAGTTTTCACTAATTTGAGGACCATCTTTCTCTCATTTTCCCTATTTCTTTATATCTCCTCCCACATTCACGGACAAAGTAATATAAAATTTGATCCATGCTTTGTTTATGATAGACTCTGAAAGTGTCAGTCGTCTCTCTGCTCATCAGTCTGTCTACTTACCAATCTACATATCTATCATCTATTTGTTTTTGATAGTTAAAAAAGCATCTATAAATTCCTACTCAACACAAAATCTAGATTATTAACAAAAACTTATATCATGCATTTTTGATCCTGCCTTGCCCCGGTACCTGCCTGCCTCCCTCAAACTGAAAAACAAAAACAAAACACAAAACTGTCTACAATTTTGTGTTCATTATTCTGTGCATTCATTTTTATTTGTATCCAGTATGTAATATTCCTTAAACTCAATTAGCTGCACTTAATTTTAAAATGGTGCCTACCTTCAGGGCACCTGGGTGCCTTAGTCGGTTAAGAGTCTGACACTTGATCTCTACTCAGGTCATGATCTCATGGTTCATGGGATTGAGTACCCCATTCTGCTCTGTGCTAACCATGTCAAGCCTATTTAGGATTCTCTCACTCCCTCTCTCTCAGCACCTTCCTCGCTCATGAGTGCACACAGTCTCTAAATAAATAAATAAACAAACAAACAAAAAATAAAAAATAATAATGGTATCATGAAGGGGTGCCTGAATGCCTCAGTTGATCTTAACTCGGGTCTGAGTTCAAGACCTGAATTGGGCTCTTTGTTGGCCTTGGAGCTTACTTAAAAAAAAAAAAAGTTATCATGAAATATAATCTCCTGTAACCTATCTTTTAAACTTTCTGTCACATTGCTAAGATTCAGCCATTTCATCATAGTTTCAGCTTGTTCACATCCATTTATGTTGAACATGGCCATTTTGTGACTCTTTCAAAAGGTCTTATTCATTCCCCTGTTGATGGACATTAGGTTGTATGTAAGTTTTGTTTTTTGAAACAGTGCTGCTACTGACATTCCTATTTTCTGAAACATATTATAAAAAATTACCCTGGTAATACAGTTAGGGTAAAACTTCTAAGTTTAATGTGCCTTTAATTTATAAAATATTATCACATTTCCAGAGTTGTTTGCTAAATTCAGTAATCTACAAAAAGATTAAGATATCTTACTGAGTCAATCACCTCCAACTACTAGTATTTTAATTATCGCAAGTGAAATGTATTTAAAAAGTGGTATGTTATTTTTATAATGATTTGAATTTAATCATAACTGAAACCTGAAAGACAATATGTCATATTTGCTTATTTTTCTATTATTAAAAATATCAGTGACACATACACACACTTACACAAAAATATATATTTATTTAAAAAATTTACATTATAGCTTGTTGCATTTTCAATGTGAGTATATACTTGTAAACACCACTCAGACCAAAAAAAAAAATCTTTGCTACAAGTAACACACAAAAAACCCCACCCCACTTTACTACAATCCACCAAAAGATAATTGTATTCTAACTTCAGACACCAGAGATGATGTTTGTTTATTTGAACGTTATTTAAAAGGAAAAATATTGCATGTATATTACGTATCTGTTGCTTTTGCTTATGTTTGTGACTTCCACTGGTGAGCCATTCATTCTGTTTCGTGTAGCAGTAGTCATTTATCCTGTATGGTATTTTTTACAATGACTATCCATTTGACTGTTAATAACCTTTGGGATTTTCTAGGTTTTAGCTACACTGTATGAATTCTTGTCAGATATGGAAGCAGGAATTGAATTGCGGGTCTTGGGAAATGCTGGTCTAGATGTATAGATATTATCAAACGTTTTCCAAAATACATGAGTAATGGTTAGCATTTGCAGTGCCAGCAGTTTGTTTTAGCATTTCAATGCTTGCTATTGTCAGTCTGTAATTTTAGTTTCACTAAAATAGATGCGTGCTGGTATCTCATTGTGCCTTTAATTTGTATTTTCCTAATGGTTCATACTATTTCATGTATTTATTTGTCATTTAGGCATGTTTTTGGGAATGCTCCTGTTCAATTATTTTTCTCAATTTTCCCTTTCTCTCCATTTTTTAAGTTTATTTATTGATTTTGTGTGTGTGTGTGTGTGAGAGAGAGAGAGAGAGAGAGAGAGAGAGAGAAAGCTGGGGAGAGGCAGAGAAGAGAGAGAGAGAACCCCAAGCAGGCTCCATACAGCGAGTGCGGAGCTTGGTGCAGGGCTCAAACTCACTAACTCCAAGATCCTGACCTGAGTGGAACTCAGACTCCTAACCTACTGAGCCACCCTGGTGTTCTGGTGTCCTTTTGTAAAAATAATTTGGGGAAGTCCTTTATGTATATTTGCGGTATGAGTCCTTTGTCAGACATATGCATTGCAGATATATATGCCATTTTTTCTACAGTGTTCTCATGTAACTCAGTGTTGTTTGTAAAAGACCCTTTAAAAGGTGTTTGTATAATACTGCATGTAATAGCATTAGTTAGTAGAGTAAGACATTCCTTTTCAGTCTGACATTGAATTAGCAGAACTACCAGAAATTTGTTTATTCTTCCCCCCAGGATTAGTCAAATATTGGAATATTAGCTATCCCATCTTTAGTGTCCATCTAACAGATAAATAGAATGTATGAAAAACACAAAATGTGTATTTCATAAGATTTAGGATACAGAATTATGAAAAGGAACATTAGAAGATTTTTTCTATTGTATTTTCAGTGTAGAGCTTTTGTAAAATACATCCAACTCACACACACAATAGATCCACAAATAATAAAAAGTAAATTGCAATAGGAGCACCTGGGTAGCTCTGTCGGTTAAGCATTTGACTTTGGCTCAGGTCATAATCTCACAGTTTGTGAGTTCAAGGCCTGTGTCAGGCTCTGCACTGACACCTCAGAGTCTGAAACCTGCTTCAGATTCTGTGTCTCCCTCTCCCTCTGCTCCTCCCTTGTTTGTGTGTATGCTTTCTTTCTCTCTGTCTCTCTTGCTCTCCCTCTCTCTCAAAAAATAAAATAAAATAAATAAAATAAAATAATAAAATAAAATAAAATAAAATTTACGGACACAAGTCTCACTTCCCATTGATTTTCTTCCTTCATGCTCTGTTATAATGTCAGCATTTTTTAAACCTGCCTTCACATTTTTGTTTCACTCAGTATATTCCCCTTTATTTTTCTCACGCAAATTCTATTCATCTTCAAGTCCAGGCTCAAATTTAATTATTATGTGAAGGTTTTAATTAGTAACTTTCATCTTGGACTACATCCTACTTCAGTTTTTAAAATCTATCATAATTCTGCACTGATCATATTTCATATAAATAACTGGCTTAATGTTATTGTTTTCTGTTGTCAACAAAATTTTGAGTTTGTTAAAGGCAGTAGGCTTTTCCTATGCTTCTTTATTTCATGTAGTATCTAATGATCTTGATTATACAATAGGCACCCAATTAATTGAGCATTGGTTAATCTACCAGACCTCCTGATGAAAAGAAATTATTTTCAAATACTGTAGCAGTTTATAATAAAAAAAATGGTACTTCAAAGGGACTGCGGTAGACACAATGGCTCCAAAAGATGTACATGACCTAATGCCAGAATTTGCGCAAGGAAGGTTATGTTTGGTCTTAGTAGTATAACCAAACTAATGTGAATTAGCGCGTTGGTGAATTACACATACAGACTATATTAAGTGGAGTTGTCACATAAAGGAAACTTTATTTGCAGCAAATAAGGAAATCATGAGGAATAAGTTCCAAAGACATGACTCTGTAAGTGGGAGTCAGTGGGTTTCTTTTATTTGGGATTAAGATGAATATTCAGAAAAGTTGTAAGGTCATACTTACAATACATACCTATACAGGCATCCTCTGTTATGTTAATGGTGTTGGTGCTCTTCCTAAAGCAGACACTTTAACATAATGAGTCAGAGGTAACTCCTGGACTAAGGGAAAAGGCTATGGACATGCTTTAGGAACCAGTATAAAACTGGATGGGCTCTTGGGCTCCCTGTCACTAGTAAGGAATGCAGAACCTTGCTTACTTTTGAGAGCACTGGGAATTTTATCATGATTTGTTGTCTCTGATATGGTTAGGCTATTTCCTGACCTGGTAGAGACAGTTTTTGCATTCTCTTTGTTCTCTTAAAGTCCTTAAATTTACTCAGGTTTCTGTATTGCTTTGTCACCCTGCCAGCTCCTAGGAAGTTTTGCAACAAGTGCATTGCGCAAGTATGTGACAGATGAGGGGTGGGGGGTGGGGGTAACTGGGGACCTAAAATGATTTCTCTTGTCTCGAGAAAGTTCTGGCTCATCTTTCCTTTTCTGGGGATGCCTAACTCGTTCTGCTTCTGGGAGCTTGGAAAATATCCTGTACTTTTTAGTTCAGCCAGACAAACATCAGCTGATTTACACCCTGAGATCCACATGAGTCCCTCTGTTCTCTGGTCCTCTCTCACTCTTTTCTATGATGAATATTAGCCAAGCTCCATTTCCAGTTATTAAATTACCATCAAGTCATACTTTTGCCCAAACAATAATTTGCTATTAAATGTTCCAACAGCTACTTGTTAGAATGCATTTATAACTTACCAGTACATTTTTGTTACATGTACTACGTGCTTTATGGAGGCTAAAGAAAATAAAAAATGAAGAAAACCCCTTCTAAAGAAACAGTAACCTTGAGAATATTAGATGTGATAAAAAGAGACTCATCAAGATTTATTTCCTTTTACTAATAGAAATATTTGGAAACATCTCTATGATTATATATAATGATTGGCAAAACAGTGTGTTTTGATCAAAGGCAAAGATTTGACCTCAGACTTCTTAGTTCATTTATAGCATTGTATTCATGTCCTACTAAAAAGTCTAGAATTAACTTTGTAGGGCCAATGCTTAGCAAAACCTACTCCTTTGGCACAGCTTTACTTCCTTTTGCGTTATTTTCAAGAATTAGATATAAGACAGTATACATTGAACTTGAATCAAAATGTCACTGCCTTAGCACACAAATAAATGACCCTTTCTGAATAAATTGTTTGACCTTATAGAATAAGAGTGGAGTTAGCGGTGGGTGCACAACGAAGCACCTTGTCTTTGAGGCTATAATTCACCATTCACATTTTAGATGCTTTGGCACCCTGGGGCCTAAATATTAAGTGCACATCAACTGTAGTGCTCTTAGCAGTAAGGCTTATAAATTTTCCTTAAAAATTGTAAAGAGTTAATATGCTTCACTAAAAAGCTAAATTATTATCAAATAGCAAAATGATAGGACCCACTAATTAGGAACTCATTCTGCCACTAAACTGCTCCTTTTTGAGATTATAATATAATTTTCCCATTAAAGACTCTTTGACAGGCTTGAAAGAGGGTTTATTTGAAGTTCCCTTTATGCTAAGGAGGGAGAACTCTGCTCTTTGCAGAGTAGTCTTTGTTACAGGACTTCTGAAATGTAAAAATGATTAACTAAGCATTGGTGATGTATGTTGTTTGCATATGAATTGTTGTGTTTCAGCTATTCCTGTTTCACCAGCAAAGAACCAATTAACCACCAGTGTTATTGTCTTCTAAAGTAGCAAAGAAAAAATTCAGAAGGTTACATTTCCAGCAACAAATGCAGCTTTAGAGGACAAGTATTGAAAACAAGAAAAGAAAAGAAGGATATTCTGAAACTCCTTTCTTAAATTCCTGGCCTGTTACTAAGGAATTTTGCTGACTGAATTATATACGAAGAGTCAGGTCATATAATCTGTAATTTGTGTAGATCTACAGAAACAACCTTGAGGTATAAGGTCTTGTTAGAGCAATATTACGTTTAATCATATTAGAGACGTACACAATTCATTCAAAATGCTAAGGGACTCTTGATGTCTGCTAGTTCATCCAGCTGTGTAATGAATTAGAATTAGTATCTACTTTTGTGAACAGGTTAAAGTCCCAGAAGTGATTTCAGCCTATCCAAGAAAATACACTAACATGCCGCAATAGGCATGAAAGACGCAAAGATGAGGAAATCCATATGAACAAAACTTAACTAAAGCCACAAGCAGCTACAAAATGGTGAGGATTGGAGTTGTTTACTGGCCAAAACTATAACATACCAAGAAGTTGATTTGTCATATTTCCTACACATTAGCAGGTTAAGTAGGAAATTTGGACAGAATTTAAAGTACTTCAATATTATTATGTTAATGCTAACTGTCATTGAAAACTCAACTCCAATTAACAAAGCCTTCATAATTGTAGGCTTATTAGGTCAGCATTTGTCTACATCAGAGATCTGGGTACACATTAGATTCACCTGGGGAGATTTAAAAGAAAGAACAGAGTTTTCACTTCTGATAACTATGAATCAACTGAGGCTGAACTAATCCTCTTGGCAAAAGCAATTATAAAGTCTAAATAAAAAAGGAAAAAAAAAACAATTGTGTGGAAACAGGTTAGTGTGAGAAGGAGCAAGCCAAAAGTGGAAGTGCATGCTAGTATGACATTGAAATTACACTTTCCATGTTAGTGTTTTAGTGCTCACCGCCGCACAAGGCTGATCATGCAGGTAGGTAATGCTTTCCTAGACACCGTGTCTACCATTTCTTTTCATGGACATGGCTATGGTGTGAGAGTAAGGACTGCATTTTATTTCCCTTTTTTACCCTAAGCAAATAGCTTATTACATGGTATATATTAAGTACAAAGTCATATATCTGTATCTACCTATCTATGCACCCATACATATATACACATATATTTTGTAGGTGTATTTTAAACTGAAGCAAGTAGGAATTCTTGCATAGACTTTTCTTCTTTTACCCTCAGGTACATCTCTCTTCCCATAAAAATAGTATTCCTTGATAAAACTCAGTCTTGAAGCATTACCTAACGTTAATGCAGCATATTTTAAATGATAGTGCAATGCAGAACAAGAAATGGAAGTAAACAGTACCTAATTCCACTTGAGCATTTCCTTGTTACCTTTACCTGTTATCAATCAGTGGGAGAAAGGCCCCTATAAACTTATTTTGGGTGCACAAATACATCCTTTTGTTATATTTTCCTTATTCATGTAGGAAACAGAAGTGTAACTCAGCCAGGATACTCTGCTAAAAGCAGAAGTGCTTTGGAGCCCTATTTGATCTGTTGGGACTTAGGGCATGGTGCCCCAAGATATGCCACAGTGGCATATTGATTGTTTTGAATTAAAGTTACTTAAGAAAAGCAAGTGTGAGAACACTCTGACCATCTTTTGTGTCTAAAAAGCAGGAAATACATCTCCTATGTGAAAGGTACCTTCCCTGCACTGGAAGGTAAAGAGACATCTTTATTGTTAGAGATGGGAATTCAGGACTGAAGAAACCTGTATAAAAAAAATCTTGTTCCTAATTTACTACCCCAGCCCAAATTCTGTTTAGAATTCCTTACTGTTTGAAGTTCCAAAAAATAGTAATAATAATAATAAGTTTTCTTTGTACTGTCAATTCCTCACAAATTTATTCCTTCTTTTTCTAAAGAGTATAGAAAGTGGCTCCCTTGCTCACTTGTCTAGGAGGCCTCTGTATATAAGAAATACACTTCATTTTTTCCTTTTAATCTGTCTTGTGTTAATTCTTAAACCAGCCAGAAGAATCTTGAAGGGTAGAGGAACATTTTCCTTCCCAACAGATCCTAGATTCACCATATCTGGGATCCAGAGCCCCTGGGTATCCAGGATCTTGGCAAGTTGTTTTTGTTCAATATTCCCTTCCTCTAGGAAAAGAGGCCCTTAATATCATACTTAGAACCCACCAAAAAGAACCATTAAAGAGCATTTTCCTACACTGAATTAACAGTCTGAGCATACCCCCTGAACTGCTAGCTTTTTCCCTGCCTGGAAGGAAAAAATAATAAAAATAAAAACAAAAACAAAAAAATTGTATTCCAGTAATATGTTACAGTTATGCATGATTTTTTCTCAACTCTTCTACCTCCTAAATTCACTTCCTTCACTAGCAGATCCCTAGAAGCATGCAGCATAATGGTCTTTTTGGTTCCCTATGCAGGTTACTTGGAATTAGTAGTTAAGGATCATAATTTCTTTCCTCATGAAACCATAGATTATAAACCTCACGTAAACAAAAAGGAACAGGGATTAAAATACATATGTACACATAATGTTCTTCAAGTTTTCTTACTGAAGGAACAAATGTCTCAATTTTCACTAATTTCTATTATGTCCCTTAGTACCTTAAAAAATACTCTTCTTTATAGGAGTCTTGCCTAACTGTTAAATTGTAATTTGTCTTAATATAATGTCTTGGTGGAATGTAATATGGGTTGATCTGTATGTGACTCAAAGTAATACTGGTTTTATTTTTTTTTTTTAATGTTTTATTTATTTCTAGGAGAGAGAGAGAGAGAGACAGCGTGAGCAGGGGAGATTCAGAGAGAGAGGGAGTCACAGACTGAAACAGGCTCCAGGCTCTGAGCTGGCAGTCAACACAGAGCCCGGCGCGGGGCGCGAACCCACGAACCGTGAGATCATGACCTAAGCGAAAGTCGGAAGCTTAACCGACTAAGCCACCCACGTGCCCCAGTAACACTGGTTTTAGAAAGAAAGATTTTTATGTCCCTTCTCTCAAAATATCTTCATGAACCATTTGGAAAAGGAAAATGAATCTGGGGAGCAGTCTAGGAACTATCCATTGGTACCTTCTAATATAGTAGAGCAAGAATCAACATCAGAAGTTGTAAGATGAATGTCTGGCTTTGAAGACAATCCTGAAGATGATAAAGTGTTCCTGAAAAATGTCACCTCATTAATATTCTAGATGTTGCAGAGGAAAGACTATAAAAAGCCTGAGTCAAAATGATTTCAAAAACTCAGACTTGCGGTGGCATTTTAAGAATTTGTCAACTGGCTTTCGCACATGTTTGTTTTTATAATGGCGAGGAGGGGTTTATGATAATTTTTTAAAATCTGAGTTAATCTAAGAAAAAGACTTTGAGGGGCGCCTGGGTGGCTTAGTCGGTTGGTCGTCTGACTTTCGCTTGGGTCATGATCTCGCGGTTCGTGGGTTCGAGCCCCGCGTCGGGCTCTGTGCTGACTGCCCGCTCAGAGCCTGGAGCCTGTTTCAGTCTGTGACTCCCTCTCTCTCTGACCCTCCCCTGCTCACACTGTCTCTCTCTCTCTCCTAGAAATAAATAAAAATATTTAAAAAAAGAAAAAAGAAAAAAGAAAAAGACTTTGAAATCAGTACAAATTGTTTTAAAATATCAGAAAGGAAAGTGTTGTGGTGTGAGTTAATTGGCAGCATTCCTTATTTCTTCATGCAACATACAATAACATCATCCAATCAATATAGTCATAGATTCCATGAAATATATTATAACTCCTGACTTAGGGACTCAGTGGAAATTACTGTATGGTCCTTGCTTTCCTCATGGGTCCACATATCCATACACCACCCCTCTCTGTCCTGCTCTCTGTCCCAGAAGGCATCTTTATCCTCTGCCTTCTTGTTGTATTTGACAAGCAGGACACGACGCTTATTTTTTCTGGATTCCATTAATGTGGTTCCATCTCCCTTTTCCCTTCAGGTTTAGATGAATGTATTTCCTTGAATGTAAGTCATTTCACACATCACTCTTTGCCGCTAGTATTCATCCCTAGGAGTTTCACTATCCAGGTTGGTCTTTTAACTCTACTCAAACCTTTGTAAATAGTCCCTTTATTGAAATCTCCTCACTGAACCCTCTTAAAGTCTACCATCCATTTCCTATTAGAACCCCAGCTGACACACAACCCCACTCTTTCAGTGGGTTATTCTTTTCATGTCAGCTGGAATTAACCTATTGTCAAATTTAGCTTTGGGGTGTGTGTCTGCATGCACCTGTGTGTGTGTGTGTGTGTGTGTGTGTGTGTGTGTGTGTGTGTGTGTGTGTGTGTGTAGTTATTAAGATTAGCTGGTAGTTTAAATTTGGTACCGTAGGAGTGGAAAATGTTTCTCTTCTTCTAGCTTCTTTGGCTGCTTTAATAATTAAGTTGGCATAAGAGAGGAGAAAAATGAATTTCATGTGTGCTAGAGCCCCATAAAAGTGTAAGACTCCTCAGTCAGGTCATTGAGTCTTAAAGATCATCCTGAGCCAAGGAGGAGCAGGTGGGAGTCTGGGGCTTCAATGTGGGAAAGAAAGTTCGCATGAAGATGAGAAGAGCAGATTCTTGATAAATAAATATTTGCTATGCCACACATATAAGTTTCCCTGATGTAAAGAGTTGTCTCTAGTAGTAACTTTCTTCCTGGTATAGTCTTCCTCTCTAAATTCTTTTAAGTAAAAAGTTATTCCTACATCTGCTGGACCCCAGTGGTCTTCAGGTGGAAATAATCCACAAACCAAAGTAGAACGTTCTGGGGTGAATGTTCTGTTTCCCCTCAGTACTTGATTTTTCTTGTTTAAGGACAAGGGTAACACTACAGTTAAAAAGTGGGAAATGTTCTTGGGACACCTGGGTCAGCTCAGTCAGTTAAGTGTACAACTTCAGCTCATGTCATGGTGTTGCAGTAAATGAGTTTGAGCTCTGCATTGGGTTCTGCGCTGACAGCTCAGAGCCTGGAGCCTGTTTTAGATTCTGTGTCTCCCTCGATCCCTCTGCCTCTCCCCCACTTGATCTCTCTCTCTCTCAAAAATAAATAAACCTTAAAAATGTTTTAAAAGTTGGAAGTGTTCTTCCTATGCCATAAAACAATTTAATTATCATGTGATAACATTTTTACCACATGCTATACTAAAGTTTGAGGGACGCCTGTGTGTTCAGTCGGTTAGGCATCTAACTTTGGCTCAGGCCATATCTCACAGTTCATGGATTCGAGCCCCACTTTGGGCTGTATGCTGACAGCTCAGAGCCTGGAGCCTGCCTCAGATTCTGTGTCTCCCTCTCTCTGCCCCTTCCCTACTTGTGCTCTATCTCTCTCTGTCTCTCAAAAATGAATAAACATTACAAAAATTAAGTTTGAAAATAAGGACTTACAGGAACCTATGGTTCTGGAGTATTGATCAATATGGCCTTAATTCCCCTTAGCTTGACTAGACGTCAGGTAGGATTCTTGCTGACTTCAGACCTCTGTGCTCCCTTTTCTTAGAGCATTTACTTTAGATGTTTTGTAATTGCAAATTCTTACTCTGCCTTTTGCCAGGTCTACAACCCAGGAATATCTTTCTCAAGGACCTGGAGCCAACCCTGTGAAATCTAATCATCAAGGTTATTAGCACTCCCCTTGTCCCAGTCTCTGTGGGAGAGTAGGAGCCAACTTGGAAAAAACCACCTTCTGTCAAGAAGACAGGAGAAAGTTTACTTTCCTTTGGGTAAGTCCAATTAGCAAACACATATAGCCTAAGATCCCTCCTACCTTATATCCTTAAAAACCCTTTGTTAGAGGAAAATTAAGTTTAGAATCCAGTTCTCTCTCTTCGTCTTACAAGAATAGCCTTGGGTAGAGTCACCCTGTGTGCTTAACTCTGGCCAGTGCAATTTTTACTGCAGAAGTATCTTTTTGATCTTTCTTTTTTTCCTTATACCAACTATTACTTTATACTTTTCCAAACATCACTTTTTAGATTTATTAGAGTCTGTTACACTTCCCTTTTCCATCTCAAAATTTCTGCTTTTATATTTATGAATTGTAATCCTTATAAATTTTGGTATTTCTTGTTTTTTACGTCATCAAATCGAATGTGTCCTTTATTGTTTTCAATCTTTTGTGAATAACAAAGGGTTTAAGGTGGTAAATTTCCTGTCAGTACAATTGTGATTTTATGTCATAGTTTTAAATATGTAGTAATAATTATTTGGCAATTGAATTTTGCTTGCATCTTTCATTCAATAATTATTTAGGAAACAATTGAATAAATACCCACATGCCTACGTATGGTATTTTTTATTTTTATATTTGCAATTTCATTTTAGTTTTAAATGTGGGATGATCATAAAAATTCTCTATCATTTCTATTTTTTGGAATTTAATAGTTATATTTTTACTCGACATATGACTAAACACAGTATATTTCCTATGGATAACATGAGTAGGCATATAGAAAGTTTGTAGTGTTTATAGCTTATTAAATGTGTATGCTTTAAAATATTCTATATACAGATAATCTCATTAATTGGATTACTTATATTCTTTATATACTTTGCCAGTGGCAGAAGAAAGTCAGATAAAATAATGCATTCTTGTTGCTATAGATTTAATGTTTGTTTCCTCTAAAATTCATAGGTTGAAATCATACCACCCACGGTGATAGTTTTAAAGGTGGGTTTTGGGGACATGATTAGGTCAGGAAGGCAGAGCCCTTATGATTGGGATTAATGTCTTTATAAAAGAGGCCCCAGAGAAGTGCCTCCCTTCTGCCACATGAGGTTACACGGTTGTCTAGGACTTGAGCCCTTACCACACATCAAATCTGCAGTGCCTTCATCTTCCCAGCCTCCAGAACTGAAAATAAATGTGTTGTTACCTTTGAATAAGGTATTTTGTCACAGAGCCCAAATAGACCAAGAAATTTATGCTGTTTCTGTCAATCTGATTTTATTCATTAATAATAAATTACTCACTCTTAATGATTTGCTTTAAATTAACATTTTTTTGTTCTGATAGTCTTATCTATCTTTCCCATTATTATGACTGCTATTTTCTGTCTACTTGAGCCTTTCCACACTTTCCCTTTCAATATTTCTGAGTGATTATTGGAATTTACCTTTGAGGACGATACACAGTTATATTTTTCTGACTGCATTTTGAGTCATTATTTTTCTCAGTGTTTAAGAGTATTTTATTTACTTGGAGCACCTGGGTGGTTCAGCCAGTTTAGCATTGGACTTTGGCTCAGGTGTTGATCTTGTGGTTCAATTCTGGGTTCAATCCTCATGTAGGGCTCTGTGCTAACAGCTCAGAGCCTGGAGTCTGCTTCAGATTCTGTATCTCCCTCTCTTTCTGCCTCTCCCCTACTCATGTTCTGTGTCTCTCTCTCTCTCTCTCAAAAGTGAACAGTAAAAAAAGTATTTTATTTAAATTTATTATGTATAAGAGTGTTTCCTCCATGTAATCAATTCTCCAGTGATGTGGAATTCATTCTAGTTTTGCTATTTCAAACAATATTTTTAAGCTTATATAAAATACATCAATTTGAATGAGAAAAAAAGGTATTTACTAACCTGATTATTATCTCTCATAAAACATGAGATGACATATAGATTTTCTTGTTCTTTTTCTTTCCATTGCTCCTCCATCCCTTACTTTGCCTTTATTTGAGAGCTACATTTGTCTCTTTATATTCTCATTTTTCAATTCGTCATCATTTCTCAAAGATTATCACATTTGTTTCTGATACTTTTATAGACATGTGCTACGTTAAAGCTTATCGTATAAGAAGTTGTAATTTTGCTTTATTGTATCCGGTATTATTAATATTATTTGTCTTCACGAATGTGTATGAATATGTATACATACCTAATTTAATTATGTATAGCTCTATGAGAATAACAACCATATTCCTCATATCTCCTTCAAAATCCCTATAATCTTTAGCACAATGCTTCTCTATGTAGGCATTCAGCAAGATTTTTTTATTTTGTTATTGGATTTAAAAGCTGAGGTGGTGCCTGGATGGCTCAGTCAATTATATATCTGACTGGGTTTCAACTCAGGTCATGATCTCGGTCTGTGAGTTCTAGCCCCATGTCAGGCTCTGCACCATCAGCATGGAGACTGCTTGGGATTCTCTTTCTCCTCTCTCTCTTTCCCTCTCCTGCAAATACTCTCTCTCTCTCTCTCTCTCAAAATAAATAAATACACTTTTTAAAAAAAAAATATTTTTATTTATTTCTAGGAGAGAGAGAGACAGCGTGAGCAGGGGAGGGTCAGAGAAAGAGGGAGACACAGACTCCGAAATAGTCTCCAGGCTCTGAGCTGGCAGTCAGCACAGAGCCTGACGCGGGGCTCGAACCCACGAACCGCGAGTTCATGACCTAAGTGAAAGTCGGACACTTAACCAACTAAGCCACCCAGGCGCCCCAATAAATACACTTTAAAAATAAAAAATAAAATAAAAGCTTGAGGAAAACAAGACAGACAGGGAGAAAGTCTCCTGACCTCTTCATCAGTTAGCACTAATATTTTCCACATTTTTTATCCTTTTCTGAAAACAAAGCAAAGTTTCACATTGTAAAATGTACTCTATGCCATTTTATTTATTAAAGAAAATAGTGGGAATGACCAGTAACTGGCATCAGAGATACATATGCTTTAATTCTAAAGAGAAACAATAACAATTTTCATTTTTATGTAAAAAAGACTCTAAAGATTTAATGTAGTGTAAGATAATACAGGAGATTGTGCATTAGCAGATTCTTCTGTTCACTGTTTAGCCCTATTTATCCATATGTAACTATAAATGCACTCATGAGGTAGGAAGAAGGAAAAGGTATTTCAAGACTTTTATTTATGTAAAACATATTGAAGAATTTTCATAGTTTTCAGTTACTGGCTAAATGTGCTGTTTGCATTACCTTCATTATGAATGCTGTTACATAGTCCTATGAAATTCTTTATATAAACCAGATGGAAAAAAGTGTAACAGTTAAAGAATTTTTTTACTGAGGGTTTTAAGATCTTAGTCCCCAAATATTCCTGCCAGCTTCTGCTTAACTGAGATTGTCTGCCCAATAGTTGCTGTAACACAGTTTCATTCTTGCTATGCCTACCCACTGACCTATGATGAATACAACCTGTTTCCCCACACTTTCAGGATTTGAATAGCAAAAAACTCTTAAAACAAAAGTTTAACTGTCTTGCTCAATTAAATAAAATCTTGAATGACCTGTGCCTTCTCTCATCAACACTTACCTTAAGTCATTCTCACTAGTAATGTTTTTGTAAAGGCCTTGTTAATTGCAGTGTCTCTTTTTCCTTCTGCAGTTTAGTACTATACGGGCCAAGGGCAGGCTGCTCCAAGATGGGCCGCTTTGGCATAAACATTATTTGGGGTTTAAAGTCCTTAAAACCCAATGGATGCAAAAAGCTCTCTACCTGAACCTCAACCACCTAAATTTACTCTGGAAAGGAAAACCTATATCTGGAAGAGAGCTATTATCACAGACTCCCCTTCAGCTAAGAAACTTACCTCCACATCCTTTCACCTTCTTGCTAATGACTTGCCTTCATGTTGTGTCCTTAGGCCCTGCTCTTCTCTTTAATTCCTGTAAACTTCATGTTGCCTCATTGTCTTTGGAATTTCACCTCTATGTGGATTCCCCATACATACTACATTCAATTTGGTTTTTTCCTGTTAATTTATTTCATGTCAATTTGATTCTAAGTCCAGCTAGAAGAATCTTGAAGTTCAGAGAAAGGTCTTCTTCCCCAAGAATTGTATCATTCACATTAGAACTAGACTCCCCACTATATACCCAGAATGCTTCAAAGAGGATAGAGTATGATGAAGACCCTTTACTATCTCCCCTCTTCAGCATACTCCTAGCTGGACATGTAACTATAATAGTTCTGCTACTCCTCAGTACCCTGCCCTTTCGTGTTAAAGGGTTGCTGGAGCCTCTTTTATTGTCTTTATTGTCATTATTATTGTCCTTGTTGAGATTCCACTACTGGATTTTATCATTGCCAAGAGCTTTTATGAGATAGGTAAGTACAGCATTGGTTTTGACTTTTTGGGCACTCTTACTAATAGTGCTTATGTATTTTTAAATGTTTATTTATTTTTTTGAGAGAGACAGACAGAGCATGAACAGAAGATAGGTAGAGAGAAAGGGAGATACAGAACCGGAAGTAGGCTCCAGGTCCTTAGCTGTCAGCACAGAACCTGACGTGGGGCTCAAAGCCACCAGCCGGGATATCATGAACTGAGCTAAAGTCAGATGCTTAACCAACTGAGCCACCCAGGTGTCCCAATAGTGCTTATTTTTAATAATAATAATAATAATAATAATAATAAGCACTTTGCCAATAAATGGCAAAGAAAGGGCAACCATGATTAGATAACCTTGCCACTAAGTTCCTCTGATCTTCCTATTTGTATGGGTGCCAATAGCACAAAATACTTTAATTTTTGAAATGATTTTAGAAAGGACAATTTAGAATTATTACAGTCAACTTGAGGAAGTTTTGACATAAGATTTTTCACTTTAGAGGTACCTTCGGACAAAATGTAGAAGAGACTTGTTTGGTTTATCTAAAAGAGAGAGCACTTAGGAGAGAGTTCACTTTCTTTATATCAGCTTTAACAGTGTATGCATGTGTGTGTGTGTGTGTGTGTGTGTGTGTGTATACCTGTGCAAATGTGTATCAAAAGCTGTTTCCTGACTGTAATCTTTTATTCATGCAGAGAAAGATAAATAGCTTTTGACAGTAATGATTTCACACTTGTCTGAAACTGACTCCTTAAAACTTTTCATTTTTTTCCTTTCCCTTTCTCTCCTCTTGTAGAAAATTTTAATTAATGGAAAACAAATTGTCATGTGTTCAATCTAAAAATATCTAGTCTAGATAGCATTTACCTTCTGGGAAAAAAAAGACATTACCAAGTTGCATTTATTTTTCTTAAAATATGTGAGCTGTGTAAAAACAAAACCAAACAACCAAAACGCTGCAATCAGAGAAAATAACTGAGATTAAAAAGTCAAAAGATGACTAAAAATTTAAATATGATTTGAAGAATCTCTAAAATTTAGTTTTATAAACATGTAAGTTTGTAACTTATATTAAAAATAAATGCATGTAATCTTTGACTTAAGTGGGTGAATAACAGTTTTAAAACTGTGTGTCTTCTTCCATTTTTTATTATGTAAATTAAGGCTAACAGATTTTCCAGTTTATATAAGATTATGACCATACATCTTGTGATTAAAGCTTTTAACAATTTTCAACATTAATGTATGAGTCAAAGAAGCTATCCTTGTCTCCATGATAGTTTCAGATTTCAAATATATAAAATGGTATTTAAAGAAATTAATTTATAATAATAGGATACTTCTTAAAATGTTAAATCTCCCGAATTCTAATAATGCTGTAAATAAAAAGAGATTACTGTGTTGACTTTAATTACAATTTCCAAATTTTCAATTAAATTTAAGATCTTAGACTAATGTTAAATTGTGTTAATAAATAATCTTTGGTTAGTTCGGTGATTTAAAGCATAAAAAAGAAATTAGGCCATTAAGCAACTTTTTTTGCTTATGTCTTTCCCTAATTCAGGCCCACACAGATTTGTAAAACTATGAAGATGTGCTTTATCAAAAAATAAAAGTCTTTGGACTTTTCTGGAATGGCCCAGATAACACAAAGATTTTTTTGTTTTTTGTTTCCACCTCCTTATAAAGAGAAGGATTACAAATGCTTCATTAAAGAAAGTAGACTTTTTTGGTATCTTTCAATTTTTAATATGCTCATAATTATTGTAAGAACTATTTGTTTACCAAACGTAGGGACTTCTATTTTAGTGTTAAAAGAAAAAAATATTTATTTTACAATCTAAAGACTAGCAACTTATTATTTTCCAACGAATTCTTGTGTCCAGATTTCTGCACACTTGCCAACAGTTAAAAAGTGACAGCTGATGATATATCAATTTATGGTATATAATATATGATACCAATGATATATGATTTGATTGATTTATACTGTAAATCAAAAACCTTAGCTATTTCTCAATGTTCTCTTTGTTTATGTTTTCATTCAAGTGTAACCAATGACTACATCCTTATAAATTAATTGAATTTCATTCTTAAAATGAGGATTCCACTTTTTGTTTTATAACATTTAAAGATTCTTTTGATGTTAGGACACAACACACTGGCACTCTGGATAGAAGAAAGGCAGAACAAGAGAAGGGTGTCAGGAAGGGCCGCATAGAGACAAAGTAACAGCAAGCTGGAAGAGCTGTTGCATGATGACATTAGTTAGGTTTCCTGGGTTCCCTGTGAAATGGCTAACATATCATTTGGAGGGCTCTGGACACTGGTGCTGTCCCTTTTTTCTGGTACCTTGATGCAAGGGGCATTTAAAACCAGTATGAGAGCCCAGTATGGTAAGTGACCGGGAGTATGGACTTTAGCTGCTCAGAGACAGAAACTAGCTAGTCATTAACCAGGATCTAAAACTGGGACATGACAATATTAAAACAAAAACAAAAAAAACAAGAAACAAAAATTAATTATATCCTCTTCCAATGTGATCAAGTCAGCCAACATAATTTATTGGTCAAAATTGGCTACAATCTGAAATCAGTATCTGTTGGGCAATTCTGCTCAACATTTCTGAGAGTGTCTCTCTGGCACATGTCCCATCTGTCAACCTCATGATCCTGACAAAAATCTGTAAAAGAAGAACATAGGTATTTGAACATTGGCAAGTGGATATGATATAGTTATATCATTTAAATGACCATAAATCATTCTTACTCTTGTTTGCCTGGTTTTTTAGAGATGACTGGATTTGCTTAATCAAAAGACAACTGTCTCAAAGGTAACTTTTTAAAAAACCCCAAAACTTTGAGACCCTGCATTTCCAACTTGGGTTGTCTATCCTAGTACCAAAGGCACTTGTTTTATAGTTTTACATTTAAAAAAAAATGTTTGTTAATTTATGAATTTTGAGAGAGTGAGGGTGTGCACATGCACAAGTTGGGGAGGAGCAGAGAAGGGAGGAAGAGAGAGAATGCCAAGCAGGCTCTACCCTCAGCACAGAGCCCCATGTGGGACATGATCCCATGACCCTGGGATCATAATTTAAGCTGCAGTCAAGAATCAGATGCTTGGGGTGTCTGAGTGGCTCATTTGATTAAGTGCCCAACTTTGGCTCAAGTCATGATCTCACAGTAAGTGAGTTCAAGCCCTGTGCTAGGCTCTGTGCTGACCTCTCAGAGCCTGGATCCTGCTTCAGATTTTTTGTCTCCCTCTCTCTCTACCCTTCCCCTGCTCATGCTTGCCCTCTCTCTCTCGCTCTCTCTCTCTCTCAAAAATGAACAAACATGGAATCAAATTAAAACCAAAAAGAGTCAGGATGCTTAACCCATTGTGCCCATTTATTTTCATATTTTGATAAAGCTTTGCAAGACACTAGAATGCAGTGCTCCCTGGATTTCTCAGTGTTCCTTCAAGGTTCTGGCTTCCTAAGTAATGGAAATCAACGTGCTATAAAGAGAGAACATCTCCTTTTGTCCTCCAGAAACATTTGCTCTTTACATGGTTAAGTGTATTATATGCAGACACACAGGTTTATAATTCACAGGGGGATGAATCCCTGAGCCATTCTTTTACATTCACATTCAAAATGGTTCTAAATTAGGGGACCTCCCTCTTCTTACCTCAGACAAGATTTGTTTTCATTACAGAGATAAAGTTTCTCTCTTTCAGGGGAGTAGGAATACAGGTGCGTATTAGTTTCCATATAAACTAATAGGCTCATAATTTCATATTCCTCTCTTGTAGAAGAAAACCATTTTTTTGGTACATGCATGGATAACCATCTGCCGCTCATCTCATCTTTCTGATAATAGGATATGGGAAACTGAAATGGTTGATGGTGCAATTAATAATAGCCTGGTTATTGTCTCAAAACCTTGTGATTGCTTTTAGAAGAATATAAATAAATACAGGTATTCATGTTTTGTCCAGTGCTGCTCATCATCTACAAACATCATTTTCCTTAGTGTATTATTACAGAGTTTTAAAATACTGTAGACAAATTTATTACTAACAGGTACAAGAAGCTTTTCTCAAGGATAAAACACAGACCCACTGTATGACCGATAACCAAGAATTGGAAATGACTTGATTTAAGACTTCTCTTGAATGTTATTGGAAGGGACCTAATCATACAGTGTTAGCACAAACACTGCATTAAAATTCTGAGGATTTGATCCTTGGGTCCATGTCTCTCTGTTAAAAAGACATTATATTTGCACTTTCAGAACCTAAAAGCTGATAAGAGATCCCAGTAACAAAGATCCTCAAGACTCTTGAATCAAACGGCATAATGTTACATATTCTAGGACTAGGACTCCAAATGCCAGGGAACAATAATTGCTTAACTTAAAAAAAAAACTTATTGTTCTTCCCCTCCCTAATTCTATTTCTACTTTCTATTCATTTAAAATTCAGTTTATCCTGAGTTGTTTTCATGTTGCAAAATTCAAATCGATATGGTTTGAGCTATTGGCCTTTGGTGGGTTTTATCCCTTCCATATTAGCAATTCATTTTCAAACTAGAAAGTCTCTCCCACACTGTTTTTGAAATCAAATATGGTAGGAAGTCCTACTTTATTTTTTGGCCTCCAAGTATTTCTAATGGCATTTGTTTCATGAGAACTCTACTTTTTATATTAGCACAATAAGGACACTAAGTACATTTTTCAATGCAGATGACATAGATTTTGAACACGACCTGTGGGAATAATCAGAAAGATTATTTTACTTATCACAGAAAGGTTAGTATACTAATTTGGAAGCATGTTGTTCAAGTTTCATCTTACTACAGAATGATTTAACAGGGAGATTATACTGATTAACATCTGTACCATTTACAGTATAGATAGTTTAAAAAGCAATATTCCCTGAAGATAAGAACTCTGTGTGAAGGCATTAAACTCTAAAGAAATCCATAAACAATCTTCATGATAACAGATTATTTTCTTTCACTTCCATGAAGTGAAGAACAAGGAAAAACTTATAGAAAGTTATCAGTTCTTCAGGTTTGTGCATTTATTTGTTGGTTTGATTTACAATTAGAATATAAATGAAATGCTGTTCTTAATTTCTGAAGAGGACCAGAATTCATTATTAGTGTAACTAATTAAGATATCTAATGATATTAACCAGTGAGGCCATAACCTGATCTAGCCTATTAATAACACAGTTGTATATCCATGTTGATATTAAATTATCAAAATTTGTTACCAAAATTGTTAACAAAATTCTGTTGGCCCCAACTCTGACATTCTTTGTTGATTTTCCCCTTATTTTAAATGATAGTTCTATATGGATGCAGATTTTTAAATTGTTAATGTACACATCATTTATTCTACCATTTTCAGGAAATGATATATTTTTAAAGTTTATTTTGCGAGAAAGAGAGAGAGGGTACATGCAAGCAGGGAAGAGGGAGGGCAGCGAGAGAATCCCAAGCATGCTCCGCACGGTCAGTACAGACCTGACATGGGGCTTGAACTCACAAACTTTGAGATCATGACCTGAGGTGAAATTAAGAGTGAGATGCTTAACTGACAGCTGCCCAGGCATTCTGACAAAAAAAAAAAAGTATTTAAAAATGAATAGTACTTAGTCACTGTCTGTCATCTTTTTCATGATAATCTCCAGTGAAATTATGAAATATGAAAATGGGCCAAAGATCAAATTTTTAGTTTATAAACTTTTACTTATCGGGAACATTGATCTCTCTCTGCTACTTATAACAAACAAGTCATGTTTGAGCTATTTTGTTTGATCTGTGAGAATATTGTTAATTTAATTGAGAACTGACCTGGAAATTCCTTTGTAGAGTGACACACATCTGGCTGTTTTGCAGGACAGTCTTCCACCCAAAATTTGGTTCAGGTGTGAAAGATGATGATAGGCCACACACCATGAGAATCTGAAAAACAGTTTACTACTTACACAGGGACTCCTGGGGAGAGCAGGGAGATCATGTTGCACAAACAGGTAGGAGGCAGCTTGGGCTGAGCAGAGGGAGTGGGTCTATAATCCCTGGAAGATATAATTAGGAGAACTTTTTCACGCACAAGCTGAAGAGTTATCAAGTTTAAATTTTCCACTAGCTTCCCTGGAAAAAGGAGAAAAAAGAAGTCAATAGTCAAACATGAAAAATGTGGCCATCCCATAAAGTATATGTGATATCTTGTCTTTAGGCTAAATAAAAGTAGACTCATTTTTGAAAAGTAGCACAGCATCTCAGAAAGAGCACAAGCTTTGGAATTAAATACATTCTCTGCTTCAAAGTAAGCCATATGATTTTGTCCAAAGTCATTCTAACCTTTTAGATGCACGGTTTTTTCCTTCTATAAAATGAAGTTAATACTTAAGCCACATAGTCATGGTGAGGATAAGACAATGTACATCAAGATTTTTACCATATTTTACTTGTTATTAAAAAAACAAATTTATTCTTTTGAGATAAATACTAGTAATTAAGATTCTTGATGTTTTTTTTTTCAAAGGAAAAATTCATAGGAATTCAATGAAGATAGTATTCCACTGGGCTATATGAATCAAGAAACTTCTTGAATGAAACAGATGGGTATAGGTGTATTGTTCAGGAGCTTTCTCATTAGATATTGCAAGATCAAATCTTTTTAATTATCGATATAGGAATTTAGCTAAAGTAAAGAATTTTAATATGTGACTTTCTAATAGATAGAAAGCCCCACTTTATTTTTTGGGGTAAAAATGTATTAATTTCTCATTTTATCAACTTAAATATTTATTAAATTTAACTCATTCAAAGTTAGAAAATATTGGATAGCAGACACAATGGTCTTCATGGGGAAACTCAAGTGAATCGTGCTAGTAAAATTAGGATTTACTTTTCATTCCAAAATTTATTTAAATATATTTCTTCTATGTATACTATTCTAAAGGTTATTCTTAGAATAATTTCAAAGGATTCTTTAAGTATCTGTCATATACTAAGACATAAATAGTATGCAACAGAATAACACCTGTAAAGGCACACATATGTAATATCCAGGAGACCAAAATACAAAATGCATACTGTATTTCAGCACATATTCAGGGCACATCTTGTGTGCCATAATTTCATATTTAAAGTCACTTATTATGGAGGGATGCTTGGGTGCCTCACTTGGTTAAGTATCTGACTTCGGCTCAGGTCATGATCTCATGGTTTGAGCCCCACATCAGGCTCTGTGCTGACAGCTGGGAGCCTGGAGCCTGCTTCAGATTCTGTGTCTCCATCTGTTTCTGTTTCTCCCCCACTTGCTCTCTCTCTCTCCTTAAAAATAAACATTTAAAAAAAATTTTTTTAATTTAGTTACTTATGGAAAATTAAAGGTATGGAGCAAAAAACTTCCTTCCTTTAATTATTTACTACTAGGATATTGTGTAAGCATTTCTTGAAAATATAAAAGACTTTTATAGTTTTGTTTTACAGTCTGTCTTTATTATACAAAAATCAATATGTCAAAGATATTAGTGAGTCAAATATGCAAGTAAATTAAATAAAATTGGACAACTAGTGTGTGTAAAGTAATTAATGATGGCTAATATTTGAGCTATACTGACTTTTTAAAGATTGGAATAGTTGCAGTATAATTAGCTGAATTACTTTAATAAAACCAGTAATTGGTTTTGAAACAAGGGCAGTATATCTAAAAATCTACATGGAATTCAGTATATGTAGTCTTGTTACATTAAAAACAAGACCTTCCTGAATATCTTGATAGGGAAGATAATGAAAAAATTGTGTGTGTGTGTGTGTGTGTAAATGTATATGTGTTTGTGTGTGTGTGTATGTGGGTATTATTTATACATATAATATATAAAATTTTTATATATTTATATTTATATATGTAAAATTTTATGTGGGTATAAATTTATAAATGTATAAATGTGTTTGTGTGTGTGTGTATGTGGGTATTACCACATAAAATACTGTAATGATCTCTATTATAAGAAGAATTGGATTTTCTTTCAAGATAGAAAGCTTTTATTTTCTTTCTTTCCTTTTTTCTTTTCTTTTTTTTTTTTTTTGTTTAAGATTTTCTTTTTTTATGGGCACCTATGTGGCTCAGTCAGTCAAGCATGTAACTTTGGCTCAGGTCATGATCTCACAGTTTGTGAATTCAAGCCCTATGTCAGACTCCCAGCTGATAGTGTGGAGCCTGCTTGGGGTTCTTGTTTTCTCCTCTCTCTCTGCTACTTTCTCACTTGTGCTTTCTCATTCTCTCAAAATAAATAAATAAACTTAAAAAAATAATTTTAATTTTTTAAGTGATCACCACACCTAATGTGGGGCATGAACTCACAACACTGAGATCAAGAGTAACATGATCTACTGACTGAACAAGCCAGACATCCCAAGGGAAGCTTCTATTTCTAAGTGGTAACTGTGCATTTACTTTTTGAGAAATGCCAAAGAGAAATACACAAGCCTTTTTTTTTTTTAATGCTTTAGTACATGAAAGTGTCCTATCATTATTTACTCACTCTTCACTATCTGTAGTCAGCATACGCCAGCCACTAAGCCCTTTGCCATGCTGGCTTTTTGTACCTAAACTTCCCATGCTGGCTTTTTGTATCTTAACTTCAGCCAGGCTCAGGGTAAGAGTGGTAGTGAGGGTATAGTAGCCAAGAGTACAGTTGCTGGCCCACGAAGTAGAAGACAGCCAAGCCAATCACCTGAGGGTATTTCCCCCAGCCCATATTTACCCTTATAAAGCAAATGTCTTTATAAAATTATTTTAGGTGGGGAAAAACGTTCAGGAGAATTTTACTTCAAACTGTTAACCTTAATGGTTTGTAGAAATTGGAAGCTTGAATGGGGTTTTAGATCCCAAACAGGATTTCTGCACCATGTTTACTGAAGTTTCTGAGCTTCTCTGACACGCACAAGGCTGGACACAGAATGCTGTGAAAGAGGCTGTTCTTGCAAAGCTCACAGTATACATTAAAGAATATACAAATATGATATTTTTCTCACACCTCCTAAGAATGAGAGATTGAGTATTCAAATTAGAGGTCAAAGAAATAGGATATGTAATGAAAGTAGAAGGCCACAGAATAAGAATATGATCAGAGAATCATGTTCTTGTAAATGTAGACCACTTGAGATGACAGAATTATTAGAACCCTTGAAGTAGTAATTAAGTCAAAATGAGCCAAGGGAGTAAACTACATTTAGAAAGTAGTGGAATGGGAGAAAGCATTAACAAATTAAGTCTATTTTATTTAAAAGAGATTGAGTGGGGGCACCTGGCTGGCTCAGTTGGCGGAGTCTACAGGTCTTTTATCTCAGAGTTGTGAGTTCAAGCTCCATATTGGGCCTAGAGCTTACTTTAAAAAAAAGTTTTTTTAAGTTAAAAAAAAAGAAAAAAATGGAATTGAAGTTTTTCTAAATATTGTTGGCTTCTTTAGTCAGAGGAAATGGAATTAGATCCGTGGTTGTTTGCATGCATACATTTGCACATGCTACAGATGTGTGAATATATCTTTCACAATAAAGTGTCATAATCAATAAGGATGGTGAATGTATAAATATATGAAAGTGAAAACAACTACAATTGGTATATGTATAAACACAGCATAAAGGTGTCCTGATTTCTTCGTCTCTTATTATGAGGGTGCAATCCTAAAGTATACTTTAGTGTATCCAAACAATATAGTATAAAAATATAAAGTGTATGGGCATGTGGGTGGCTCAGTTGAGTTTCTGACTCTTGATTTTGGCTCAGGTCATGATTTCAGGGTCTTGGGATCTAGCCCTGAGCTTGGCTCCATGCTGGGAATGGAGCCTGCGTGGGATTCTCTCTCTCTCTCTCTCTCTGTTTCCCTCTTCTTGGTTTTCTCTCCTGCTTACATGCATGCACTCTCTCTCTTTTCTCTCAAAAAACAAACAAAGAAACAAACAAACACAAAAACAAATATAAAAGGGCAAAACGTTAAAGCATTGATAAAGAAATCACTCTCTCAGTTAATCATTTTTACATAATAAAAGAAACATGTGCCTCTAAAAGGAACTCACAGTAGAAACTTCCAGCCTGGCCATTTTTGAGTTTAAGACATTCAGGAGAAAATTCTGATGCTTGAGAAGTTCAAAGAATTTAATCAGCTTTTGTAGGATAGACAAATTGAATCTGTCACCTAGCTCAGCCTTAAATAGGTTTTTATACTGGAATCTATCATTAAGAGTAGAATATTGAATAAAATATTCCCTTTCCTGTTAGCTGAAGATAGATTTTTACATTCATATATCCGTTATTACAAATGTAGAGCTTAGAAGATACATAGCATATAGCTCCTCAGTGAGCAAAAGTAAACTAGTTAGAAATTAAAATATGTACATTGTTTAGCAAATGAATTTGTAGAGTGTTAAGTATAATTTTTCCACTAAAACCGTAGTTATTTTCATGAATGCATTGCCTGTTGAAACATCTGTATTCTGATGGCAGTCTATTTGTTATGCTTCTGTCAGTTCTTTTCCTTCAGTAAAATAAATATTTACTGATTCTTTAATGGTGAATTATTACAAATTTTATATTTTAACAACTAGGTCATGCATTCCGCATTATTTATTTAGAGTCGGCTACAAATAGGTCCTGTACTATTAACATAGAAATGAATGAAATATAAATGGTCTCTGCTCCCACTGTTTTCCTATTTTATCTAAAACAATACTCAGTAGATTCCAGTGTCAATTAAAATGGCATAAAGATTCATTATCTTTAGGTTAGAAGCTTACCATTTATATGAATTTATGACATTGCAGAACATATAAAAATTGGAAGTGGTTATAAAATTGTTAAATATCTCAGACTGTGAAAACACAACCAGGAAGCCTCTGAGATATGCTGTACTAAGAGATGTTGATCTGTGGGATTCATAGATAAAGTTGTTCTTTGATTTAATACAACACTGCTAAGGCAAACCAGTCCAGAAGATACCCTTTCTATTTTTCCTAAACAGTAGGTGAAAGGAGAGCAAAGATTTATTAATATTGTCAAGGAAAAAGACTTTCTTCAGTCCTATGGACCTTCTAGCTAGATTTAGAATCAAATTGACATAAGACAGATTAGCAGGAGAAAATCAAATTTAATAGGTTTACATATAGGGAATCCACAAAGATATGAACTTTCAGAGAAGTCAAGCAACGTGAAGCTTACAAGAGCTAAAGACAGGGATCGGGCCAGAGAATTCCAAGGGGAGAAAGCTTATTAGCAAGAAGGTGAAAGGAAATATTTGGAAAAAACAAGGTTGTTCTAGTATGCACATGATCCCTTCAGTCAAGGAGGCCTCTGGTAATAGCTCTCTTTGTGTTGTACACTCTTCTTTCCAATGTAAACTTAGGCAGTTATGGGAGAAGCCAAGAGCCTTTCCTGCTTCTGCTGGGGTTTTATTACTTTTAACTGGAAATAATCTTTGTGCCAAAGTGGCACATTTCGTATTTTGTGTGTCTCATTCTGCACCTTTTCTTTTCTTTTTTTTTTTTTTTATAAATAGTTTATTGTCAAATTAGTTTCCACACAACACCCAGTGCTCATCCCCACGAGTGCCCTTCTCCATGCCCGTCCCCCCTCCCCCCTAAATCCATCAGTTCTCAGTTTTTGTCAGCATTCAAGAGTCTCTCATGGTTTGCCTCTCTCCCTTTCCCCCACCATTTCCCTCCTTCTTCTCCCCCTTGTTCTTCAGTTAAGTTCCTCCTAATCCTCCTATATGTGCAAACATATGATATTTGTCCTTCTCTGCCTGACTTATTTCACTCAACGTAACACCCTCAAGGTCCATCCATGTTGCTACACATGACCAGATTTCACTGTTTCTCATTGTTATGTAGTATTCCATGGTATAGATAAACCACATCTTTTTGATCCATTTGTCCGTTGATGGACACTTAGGCTCTTTCCATGTTTTAGCTATTGTGCGAGTGCTGCTATGAACATTGGGGTACATGTGCTCCTATGCCTCAGCATTTCTATATCCCTTGGGTAAATTCCTAGCAATGCTATTGCTGGGTCATAGGGAAGGTCTATTGTTAATTTTTTGAGGAACCTCCACACTGTTTTCCAGAGAGGCTGTCATTCTGCACCTTTTCAATATCTTTTGTTTATTTGTTTTTGATGTGAGACGGTATAAAAAAATGCTGTTTGTTGGAAGAGGTAGCTATCAGAAAGAGGAAGTATTAAGTTGAGCAGAGATTTAAAAAAATAGGAAATAACATTCATTGAGCATAACTGGGTGCCAGGAAATATCCTAAAAACGAAAATGTATATATCAGTGAATTACTAGAACATCTTCATGACTTGAGTATTATTATTATATTCCCACTTTACAGATATGGAAATTGAGGCACAAAGCATTTACTTGTCCACAATCACACAGAATTTAAGTCAGAGGTAGGATTTAAATCAACAATTTGGCTATCAAGGTTTTCTTTTCAGGAGTCTTTTTAAAGACTCAGATTGGAATCTGCTTCTCAGATCCCAGAAGGAGCACCAAGAGAGAATATTCTCAGAATACTGCCTTGCAAGCAGTCAGTAAATAGTTGAATCATACATCATACAAATATTAGTCTAGCTGGGGGCGCCTGGGTGGCTTAGTTGGTTGAGCGTCTGACTTTTGCTTAGGTCATGATCTCGCGGTTCGTGGGTTCGAGCCCCGCGTCGGGCTCTGTGCTGACTGCCAGCTCAGAGCCTGGAGCCTCTTTCAGTCTGTGACTCCCTCTCTCTCTGACCCTCCCCTGCTCACGCTGTCTCTCTCTCTCTCCTAGAAATAAAAAAAAATAAAAAAAAAATTAGTCTAGCTGACCTCTAAAGTTTCTTCTAATTTCGGTACTGGATGATTCTGTGACTGTTAAATTAATGTATTTCACTGGACTCCTGGACCTAAAGCCAAGTTATATTGAGCAGTTGAAGTGTAGATAGAGGTCATTAAGTGTTTGCCTCTGTAGATAGCAAAGTGTGTTTGAGAGAGTCCACTTCCAAGAAGGAAAGTCCAAGGACTGAGAACTGCACCCACAATCACTTAGCCGCTAGTGGAACCCATGTAACCAAAGGGTACCACCAACTACTGCTCATTCTCTGCTCTCTGAATCCAGTTTATCTGGCCTACTACCCTGGTGGGTGGTCATAACAACTCTTCTCTTTCCTTTACCTCATGAATGTATTATTTATCCCAAGCTCTATGATAAACTAAATTACTGAAATTTCTAAGCTTTATGGCAGGGTCTACCTATTCCATAGGAACTATTTGAATTATACTATCACTTTATACTAGACACCCATATTTAGGTAATAGGATGCCATATATAAACATTATTGTGAGAATAGTTGTCATTGAAATCTGCATGTATCTCTCTACATATCTATATATCTAGAGAGATAGATAGATGGATGGATGTGTCTGCTGAAGAATACAGACTGTGTAGACATTCTGGTGTTTAAGTACATCTGTAGTCATGATGGGCCCTCTCTAATGTAGAAAACTTTGGGTGCTGACTTTATATGAAGGAGGCAGTAAGAGGGACACGAGGGTAGTTTGATTTGTTAACTGTCCGACTTCAGCTCAGGTCATAATCTCAAGGTTCATGGGTTCGAGTACCATGTTAGGCTCTGTGCTGACAGCTCAGAGCCTGGAGCCTGCTTCTGACTCTGTGTCTGCTTCTCTCCGCCCCTCCCCTGCTTGCACTCTTTGTGTGTGTCTCTCTCTCCAAAATAAATATTAAAAAATTTAAAAAAGAGGTGTTAGGAGCACTTTAAAATAGTAAATATTCACTTCTTGAAAATATCAACAAAAAAATTGAATGAATACTACCACACCTTTACCAAAAATCTCATTAGCAATAATCCTAGACCTAGATAATACTTTATTGAGTTTTATCACCAGAAATTAGGAGAATTCTTATAAAGAAAGTGCTTTTAAAAAAATTTACTGTTTTATTTATTTCTGAGAGAGAGAGAGAGAGAAAGCATGAGCAGGGGAGGGTCAGAGAGAGAGAGACAGAATATGAAACAGGCTCCAGGCTCTGTGCCATCAGCACAGAGCCCTATGTGGGACTCGAACCCACAAACCACAAAATCATGACCTGAGCTGAAGTCGGAAGCTTAACAATTGAGCCACCCAGGTGCCCCAGGAAAGTGCTTTTATTAAAGGATGATGAGTCAATTGAATCAACTTCATTCTAGTAATTCTAATAATTAAACTTAATTTCTTCCTCTCTCCAAAATTGTCATGGTCTGGTTTAAAAACTTCCTTTGGCCTTCAGAATTAAGCGAGAGAATCAGTAAAGAGAGGACTGTCCTGGGAGAAGAGTAGAAATCTACTGTACTTGGAGTTTTCTGAAAGAATCATGATATTTCTTGGTCTCTGTATTTGTGCCTGCTTCTCTCTCTGTAAAGGTTACGTACTCTCCTCTATACTTGGGTCACTCTTGTTTGTTTTTCTGAAATGGTAGCAAAGATCTCCTCCAGGAAGGATTTCCTGAAGTCATGTGTCATGGGTCATGTGTCCCTTCCTTCTACTGCCACAAGAACTTTAAGTGTTTGTCTGTGATACCACTTAGCATATGAGATCGCAATAATTTATTTATTTACCCACCTTCCCAACTACACCATGGTAGCTTTATTTTTTTAATTTATATTAATGTTTATTTATTTTTGAGAGACAGAGACAGAATATGAGTGAAGGGGGAGCAGAGAGAGAGGGAGACACAGAATCAGAAGCAGGCTCCAGGCTCTGAACTGTCAGCACAGATCCCGATGTGGGGCTTGAACTCACAAACAGTGAGATCATGACCTGAGCCAAAGTCGGACACTTAACTGACTGAGCCACCCAGGCCCCCAACCATGATAGCTTTAAAGACAGAAACCAATTCTTTTGTCTTTGAAGGATAGTAAAGTATTTAATAATTAAATATAGTTACTTGCTCTTTGATGTTAAAATTACAGTGTCTGCCTTATGTCTGTTTTAATCAGGTGGTAGGTAATGTTTCCTCAGTGTAAGAAGTAAGGTAAATTATAAAGTTGAGAAGGGTATGCCAAAGGACTTAAACTAATTTGGCAAGCTCAGAAATGTCTCTGACTGTTTATTCTTAACTTTCTGAAATTCTCTTTATGTTGATTTTTAATTTAAAATTATTCACTTCATATTTCACCACATAAAGTGATACTTAACCCAATCTAAAGATATAACCCAGATCTGTGATTATTCTTCATGATGAAAATGTTAGTGTGATTGTGTTTGGTAATGATTATTTATGTTTATTCTCCTTCCAAATTTTTAGATCCAATATTTTGCTAGCTATCTCCTTAAAACTGCATTTCTTTAGGGGCACTTGGATGGGTCAGTCAGTTGATCATTGAGCATCGGACTTCAGCTCAGGTCATGATTTCACAGTTCATGAGTTTGAGCCCTGCATCGGTCCCGCACCAAGAGCTGTTTTGGGTTCTGTGTCTCCCTTTCTCTCTCTGACCCTCCCTAGCTTGTGCTCGCTTTCTCTCTCTCTCTCAAAAATAAAAACATTAAATTTTTTATTAAAAAACTCCATTTCTTTACATTTCAAAGCTACAGATTTTGTTATATCTTTTGAATAGCTTGAATAACCGGTCTGTATGTTTTAGTTTATCTACTGTTTTACCTAATATAGAAACAGCTTCCTTATGTTTGTGTAGTTCAGAAATAAGCATAGTTAAGCCCCTGCTCTTGTTAGATTGCAATCCCAAATTATTTTAAACTAGTCAATGACTCAATAATTTCCTTTTTTAGGGGCGCCTTGGTGGCTCAGTTGGTTAAGCGTCTGACTTCAGCTCAGGTCATGATCTCACGGTTTGTGGGTTCAAGCCCCACATTGGGCTCTGTGCTGACAGCTCAGAGGCTGGAGCCTGCCTCAGAATCTGTGTCTCCCTCTCTCTGACCTTCCTCTGCTCATGCTGTCTCTCTCTGTCTCTCTGTCTCTCTCAGAAATAAATAAAACATTATTTTTTTAAGAAAATAATAATTTCCTTTTTAAAAAAATGTTTATTTTTGCAAGAGAGAGAGCATGCATGAATGAATGGGGGAGGAGCAGAGAGATAGAGGGGGACACAGAGGATCCAAGCTGGCTCCACAGAACCCAGCTTAGGGCTTGAACTTACTAACTGCAAAATCATGACCTGAGCTGAAGTCTGACACTTAACTGACTGAGCCACCCAGGTGGCTCAATATAATTTCTTTTTTATTAAATCACTATTTGACAAATCTTTCAGATATAATGGATACATAATCAATATAATAATATTTGCTGATGATTACATCTTAATGCTACAATCCAGCATTGTATTGTACAAAGTGCTACCTCTAAAAACCACAGCTGTAGGAAGGAATAGACTGTATTAATAATGCTCACTAGTCTTAGCAGGCACATATTAGCATTCAGATGAGCTGATAAAAAAAGGTCAGCTCATGTATTTGTTTCCCCCCCAAAACTCTCTGCAAAACATGCTTCTAATGCTTGTATTTTCTGGCCCATGTCTAATTTCAGCCTCGGTTGTGGTGAGAAATGTCAAGTAAGCCAGACTCATCATGGACTGGTATTGTCCAAATTAAGCCCACTGCATTTTCCAGCATTTTACCCTATCAAAACCTAGCTTGATTTAGCCATAGCAGCAGCCCATAAATAAAGGTGTGATAAAAGTCCTAGAGAGCAATCCTCAAAGACTGGAGGGAAAGAGGTTGTTAGTTAAGGGCTTTGGCTTCTCTTATTTGAGATAGACCATTCTGGGAGTCATTCTGACTCTTCAAATGTCCAGGGGGATTCAGGAGTCAAAGCCTATGACAATGACCTTGATAAATGTCCCCCCCTGATGTCAGAGTGTTCCCTTCCTGTTCTCATATGTCACCATTTCCTCACTCTGGTACCTAAGTCCTTATTTCAGGATCGATTTTAAGAGAATCCAAACTAAGGTACTCACTCCAGTGGTGCTATACAACATAGTCTCACTCAAAATCCATCATTAGGTGCAATGTTAAGCAATCAGTGGGAGACTACATTCCTTAAAATCATTCCAAGCAAACTCATCCCTGCTATGTCCTTCACAATCTGGTTAGTTCAACTGCATACATATTGGAACAGAACTAAAGCTGTTCATGTAGAAAAGACCTGGCACTGCTTGCAAAAGTAGAAGCCAAACATTGAAAATCTTCAGGCAAAATATCAGTGATAGTACCCGCACCTAAACCATAGGGGCCTGATTTCCATCAGTTAATAAGGAATCTCTACTTCAGGCCATTAATAGATAGGTCATTCTCAAATGTTTTTCTTAACCCTAAAACAATTCATGGAAGCAATTGATATAAAGAATATACAGTCCTGGGAATTGTCTATAGTCCTTATTATCTGATTTTTAAATGTCAGATTCATTATTTATCCTGAATTCATTCTCCATGTACTCTGAGACTGCAGAATCAGAAAGTGCACACCTCACGGGCATGTGGGTGGCCCAGTCAGTTGAGTCACTCACTCTTGATTTCGGCTCAAGTCATGATCCCAGGATCATGGGATCAACCCCTGTGTCAGGCTCTGTGCTTGAGATTCTGTCTCTCCTTCTGCCTCTCTCCCTTGCTCAAGCACGTGCTCACTCTCTCTCTCTTAAATAAAGTGCATAGAAAGTACACACTTCAGATACATTTTGGTACATTATAGAAATAGGTTCTATAAACCATGAGTTGGCATGACTAATTTTGTCCTTGGAATTCATTTAAAAAATTAGAAAAAGCAACCACATGAAAATTATGAATCCATCTTTTATAAAACTGCTATGAAAGATATGATCCTTCTTATTATCCAATAGTCTTTATATGAACATCTATAAGATAAATTAGCTAAGAATTTAGTGTGTATAAAATAATTGATCTAGGAGCACCTGGGTGACTCAGTCAGTTAAGCGTCCAACTTCGGCTCAGGTCATGATCTCAGGGTTCGTGGGTTCAAGCCCCACATAAGGCTCTGTGCTGACAGCTCAGAGCCTGGAGCCTGTTTCAGCTTCTGTGTCTCCCTCTCTCTCTGACCCTCCCCTGGTCATGCTGCCTCTCTCTCAGAAATAAATAAAACATTAAGAAAATTTTAAAAATGATCTATCTTTGTAAACTGGCTACTTTTTATTCATAAATAATTATTTAATGTTTATTTTGAGAGAGCGAAAGCATGCAAACGAGGGAGGGACAGAGACCGAGAGAGAGAGAGAGAGAGAGAGAGAGAGAGAGAAAGAGAGAGAGAAAGAAACCCAAGCAGGCTCCACCACGGATCCTTTGTTTTCTCTTTTTGTATTTCTTTTATCAAAAACAGGTCTCTATGCTTCGAAGCCGGAATATAATGTGGAGGCACAGTTGGGGAGAAAGAAGAAAAATAACTTTATTGCTTTCCTGGGCAAAGGAGGCTGCAGCAGACTATGGCCTTCAAAAAACTGCAGGCCAGAGGGAGGAAGGGGCTGGGGGTTTCATCTTGGAAATACCAAGATGTAACCGGTTTGACCGGAATTGTGCAGGTGCATCCCAACCTCCTTAGTCACTTTCAGGGTGGCCCAGGGTTACTGAAACAAAAGGCTCAGAAGGAAAGAGGTTTGGGGAAGAGAAGGGAAAAGGTTACTTTAAAATCCAACTTTGCTGAAGCATTAGTGCAGCCATTTTCTGTTTTGTTAAACTTTATGCTTTTAAGCAGTTTCATTTCCTGCCAGGCAGCACAGAAATAAATTTAATTCCTACTGATAATTTCCTTTAGATTAAGTATTTGGTTCAAATGCATTCTACTCATGATGCAGAACTGTTTTCTTTGTTTTAATTGTGCTCTTTTTAATGTCATGTTAAATAATTATTGAAGTAATAGGTAGTCAGGAGAAAAGCAAAAATGTTTTATTTTTGTTTATTTTTGTCTATTTTTACTCAATTTTATTTCTCTATATCATTAGCAAAATATAAGATTTGAAGAGTGTTCTTTTTTTTCTCCTCGCTTTTATTTTTAGAAAACACAATTTGCTGAGGAGGTAATGAATTTGGACCTCCTTAGTTGGAATTGCATTTAAAAAAATCAACAAGTATGTTCCTTCCCTCTACATCATTTGGCTCATTATTGTAATAAAATAGGGAGTGTTGGGAGTGATTTCAAGTCTAAAGTTTCGAAATTCTCTTAAATGTCCTTTATATAGGGGCATCTGGGTGGCTCAGTTGGTCAAGTATCGACTTCTGCTGAGGTCATAATCTCACAGTTTGTGGGTTCAAGCCCCATGTCGGGCTCTGTGCTGACAGCTCAGAGCCTGGGGCCTGCTTCAGATTCTGTGTCTCTGTCTCTCTCTGCATCTCCCCCACTGGTGCTCTGTCTCTGTATCTCTTTCTCTCTCCATCTCTCTCTCTCTCTCTCTCTCTCTCTCTCTCTCTGTCTCTCTCTCTCACACACACAAATAAACATTAAAAAATGAGAAAAATGTCTGTCATATAAATCAACCGACAAAATGGTAAAGATCTACTGTTAAGATTTTTTTCTGCTAACCCATTTAGTAATTTCTTTATTCCTTTTCTATCAGATTCTTAGGAAAAAATATAAAATCTAAAGTACTGTGGTATGTCCAGCTCTCTTTCATCTAGTGACCCTATGTTTAGGTTCCTAACATTCTGAGAGAATAAAAAAAAATGACTACCCATGGTGATAGATTCATGATAACAATATTGAACATTGTTTTTGATGTGTGTTGTGGGGGGAGCTTTGTAATTTTAAATGAAATCATCTGTCCTACAGTAGAAAGACTGAAGAGAAAAAACTCAAATAAAGACACAGTACTATCTTTGTTAATCTTTAGAATATTGTTTCTAGACAGTCAGATGATGTATTTTACTGTAACCTTGCTTGTATTCTTGTTATAATGGATATAATACATGGGCCAGTGAACCTCCGTTTTCGATAGTTGAGAAAAATATTACTGCTCATTTAAGCATACAAAAGTACATACATATTATATTAGCTCAGTTTTTTCTTCTTTTTTTAAAAAAAATTTTAAGTGTTTTTTATTTATTTCTGAGAGAGAGACAGCATGAACAGGGGAAGGGCAGAGAGAGAGAGGGAAACACAGAATCTGAAGCAGGCTCCAGGCTCCGAGCTAGCCGTCAGCAGAGCCCGACGGGGGGCTGGAACCCACAAACTATGTGATCATGACCTGAGCCGAAGTCAGAAACTTAACCAACTGAGCCACCCAGGCACCCCATCCTTCTTTTTCTTCTTCATAAGAGTTTGGTAAGTGTAAAAAATATACAGGAGGAGAAAAAAAATTTTTTAATGTTTTTTTTTTTTTTTTTTTTTTTTTTTTAGGAGAGAGAGACAGCGTGAGCAGGGGAGGGTCAGAGAGAGAGGGAGTCACAGACTGAAACAGGCTCCAGGCTCTGAGCTGGCAGTCAGCACAGAGCCCGACGCGGGGCTCGGAACCCACGAACCGCGAGATCATGACCTAGGCGAAAGTCGGACGCTTAACCGACTAAGCCACCCAGGCGCCCCAAAAAATTTTTAAATAAATATCTCTCACACTGCATGAGTCAGAAAGTAAAACTAGAATATAATAAAGCGTAAAAAGAGTGTTTCAATTGTTTGCCTTAGCTGTTCTTTAGAAATTGCATTTGTCGTCAAAATTTTGGGGTCACCACAGAATTCCTTGGCTGCACATTATCTGATAGTTCCCATACCCTCTTCTCTCATCTACTCTATATGTGCCCATCTGCTGTGGAGGCAAAAAGTGAACACAGTGCTAACCAATATCTGTCGTCACAAGTTAGACCTGAGTAAAATCAGGGCTATTATCCGTTCTGCTACTGAATGTTTAAGACCAAGGGTGGTGACATCCATACTAATCTGCCCCCAAGCTGTCCACAAGGCATTACAGAGAAATGATTTCGGTTGTTCCTAGTAACATTTATTGCATTTCTGTCACTCTATCTTTCTAAGAAAAGCCCCTAAGGATGGGATCAGAAGTCCAAGGGGAATTGGTAACATTGCCCTATATCAGAATCACACCCTGTTTCTGGCTCATTATTAGTGAACCAAAGCCTGAACTCCATATCTTCCCTCACCTCTCCCCCGTAACCCCATCCACACCAGATTGCGCTAGGATGCTTCTCTGTTAGTTGTGAAAGTAAAATTATTTGTTACATGTGAAAATTAAATCTGCTGTGCTTCATCCTCTGATCTAGATAAAATTGAAAACTCTGCAATACTCAGAGTGAACAAAACTTCAACTCAAAATGAGACCTCTTTCTTTTATTTAATATCTAGTGTCACAAAAGATTGGAGTTTAAGTGCACACTCTATGAGCGAGGTGGTAATAAAACTGAATAGAATTTCCAGTAGGAAGAAGTCATTCACGTGCTTTTAAAGCCTTTGTTCAGCTCTCTCAGGTTCTTACTCAAGATTCCACTCGGGTGTTTTTCTGCAGTTTTCTCTATGAAATTGTGAATTCCACAATGGAACTAACTATTTCTTATTCACCACTGAATTCCCAAAAGCCTAGGATAGTGCTTGATCCATGGTATGTACAGAGGAAATATGAGTTGAATGAATTATGGCAATATCATAAAGGAGCCTCTACTTGTATTCATAATTATCTATAACAGGATTTTTCAGCCATAGCACATAGGGACCAGGTGGTTTTTTGTTGAAGGGATGCTCTCTGCAGTTATAGGATATATAGCAGTACTACTGATTTCTTCCTAATTTCTGAATATCCTCTAGGAGATAAAATTACCCTTAGTGGAAAAATGTTAGTGTATACGTATATCTGCATCAACATCTCTGTTTTTCTACCATTATGTATAGTCCATTTACATAACCAGGATTCACAACTGTTGTGACTTTTGCTAGTGTGTTATCTTTCAGTCTTTATAATAAATTTATTCTCTTTCCATAATCTTTGTTCAAGTTGGAGGCTTCCTTAAGAAGCTTGATGAAAACAAGTAAGATTGTATTCCCGTATGATATTCTAGGTTATAAATTACTATACTTCAGAAAGAACTCATTAGACTTCTCTTTGGAATAATAAAATTTGAATATTTGTTTTATTAAGGAACAACAATAACAACAGTTACAAAATAGTAATGTAAACAAGAGAGATGATTTGGGGGTTAGTCTGTTCAGTAGTCAGATTATGCCTTTATTAATATTTAAAATATTTAGGGGCGCCTGGGTGGCTCAGTCGGTTAAGCATTCGACTTCAGCTCAAGTCGTGACCTCGTGGTTCGTGGGCTCGAGCCTGGCGTCTGGGTCTGTGCTGACAGCTCAGAGCCTGGACCCTGCTTCAGATTTTGTGTCTCCCGCTCTTTCTCCCTGTGTCCCGCCCATGCTCTGTCTTTCTCAAAAATTAATAAACATTTTTAAAAGAATTAAAAATAAAATATTTAGTCTTTATTTGAACCTGCCTTTGTCAGTCTTTACGTGAAGGGTCGGTATTGTAGTCAACAGCAGTAACATTTTCCCTTAAAACATAACTTTTAAATAGAATGATTTCTGTATAGTATACTTTCAAGCTCAGAACAGCATGTAGTAAAGAAAAAACAAAAACAAAAACCGGGAGATTAAGAACTTGGATTAAAGCTCTTGCTCTTTCACCAGTTTTAAATTTAAACAATTAAACATCCTTGGGCCTTAATTGTATGCTAAGTAACTTGTCAGGATGAAGTAATTTACAAGGTACCTTTCATTTTGAACACTTAAATTATGTGAGCCATAGAGTTCCACTTTTGGAATTGCATGTGAGAGCTCTGTGGACTCCTTTCTAGCAACACCAATGAAACTGGTGAAAAGAGTTTTAGAAACTAAAATTTCCCCAGAAATCATTTTAAGGCCATACAGCCCATGAAGAAATGTTTACTCTGTAAGAATAGCAAGAGACAGTAACATTGTGCATCAGGCCCTCTCCCTCTTCCACCTTATACTCACAGTGAGACCGAAATTCCATGCCAGGCGGGAGCAGCGTAGCATGCAGGGCTCTTCTCTCCCAAGACAAAGACTGTGGTGCTTTCCAGGTTAGGCAGTACTCACATCTCTCTGCCTAATAGAAGTGAAATTCCATAAGTGCGTCTGGAAGGTTGGAAACTCCCTCTTGCATTCACCCTCCAGCCACAGAGCACAATCTTTATTTCAGATGCATCAGACTAAGAATACTAAGGCCCCATCATCCTTGTCCCCACTTGTTTTTAGGAAGGAGGTTCCATGTTGGGTGCAGCTAGCAAAGACCTGAGGCTTCTGCTCCCGCTAAGTGCCATGCTCCTAGAGGTAGAAAAAACCCGTAAGGTGAACAACCTCTGCGGTTTACTTATAAGTAACTGATGGTCTTTCAAAACTATACTCTTGGGGGGTGGGGGGGAGGGTGATGTTTTGGTGGTAAACAATTAGGAGGAGGCAATTAGTTTCAAAAAAGCAAATAAAGTAAACCATAAGACCTCTAGTTGAAGAGAGAACCAGGCAAAAAAATAGCTAAGAAGACTCCTGCCCCCCACTACCCCAGGTTCAGAACAGACCTTAAACACTGTGTTCAAAGACTACCCCTGCAAAGGAGATCAGCTGTAATTGGTATAATTGAAGTGGGGTATGGAGTGATTCATGTCCAGAGAGTAGTAAAATAACAACAACAAAAAAATACCCCACAAAAAAAATAAATAAATAAATAAATAAAAACCAATCAGCTGGCAATTAATGGACCCTAATATTGAGTACAAGACAGGGAAAGAGTGTTTTGTTAAAACCACTGTCATCCCGGGTGACTGTGTTCCAAAGGCTGTGCCTGTCAGCCCGCCAGGGACATCAGAGCTTCACACTGTTAGTGATTAGACTTCACTAAGATAGTCCAGCCTTTAAGTTAAGATAGTTACTTAAACAATAGTAAGCTCTAAGTGGACTAAAATGTCCAGTTCTGATGGAAAATTATAAGTTATGCAGGAAAAAAGGAAAGTGTAATACATACACAGAAAAAATGGCAGGCACCAGGAATGCCCGAGAGAGGGGACAGGTGTCAGATTTAACAGACAAAGACTTCAAAGGAGCTGCTACAAATACATTCAAAGAACTAAAGGAAAGCATACTTGTGGAAGTAGGAAAGGTATGATAATGTCTCAACTTTAAGACTACCAAGAAAGAGAAATTATAAAACAGAACCACATGGAAATTCTGTTGAAAAGGGCAATAATTGAAATGAAAAATTCACTAGAGGAACTCAAGAATGATTCTCCACTGACAGAAGAAAGAATGAACTATATGAAGACTGACTGATAGAGATTATGCAGTCTGAAAAAGGAAGAGGGGAAAAAAAGAATGAAGACAAATGAACAGAGACAGAAAGAAATGTGCAACACCAGTAAGTGCACCAACACGGTTGCATAGTTAGTAATGATGTATCAGTATTGGCTCATCAATTTGAATTACATGGTAACAAATGCATCACCCCAATGTCAGATTTTAATAATGCCGAAAGTGTAGAGGAAGAGGACTGAGGGAACACTTTGCACTTTATGTTCAATTTTTCAGTAAACCTTAAACTCTACAAAACAAAGCCTAGCAATTCTTTTTATAAAAATGATCTCATTCAAATAGGCTAAGCTACCTTCAAACTGAAATGTGGGACAACTTGCAATCCTGTGAAAAATTTGATCAATGTCACGTCAAACACACAGACAGCCTGAACCACTGGGAGAAAAGGGGAGTTACTTAAAATGTTATTCGTTTGAGAGTAAATAATCGTTAAGTCATTTTAAACTGGTAAGCAGAGTTGTTAAGTGAGAAATATTAGAAATCACTAAATTCAATTTAACTTCGGAGTTTATTTTAAACCCATCAGCCTTGCTTTCATTTGCATTCAGAGGGACTCTGCACACTCATGTGAAGACGGGCAGCTGTATTTGCAGGATCACATGGCACACTGCAGATCTGCTCGTTTCTGCTAATCTAGCTTAACATGGATAATCAAGTCCATGGATATTTTCCATTGTAGAGACATCTGATTTTGATCCAAATATAGATTTAAATACGTTCCTTGTAATGCTGTTGATAATACTGAAAAGTGAACATAAAATAGATCATAAATTTCAAGTAGCTATTTTCTTTCCAAGTAGAGATAGCAGATGATTCCATGTCTGCTGAAGTGTTTAGAAAGCAGGAAAATGATAAAGAATCTATTGACAGACTTGGTAAATTTTTCATGGAAGGAAACATCACTCTTGTGCTAAGTGAAAGGAACTCCAAAATTTTCTTTGAGTCCATAGGTCTTTTTCTTTTTTTTTTTTTAAAGCAAGTAGCAGAATTTGTTCCTCAAAAATTAAAAATTAGGTGTGCAGCTAAGCAGCTGTATACTTAGTTTAAGGTGAAAGTCCATCACAGCATTTGAAAATAGAGGGAAAAAAAATCCTTAACACATCTGGAAAACATTTTTGATGTGAAAATTGCACAGCATCAGAAGTTTGCTATACATCATGAAAACAATGTTTATAACTACATAGATTGATAGTAAAACCAATATTTAAGTCAGCTAGCATTTGAAATCTGTATCACTTGTTTTGTTTTCTTTTTGATTTAATAGAATCTCTTGTCACTTCGACTGTTTTTTCACTTTTTTCCTCCATCCACTTACCTTCCGTATACACAGTCAATATCCCACATTCTTTATTCTTGACAGAATGATTTCAGAGACATACAAAAAGTTCTCTATGCATCTCTGTGCATCTAGTGAATTCTACCTGTATCTAACTATGGAGAGGTAGGCGAGGTGGCAGGGAAGGAAAGGGGAAGATGCATAGATTCACCTTATTAGGACTCAGTGATTATATTATGATGCAAAAATGTTTATATCTCCGTGACTTTCTGTGATGGTGCTCAAAAATTCATTTTGCTCTCAGGTCAACATCCTTACCACTAAGCATTTGGGATAGTGTTTCTACAATACCAATATTCTCTGCAATACTGGGACCACATAAGATAGAATTATAGTAGAAATATCCTGTGAAAGAAGCTTTATGTGCGTATCAAGAGAAGGCTTAAACTGAGAAACATTTCTGAAAACACAGTGCTGTGTGTCAGCATCCTGTTTGGTGTGTTTCAGACTAGCTTGCTACTGCTTACCACTCTCCCACAAAATAGGAACAACATTCCTCTCTGTGTGGTATTGGGAAGTTATTTTCCCATATTTTCAGAATCCTCAGGGACATGAACATTGAATGTTTGTTATTAAGCCCACGGCTTTACTTGTGATTATTATTGATAAAGATATTTAAAATGTTATTTTGAGCAGATATGATTCAGCCAATGGTACAGAAACATAGAAAACAGATTACATGGGCAGATTAGCCTTTAATGAAGGCCAGCTAAACTGAGTAAGTTGTAATAACATTTCCCGATAGCCACATTTTGAACTCAGGAAAAAGAGCAGCAATAAAAAAATTAAAAAAAGGCAAGACAACAGACTCAGAGTCTCTGTAACCTTAGGCATATTTCTCCTAGAAAAAAGAAATCTGGCTACTAGGCCATTTCAACATCTTTTTCTCCTCTTTTCAGTAGCTACGTGATTGGGGTCATGAACCGTGATTTTTAAATGCAGTGTTACACATCTCATTTCTAATTTATCCTCCTCAGTATTTACTATCACTGTCTCATTTGATCTCATCCAAATAAGAATCCTCCCCATTCAGAAAATCCAGAGGAAATCATTCTTATTCAGATAATTTTTTCTTATTTAATTAAAATATTATTTTCTGTGTTGAATTTGCATGTGGGATGAAAATGAAAACAATAGCAGGAATGAAAACATGGACAATACAAAGCCAGTTACATGGAAGATGAAAACACAATCTGATATCACATGGGGATTTTAAAAAGAAGTGTTAGAGTCAGACTTATCTGACACTTGGATCTCTGTTTTCCTATTTACCCACAAGAACTGGAAACAGTTACTTCACATCTTCCATTCATGAGTTTCTTAATTTAAAATGTGTTAATGATACCTACATTATGTTATTGCTGTGAGGACTTATCCATTCAGTAAATATTTATTTAGAGTCTATTCTGTGCCTAGTATAGTTCTAGCTACATGAGCATATAAAAACAAATGCAGGTCGCAAAGAACTTACAGTCTAGAGCAGCAAGAAAGATAAATATAAACAAGTCCATGGCTAACATGTAATAATAACTGTAATTCATGTATACCTTGTGCTCTGTAAATCCATAAAGGAGGGCTAATAACTTCTAAAATAGCTTTATGGAAAAATGATCTATTTTCCACCAGACAAAAATTAAATACATGACAATTAGAAACCTGCTGAATCATAGAGTTTTTTGTTTGTTTTTTAAAAAATATTTTAATGTTCATGTATCCTTGAAAGAGAGAGACAGAGCACAAGCAGGGGAGGGGCAGTGAGAGGGACACACAGAATCTGAAGCAGCTCCAGGCTTCAAGCTGTCAACATAGAGCCCATTGTGGGGCTCGAACCCACCAACTGAGAGATCATGACCTGAGCTGAAGTCAGAAGCCCAACCGACTGAGCCATCCAGGAGTCTCCTGAATCATAGGTTTATATACCAATTAATATTCTTACTGTACAACTTCGAAGTTTGGCTGGAGAACGGGTCTGCTCAGAGTGTAACGGCAGGAGTCTGGCCAGAGCACAGGATCCGGTGGAACACGTGATAAAGAACACCAGTCACCACGATCTGTGTGAAGAAGACTGTCCATCCAAAAAGAGGGCTTCAACAATGTAGACCACATTCCAGAACAAAGGTAGTGAGAAAGCGGGGGTGTGGAAGTGAAGGGTTGCACATTACGAATAAGAAATAAGTTTAGGAGTAAGGAACACCCCACTCTATCACATGCATACTCCTTGAAATATTACCAAATGGAAAAATAAGTAGTGAGCATGTTCAAGGTGAGAAAACATGCAGGTATGGAAAATAACCCCCAACAGAAGGCTCCCATGAATTGTGCAACAATTAACACCGCTGAGGAAGAGACATTCAAAATGGTTTGTTTTAATAAAATGGAAATCTTTGGAATGTCTTCCAGTGAACTGTCATCATTTTGTGTTGGGCTCCTTCATTTAGGTCATTCTTTTGGATCATCACAGGTAAGCAGAGATACTGTAGACACTTCATTCATTTAGCATTTTTATGTATTACTCCACCAAACATGAATCATTCTGCCTTATGAAGAGGTGAAAGCAGATTTGTTTTTTAAATAACCTAGCCTGGCTGGCTCAATTGGTTAAGGATGGGATTCTGAATATCGGCTAAGGTCATAATCTCAAGGTTTGTGAGTTCAAGCCCTGTGTCTAGCTCTGTGCCAACAGCACAGAGCCTTCTTTGTATTCTCTCTCCTCTCCTCTCCTCTCCTCTCCTCTCCCTGCTGGTGCTTGCTTGCTCTCTCTTGAAAAATTAACAAACTTTAAAAAAATTAAAAAAATAAAATAACCGGCCTGGTGATCAGAAAGAATTTCTTGTGGGTCTCTCATCGCTCCCTCCCTGACACCGTCCATCCTTTGGGGACCTCTGGACCAGGCTGAGCCTGCCTCCAGCAGGGCTACCCAAAGAAACAAGCCAAAGTACACATGATGGAGAGTCCCATATACTGCTATGAGTAGGGAAACAAAATAACCAAACTTGCAACAAGAGAAACCAAGAGACACCATTCAAAGAACACTTCTTGAACCGACAGGCCCTGAACAGTCAAAGAGCCCTCTTTAATATGGCAGAACTCACAGGGGCAGAGTGTACAACAAGCTTTTAAAATTAACAAGAGATAGAAAGCTAACCAAAATGATGAAACGGAAGAACTCTCCTCCAAAGAAATTCCAGGAAGAACTGACAGCTAAAGAAATGCTCAAAACAGATATGAGCAACATAACTGAACAAGAATTTAGAACAATAGTCATAAAATTAGTTGCTGGACTTGAAAAAAGAATGGAAGACATCAAGAGAAACTATTGCTACAGCCACTATGGAGCTCAAAAATAGTTACGATGAATTTAAAATGCTATAAATGAGATACATAATGAAATGGAGGCATCCAATGCACGGACTGAAGACACATAAGGAGAATAAGTGATTTAGAAGACACAATTATAGAAAAAGAGGAAGCTGAGAAAAAGAGAGATAAACTGATCCAGAAACATGAAAGAAGAGTTTGAGAGCTCAGTGATACAATCAAACAGAACAATATCCATATCATAGGAATTCCAGAAGAGGAAGAGAGAGGGAAAGGTTCTGAAGGAGTCCTGGAGCAAATTATAACATAGAACTTTCCCAACCTGGGGAGGGAAGTAGATGCTGAAAATCAAGAGGCACAGAGAACTCCCCTCAGGCATAACTTGAATCGATCTTCTGCACGACATATCATAGTGAAACTGGCAAAATATAAGGACAAAGACGGAATTTTGAAAGCAGCTAGGGAGAAAAGGACCCTAATGTACAAAGGGAAGCCTATCAGATTGGTCACAGACCTATCTACTGAAACTTGGCAGCCAGAAAGGAATGGCAGCCAGAAAGGAATGTGATGAACAGAAAAATATGCAGCCAAGCATCCCCTATCCTCCTGTCATTCAGAATAGGAGAGATAAAAGTCTTTCCAAATAAACAAAAATTGAAAGAATGTGTCACTACTAAGCCAGCCCTACAAGACATCCTGAGGGGGACTCTCTGAGGGAAATGTTTCAAGGAATGCAAGATACTAGAGATACCACCACAGCATGAACCCCACAAACAATACAATGACTCTAAACCCATATATTTCAATAGTAACACTGAATGTAAATGAGCTGAACGCTCCAATCAAAAGACATAGGGTATGCAGAATGGATTAAAAAAACAAAAGCCATTTATTTGCTGTCTACAAGTAACACATTTTAAACTGGATGACACCTCCAGATTAAAACTAAGGGGATGGAGAAATATCTATCATGCTAATGGAAGTCAAAAGAAGGCTGGAGTAGCTATACTTATATCAGACAAACTGGACTTTAAATTAAAGACAGTAACAAGGGATGAAGAAGGGCATTATATAATAATTACGGGGTCTATCCAACAGGAAAAACTAACAATTATAAATATCTATGCACCGAATATGGGATACTTAAATATATAAGACAATCACAAACAGAAACAATCTTATAGATAAGAATGTGATAATAGTAGGGGACTTGTAGCCTCACTTACAGCAATGGATAGATCAACTGGACAGAAAATCACTAAAGAAACAATGGACTTGAATGACACATTGGACCAGATGGATCTGACAGATATATTTAGAACTCTACATCCTGAGGCCATGGAATTTACTTTCTTCTCAAGTGCACATGGCACATTCTCCAAGATACATCACATACTGGGAGATAAAGCAGCCCTCAATAAATATAAAAGAATTGAGATCATACCATGCATACTTTCAGATCATAATGCTTTGAAACTTGAAATCAATCACAGGAAGACGTCTGGAAAACCTCCCAAAACATGGAAATTAAAGGACATCCTACTAAAGAATGAATGGGCCAACCAGGCAATTAGAGAAGATTTTTAAAAATATATAGAAACAAATGAAATGAAATACAACATTCCAAACTCTATGGGGTGTGACAAAGGCAGTCCTAAGAGGAAAATACATTGCACTCCAGGCCTATTTCAAGAAATTAGAAAAAGCACAAGTGCAAAATCTAACAGCTCACCTAAAGGAACTAGAGGCAGAGCAACAAGAACGCCCCAAACCCAGTAGGAGAAGAGAAATAGTAAAAATCAGAGCAGAAATAAAAAATATAGAAACCAAAGAAACAGATGAACAGATCATTGAAACCAAGAGTTGTTTTTTTGAAAAAAATAAAATTGTCAAACCTCTAGACAGGCCTCTCAAAAAGAAAAGAGAGAGCACCCAAAGATACAAAATCATGAATGAAAATGGGCTTATTACAACCAACCCCTCAGAAATACAAGCAATTATCAGGGAATACTATGAAAAATTATATGCCCACAAATTGGACAGCTTAGAAGAAATGGACAAATTCCTAAACACACACTCACTACCAAAATTCACATAGAAAGAGATAGAAAATCTGAGCAGACCCATAACTAGTGAAGAACTGGAATCAGTTATCAAATATCTTCCAACAAATAAGAGCTCTGGGCCAGAAGGCTTCCCTGGGGAATTCTACCAGACATTTAAAACGGAATTAAAACCCATTCTTCTCAAACTATTCCAAACAATAGAAATCAAAGGAAAACTTCCAGACTCATTTTATGAAGCCAGCATCACTTTGATTCCCAAGCCAGACAGAGATCCAGCAAACAAAGACAACTACAGGCCAATATCCCTGATGAATACGGATGCAAAAATCCTCAACAAGGTAGTTACAAATTGAATGCAGCAGCACATAAAAAGAATTATCCACCAAAATCAAGTGGGGTTCATTCCTGGGTTACAGGGCTGGTTTAATATTCACAAATCAATCAGTGTGATTCATCACATCAACAAAAGAAAAGATAAAAACCATATGATCCTGTCGATAGATGTAGAAAAAGCATTTGACAAAATACAACATCCCTTCTTAATAAAGACCCTCGAGAAAGTGGGAATAGAAGGAACTTATTTAAATATCATGAGAGCCATCTATGAGAAGCCTTCAGCTAACATCATCCTCAATGGAGAAAAACTGAGAGCTTTCCCACTGAGATTAGGAACATGACAGAGTAGTCCACTCTCACCACTGTTGTTTAACATAGTATTGGAAGTCCTAGCATCAGCCATCAGATAACAAAACGAAATAAAAGGCATCAGAATTGTCAAAGAAAAAGTCAAACTCTCACTTTTTGCAGATGACATGATACTCTACATAGAAAACCCGACAGACTCCACCAGAAGCCTCCTAAACTGATCCATGAATTCAGCAAAGTTGCAGGGTACAAAATCAACATACAGAAATCGGTTGCAGTTTTATACACCAACAATGAAGCAACATAAAGAGAAATCAAGAAACTGGTCCCATTCACAATGGCTCAAAATAACATAAAATACCTAGCCAAAAATATAAGAGATCTGTATGCTGAAAACTATAGAAAACTTATGAAAGAAATTGAAGAAGACACAAAGAAATGGAAAAGCAGTCTATGCTCATGGATTGGATAAATAAATATTGTTAAAATGTCATTACTACCCAAAGCAATCTACACATTCAATGCAATCCCAATCAAAATTGTACCAACATAGTTCTCAAAACTGGAACAAACTCTCCTAAATTTGCATGGAACCACAAAAGACCCTGAAGAGCCAAAGTAATATTGAAGAAAACCAAAATGGGAGGCATCACCATTCTAGACTTTAGTCTCTACTGCAAAGCTGTCATCATCAAAGCAGTATGGTATTGGCACAAAAACAGACACATAGACCAGTGGAATAGAATAGAGAACTCAGAATTGGACCCAAAAGTGTACAGTCAGCTAATCTTTGACAAAGCAGGAAAGAGTATCCAATGGAAAAGAGACAGCCTCTTTAACAGATGGTGCCGAGAGAACTGGACAGCAACATGCAGAAGAATGAAACTAGATCATTTTCTCACACCGTACACAAAAATAAACTCAAAATGGATAAAGGACCTGAACGTGAGACAGGAAACCATCAAAACCCTAGAGAAGAAAGCAGGAAACAAGTCCTTTGGCCTCAACTGCATCAATTTCTTACTTGACACATCCCCAAAAGCAAGGGAATCAAAAGCAAAAATGAACTATTGGGACTTCATCAAGATTAAAAGCTTCTGTATGGCAAAGGAAACAATCCACTAAACTAATAGGCAACTGATGGAATGGGAAAAGATATTTGCAAATGACATATCAGATAAAGGGTTAATATCAAAAATCTATAAGGAACTTGCCAAACCCCACACCCACAAAACAAACAACCCAGTGAAGAAATGGGCAGAAGATATGAACAGACACTTCTCCAAAGAGGACATCCAGATGGCCAACAGACACATGAAACGATGCTCAGCATCGCTCCTCATCAGGGAAATACAAATCAAAACCACACTGAGATACCACCTCACGCCAGTCAGAGTGGCTAAAGTGAGCAAATCAGAGGACTCTAGATGCTGTCGAGGATGTGGAGAAATGGGCACCCTCCTACACTGTTGGTGGAAATGTAAACTGGTGCAGCCCCTCTGGAAAACAGTGTGGAGGTTCCTCAAAAAGTTAACAATAGAACTCCCTTATGACCCAGCAATAGCACTGCTAGGAATTACCCAAGTGATACAGGAGTGCTGATGCTTTGGGGCACATTTACCCCAATGTTCATAGCAGCATTCTCAACAACAGCCAAAACATGGAAAGAGACTAAGTGTCCATCAACTGACGAATGGATCAAGAAGATGTGGTTTATCAGGGCGTCTGGGTGGCTCAGTCAGTTAAGCGTCTGACTTCAGCTCAGGTCATGATCTTATTGCTCGTGAGTTCGTGCCCCTCATCAGGCTCTGTGCTGACAGCTCAGAGCCTGGAGTCTGCTTTAGATTCTATCTCCATCTCTCTCTGCCCTTCCCTTGCTTGTGCTCTGTCTTTCTCTCGAATATAAAATAAAACATAAAAATTTTTTTTAAAAAAGAAGATGTGGTTTATCTATACAATGGAATGCTACGTGGCAATGAGAAAGAATGAATCTGGTCATGTGTAGCATGGATTGAACTTGAGGGTGTTATGCTGAGCGAAAGTCAGGCAGAGAAGGACAGATACCATATGTGTGCACATATAGGAGGATTAAGAGGAATCTAATAGAAGACCATGGGGGAGAAGAAGGGGGAAAATAGTGGGGGAGAGACAGGGAGGCAAACCATGAGAGACTCTTGAATGCTGAGAACAAACTGAAGGCTGATGGGAGGTGGGGAGGAGTGAAAGGGGGGGTGATGGGGATGGAGGAGGGACTTGGGATGAGCACTGGGTGTTACATGGAATCCAACTTGACAATAAACTATTTAAAAAATAAATAAAATAATAAAATAAAATAAAAAACCTAGAAGCACCTCGGTTTTCCATCAGTTGGGCATCCAATTTCAGCTCAGGTCATGATCTCATGGTTCATGGGTTTGAGCCCCTCAACAGGCTCTGTGCTGATAGCTGAGATCCCAGAGCCTGCTTTGGATTCTGTGTCTCCCTTTCTCTCTGTCCCTCTCGCTAACACTCTGTGTGTCTCTTTCTGTCTCTCAAAAATAAAGAAACATCATAAATAAATTAATTAATTAAATAAATAGCTGAGCAAAAGATTTTTGATGTAAATGAATAATTATCTTTCTAAAACCTGAAAACAACATAAGAGAAGAAAACGTATTGTATACTTTAACTTCCCACCGTAGTTTTCAAAAGTCAAATGTATAATATGTGATTAGTGTAGAAAAGGACAAAAAGATTAAGTCAGTAGCACTGTCCAAAGCTTAAAAAAAAAATTGGCTATACGGATCCACTATCACACACAAAAATTATTTTTAATTCTCTTTTATTCTAATTTTAAACAAGTAGATCAAAGTTTATTTTATATCACAGATATTATTTAACAAATCTAAAGAAATAGATTCTAATAAAAATAAGATTAAATGGTTACAGATTGGGGAGCCTGGGTGGCTTAGTCGGTTAGGCGTCCGACTTTCGCTTGGATCATGATCTCGCGGTTCGTGGGTTCGAGCCCCGCGTCGGGCTCTGTGCTGACTGCCAGCTTCGAGCCTGGAGCCTGTTTCAGAGTCTGTGATTCCCTCTCTCTCTGACCCTCCCCTGCTCATGCTGTCTCTATCTCTCCCCTAGAAAAAAAAAAAAAACAACACTAAAAAAAAGTTTAAAAAAAATAAATAAATGGTTACAGATTAAAAACAAGATAGTTACATGTAAGTGTGTGTGTGTGTGTGTGTGTGTGTGTGTGTGTTTGTATCCTGTATGTGTGTGTCTCTGCCTGTACATTTATTCACTCCCCCTGAACAAGTCTGGTTTCCCAGGGACTATGTGTGGAATGCAGTGAGTTCTATCACTTCTTAGCAGTGAACTGATGCTTTGCTTAAGCAAAACTGTAACCTTTTAGCAAGTGTTTTGAAAAAATTTACCTCATTATACCTCCAAATATTCCCAGTTTTTGTTGTCATGGTGCCAGCGGCATTTGGAGTTATAGGCAACTTGTATAGTGGCTTTTTCCCTTCAGATCATTTTCTTTTTGTTTGTTTTTGTATTCCTTCCTCCATACCTCCTATATGGCATTTGAAATGACATGTTTTAGGAACCATCCACTGTGTATGGTTAGCATGTTTTTGGAAATTACTAGGAGTTTTAATGAACCCTCACACCTTGTCCCTCCCCCCACCAAGACTTTTAAATTTTTTATTAAAATTTTATTAAAAATGTTTTTAATGTTTTGTTATTTATTAGAGAGAGGGAGGGAAAGGGAGAGAGAGAGAGAGAGAGAGACAGAGAGAGAATATGAGTGGGGGAGGGGCAGAGAGAAAGGGAGACAGAGAATTTGAAGCAGGCTCCAAGCGCTGAGCTGTCAGCACAGAGCCCAACATAGGGCTCTAACTCCTGAACAATGTGATCATGACCTGAGCCAAAGTCACACACTTAACCGACTGAGCCACCCAGGTACCCCAAAATTAGTTTCATAATTTAAATTTATGTTGTAGTCACAATCATTTAATTTCTGCTTTTCTCTGATGGGCAGCATCAAATAGAAAGAATCAATGTGTAAAACTTCACTGAGTTTCAGAACAGAGGAGAGTTTTAAATCTGGGAAATAGTGGCAAAAGCCAGATGATTCTTCTCTTAGGAAGGGATTCTTCACTTAGTCGCTGCTAGTAATATGGCAGACTTTCTTTTTCTTTTTTGTAATAGGAATGTCTTCTCTTTTAAATCTTTTTTGAGGAATTTGGCCTCTATTGTTAGTTTCCAGCTCTTAAATTACTTTTAGGCACTCAAATAAAAGAGATCTGTAGTATCAACATAGACAAAAGTGAGACATTCTGAAATCAGAGTTTTAGGACATGAAATGTGAAAGCTGACAACCCTGCTGAAGGAAAAACTGAAAAAAATTAAAATGACCAAAGAAGACAGTCCATTAAATTTGCTTTGCTTCATTTGTATTTGAAGTTATACATTTGGGTAACTTTTTAAAATTTTGTATGTTCTATAGTTAAATTGAGTAGTCAATATAGGATTGATAGAGTTGTATCATCGTAAATCTCTGTTCTCCAAAAAGCTGTAGTATATTTTCCATTAAGGAAACTCAGATTCAAGTATAGTCGAATCATTTGGAATTGTTTGATTTTAATTTATATGATTTGTGAGAAATTAGCATTTGTGTTTGAAGCTATGAAAACATCACCCAAGATATAGTTCCAGTTGCCATCCTATTTGCATGCCAACTTCTTTTCAAATGAATTTGGGCAGATCTATATCTGCCTTATTAAGAAATACAGAGCATTAAGCTTCGTATTTTCTAAGAGAACTAGGCTTTTTAGACCACCAGCTATGTCTATTTAGGACTTTCTTCATATTTTATCGAAAACATTTCCTTTTTACTCTTTACCACTCTCTTTCCTTTTTGTCTAGCGAAGGTAATATATACATGGTGGCTCTTTTAGGTATAATCATAACTTGATGTTTCCTACTGGGGTAAATATTAATTGGTCAGTAATTAAAGGTGTGTGGCCAGGAGAAAATTCTAGGCTGTAAGCCAACCATGAGGCTGGTCTTATCCATCAGGAGTTGGTGAGGGAGCAGGGATGACTGTCTGAGCAGGTCAGAGCACATATTCTCTCTTGAGGAACCGCGAGGTTTCAGAGCATGTATGGTGGTGTCTCTGTGGGACTGATAGTGGTGAGCCTCGAACTTTTGCATTAAAAATCACTCTTGGCCCTGAATGAAATTATTTTCCCCTTGGAGTAATAATTCCCGAAGAAAATGCTGAATGTGGAGAAATTGTAAAATTTTATTTCAAGAGCTCTGTTAAGCAGATCTTCCAAAACCCCACGATCTACCCAGGGAACTCCATTGCTTTGCCCCATTTAGACCTCGCCTTCTTTCAGAACCGGTTGTTTTCATTTTTTCTCTCTCTCATGAGAACTGTCCTTGATGATATCGCATCACATCATATTCTTCTTATGTATTTCATGTCAAGATTCCAATGCAAAGAGATAGGGCTGGTCAAAGAAAATGAGAAGAAATATTTGCTAAGGAAACTGTTTGATACCTTTCATATGCACTATCTAATGCACTTCCAGTTTAAGTCTGGAAAGTGTGTCAAATTCTATGCTTACACCAGTAATAGATGCCCATTGTAAAAAAAATAAACCAGTTTATGTCTTTATTGCTAATTGAGCTCCTCCACTGTCCTGTTTTAGAACACAAAATTTGCTGCTGCCAGCGTACCTTTTAACAGGTAGAGGGCTCCCTCCTGTGGGCAAGTAGCTGAAACAGTTTCCATGGCAACAGACAACTCCAAACCCTGACATCAAACAGTGACTGAAAAAAACCCAAAATGATATCAATAGGAAGAAAAAAATATAAAATGGGAGAGAATCTGAGAAAGAGGAAAGTGAATCTGGAAAAGAATGCTGGTAGAAACTTAAAATAAAAATCAATAGCATAATTGCTGAAAGGAAGGGAGAAGACCAGACAAGTGTGTAGCATTTAGATAATGGGAAGGCAATGGAAGAGGGGAAGAGCAGAGTGTGATAACATGTTAACATTAGTGTGTCCTAAAATACTTAACCATGCTTAAGTCATCCAAATGGTAAATATTTAGAAATATGAGAAAAAATTGATGGTTAATGCAATCAATACATTCAATATTTAAATGTGAAAAGCAGGTTTTAGAAAATCAATGGTTAATATTTTGATATATGAATTAGAACCCTACTAGATATCTTTCTTAGTATGGGATGCCCAGAAATCAGAGCCTGGAGCAGAAGTTTATATGTTAATATGTTGTTAGAGATTGCAATGATGGAGAAGCAAGTGTGAGGGAAAGAGGGAGGGAATAAGGTAGGAAGAAACAAGAATAATGTCAGATGCATAACTGATCACTTACCAGATCAAGTACAACCACAGTTCAGTCTCATAGGACTTCGGACAAGTCACATCAGACAGAGCACCACAGATCAGAGATCCAGAAGGAAGAAAGGAAAGATATTTATCCACCAGTCACCAGCTTCCTATCATTTAGTTTTGTGTTTATAGACATAAGATCATGTTGACTTACCTCAGTGACAGTAGGAGAGTTCTGGAGTGAGAAACAAGGCATATCACTAAGGGCGGGGGAAAAGCTATCTGATCTATACCATGCATAAGCTATTGCTTCAGCCATTGGCTGGAGAGATCAAACTAATTTGGTAACCAAGGTGAAAGGAAATAAACAACTGATCAAGGGTGCTGAACACAGGTAGGATGATAGAATATGAAATAAGATATTAGGGGTATTGTATATAATATTCAATTGTATATAATAGGCAGTAAGATATTTGAACCTGGGGAGATACCACTAGATAGATGAATCCAAGAAGTAGCGACAAAGTGAAGAATCTGTCAGCTTTGACTACATAAGCATCAATCATTTCTCTGGGGTTAATGTGAAGTCAGAAAACAAAGGAAAAGGTATGAGAAAATATTTGTAAGAGACACAAGGTTTTAATTACCTTTATTTTTAAACAGATCCTGTGAAAGGACTGAAAATGGAAAACAACCCCCAGCAGAAAAAAAATAAAAAAGAAATGCAAATTAAAAATTAACATAAGAAAGATCCTTGTCATACTTTCCTCTCGCAAATGTGGTATCATCAGTCTTAGTGTTTGAACCAAACATCATGAATTACTTAAAAGTTAGAATTTAGTTAAGAAAACTATGCTTTCATAATTTAAATAGTCTATAAAACATTACATAAACAAATATGATAAATTACTAGGCATATGGGATGTTGTTTTCTAAAAAAAACATTACATGATAAAAGTTCATAGCTCTTTCTGTACTGTTTAAATAATTGTATGAATGGCTTAAGTGTGTGTGTGTGTGTGTGTGTGTGTGTGTGATTTTTGGTCACTATATTCTCATAAAGGCTTTTAATTGTGATCCTCATAGATTTAAGTTTGACTTTGCTGACTAATGGAATTTTATGTTACTTTTTTTCATTTTTCTGTTTCAAACTGAAATATGTGTAATTTGATCAAAACCACATTTAAAAATTGTGTGTATAGTGAGACGCAGCTCAGTTTCAGTTCTATATTTATTGAGCCTATGATATGTTTTTGCTTCAAAATATTTTAGAAAGCATGGCTGTCAATAATTCTACTTTAACTTTGGTCTACTAGACAGGAGACTAGCTAACAAATTACCTCTCTGAACTTCAGTTTCCTCATTTATAAACAGAATAATAACTACCTATTCCAAGAACTGACACAAAGTTAATACTATGAAAGTTAATATCTTTGGACTTCTAGAATATTTAAGGATAATACTTATACCATAAGCTTAACAAATAAAAGGTGCTGAATAAAGAGTAACTTATTCTACTTTTCTGATTTGAGAATGTACTCTCTACCACCTGAATTATAGATATTTCATTGGAATACAGTATAGGGCTATCTTGAATTTCTATCCTTGGAGTATCTTAAACAGCTCATTTTTTAAAGTTTATTTTTAAGAGAGAGAGAGAGAGAGAGCTGCACACATGTGTGGGGGTAGGGTAGAGAGAGAGGGAGAAAGAATCCCAAGCAGTCTCTATACTGTCAGTACAGGAGCCTGACATGGGGTTAAAACTCATGAACCATGAGATCATGACCTGAGCTGAAATCAAGAGTTGGATGTTTAAATGACTGAGCCACCCAGGCACTGCTTCCACTTGATTTTATAAAGCCCTATCTCTGTCTCAGATGTTAAGTTGATATGACTAATACCATATCTCAGTTATAAACCACTCTAATATTTGACAGAGTATTTTATGGTAAGGTAAAGTAAGTCCTTTTTTTCTCCCCTCAAGATATATCCTTCCCGGGGCACCTGGGTGGCTTAGTCGGTTAAGCGACCGACTTTCGCTTAGGTCATGATCTCATGGTTCGTGGGTTCGAGCCCGCGTCAGGCTCTGTGCTGACTGCCAGCTCAGAGCCTGGAGCCTGTTTCAGTCTGTGACTCCTTCTCTCTCTGACCCTCCCCTGCTCACGCTGTCTCTCTCTCTCCTAGAAATAAATAAAACATTGAAAAAAAAAAAAGATATACCCTTCCCATAATTGAAAATTGAATAGTGTTCCTTATATTTCCTAAATTTTGGTCATCAGCTTCAAAAAGACCAATCACTGCCCACTCATTTTATTTATATAATAGGGATACAGGACACAATCAAGCCATTGAAGCTGTAGAGCTGTATACTCCTCATAAATACATCGTTATCCCAGCATATTGGCTTGACAGGACAAAATCATCATATGGGGGATTCAAATTTGGTCATCTCTTTGTTTTATTGCTTTGAATGTCTTCAGGAGAAAGAAATGTTCCTAGATTAATAGTAAAACTGTCAGAAAATATGAAGAGAATATTATTTTTTTGAGATGGTGAGAGAGAGCATGAGTGGGGGAGGGCAGAAAGAGAGGGGAAGAGAGAGAATCCCAAGCAGGCTCTGTACTGTCATATGGAGCCTGACATAGGGCTTAAACTCATGAACCTTGAGCCAAAGTCAAGAGTTGGACACTTAACCAGTTGAACCACCCAGGTGCCCTGTGAAGGGATTATTTTGAATGCATCATGGCGTATGATTCAGATATTTTGGCCTTTCTCCTTTCTCTAGGAATTTGTGTAGCCCTATGAAATAGAAATCAGAGTAATTTCAAAAGTGAAAAGAGGATATTCTTCCCTACTGTGACCTGCCAATATTTCCTGGAAACTGAGAATTAAATGAGGATATAAGAATATGTAGGAAATGTTAGATAGAAGGATATTTGTGGTCTTTATATGCAAGAAGTGGCAGGGTATATTCATATCATCAGTATAGGGCACTGAAGATTATTTTGTGCCTTAAACAGTGTAGTATACTTTGGATTAATAATGCATGTCAGGGCACTAACTTGAGTAATTCATCCATTATTGGGAATAGAATAAATAACATACATGAACACGTGTGCAGGGAATTGTGAGGGTTAATATATAGAGAGCTAGGAGAAAGAGAGAGAGAGAGAGAGAAGTGAGAGGTTTCCACACTCAGTAGTGAAGAGATTCCTCTCTTGTGATTTTCTGAATGAGTCAGGAAAGTTTCAGAGGTTATGTTCTTTGTAATTCCATAGATAGGATCAGCGTAGGGGAGGAAAATTGTTTTTCTACTTTTCTAGGTTCATTTGGCTAGTCTGTTAATTAAACTAGCCTATGATAGATTAACAGGAGAGAAAAAAATTTAATTTCATATGTACTGGAGGCCAAGAAAGACATGAGAGGCACTTTGACAGTCAGGCAGTTGAGATTTATATAATATCCTGAGCTAAGGAGAAGAGACTAGGGATCTGGAATTTCAGAGCAGAGGAAGACAAATCACAGGAAGACTGGAAAAGCACATGTTTGTTAAACAATGTTTGCCATGCCATGCACAGAAGTCTTCCTTACATGAAAAAGTTAATGTTGGTATAGCTCTCTTCTTGGTAGAGTCACCCCATCTAATTTTTTTAGGCAGTTAAAGGGGAGGTAAAAACTTCTTCATGAATCTTTTGGACCTTTATTGACTTCAGCTTAGAGTAAGCCATATGCCAAAGTGGCACATTTTGGGGACAGCCTGCCTTGATCCTTATCACCAGCAAAGTATCATTTCTTACCGTTTCTGTGTTGCCACTGAAATTGAAGTGCGGAGTACCCCATTAGCTGTGAATTACTTTAAAAAAAATCATGAACCCTCTCATTTGCAAGCAGTTTGCCTTTCTCCTTTTCTTAAATGCCACTGTAGCATTCTTCCTGAGTTATTACACACAAAATTAGGTAAACCTTGGGGATAGAAAAAACTAAGAGGTCCTTCTCTTATGGGTATATAAATCAACACTCACTGTTTGGTGACAAAATTAAGGTACCAGACAGATTTTTTAAAACTCTACTAAGAAGAGTTAAATCATCCTGTTCTCAGGAAAAAAAAAAGAAAGAAAAGATTGAATTTGAAAATCAAAGGGTTTAGGGAATAAACTATACCAACCGGATGTGATCATTCTTTCTTCTAAGCCTTACTTTGTGAGTCAGAACAATTAGCCAAATGAATGGTTACCAAAGTTTGAGTTCCTGATGGAATGTAATGAGTCATACTGTATCATGAAAGTATTGACCTGATGATATGATGTCCAATACCTTGGGGTAATTCATCAAGGACATTTACTCAAAGGCGGCAGAGCCACTTTATCTAAGAGAAGCCCTTTAAAATGTGCTGCTGCATTTTCTTTCATGATGAGAGACAAATTGTTGTTCAAATCAGATGATTTTCAAAATACGATTGCTTGCTGAAATATCCAGTGTTTAGTATCAGAATGACAAGCTTTTATGAATGGTCTCATTTAGAAAATTATTTAATACATGCCTCCTATTTCTACATTAGTGCCAAAGAAGTATATCTTCTTGGGTTTCAGAGCAGATGCATAAAATGACTCAGTGGAGTGATGAATAGCCTTTCAGTACATAATATATTCAAAGGACTTTTACATCTTATAGATTTAATAAAGGGAAGGATAGATTTGTAAAATAAGAGTAGGACTATGTGGCCGAGGCAGTCAGGGTTCTCCAGAGAAACAGAGGGATATGAGATACATATATAAATAAATATTCAGAAAGTATTGGGAAATTGGCTCACATGATTGTAGAGGTGGGCAAATCCAAGATCTGCAATGTAAACTGGCAAGCTGGAGACCCAGGAGAGAGTTGGTGTCACAGCTGGAGTCCAGAGACAGTCTGCTGGCAGAATTCCCTCGTCCCCAGGGAGTTCAGTCTTTTCCTTAAGGCTTTCCAGTGAATGGATATGGCTCACCCACATGATGGATGTTGAGTTGCCTTATTCAAAGTGTACTGATTTAAATGTCAATCTCATCTGAAAAAATACTTTCACAACAACATCCAGACATGTTTGAGCAAAAATCCCCCTGAGTGCTGTGGCATAGCCAAGTTAGCATATAAACTTAGCCACCATTATGGACTTTCCATGTAACACAAAGACTTCTGCTCTAGTTAATTCTGCTCACTTAATGGACAGCAGGAAACACACGAACAATAATTTTGTAAAGGTTTTCCTTTCCAGAAAATTCAAAACTCTTCTTTTATGAAGATAATTCTTGGAGGTCAAGACTTATGATTCAAAAACATACTTTTAGTCTTTGTCACCAGTACATGGATTTCAGCCAATCATGATTTCATCAAATTCAGTAAAATATTGCTGACACAGAAAAGCCAAAATATTACAACCATGCCATTGAAGAAAACCACATCATAGACTTTGGCAGTTTATTTCAATGTTGTAAAATATTGTAACAAGCACATTCCCCTGGTAGTTTTGTTGTTACTTCTTAGTGACAGAGATATACAGCAGAGTTCACAGAATATTCCTCACAGAGTATTCCATTAACCTCTACTTTGGAAAGGTGTTAGTAGGAGCTAAGAAAAAAGGTCCTATAGTCAAATAAGTTTGGAAAACATTGATTAAACACTATATCCTCTTTTACTGCTTCACTCTTCTAGACAATGTTCATGTGCATTGTGATTTTTTTTTATTAAAAGGGGCTATGCCACACTGATTTGACTATTAAACTTTACTTCATTGTGAAGTATCTTGGTAATTCAGTATAGCAAGAATCTATTTTGAAACATTCTTTCTACTTTAAAACTTATTTTTCTTTTTGAAATTTACTTTGTGTATTTTCAGGCACTTGCATATCCAAATACATCTTAGGGTCATTTTTTTTTTTTCTGTCTGCTTCTGTTTTGATTGAGATTGCTGCAATTAATTTTTAAATTGGGGAAATTAATAACTCAACAATATTGAAGTTTTTTGTTACATGAATATGTCTTTCCAGCAATGAAGTATTTTAAAATTTCTCTCAGTCATGCATAGTGGTCTTCAAAGGACAGAACTTACACATTTTATTCTGTTAAATATACTTATTTACATAAAATTGATTTTGCTACCTGTAACTTACATTTTATTATTTTTTATTTTTTTATTTTAATTTTTTTAATGTTTTATTTATTTCTAGGAGAGAGAGAGAGAGAGTGTGAGCAGGGGAGGGTCAGAGAGAGGGAAACACAGACTCCAAAACAGGCTCCAGGCTCCGAGCTGGCAATCAGCACAGAGCGCGACGCGAGGCTCGAACCCACGAACCGCGAGATCATGACCTAAGCGAAAGTCGGACGCTTAACCGACTAAGCCACCCAGGCGCCCCTGTAACTTACATTTTAAAAAATCTCATTCTCCATTTGTTTGTTACCAATATACAGAAATTCACTTGACCTCAGGTATTTTATTCACTTTGTATCTTGCTACTTTGCATTGTTCCTTATTAATTGTAGGAACTACTACCACTAATTAGTGTTATTAGAATTAAAATACTTTTTGTAGATTCCTTAAGGCTTTATAGTAGATTGCGTTGTATACAATTAGAAACAATTTTACTTTCCCATTTTATGTCTGTACATCAGAGGTATGTCGATGCGAGCTTATATACAGTAGATAAATGATGGGTTTCTCTCCTGGGCATAGGCAGACTCTTCTTATGATTCAAGCACACGGAGTGCTCAGATGGGTCTTTCTTGCTTACCCTGCTGAACTCTTATTTTCTGAGTGAGCACTTCATGAAGACCTGCAGAAAACTTGGTGATCAGTGGGTAAGCACTCCTTTTGGGCCTCAGACTCCTCTAGAATCTAAACATTCATGTTAGTCTACTCTCAGCTCTAAAAACATTGTAGCAAATACTCAGCTGGTTTCTCCTGATTCTCTCTTTTGGCGCCTTCCTCCTTTCACGCTGCTCTGCCAAGAGAAAAAGCACCAGTGAGTCTCTTCACCACCAGAAGGGGATCATTTACTGGATTTTAATTTATTCTTCAGTTTGCTTAGAGTCTTAGAGCTTTTATGAATTTAAATAAACCTAGAATGTTGTGGGTTATCTGCCTTGTTCTGCTTGATAGCGTGGAAGAAACATTCTTTTGAGACTTAACTACATTCAAAGCAGAAGCAGAATCATCCAATATGTGCGTGTGCGGTTTGACTTCGCAGCCATGTTAGAGTAACACAATTATTTATTTCATTCTTCTTAATTTCTACCAGTAATTTTCTTCGTAGATTTGATGTAATTATAGATAAAATATATTTATATCACCATAAAATAAAATATTTTAATGAAAAATTAGATGAAATGTTTGCTATATTGTATTGGTACATTGTATATATTAATATATTGTATATATTGACATATTATATGTATTGATATATTTTATATATTAAATTGTGAGGTGCTACCAATATATCTCATTACTGATAAAGGAATAGCATATGTCAGCAGAATATAGAAATAATGCCACGATATCTTGGAAATTAATGTATCACAAACTTATCAATTACAGTCTTTAAGAATATGTGGAGTTTAATAAGTGTACTGGCAATGGAAAAAACAAAAAACTAGAGCCCCAAATGTGGGAGCCTAGCATAGAAAGAAGGAAAAAACGCTGTAAAATCCACTAGCTATGACAAGATTATAATTTTGTATTTGCTTAAAATCTCATGTGTTTCTGCATGTTTTGGAATTATACTAAATAATATTGAGAATAAGAGTTATGGGGCTAAAATTAAGATTCAAGGACAATAGGAAGCATGTTACAGAAGTGAGGGGAATCCTGGGTTTTTTTTAAAAAAAATTAAATCTTTATTTTTGAGAGAGACAGAGCACAAACATGGTAGGGGCAGAGAATCTGAATCTGAAGCAGGCTGCAGGCTCTGCAGTCAGCACAGAGCCCAGTGCAGGGTTTGAACTCAGGAACTGTGAGATCATGACCTCAGCTGAAGCCAGCTGCTTAGCCACTTAACCACTGAGCCACCCAGGCACCCGAGGGGAATCCTGTTTTACAAATACTGGGGAAACCCATGTTTCAAAACAGGACTCTGTGATTTCAAACTTGATTCAGTTTCTGCCACCCTATACTGTTTGACAGCAATTGCGGAGTGGCATGCTCTTAGAGAGATGTGTACTTGTCTAGAACAGTGACCAAGTCCACTTGCAAGTTCTGAGGCATGAAGATCACCACATGATCCTGGTCCTTTACAGCTTCTTGGCAGGTGGCTCTTCTCTCTGCAGAGATTCAACTATCTGGCTCAAATCAAATCTCCCTTTATGGAGGCCCTTAAGCTCTCTCCTCTAAGTATACCTGGCAGGAGTAAAGGAAAGGGAATTCAATCAAATTGAAATTCCTGCCAGGTGGCGGCTCAAAAAGAATGAGGGGTGGGGAGGCAAGGAAGGGAGAAAGGAGGTGAAATTCTTCACACAGTCAGGAATAAAAAAATTAAACAAACAAACCCCAAAACCCTTTTTTTTCCCCCACTGTCAGAACAAAGGGTTTCAAAAGAATCTGTAGATGAACTCCCAAGAGCAACTGTCTGGGCTAAAAGAGTGATTAACACGGAAAGGAGGAGAGGGGGAATTTAAGAGAGATTACAGCTCTCATCCATTCAGGTAAAGGGGACTTTAGAACAGACTCTCTCAGATGCGGGGAAGTGCATCTATAGCATGATTAATCACAAAGCAGGAATGCTGTGATCTGGAAAAGTTAAACACTGCTTCTTCTTCATAAAGCAGCTGCTTACCCATGTAAAGTGTGCCCTGACACTCGTTCTTCCAAGATAGTGTATTTTACTGCACCCCAAATAACTGCTGTGCCACTGCAGATTTACAGGTGGTCAGAAGCCTTCATTTCTGAAGTCAGGTTTCCCATGAAACTCCGGTAGAGGTAATGGTAGAGGTAATTCCAGTAGAGGTAATTTCCTCTGTCATTTTTGTTTTGTGTTTGTTGCTCTAACCCACTTGGAATAGAAGACGGAAGAGATTACAGGGTATGGGGTGCAGCGCTAGAAGTCATCCGTCCTCACTTTTCTGCTTCTCAGGACAGTAGAGTGTGACACAGTGTGACTTACATATGTTTATGCTGGTTTGTCCTAGAGATTTAAGTTCCTTTTTTGCCTTTGTATTTTTTTTTAAATGTTTTATTTATTTCTAGGAGAGAGAGACAGCGTGAGCAGGGGAGGGTCAGAGAGAGAGGGAGTCACAGACTGAATCAGGCTCCAGGCTCCGAGCTGGCAGTCAGCACAGAGCCCGACGCGGGGCTCGAACCCACAAACCGCGAGATCATGACCCAAGCGAAAGTCGGAAAGTCGGACGCTTAACCAACTAAGCCACCCAGGCGCCCCTGCCTTTGTATTTTTAACACAAGGCCTTGACAATTTAAGTACTAAAGGGCTGTAGTAGAAAAGATAGTTTTAATTAAAATAACAAAAGGATTATTAAGGTAGTATTTATGCGTCCATTGTGTTGATTTAAAACCTACTAGTTATTTTTAAAATTTTAGTGTAAATAAGAGACATTTTAATGAATAAATTTACATTTAGAATTCGTATAAAAGATACAACCAACAATACCTGCCCACAGAAACATATTGTATGTGGAGGCAAATCTGGGAAAACAACTTGCTGGGTGAAGAAAACAATACAAAGGGGCACAACATCCAGAGTCTATGGGATAGAAACCCACTGAATGGTTAAGGCAGCAACAATTTCAAAGGTCGATGCCTGGTCTTTGTTCATAAGCATGCAGCAAAATCAGGCTGAACAGACGGAGCCCCATCTGCAGGGCGTCTGTATCTGTGTAGTGATGTTCTAGAATGTGCTGATATATAAAAACTATAAATAGAAAACTCTGTAAATTAGTTCTCCTTTTACATATTTGAACTAGTTGAAAATCTTAAAAATCTCAGCTAATTAGGAGAAGAAAGAGAGTTCTTCTTATGGTCTATAGTCTTTTTTGATAGCAATATCAACATGCTTACCATGATTCTGATCATGGACCAATCTGGGAAGTTAAGAATTACAAAATGGAAAGGGGGTAAGAAAGCCAGAAACTTCACAGTCCTTAGGGTCAGGAAGTTCAAAGTGTTTTCTATGCGGCAAAAAAATCAATCACAAAAATTCAGTTTATTTAGATTGAAAAATAATGTTGACTATTTTTAAGATATTTTTTCTTTCAATTTCTATTAAGTGGATTGAAAAAACCTGTTTTCTGTAGATACATGAGGAATTGATCTTTACAAGTATTATACAGTTCAATAATCAAAGATTAATTTTCTGTTAGAGATAGCTCTAATTTCACACTGGGATAATCACTAGTGATTTTTTCCCTATAGGAAGTAAAAATTAAATGGCATAAGACACTATCTAAAAAAGCTTACAGTGCAAAAAAAAATTCTTTTCTATTCTGTAATCATCAATATTACTTCTATGTATCTGCACACAGGTTGTGTGACATTAAACAATTTACTTAAGCTTTGCCTCAGATTCCCGATCCGCAAAAACTAATTTTATAAGTATACTTATCTCAAAGGATTATTAGGAGAATTAATTGAGTCCACACATGTAAATAAGTTAGAATGGTTCCTGGCATAGAATAAGTGTTCAGGGAGTATCAGATATTATAATATAGGTAGTACTCTTTGAGATCCAGACATCAGTCAAAATATTCCCTGGATGGTTCCTCAGAATGGAGATAGACAGATATTGTTATACCCACCTCTAAAAATTGTTCACTTCAATTAAATACTTTTCTCTAAATTTTGTGTTCTTACTATAGGACAGGTGTACTGCGGGCACTGGGAGTTAAGAATCTGCAAGGCAGTTTTGATAGTAATTTTAGAATCTACTTACTTAGATGCTTGCTACGATCTTGACTTCCCTTATTGTTTTGGTAAATAAAATGAAAACAAATCCATGGTATTACTGGGGTTTTTGGTTTTCTAAAAAGAACTATTATCTTCTCAAAATCAGTCTTTCTGTCCCCAAATCTTGTTATCTTTCTTTGTTTTCTGACTTTATTAAGCTGTCATGATCTCTATTTGCTAGCTTCTCTTGATATCTTTCCCTTCCAGTTAAACAAAAGATTTTTTGTGTGTGTGTGGTCAATACTTCCAATGTAAAAGACACAATTATTTCTATTTAAGGATGAGAGAAAAGAAGTGCAGAGAGGTCAAGTTACTTACAAATTTGAATATGGGTCTATCTGATTTGCAGTGTGTGCTTCTCATTAATGCCAAGGTGTCAATACATGGTTACAAAAGACTCTATTATTTTAACACCATACAAAACAGTAAGGTTGGGGAATGGGGTTGGCTGTATTGTCAGGCCCTTCAATATACCGGGATAAGCATGTTCCCGGTATGTTATGTTCCCAATACCTTATTCCTTAAAGCCTTTTCTAGTGTCCCACCCTTTTTCAAGCAATGGTATTGAACCTAAGGTTGGTAAATATAACATTGTATCCTCTTTGTTTGTATATAATGGGAGAAGTAGTTGAATTTTTCAGAGAATCCAGACTTCAAAATCAATCAGGGATGCATATATTCAAATGGCAGATCATGTCTTGATAAAAATCTAAGATCTATCTTAGATAGGCCAGCCATGGCCCTAGACAGGTAAAATGTACAGGAAAGGAGAGAAATCCTTTCTTAATCATTCTTCTTGCATCAAAAAGAAAAACTATAATATCGCATTTTCTGTATTCTGCAAGAACTTACAAAGATCTTAAACATTAAGAAAGAATAGGGGAAAATTATATGTCGTAAGCTTTGAACTATTTCATACTGGGAATAATTTTACAAACACTTCTGAAAGAAGAGAATGATGCTGATAAATAAGAATTTTGGTAGAAATTATTTATTCTCAAACTGTACTGAACATTGAATTTGTTTCATAGAGTTTTTAAAAACCACAGATATGTAGGTCAAACCCAAATCTACTGAATCAGAATTCCCACCTAATAATTATCATGTACAACCAGGCTTTTGAAATACTGTTCTAGGCTATGAATTGCTGCTCTTTTTAGAAACATGCAAAAGTCAGTTTAATGCATCATTTTATAGCAATTTGAGGAACAAGATTATAAAATAAATGGAAAAAAGAAATACTTTTGTTGTGGTATTCATATATTGTCATATTATGAAAAAGGATGTTTCTAAAAAATAAATGTTAGGGAGGTTGGAAGTAAGGAAATCAAATGAAGCTCAAAATTTATCATTGACTGGAACATTTTAAGAGTTTCATTTAAAAATGTTAATAAATATTGCAGAATGAGTAATAATATATATATGAATCAAAAAATATTTTAATTATTTTTAAAAACGATTTCACCTTATTTGTCAAACATTGATTTTTGTCTGATTTCGAGTATCATAGATTTTTTCCATTATTCACTTACTTGGCAGTTTCAAGCTTGATTTCTGTATTTTCCAGACCCTGGCTTAAGTGACAAGATCACTCAGTCTTAGGACAAGAGAGAAATTTACATGTCTAAAAACTCATTTATTTGGACTCTCATGTTTTATTTACATTTTATAAGGGGTTGGGCTGAAGCTTCATTCAACTTTGCTAATCAATTGCTGATGCTCTTATCAAGGAAATGATGAAAATAATATCATGAAGCAAAATCCCCCATAGGTAATAAGTGGCTTCACCCATTTTAGAAGCAAGCATTTATGTGATAAACATGATGCATTTATTTTCAGTGTCAGTGAGAGCAAGCCAAAGGATACTGGTTCATCTTTGTCACAAGTTTTCATTGCTATGGATTTTGGCTATTTTTTTGTATACTTAAATATAAACTATGTGTAGAAATGTGCATGAAAAAAATATGTAGCAAAAATTTTTTCATAAAATAAACATCCATGTAACCGTCACCTAGGACAATAAATGGGAACTTTGGCAGCTTCTTAAGTTTTCCAGTGGTTCCATCTCAGCAATAACATTCTTCTCCTTAAAGATAGTCACTAATCTGGGGGGCTTGGGTGGCTCAGCTGGTTAAGTGTCCAACTTCAACTCAGGTCATGATCTCACAGTTAGTGAGTTTGAGACCTGCATGGGGCTCCATTCTGACAGTGCAGAGCCTGCTTGGAATTCTCTCTCTCCTTCTCTCTTTCCCCCTCCCCCACTCTTTCTCTCTCAAAAATAAATAAAAATAAACTTTTAAAAAGGTAATCATTATTTTAAAATTTATAGTAACCACTTCCTTGTTTTTTTCTCTATACTTTAACAACCTATACATGTTTTCATAAATATATGGTTTAGTTTTGCCTGTATTCATATTATACATAAAGAGAATTACAATATTATATCATTTCTTTTGTGATAAGCCTCTCTCATTTGAGGACATATTTTTAAGATTCAGCCATATTTTTGCATATAGTTATAGTCTGTTATTTTTCATTACTTGGTATTTCTTTTATAAATACAAAGCATTTTTTTTTCATATAGCCAACAGGGATTAGGGTTTATATCTTATGCAGATTATGACTTTATGAATAATGCTGTTAACACCATTGTGCATGTCTTCTGGTGTGCATATGGACACATTTCTCTAAGGAATACACTTAGAAGTATGATTGCAGGATCATGGTGTCCAATAAGTGTATTGCAATATAATTTTGATTCTAACCACCTGTAGTTAGTGTAAACCTTATCTGTTAATTTAATGGTCATGTATCCCAAGAGAAATGCTATCATTTCAGATGGCAGCCACAGGGTCAGACACCCCAAATCTTCCCACATTTCTGACCAACTGTCAAGTCCGGAGGGGTTTCCACAACCCCATAAAGGTATGAAAACTCACTAAAACAACACACGCAATTCAGAAAAGCTCTGTCCCTACAGTTTTATAGTAATGGAAACAAATCAGGATCAGTCAAATATAAAGAGAAAAACAGGACAAGATATGGGGTTTGCAAATGTAGAACTTTGGTGCCGTCTCTCCGTGGATCAGAATACATCACCCGCCCAGCACGCTGATGTGTTCACCAATTGGGAAGTTCCCCTGAATCTCAACATTTATAATTTTTATTTAGGACTTCATTACAGAAGCATGATTGATTGCATCTTTGGCCATATAATTCAACTCAGTCTCTAGCCCTCTTCCTCTCCCTTGAGGGCGGGTTGGGTTAAAGCCGCAGCACTCTGATCATTCTGTTGGTCTTTCCAGTGACCAGCCCCATCCAAAATTATCTGGTTAGCATAAACTCAGGTATGATCCAAGGGCCCCATGAAATAAAAAACAAACAAACAAACAAACAAAAACAGAAAAACCCCAACCTATCTCTTGGGAAATTCCCAAGATTTTAAAAGCTGTGCCAGGAACTTGGAACAAAAACAAAAAAAATCATTACATCATTATTCAACGCTTACCTTCAGGTTTTGTAAATAATATCAAGCTTATTGAAAGTGGTTAACCAAATAACCTTCCCACAAGCTCTTAAAGACTCTCTGTCCTTTCACATACCAAAACTTCCTGTTTTATTCTCTTCTCCTCTCTATCTTAAATTTCCACTCTGGTTCATTTATAGAGATATCAATTGTGGTTTTAACTGAAATTTTTCTATTTATTAATAAAGTTATACATCTTTTCATATATTATTTAATGACTCTGTAGATATCCTCTCTCATTTTTGTGCTAACACATCTCAACTGTTTTGCTATATTTTTTCTGAGACTTCTGTATTTTTTATTGATTTTATTTGCATATATTTCATGATTTATATATTCTAGATGTAAACTCTGTATATTTAATGTTTCAGATATATTTGTCAATGTTGAAGCTTGAATTTATCGCTATCTTTGGTTAAGCTTAAGTTCCAGATTCAATATAGTCAAATTTGGGGCACCCAAATTGGTGGCTCAGTTGGTTGACCACTGACTCTTGATTTTGGCTCAGGTCATGGTCCAAGGGTCATGGAATCCATACCCATGTGGGGACCTTATCTGACCCCCCTTTGAGCCCTGCATTGAGCACAGAATCTGTTTAAGATTCTCTCACTCTCTCTGTCTCTCTCCCTCTGTTTCTCTCCCTCTACTCAATTCATGCTCTTTCTCTACAAAACAAACAAGCAAAAAAAAATTACATTTATTATTTTTTACCTTTCGTACATTTTGTGATCTGTTTGAAGGTGTGTGTTTATGACCTTCAGTCATGAAGACATTCCCTTATATTTTTAGCTAGAATTTTTTTTTACCTTTTACATTAGGGCAGTAATTCAAATGGAAATAACTGTATAATGCAAAAGACATGGTCATGATATTTTTCATATGAAAAAACAAATTACCAAGTCACTCATTAATTGAAAAGACTCTGTTTTCTTACATTTGTGCTAGGTCGAGTGCCATGTATATGTGGATTTATTTTAGGGCACTATTTTCCATCTAACTGATAATTTTATCAACACTTGGGCCAACATACAATATCTTAGTTACTGTGACTTTATATTAAGTATTGATAGCAGAGAAGATCATCCTACTTTCTACATTTTGAAGATTGTCTTGGGTGTTCCTGACCTCTTACATTTTAACATAAATTTTAGAATCAGCATATTAAGATTCTCTGTCACACACGCGCACGCACACACACACACACAGAAATATTTGAGATCCTTTGGAATTTGAGAAAAAAATTGACAGCTTGACATCATTAAGTCTTCCCAAATATGAAAATAAGGTATCTCTGTGTTCCTAACTTCAAATGATCCTTACTATCCTATTGGAAATTTGAAGTGATTAGGATATTTAAAGTTATTTTTAAAGCTTTGTAAATGTTTTCAGCAGAATATGTCTAAATTATCTAAACTCCTATTACTTGTAGCAAAAGTCTCAAATCTGATTTTATAAAATTGTTTAGATTTTAAATATATTTGATACTCTTTCTTCTACTTTTTAAACATTTCATGTTGATGAATAAAATCAAATCTGGACTTAGATGAAAAGAGACTTTATTTAAAAGTAAGACTATTGAGGGATGCCTAGGTGGCTCAGTTGTTTAAGCATGAACTCTTGATTTCAGCTCAGGTTATGATCTCATGGTTCGTGGGATCGAGCCCAGCATCAGGCTCTGTGCTGACAGTTCAGAGCCTGCGTGGGATTCTCTTTCTTTCCTTCTCTCTCTCTTTCAAAATAAATAGATAAACATTTAAAACATAAGACTATTGAAATAGGGAGAATGCTATATAAAAATATGCAACTGTCTCAAAGTCAAACAGAAAAGGCTTTTATAAGTGGAGAGATGTAGAAACTGCATTAGCAGAAACTTTTAAGGAGAAGTTGGTTAGGCAAAGAAGTGGCCAGCTGGGCCAAACAAAAAAAGTATCTTGCTCTGGGTAGCCATTTTTCAGAATAAGTAAATAAGGGGGCACATTCTGCTTTTCAGCAATTCCTCAGAGTCTGGGGTTAGGCAGAGTTCAGGGAATTATAGTAAGCAGAAAAGTGTGAATAAGATTTGGTGAAGACAAGGCAGAAGATAACAAATGGGCAGTTGTGAACACATGGTCAAGGGGTCAAGGTCTATCTATCTTTCTAATTTTTGAAAATTCTTCATAACCATTCTTATAGTGTGCTAACTTGCTTACTATTAAGAAATCACACAGTGGATTCTAAGGTAGTTAAGGAAATGTCCAGGCTTCAATGGAAGACAAGAGTAAACAAACTCTTCTCTTTTGCAAAGAGCTTTTGTGTCTTATGGGAAGAATACATGTAAATATATCCACAGTGGAAAATGGAATGAATGCATAACTAGAAGTTGTACCAGTAGCCCCACAGTGCAACCTGAGAGGAGAGAGAGTAAAGAAGGAATATTCTTTACCGTTTAGATAAAATTATGTCTAAACTCTTTCATGTATTTGAAACCACTGTTCTATCAGTAGACAAGTTACAAAGCCACCAAACAAGTGAAACGATGCAGCCCAATACCCTTTGATAACAAAGAATTCCCAATAACTGGAGTGTCAATGAGTTTTACAAGTGTGATAAAAAGGTAATTTAGAAAAGATTACTTTCTGTAATTTGCGAATGCTTTCTTAAATTTAATTCAATCCATATGTTACAAATAACCATATTTTTGTATATAATTGTTGTCTTTTCTTCAGTTATCTTTCTATAACAAAATAATGGTTAGTCTTCAAACAAACATCATTTTAAATAACTAGAGGGAAGTAGATTTTAGCATTTTCCTATGAATTGAGATTCTAAGAATTTTGATTTTAGAAAATAAGTCAATAATTATAATATTAAAAATAATATTAAGTGAGTATTTTCCCTAATTATCAATTTGTTAGATGTAGAATTGTATGAAGTATGAAATAATAGATAGGTACATGTTTATGGATTCAGAAACTATATGATTGGTGGTGTTATCTAACAAGACTGAATATTAGAGAAACATTGTTTTGGAAAGCCTTATAGGACATTGCTCTTATGGTATTAGTGCCTCACAAAATGTAAGGGAAGTTAAACAATGCAAGGAATGAAATTGGCCAGGAAGAATAAATAGTGATGGGCATAAGAGCAGAAAAAGAGAAAGAGAATAATGTGCTAAGAAACACTCAAATGTCAGGACACTAAAGATCTTGAAAGAAATTGAGCCAAAGTTGGGGTGCCTGGGTGGCTCAGTGGGTTAAGTGTCCAACTTTGGCTCAGGTAATGATCACACAGTTTGTGGGTTCCAACCCCGCATCAGGCTCTGTGCTGACAGCTAACTCAGAGCCTGGAATCTGTTCCAGATTCTGTGTCTCCCTCTCTCTCTAACCCTCCCCTGCTCACACTGTCCCTCTCTCTCTCTCAGAAATAAACAAAAACATTTTTTTAAAAAAAGAAACTGAGCCAAAGTCTCAATCAGGAGATCATTTGGTTACAATAGACCCTGTTTGAACCCTACCTTACATGAAGACTTTAATATAAAAGTGCTTAGAGAAAATAAACTTAAAGAAAATGAGTAACTTTTTATTGATTATATATTGACTTATTTTGGGTGCATTTGAGTATGTGAGCTATCTAAAACAAAAAGTGTTTTGGTAGCTAAGTGAGTTATTTAGTAATGTTTGTCTGCCTTCCATGAGATCATACATATTTAAGGATGGCCCTTAATTCCATGAGAGTGTTTGTGTACCAAACTGAACTCAGTGCAAGAATTAATACTTTTCTAAGGCTTTAAAAAGCACCTACATTTTTCCTCAACAAAAGGATAAGAAGTTGAAGCATTAAAAAAAAAAGCCTATATCCAATCAAAACAAGATTGTGAACATGAATTCTACTTTGTTATAAGTAGTAAGTTGGAGAAAAAGTGTTAAGGCCAGGGTTTCACTTTTTCAAACATGATGAGCTGATGTCAGTCATCAGTATTCTTTTGACTATGATTAATATCTGTCTGATTATCATTAGAAATGCAGGAAGCAGAGGCCTAGACAAGATAAGTCATAATTTAATAATAGATTATGCCCACTGAGGTTATATTTTTAGGGTTTCTTTTCAAATCTTATTTTTCCTTGAGTTAACTCCAGGTTCACAGCCACTGAGTGAAGAGACAGCATATGTGTGTAACACAGTCATTAACATTTCATCTCTAATTTCAGGTGTCTGTAACATAGGTCAAGGAGCCATTACGTGTGAGGTCAGAGAGTGTTATGAAAAAAGCTAGCCCAAAGTAGATCTTGGTCAGAAATCTTGTCATCAATTTTGAATGACATTCCTAACTGGAACACAGAGAGCTGTCATTGATTCACTTGTGAGGCTTCTTTAGACTCATTCTCTAGCAGGAAGCTTCGGCATACAGTGGGGCATATTTGAAAGCCCCTTCATCTCTGCTACGATATATTATTTAAAAATGTCAAATCTGTTTAGCTGTTCCTAGAATCTAAATGATTCAGGATGAACTGCTTATATATACACAGAATCACTCTTGAATAATTTTTAAAAATTGTGAATTGTGACCATGCCAGTATGAAAAAGGATCGCCTTATGCAGAGCACTGCTCTCTTTCTAGCTTCTCTTGATCATATTGTCATAGTCCTCTTGCTGCATGTTTACTTCCATCATGCAATTTGAAAGAATGTGAAATGGCTTAATATGTAATAATAATGAAAATAATATTAGCTATTTTTTTTTATTTCAAAAGACGTTAGTTTTTCTTTTTCATTCAGTTTAACAATACCAACCCATAATAACAGATTATGGGGTTCTTAAAATGGAGATAAATCTGTAATTGCTACATTTATTTGACCTCAGAATTCCCTCCAGTAATCATACTCATTTCTTATAAGACATGGCTCCTTTGTGATAAATAGGATCAATTCATTTCCTCTAAGATAATACCAAAAGTGTCCCAGAAGCCCTAATATCTTCATGAAAAGGGTAAGAGTTAGATTCCAAACTTTTGTCTTGTTGTCTAAATATTATAACCATTTTACAAATAGTGAATTTTCCAACTCAGATACTTAACAATATCTTTATTATAAATAGGAGTCCAAATTCTTTAGAAGAGAATGAAATGGATATTATCACCAGAGATTTCTGTCCAAAAACCAATATCACACTTAGTCCTGAGGAATAAGTGCCCTCCCACAGTCCTACACTTCAGATAGTCCCTATATTTTATATACAATCACACACACTCACACACACACACACACGAACAACCCCTATGTCAAGGTACATCTGAGTGACCTCGTCACTTGGAATATGACTTGGTACTTCCAGGACACTGTAGCCTTAGACGTCTGTTCTTAGCTGCACAGTTTAGGCATTAGGAAACCACTTAGCCCTCTCTCTGATAGTATAGCTTCAAAATTAAATGTATCTGCATTTGAATGGCCTTTAGTTTTGTGGGTTATTCCACTGCTACAGAGACTGATACTGCTTCAGATCATGAGAAATATCTCAGCAACAGAAACTATTAAGGTCAGAGGAGAGAATGAAGCAAATAGTAAGTACAAAAATAGAACCAAGGAAAACAAAATCTGAGATTTAAAAATAAATGGAGGGGCGCCTGGGTGGCTCAGTCGGTTGAGTATCTAACTTCATCTCTGGTCATAATCTCTGTCTGTGAATTCAAACATCACTTTGGGCTCTGTGCTGACAACTCAGAGCCTGGAGTCTGCTTCAGATTCTCTGCCTCCCTCTCTCTCTCTCTGCCCCTTCCCCACTCACACTCTGTCTTTGTCTCTCAAAAGTGAATAAATGTTAAGAAAAATTTAAAATAAATAAATAATATAAAAATAAATGGAAACCATCCAAGAGGTCGTTCATTTATAATTTTGAACATAATATGTTTGAAACATGAAATATATTCATAGGTTCATAACATGTTTTTGAATGTATGTTCAAAAAATTAATGATGAACAGATAAGTTAGTCGAAGTCATACACATGCACATACACAATTAATAAAAATGGAGAATAAGAAATACTGGCTAAATAGTAAAATGGAGAATAAGAAATACTGGGTAAATAGCAAACTGAATAATTAAAACCAAGTTAAGTACAATACAGAAATCAAATGATGTTCATATAGTAGTATTTTCTTTAGTTTATAGCCACCAGTAATATTTCTCCTGACACTAAAAATACATATTTATAGAAAATAATTATAGAATTTTTATATAAATTTTTGGAAATTTATAGATAATACGTGAGCTAACTAAAACTAGTCAGAAATTTGATTCTAAAATGACCACATATGTAAGACAATTATAGGACTTAGTTAATAAAAGATTAAAAACAAATGGTCCACTACCATGGAAAAATTCAAAGCAGGTTATAAACATTATAGCCAATAAAATGGAACAATGTCATAAATAAATTTTTAAAGTAAATATTAATAACTTAGGATAAATTATACTTGATACAGAGTCATGTTGAACAGTTAACATTTATCATTCGTACTTTTTATAAACCACAAAAAATAAGCTACCTAATGGAAATAGTCTTCATGTTAATACCTTGTTAAAAAGTACAATTTTTGACTTTTCATGAATATAACAAGATTTTTCCAGTTTAGGCATTTATTTAATATTATTGAGGCACGCTTATGGTATTAACAGGGCTGGTGGAGAAAATGGTATACAAAGTTTTGGCCATAACTCCAGAGGCATTTTTTATTTCTTGTCCAACATATAGTTTGAGTTTGTTACTGGGAGAAATGGCCAGAAGTATGCAAACAGCAATGATATGCATTGGAATTCAGAGCATCAAAGGTATTTTCTGTATAGTCTCACAATCTCACTGTTGTCAGGGAAGAACACCACATCAGAGTTTAGTTCTTTTATTTTAAAGTTTATTTATTTATTTGAGACAGAGAGAGAGAGAGAGTGAGCAGGGTAGGGGCAGAGGGAGAGAAGGAGAGGGAGAATCCCAAGCAGGCTGCATGCTGTCAACACAGAGACTAAAGTGGGGCTTGAACCCACAAACTATAAGATCATGACGTGAGACAAAACTTGGAGTCAGACAACTACTAAGCCACCTAGGCACCCCCAGAATTTAGTTTCCTAAGATACATGACTTATTTTATGCCCCAAATATTGTTTATCTTAGCAAACATTCCTCATACAGTTGAATTGATATTTATTGTGGATTGCAGTATTTAAGGTATTAGTATTTTATAATAATACGTCTATTGGTCAGGTTCATTTGTAGAATTGTTCACATTTTCTACATTTTTAATGATTTTATTGTCTGTTCTATCAAACACTGAGAGTGGGAAGTTCAAATTTCCAATAATGATTCTGGATTTTAATTTTTTCTTCATGATTTTGAAGTTCTATTATTAATTGTATGTACACCTACATTATGCATTTTTGATGAACCCTTTTATTCCTATAAAATTCTTCACTTTATATCAGGTAATAAGTTATCTCTTAAAATTCTATCTTGTCCAATATTAATATAGTTGTGACACTTTTCTTACACTTCCTATTTTATTGCATATGATTTTATATTTTTTATTTTCATATTTTATATGCCCTTATATATAAAGTGTGTCTAAGAATAAATGGGTTTTGCTCTTTTTATACAATCCAATATTCTGATTTTTTAGTGTCATGTTTAATCTATTTAAGTTTAATTTAGTATTTATATGTATGGAAATAATATGTGATGATCACATACTTTTCATCAGGCAGCAAGTTGTCTTCTAAGGAAAGTATGAGATGAACAAATTAGTATTCTAAGCAAATATTTGTCATTTGAGGATATTTTTTATACTTCCTTATATATCTAAGTTTCCATCTGGTATCATTACCTTTCAGCACCAGTCATATCCTTTATCACTGCTTGAACTGCAGATCTGAAAAGGAATTTTTTGAAAAAGAATTTTTTCAGCTTTATAAAAAAAAAGTATTTATATAATCCTCATTTTGAAAGTGTGCTCATTCTGCAATTTTAAGAAGATGAGGGTTTTGTTTTGTTTTGTTTTGTTTTCTTTCACCACTTTAAATTTTTTTTCATTTTATTTTGGTCTCCCTTGTTTCTGAAGAGAAGTCAGAAACTTACATCTGTTCTTCCGTTTGCAGTGTATATATATATACTTTGCAGTGACTGCTTTGAAGATTTTTTATTGATTTTAGTTCTCAACAATGATACTGTGATTGGTAGGTGTAATTATTTTTGTATTTGTTTTGTGTAGGGTCTTCTAAGCTTCTTTGATCTACATATCAATTTTTTAATGTTTATTTATTTTAGAGAGAGAGGAAGAGAGAGTGCACGCATGCAAGTGAGAAAGGGGCAGAGAGGGAGACACAGAATCCAAAGCAGGCTCCAGGCTCTGAGCTGTCAGCACAGAACTTGATGCAGGGCTCTAACTCATGAACTGTGAGATCATGACCTGAACTGAAATCTGACGCTTAACTGACTGAGCCACCTAGGTACCCCCTATATATCAAGTTTTTAAATTAAATTTGAAAATGTTGAAACCACTTTATCCCAAGTACGCTAGGATGTAATCCTTATTCCTAAGGTGTTGCCTTTCTGTGGTTTAGGTTTCAAATAGATTCCCTTGGAGTATGAATGGAGATTCTCTACTCTGTGTGAATGTCAAGCATCTGAGCATGACTTCACTTCTCATATTCTGAAATACTTTGAGAAATATTTGCACAGCGTGTGTATCATTTCATTGTGAATACATAACTTTAAGAGACAGTCTTGCCTTTCTTTCCCATGTCACAAAAAGAAGAGCAGCAAAATGACTCACTGTTGTAGTTACATCCAGTTCAAATATGGCTACCAGGTTTTGAAAAATTGTAGTGGGAATATCAACTTAATTGCTACTTTGTCACCCTCTATGTATGTAAGTAGCTAAATACTTACTTGCTAAGGCTGTTGGTAGCTCCCAAGCCATAATGGGATCCCATTTTATATTATACTAGGCAAAAAATTTATGATTATTCTAGCCTCCTTATTAGTATGGATGTAGATGATGTAGATTTGGCTACTATGTTATATACCCAGCAGTTGCATTACCAAACAGGATACAGGATATGTCTCTTACCCTCGAAAGTTCTTTTATATCCCTTTCCAAGAAATCTACACACACATTAAGGTAAATTACTGATCAGATTTCTATCACTATTGCATAGTCTTGCATGTTTAGAATTTCTTCTTAATGGGATCATAAAATAGGTACCCATTTGTAGGTACATGGGTTTTGAGATTCATCCATGGTATCACCTGTTCATGTCTTTTTATAGCTCAGCAATATTTAATTGTATGAATAAATCAGCTTGTTTAACAACTATCTGGTGATGAACATTTGGCTTGGTTCTAGTTGGAACTATTAAGAGGAGAGCTGATATAAACATTTACATCCAAGTTTTCTTTCTTTCTTTTTTATTTATAAGCATATGTTGGCATTTATCTTGGGTAAATACCTAAGAGGGGAATTATCTTATCATAAATTTATACTTAAGTTTATAAAAAATTGCTAACCTGTTTTACAGAATGGTTTTGTCTTTTCTTTCCCTATAAGCAATCACATGGTCATAATCACTTTGTGTTTGTTTAAGATATCCTTCTAGTGTGAAGTGGCACCCCATTACAATTATAATTGACATTTCTCTGATGATTAAATATATTAAAGCTTATTGTAGGTGCTTCGTGATGAATTGTATAGCACCTATTGTTAACTTTCTGTTGAATCTTGGAGTGCTCAGGTGACTCAGTTAAGCAACTGACTCTTGTTTTCGGTTCAGGTCACGATCTGATGGCTGGTACGACTGAGCCCTGCGCTGTTAGCGTGCAATCTCCTTGGGATTCTCTTTCTCTGTTTCTCTTTGTCCCTCCCCCAATTTCTCTCCCTCTGCTTTCTCTCTCTCTCAAAATAATAAATAAACATCTAAAAATAATAAAAAATAAATAAACTTAAAAATTGTTAACTTGTTGAATTATAGGAGCTCATTATATATTCTAAATATGAATCCTTTGACATGTATATACATATAAATATGTACACATATATGTGTTTATGTATATATCATACATAGTTATATATGTAAAACACACACATATAACACATAAATAGTTTAATGTATATTATATATTATATATAATGTGTATATAGTTATATATATTACATATTATATATATAATTTCTGGCTTGCCTTATTTTCTTAATTATTTCTCTGAATAGAAGAAATTTTAAATTTTGGTGAATTTCAGTTCACTATTTTTTTTCTTGTAAGTACTTTCTGTGTGTTTAAGAAGTCCTTGATTATACCAAGGTCATTTTGATATTCTCACATGTTTTCTTCTGAAGTTCTTGTTACTTTAGTTTTCATGGTTATTCATATTTGTCTTTCTCTGACTGACCTATTTCACTAAGCATTATATCCTCTAGATCCATCCATGTTGTGACAAATGCAAAGATTTTATTCTTTATGGCTGAATTGTATTCCATTATATATATACCACAACTTCTTAATCCATTCTTCTCTCGATGAATGCTTGAGTTGCTTCCATACCTTGGCTAATATAAATAATGCTGCAATAAACATAGGGGTACACATATCTTTTCAAATCAAAATTTTCATTTTCTTTAAGTAAATACTCAGTAGTGGAATTACTGGATCATATGGTAGTTCCATTTTTAATTTTTTCAGGAACCTCTGTTCTGTTTTCCAGAGTGGCTGCACTAATTTCCATTCCCACCAACAGTGCAAAAGCACTGTTTTTCTCCACATCCTCACCAACACTTGCTACTTCTTGTGTTTTTCAGTTGAGCTATTCTGACAGGTATGAGGTGATATCTCATTTTGACTTTGATTTGCATTTCCCTGATGACAAGTGATGTTGAGCATCTTTTCATGTGTCTATTGGCTGTCTGTATGTATTCTTTCAGGAGAATATCTGTTTATGTTTTCTGCCTATTTTTTAATTGGATTATTTCATTTTTTGGTGTTGAGTTATGTATGTTTTTTATATATTTTAAATGTTAACCCCTTATCATATATTCCATTTGCAAATAACTTCTCTCATTAAGTAGATTGTCTTTTTCTTTGCTGATGATTTCCTTCCCTGTATGTAGTCCCAATAGTTTAATTTTGGTGGTATAGTCCCAGTAGTGTAATTTTGCTTTTGTTTCCCTTACCTGAGAAGACGTATCTAGAAAAATGTTTCTATGGCTGTTGTCAAAGGTATTACTGCCAGTGTTTTCTTCTAGGAGTTTTATAGTTTCAGGTCTCACATTTAGATCCTTAATCCATTTTCAGTTTGTTTTGTATGTGCTGTAAGAAAGGGGTCCAATTCCATTCTTTTGCATGTAGTTGTTCAGATTTCCCAACACCATTTGTTGAAGAGACTGTATTTTTCCCATTGTATATTCTTGCCTCTTTTGTTGTAGATTAATTGGCCATGAAAGTGTGTGTTTACTCCTGGGCTCTCTATTTTGTTCCATTGATCTATGTGTTTATTTTTGTGCCAGTTTCATATTATTTTGATTAGTATAGTTTCGTAGTATATGTTGAAATCTGGGATTGTGATACAGTTGTGATGTGATTGGTTTTTAAATTAAAACACTAGAGAGGCACCTGGATGGCTCAGTCAGTTAAGTGTCTGATTTTGACTCAGGTAATGATCTCATGGTTCGTGGGTTTGAGCCCCATGTGGGGCTCCTCACTGATAGTGCAGAGACTGCTTGGGATTCTCTCTCTCTGTCAGCTAAATAGATAAGCATTTAAAAAACACTAGAAACTTTTGCTTTCCTCCTCATTTCAATTACTTTTGGTAAAATCAAATTTCTTCTCTTTTTGCTTTTTACCAAAATATAGAGTTATATCCTTCTCTTTCCTTGTTACCTTTTTAGTACATGGAAGTGATTGTGTTTATTTCCTGCCACTTGTCCCACCTTCCAACATAGTTAATTTATTTTATTTTATTTTTTTACAAATAGTTTATTGTCAAATTAGTTTACACATAACACCCAGTGCTCATCCCCACAAGTGCCCTCCTCCATGCCCATCCCTCCTCCCCCCCACATCCATCAGTCCTCAGTTTTTGTCAGCATTCAAGAGTCTCTCATGGTTTGCCTCTCTCCTTTCCCCCACCATTTCCCCCTTTCTTCTCCCCCTTGTTCCTCCGTCAAGTTCCTCCTAATCCTCCTATACGTGCAAACATATGATATTTGTCCTTCTCTGCCTGACTTATTTCGCTCAGCATAACACCCTCAAGGTCCATCCATGTTGCTACACATGGCCAGATTTCATTGTTTCTCATTGCCATGTAGTATTCCATCATATAGATAAACCACATCTTCTGGATCCATTCGTCCGTTGATGGACACTTAGGCTCTTTCCATGTTTTAGCTATTGTGGAGAGTGCTGCTATGAACATTGGGGTACATGTGCTCCTATGCATCAGCATTTCTGTATCCCTTGGGTAAATTCCTAGCAGTGCTATTGCTGGGTCCTAGGGGAGTTCTATTGTTAGTTTCCTGAGGAACCTCCACACTGTTTTCCAGAGGGGCTGTACCAGTTTACGTTTCCACCAACAGTGTAGGAGGGTGCCCATTTCTCCACATCCTCGACAGCATCTAGAGTCCTCTGATTTGCTCCTTTTAGCCACTCTGACTGGCATGAGGTCGTATCTCAGTGTGGTTTTGATTTGTATTTCCCTGATGAGGACGGATGCTGAGCATCGTTTCATGTGTCTGTTGGCCATCTGGATGTCCTCTTTGGAGAAGTGTCTGTTCATATCTTCTGCCCATTTCTTCACTGGGTTGTTTGTTTTTTGGGTGCGGAGTTTGGTGAGTTCCTTATATATTCTGGATATTAACCCTTTATCTGATATGTCATTTGGAACTATCTTTTCCCATTCCGTTGGTTGCCTATTAGTTTTATGGGTTGTTTCCTTTGCCGTGCAGAAGCTTTTAATCTTTATGAGGTCCCAACAGTTTATTTTTGCTCTTGATTCCCTTGCTTTTGGGGATGTGTCAAGCAAGAAGTTGCTGCGGTGGAGGTCAAGGAGGTTGTTTCCTGCTTTCTCCTCTAGGGTGCTGATAGTTTCCTGTCTCATGTTCAGGTCCTTTATCCATTTTGAGTTTATTTTTGTGCATGGTGTGAGAAAATGATCTAGTTTCATTCTTCTGCATGTTGCTGTCCAGTTCTCCCAACACCATCTGTTAAAAAGGCTGTCTTTTTTCCATTGGATGTTCTTTCCTGCTTTGTCAAAGATGAGTTGGCTGTATACTTTTGGGTCCACTTCTGAGTTCTTGATTCTGTTCCATTGGTCTATGTGTCTGTTTTTGTGCCAATACCATACTGTCTTGATGATGACAGCTTTATAGTAGAGGCTAAAGTCTGGGATGGTGATACCTCCCATTTTGGTTTTATTTTTCAGTATTAGTTTGGCTATTTTGGGTCTTTTGTGGTTCCATACAAATTTTAGGATAGTTTGTTCTAGTTTTGAGAAGTATGCTGGTTCAATTTTGATTGGAACCATCATAGTTAATTTAAAAGCAACTTCTTTTGATCTAAGAAAATTGAAATTCTCACCAGAATATTGTAACATATCAGGTCCTTTTCCTTTTTTTCTTCGTATAATTTACATATGCCCATCTCCAGTTTTATTTTTCACACTTAATTGTATCTCAGCAGTTTTCAAAAGTTGAACCCAGCTGAATAATTTGTTATATTATTATATACTATGGGCTTAAGATGTTCTTAATTATTAGAAATAATAGGTTAGTATTAATTATTATAAATAACTGTCTCACATACTCTGTTCTCAAGACACAAACTGAATCTGTCTGCAGGGGGTCACCATTTCAAAGTAAAATCAGTACATAGAGTCACAATAAAATGTGTTACATACAATTTGGAACTGACTTGTAAGGCAATGAATAGACTGTGCTTCATTTTTTCTCAGCATAAGGATCATCTTCAAAAGTGATTGGCTACCGATTCTACACAGAAGTTAATGTATCCTTAAAGATGATTCTAGGCAAGTGGCAATATTATAATTTATATTTTGATTCTTATATATCTTTTTAGAACAATACAGGACTTTATAAAATAGTTCTTGAACCATTGCTATTTATTATAATTATCCTAGAGGTTTTTCTTCTATCAAAATATATGTTACATGTCCAGAATCCTTCTAGCTCTAATATAACAAAGACCAAATAGTTGTTTTTTTCAAATAACATTCAAAACGTTGTTTCAAGGGGCGCCTGGGTGGCTTAGCCAGTTAAGCGTCCGACTTTCGCTTAGGTCATGATCTCGCGGTTCGTGGCTTCGAGCCCGGTGTCGGGCTCTGTGCTGACTGCCAGCTCAGAGCCTGGAGCCTGTTTCAGTCTGCGACTCCCTCTCTCTCTGACCCTCCCCTCCTCAGGCTGTCTCTCTCTCTCCTAGAAATAAATAAAAATATTTTTTAAAAAGTTGTTTCAAATAATTATTCCTCCAGTTTCATAAAATGTTACTTTATCTATAATAGAATCAGTTAAACATTTTCCTAAATATTATTTACCTTAGTGTATTTTTGATTAAGAAATATATGACTAAAAACTATCTGGAGCACCTGGGTGGTTCAGTCAGTTAACTGTCCAATCCTTGAATTTGACTCAGGTCATGATCCCACCAGCATGGGATTTAGCCGAGCATGGAGGCTGCTCAAGATTCTCTCTGTCTCTCTTTCTCTCTCTGCTCCTCCTGCCCCCCAACCCCTGCATGTTTGCATGCTTGCTTACTCTCCAAAATAAAATAAAAAGATTGCAAATTATTATTATTTTTTAAAAATATTTTTCAACATTTATTTATTTTTGAGAGAAAGAGACAGAGTGTGAGCAGGAAAGAGGCAGAAAGAAAGGGGGACACAGAATCCGAAGCAGGTTCCAGGCTCTGAGCTGTTAGCACAGAGTCTGACTGATGCAGGGCTCAAACTCTCGAGCCACGAGATCATGACCTGAGCCAGAGTCAGAGCTCAACCAATTGAGCCATCCAGGTGCCCCTGGAAATTATTATTCTTTAAAAAACTCTTATAGCTATGGCTTCCATATTGATTCAGTTTTTGATAGTTTTAATTTTGTTAGTGATCCTTAACAATTTATTAATATTCTGGGCTCAGTATTCCTGACTATGTTCTTATCAACCCCTTGTCATCTCTCAAGTCGATTAATTCACTAAATATATCAATTATTTTGTTCTATATCTCCTAAGCCTCTCTCAGTTTTATATTTTATACTTTCATGCTAACTTGGGCTTGAGTAATCACAGAGAATATTGTCTCTAAATCCTGATCTGATAATTTTCACTATATTCCTACAGAAGGCAATTCTTTCTAAAATTTGTTTCTGTGATGGTATTCACTCTCTAGATGTAAAAGGTTCACTGCCCACTCAAGAAACAGCAGATTCCTTAATCTTCATAACCTAGGATTAATCTGATTTTTGAAGCTCTTCTGTGCTTTTCTGTAGTCTTAATCTCCTAGTCCAGCTATTTTAATTTATCTGTTTATTACTTCTTAATTATTTTTGTTGCCTATTTCATCCATACCTCCATTTTTCTTTCATACTCCCAAATTTCCTTAATTGCCCTATTAACTGCTGTCAGAATCAGCTTTTATAATATGCAATTCACAATTGCCCAAATATATTGTTGGTGATTGTTTCTTACATTTGTTTTGTGTGATATTTGCTCATTCAAGGGCATGATGTTTTATATCACCAGAAGAGTAAATAAGGTAATGATATATGCCACAAAATGATTTTTATGAATGAAACTTGATTTAAATTAGGGATTACAAGAAGTAGAAGATTCAACATGAAAGCAAAAACAATAGGATTTATGACTAGCTTTTTTGTATACAAGCATAAATTGGTCTGTTCAAGCTGTACAGAATATTTTTCATATAAATGATATCAGTGTGAATAAGTCATGGTTTTCTAGATAACTTATGCTTTGTATTGCAAATAGCTTGTATTTATGGTGATTATGTATCAAAAGAAATGAAACAGTACATGCTCTGTTGGTAAATGTATGCAATTTGGGGCATGAATTCAATTTATTTGTCATATTGACTCACCAGAGTATGTTTGGTTTATGCAAAGTCTTTATTAGTCTGGAAGAGAAGCAGAGTAGCTGTGTTCCTCAGAATTTGTTTGGAGTTAAAACCTTCTCCTCCTGTGTGATTGCTTGTTATCAACCCTGAAATCTAAAATGTCCTTTTATCAAGTTTCTGTCACCATGAAAAACATAGAACAAATACAAAATAATCAGAATTTATTTTGCGAAAGATGGTAGTGGACTCACATGTATAACTTATACAACATAGGCTAGCTGAAAAAAATTACTTGTAAAATGTTGTGCTTCTTTTCCCTCTCTAATTTCTTATGGTTTATGTGGCCTTATTCACTTACATTTTTTTAAAAGTCATTTTAAATGTAATTCCTTGTAAGGGTGGGCCACAGCAAGAGGTGCCAGGAAAGAATTCAAATTGAATTAAGAGAATACTTTGAAGAGTTTAAAATCTTTTATTCTGAGTAGATTACAAATAAAGCAGATCATGAATCATTTAAATTACAACTATGAACATTATCTTTTAATTAATGTTACAGAAATTAGTTTATAAAGAGTATTTTGTTTAAAAATAATCTCTTAAGTCTATCAGTAGAGTGTGGGAGGACTGGAATATGAGGATGAATATATTCCATATAATTAAAAGAATATTTTAATTCAATTAAGGATATTCACTGTAGATAACAAATCTCCATCTGCATTTCAAATATTATCTGAAACTTTTCCTTCTGATTTAGTTGAGTAGCCCATATGAAAACAAACTTTCTGAAGATAACAACTGAAAATTTGAGGACAGGGGACATACTTGAAAGCACCAGAGAGTAAAAAAAGTAAATAAATAAAGGCAGAAACTAGATATGACTTGACTCTCAGAAGAAGGGAATGGCATTGGGGAAACTGGGGAAGTCTCTCATTTTTTAATGACTTCTACCCGAGGGCAGACCCAAATCTGTATCCTTCAAGGCACCTGAAACTCCAGTAGGCAGCCCACGGTCACGCTGCATCCAAGAACCAGAAGATGGACTTGAGAGCTATGGCAACTATAGGACAGTCAAAGGGCAAATTCCAGAAATGGGAACGCCAGAGAATGAGAGAAACAAACCCTGTGTATAGTCAGCACCCTAATACCTGGCTTAGTGCTGGGCCATTCATAAGTGAAACCAATATCAAACAGCTCAGAAAAATTGAAAGTATTCAAGTGAAATTTAAGCTGCTTACCCATCATAGGGAAGATGAATTATAGTCTGATTTCAGCCTACTTAAAAAATCAATATTTGGGGGAAGACCATAACAGTTTCCAGATTTTCTGCATTATACCATTCATGATGTCAAAGATACCATAAAAAGCTATTTAACATAAAAGGAATAATAAAATCAGGAAAGCATGGCCCATCCCCAAGAGAAAAGACAATCAACAGAGGCCAACCTTTTGATAACTTCAGCTGCTAAGGGGCGCCTGAGTGGCTCAGTCAGTTAAGCGTCCAACTTTGGCTCAGGTCATGATCTCTTGGTTCGTGAGTTTGAGCCTCCCATTGGGCTCTGTGCTGACAGCTAGCTCAGAGCCTGGAGCCTGTTTCAGATTCTGTATCCCCCTCTCTCTCTGACCCTCCCCTGCTCACACTGTCTCTCTCTCTCTCAGAAATAAATAAAACGTTAAAAAAAAATTTAAAGCAGCTGCTAAAACGGTGCTCAATATCATAAAGAGAAATATGCTTGTAATAAATGAAAATATAGGAAATCTCAGCAGAACACTAAAAATCTATTAAAAATGGAAATTCTATAGCTGAAAGTACAATATATGAAATATTAGCCAAGTCTTCAACACATAAAACCTAGATTAGCAAAGCATGTTGCTCCCTCTAATGACTTTAAATGTAATTCATATGGTTTCCATCAGAATTTAACTTGATGAGCTTGTTCTAAAACTGTATTATGGAAATAATGTAGCTGACATAAAAGATAAATGTGTACTCAACCCCCTTCCACCATTTAGAACAATGAAGAGAGACAAACTCTTGTCTTTCTGCCTACCAATTCCCTATTCAAGTTAAGTTCAAGGGGCAAATAGCTCTGTTGATTCATTATATCAGCACTGCTGCAGGAAAAAAAAAATCTAAGTAGATTTCCCATCTATTTCTCTCATACCATTTGTAGGCAACAGATTAGGGATGCTTCTGCCTCAGGCCATGGCTCTGCTCCTCCTGTCTTCTTTAGCACTCAGCCTAAATGAAACTAAAATGAAATAAATTTTTTTTAATGTAAAGTAAAATAAAAAGTGGGACAGCATGACTGAAGGAGGATACATCAGATATTTGGGCTGAAGTAGAAGAACAAGGTAAAAATGAATGATAACAAAATGTGTCAAGGAAATCCCAGGACTCAGGGAGAAAGTATTATTATGTGTCCTATTAGATATCCAGGTCAAGGTATCAGGGTCAAAATAAATACCTATACACTTTATCATGTATAATCAAAAGTGCACTGAAATAGTTGCTGTCCTAACTGCCAGTTATGAGCTTCACATTTATTACAGTGATAAGATAGACTTATTATAAAATGGAAGAAGTGCAACATTGTTATTTCTCTGTGCTGGACTTGATGCAAACTAACCTCAGAAGGCAAGTGGAACATTCTAAAATTCAGCTAGGTGCACTGGCCTTTGTCTTCAGTGTACCTCCAACAACCACCAAGCAAAAGCTAGGGCTCTGATGGATAATATGCTACTTGCAAAGTTATATAAACCTCTCAGATCAGTTTATAAGCCTTGGCTGTGTCATAGAAGTAGTGTCTATATTTTAACACCTGCCCCGGATCACAAGCTAATTCAGGGCTACTCCACATGAAAGTAAAGAAACATAGAAGCATGCTCCTTCTTTATAGTTCTATGAGATTTTTTTTTTCCACATTGCAGTATGGGACACCAGGGATTTAAATAAGCCCTTCATAAATGTAATCCAGACCCTTTTCTTTCCACTGATCAACTTGAGAAATTATTGCCTATGTTGCTTGGATTATACCTTCTGTATATTTCTTTAATTATTTTTATGCTTTCTTCCACATAACTAATGTAGAATCTATTCAAGGGAAGAGACTCTTTCTTGAATTTTGTAGCTCTTTTTTTAGCTCTAAACATCAGTATTCTGTTCAAAGCAGGCTAATAAATACTTGTTGATTAATTGATTGTTTGGTATGTACTTGTTTTTTAATGCCTACATATTATAGCGCTGCCTCAGTATGAGTCTTGGTGTCTGCTCACATTCAAAGAACAACACACCAAGAGCCACATACCCATATTAAGCATAAATTTACAAAAAATATTAAAAAGATAACAAAAGGGAGCCTGAATCTGTGTACTTGAATCAAGCTGTAACTTCTATAGTTTCTCATTATGAAGGTTATGCTCCTACTGTAACATAGGCCAAGTTACAGATTACATATTTTTATTGTAAATTTGTAAAATGATCTTTCCTCCATCCACCAGCAGACTTTGTCGGTAAGATCACATAAAATGAAGATTTTATGAAACTCTCCTAACATGATCTTTCTTCTCCTTTTGGCAAAAAGCAATTAACAGGAATTTCTTACACTGCAGCCCATTTTGGCAGTTTCTCTGTGGGTTACAAATCGGGTTAGATATTGGTGAGCATTCCAGAACTCAAAAAATATGTCATTTCTTACAAAGATGAGAATTGGAGGATATACCCAAGATTTTTGGGTTAGAAATGAAAGGTGCAGAAAAGAAGATTGGCTAGCTTTGGAGAGAATGCCATCACCAGCTACCTAAATGTCATCAACTTTCTGTCCCTGTATAGACAGTATGGTTTTTCCTAGCAGGGGTCATGTAATGGTTTTAAATTATGAACCCCCAAATCTTTGGCATTTGTTCCATCGAGAAGTGTGGTGTTGCTGCTGCTTGGGCTTGGGACTGCTTTGAACGGTGGAGTAGGGGCCAGTTCTACTTCTGACAGAAAGGACCATGAAGCTTCTGTCTGGTTCTGTTCAGATCCCTGCTCTGGAGGAACACAGCTACTGTTTAAGAAGTTTGATTGCTCTGAGACAGGAACATTGAAAAAGCCAACAATTAGCCCTTTTATCAGTATCACCGGGTGAATTAATAAGTAGTAGCTAGGCATGACCAACTAGCCATGTGAGAGAGTCATCTTGAACATCCAGTCTAGAGAAGCCTACAGATGACTGCGCTCTACCCAGCCTCTGAATACAACTGCGGGAGAGATTCTCAAGTGATTGGCACCCTTCCTGAAGTCTTGACCCACTAAATTGTGACCTCCGTGATTGTTATGTCATACGCCTACATTTTGGACTAACTTTTTATGCAGCAAAACATATCCAGAACTTTCCACTGTGCTTTGGGCTTAACATTTGTTTCCACTTTGATTATGTACCTCCTGTGCTTACTGATTTACACATGAGGAAACTGAGAGGCAAAGAAGTTACTTGTACAAAGTCTTACCACTAGGTTATTACTGGAGCAAAGGGGAAATGCACATGAGGTATTAGCACACTGCTTGACACAGATTAGTTACATAGGAAAAATTAGGTCTTGACTATGACCATCATTGTGATTATATTTATTACTTACAAGCTTCAAGCAAAATGCTAATTGTATATCAGGCTGCAGTTGAGAGTGCTTTGCTGAAAAACTTGAAAAAACCTTATACCTCCTTGAATTATTGAAATAACTGGAGGATACTGCCCTGTTATTCACAGTACTTTGTAGGAAAATTTAGTAATGCCTCATAACTCACTTGAAGTGCTCAAATAAGCAGATGATAGGTAGTCTGATCACATGTTCCATCTGGTCTGGGCTTTGCCTTTAGCCTGGGCTGGTTTCAGGACTTCTCTGGTTCTCAGCTTCATCTATAAAACGAGAGAACCAGGTCTCTAGATAATGTCATATCTCTTTGGCTTTAGTATGTTTTAATTTTAATATTTATTTACTTTTGAGAGAGAGAGAGATACAGACAGACTGAAAACAGGGGAGAGTCAGAGTGAGAGAGAGGGGGACAGAATTCAAAGTAGGCTCCAGGCTTCAAGCTGCCAGCACAGAGCCCGACACAAGGATCAAATCCACGAATCATGATATCATGACCTGATCTGAAGTCAGATGCTCAACCTACTGAGGCACCCAGGTGCGCCTTGCATGTTTTAATTTCCAAGATTGTGTTAGATACAAGTCTTCCTGGTTTGAAAAGAACATTCATCTATGTCTTGTCCATGGCTCATGAGATCTCAGAAAATATAGGAGCACCAGACACCCAGGAAAGGAAAGGTCTAGAGAATAAACATGGACAGTGGGAAAGAGGTTAAGTGGTAGAAAGATAATCACCCGAGAAACAATTGAGCTTCAGCTACTTCTCAGTGTTCTGATGTCTCGGAGAGAGAGCCCAGATAAAAGACAAAAATTGTTGCAACATGGAATACAACATTAGTAAATTCTATAGATGAAAGTTTTTGTTTTCTTTTTTTAAGTGTATTTATTTATTTGAAGAGTGAGGGAAAGTGCAAGCCGGGAAAGGGTAGAAAGAAGTAGATCATTGAGAATCCCAAACAGGCTCTGCACTGTCAGTGCAGTGTGGAGCCCAATGCAGGGCTCAAACCTATGAACTGTGAGATCATTACCTAAGATCAAGAGTTTGACAGTTAACCTACTGAGCCACCCAGGTGCCCCTCTACAGGCGAAAGTTTTAATGAAACTGAGCAACTGCACAGGTCACACACCCACGAAGTCAGCCTTGCCTTGGAGAGGGCACAAGATTATGCTATCTAAACCTCTCACTTCATAAGTAACAGAATTGAAATCCAAAGAAAACTGGCTTACTAACGATCCCTTTGATAGCAAAACTCACAGAAAGATCTAGAACCTAGAAACATGGGAGCCTTTATAACTGCAAGCTACATAATTTTGAAGCAGTGGATTACAAAGAGGTGGCTTGGGAAAAAGACCAAGAAAACTGTAAACCATTCCATAAGACATTACAAATAAAAATGGAATCTACAGTGTGAAAAAAACAGGGAACATGCTCTACAAACATTTCTTCTTGACAAATGTCCTATTCCGCTAATACCCAAATGTATTTATGCCTCCCTGACATGTTTATGTTGAGAAGGGGTCAGCAATTTTTCTTTTTTTAAAGGGTCAAATATAAGTATTTTCACCTCTTCAGGCCCTGTTGTCTCTGTTGCCACTAATCAATTCTGCTATTGTGGCATGAAAGCAGCAAAAAACAATTTCATAAGTGAATGGGCATGGCCAGGTTGCAATAAAACTTTACTTATCAAAACAGGTAGCAAGGTAGGTGTGGCCCACAGGTAGTAGTTTTCCAACATAGATGGATTTGCTAAAAGGTATGTTGAATAAATGCCTGAGATAACTCATAATCATCTTGTAGAAGTAATTGCACAGAGATGTTGCCTAATTAGTGTACTTTTTTTTTTTTTTGCTTATTCCTTTGTACATACACACACACAATCTATTTAAGAGTCCTGGTGCATGGAAAATATAAAGAAAAATGAGAAAATCCATTGTCTCAATATGTTTAAAATCTAATGTATATGTTCAAAGAAACAGAAAAAATAATGCAGTGCCCTGTGTTCTAATGGAAGAGAGTGCCTTCCTGACGTCCATTGAGAGATTGGATAAGCCATTAAAAGAAAAGGTGGTGCTTGAGCTAGAGTTTGATGATTAGATAAGAGTTTATCACATGACTAAGGATAATGATATTTTTCAGAAATGGATATCTTTTACATAGATGCATGGTCAATGAAGGAGCTTCATACTATAAATCATGTAATTCTCAATGCTAATTTTTATAATCAGATTGTGGCCTTTTCTTTGGCCCTTTTGTGTTAGTATTACCATTCTCTTCAATTTTTGCCAAAATTTAGTCGCATCTTAGTTTCCCATGAAATTCACCCATTCACCAATTTCAGAATTAATTGGAATCTAGTGTGGCAGAAAATTTGTTTTGATACCAGTGTAAGTTTGGAAATACTCTTGGCTTAAGCCTTTGAACGCTGCAATCATTGCTATTCCCATAGAAAACATTTCTGCATTTACCTTGCCTGCTTAGGATCCACACACACATGCAGATATAGAGCCCCGAGTACCTGAACTGAGTATGCTGCCCATCTAGTCCCAGTAATCTTTGTTGTCCAGTACTTTGTCTTTTTCACTTATCATCTCCAGTGATTTCTTCAGATAAAACTTCTTCTACCCTCTGGGCATCTGGGTGGCTCAGTCAATTGAGTGTCTGACTTTGGCTCAAGTTGTGATCTCACTGATCCTGAGTTCAAGCTCCCATGTAGGGCTCTGTGCTAACAACTCAAAGCCTGAAGCCTGCTTTGGATTCTGTGTGTGCGTCGGTCTGTCTGTCTGTTTCTCTCTCTGCCCTTCCCCACTCATGCTCTGTCTCTCTCTCTCAAATATAAATAACCATTAAAAATTGTTTTAAAAATGTCTTCTATCCTCAAAGATAAAGAATACTTTATTAGCAGGGCAGCTGGGTAGTCCAGTTGCTTAAGTGTTCAACTCTTGGTTTCAGCTCAGGTCATGATCCGTGGGTGTCGGGAGTTTGAGGCCTACATCAGGCTCTGTGCTGGCAGTGTGGAGTCTGCTTGGGATTTTCTTTCTCTCTATCTCTCTCTCTCCCTCTCTCTCTCTCTCTCTCTGCCCCTCCCCTACTCATGCTGTCTCTGTCTCTCTCAAAATAAATGAACTTTAAAAAACTTTTTAAAAATGTACTTTATTAGCAATGTCCTCAATAGAGGAAGGGAGAAGTGATAATGAAGGTGTCACATATTTACAAGCTATGATTTAGAAGCAACTTGGTTCTTCATGGACTTTCTGTATTATCTGTTTAACGTTTTCACCTTCTTTTTGAGATCAACCATGTTTAACTCTATGCACCCATAGAGTTCTAACATATTTATGTTTATGTTAATTACATACTGGTTTATTTACTTAAAGTGATAGTAAATAAATACTTTATACTTGGTACTTTTCATAAAATCTCTGACAAATTACTTTTTAAATATTGCTTTGTAAAAAAAAAATATTTGAAACCAGAGAGAAAAAACATAGACATTTGGAATTAACATCTCAGCACCTGACATAGGAATTCAAGTAGGCGACCAATCTCTTACAGCTAGTGAAGAAAGATAATCTACTGCCATCTAGAGTGTCCCAAGAGGAAGATTGGATAGAAGCATTGGTGGTCCCTCTATTTTATGTAGGGATTCTTTCTTTCTTAGAGTGGTTATGTTTTTATTTTCTCTCTGTTTTATTGGACCTTTATATCTCCCAAGTAGTTCATTCGGAATATATCTGGCTGCCCCAAGAGTTACAATACAGGATGACGCAGTCAATGAATTCATCTAAGTAAATCACACTCAATCTTATTTCAGCTGCTAAGAGAGGGAAATGAGGATCTACAAGAACTCATCATATAGTCTTAGATCATTCAATGAAAAAGACTATAGCTTTCAATAAAGGGCTCATTTTGAGTGTGGGCATTCAAGAGAAACTATCTTACAGATAAAAATACACTGAGCAATGGGGCGCCTGGGTGGCTTAGTCGGTTAAGCGTCCGACTTTCGCTTAGGTCATGATCTCGCGGTTCGTGGGTTCGAGCCCCGCGTCGGGCTCTGTGCTGACTGCCAGCTCGGAGCCTGGAGCCTGTTTCAGTCTGTGACTCCCTCTCTCTCTGACCCTCCCCTGTTCACGCTGTCTGTCTCTCTCTCTCCTAGAAATAAATTTAAAAAAACATTAAAAAAAAAATACACTGAGCAAGAAAACCTAAGAAACAAATTGGAGAAATATTTCTAGTTTTACTATAATAGTAAAGTGTTTCAAGGACAATGAGAATGAGTGGTCATCAATCTTTATTATACTAATAAATAAATAAGTTAAACCCTGTGATGTTTTTCTATGTCTATCTTAACTGCTCAAGTTAATGCCTTATATTTATCTATTAATTTTAAGTCTAAATGATTACACTAATGCTTTTATTTTCAAGGCACTATTATACAATTTTGGAATCTTAGAGAAGAAAAGAATTTTAGATAGTATACAGTTGCTCAAAATATATGTACACTCTTCAGTGCATTTTATTTATCATTATGAATAGATTTTTAACTTTTTGTTGAAATACATATTGAAAAGTCCTTAAAACTGCTCAAGGATGAATTATTTTCTGTTGTTTGGTAATAGTTTTTGAGAACTACTTATAGGAATGAAGGAGTTTTGGTTTTGTTTCATATAATATAAACAATGTGGATCTACAACTTTCTTATTGTTCTATCAAGTAACTTGCACAACCGAAAGGTCTGACTAAGGCAGGAATTATAATATCTTTTAGTTTTGGTTTAGTTCTTCTTGTGGTTTTTCCAGTAGCACATAACACAGTATGTGATTGATTGGCACAAAATATATATAAATAATTGTTTTGACAAAAAATCCCATGCAACTCATTATTTTAGAGATAAAAAATTTGAGGCCCAGAGGAATGAAGAAAGTTGCCCTGAGCAACACTATATGATAACTCTAAATTCATTTGAAGAATAAATCAAAATGATTTGTTTTACTGATAAAGTCTTGTCTTTATAGCATTTTTTTGCCTTGGAATTTAGATTACGTGAATTAAATACATCTAACTACTATATAATATCTAATATAAGTATGTTTTGGGGCTTTTTCTTTCTGTTAGTCAAAAACTGTATACTATATTTAATGACTGCTATCATGATATAATGTTAGCTTCTAAATATCATAATCCGTTTTTCAGTAATCAAACTAAGAAAGCTGACAAGCTGTGTAGAGCTGGCCTAAATAGGATCTCTGAGATATTCTGTCAGTACAGACAAAAATAACATAATCAGGGGCACCTGGGTGGCTCAGGTGGTTAAGAGTCCAGCTTTGGCTCAGGTCATGATCTCACATTCTGTGGGTTCAAGCCCTGCATCAGGCTCTGTGCTAACAGCTCAGAGCCTGGAGTCTGCTTCAGATTCTGTGTCTCCCTCTCTCTCTGCCCCTCCCCTGCTCACTCTCTATCTCTCAAAATAAAATAAAGACATAAAAAAAAATAGAAAAAAGTAACAGAACCATAGTATAAAAAATAAAAATACATGTCCATGTATTGCCCATGGTGTTTAATTATACAATTCAATAGATGACAAATTTTGCATATCTTTTTGATTTTTATCTCTTATCTTATGGTTAATATTTCTGCCTAAGGTCCCCTTTTGTAAAAACACCTATTGTTCTCTTAAGTGAATTAATCTTGAGCAAATCTATTAGCTATACTTTTAGTAATTTTTCTTTCTTATTGCTGGTTTTGCTGCTAAATTAGCCTACAAACTAGCTTTTTCAATTTATTCCTTGGCTCTGCAGCTTTTATGTTTTTTTCCTACACAGTGTAGGTACTGGTCTATAATTGCATTAGAAACCTCAATGCTCCTGTAATCCATATTAACTTATAATGTTATAGAGAATTCTGTGATTTTTAAAGCATCTCTTTCTGTACATTGAATAGCAGTCATGTGTTAAAAACATTAAAATACTTGTCTTATCTTTATTTTCCAAGAAGAAGACTAAAAACAAAAATTGAACTGTTATGAATATTTGGACATCCTGACAGAAAATTTGAGTACCAAATAATGAAGTTAAACTTAGCATATTATCAGAAAACTGTAGAATGATTAATATTATAGACCTGACATTGCAACACTGCAACATGGAGGAAGGAGAGTTGGATTGACTTCTCAGGGAGGATTTGTGTCTGTAACTTCTCTAGAGCTTGTGTGATTAGTCACGAGATAAGTAAAAGTGAATATATTAAAATCCATGTTTGTTGCTCATCGCAGATGTGCATCTTTGTCAGAGGAGTTATCCGTGGCTTGGATAGAGGGAAAAAAACATGGAATTGGGGGGGGGGAAAGATTAAAAACTGGATTCAATGGCCATGGATTCATTTAATTTTATGAGACTCAGTATAACTGTGTGTTAGACTGAAATAAAATTTTCTACATTGTAGAACTGTTGCCAGCATTGAGATGCCACACATATATTGAATTTAATTTTTGATGCAATAAGTGTTTTTGTGTTTTAGCTTTTAAAAAGGAGGCATTTAATATAAAGAATAATTACACTCTAATAAGAGAGTGGCTACAAGATGCAAAGACACCCTGTCTTGGACCCTAGCACTTGGGGAGAGCACTAAAGGAAGGATGAATTCGAAAGGACCTCCTCCTCTAGGCTGGGGTTTAGACTTCATTGCAGAAGGCTCAGCCTAGACTCATGGATAGCAGGGACATTTGCTGGTTTGCCCTGGATAGAGCTGCTTTGCTGTCACTGGGCAAGCAGAAAGCTGCCCTCTGGTATTTGTGCAGGGTGTAGGTCATTAGTAGCTGGGGGTGGGAGTGTGCAGAGAGTGGTGGCTCAGAGGGAACCTTAGGGGCATAAGTGAGACACTTACTTGCCTGTGGAGGGTGTTGGGGTGCCATAATGGTCAGGAGGGCTTCAGAACTTTGATCTCCATGTGGGGGGCTGTCAGAAGGTCAGCATCACCATGCCAGGCAGAGGTTCTGGGCATGAGAGTGGGGACAGAGCTCCAGTAATCATCTGAATTGTGTAGACTGGCTGTGTTGCTGGGAGCCCTTACCCTGCAGTGTCTCTCCAGCACGTGGTCTTGAGAAAGTTTTACCATGTGCCCACTGTGAAGAAGAGATTCTTAAAGGAATGGGCACATTAGGGCGAGCTTGTATGGAAGGTGAACTTGGAACTGAGAGGTATTACACTAGTGACTGAAATTCCCAGTCTCCTCAGGGACCCTAGGAAGTTGGTAGCTGTGTTGTCCCTTTGTGCAGAGGAGAAGCTTTAGAATAGACTGCATCTCTTTACAATTGAAATTATGTCAATTTTAAAGTCAAATAATAATTTGTAACCAATGGTTTCAGTGTTTTCTAAGCATTTGAGAATTTTTGAAAGGGCTCTTTCTCCCCTTTCTGCCATATACCCCCTCAAGCAGCTTACCTCCTTCCTCAGGTTCATCCCAATTTACATTTAGAGGAACTTATAAACTGTTGAAGAGGCCAACACCATTTACACTTATATGTGATTTCCTTAAAGAGTCACCAAAAATAATTTAAAAATCAGTTGTTTTCCTTGGCATTGATAAGGTTGTGTGTAAAATTTTACATATAGAGGCTCAGAAAACATGTAGAACTTGAGAAAGTGTCAGAAGTATCCTGGTTGGTAAGTTAAAATGAACCAACATTGAAAGATAGCTAGTAAGGAGAAAATTAAAGTATAGTCATTGAGAATGTGGAGTCAGGGTGCTGGTGATGGTAATTCTCTGCTGATTATCTTATTCTGGTTATTCAAGTACAGCTCAGGATGTCACATACAAAGAGACACAAGGCAACTAAAACATGTCCAGAGGATCTTGACCAGAATGACGAGTGGGTCGTGAAACCATGTCAATGTAAGAAATACACATACTAAAATATTTACTAATGAAGTTCTATTATGTCTGAAATTTGCTTCACGTAAACCAGATTTGTTTGGGGCTACTTGTGATAATATTGATGAAACAACTTAGTCTATCTTTGCTAGTTCTTGAAGATCGCCATTCAGGCCTCAGTATGTTATTCTCTTTTCCTTTCTTTTGTTTTTTATGACTCTCTATGCCCAATGTGTGGCTGGAACTCATGACCCTGAGATCAAGAGTCACATGCACTAACACCTGAGCGAGCCAAGTGACCCTATTCTCTTTTCTTTTGCATGTGTTTGAATAGTCCTATAATTGATACCAACATAAGGAATATAATTCAAGAAGAGAATGCAGAATTAGAAAGATTAGCACAGAAAATAGACTCAGCTAAGATTGACAGATCTATAAAGGAATATTTTTAACTTATTGAAATAACTCATATATTTAAATTGTTACTCAAAAAAAGCTTTGAGTTTTAAGGTCCTAACATAATATATAGGATTAAAAAGAAGAAAGTGTAAAGAAATAGATCTCAGTTCAATATAATCTGTATTTTTCATTTATTTATTTGTTAGTCATTTATTGAGTACTTTACATGCCAGCAGAATTTTACCATGAGAAAAAGCAGTATCAGGTCTACTTGTGAAACAGAGATGATAGGAAATGTATTCATAAAGAAGTTAGAACTTGACAATATCCCTGAAAAATAGATAAATATTCATGATACTAGCACATTTAGGTTATATCTCCTTTGCAGTGAAGATAAATTAAAGAGATTTAAGCAAGTGAGGGACGAAATCAGATTCATGATTTATTTCATTCTTTTCAGATACTGTAGAGGAAAGGTTTGAGATCCATGAGACTAGAGAGCAACCAACTTTTTAAGATACTATTTCACTTATCCAAGTAAAATGTAATGTGTCCCTAAGTTGCAGCAGGAACCGATAGGATAGAGTAAAGGGTATGAATACCAAACATGTACAAAGCAAGATTCAAGAGACTCAGTTACTGAATAAATTGAAAAAGTAAAGTGATTGAAATTTCTGTTTTGGATGATTGCATAGATGTTATTGTCATTCACCAAGGCCTGGACCAGAGAATGAGAAATAGGTTTTTAAAAAAGAAAAAAAATATGGTTTAGTCTGTGTTACAGTCATTTTGAGATACCAATATGACTACCTGGATTTAAAAACAATAAAAAAGAAAAAGAAAAATTTTATAAGGCAATTTCTTATAGTCACAATTACAAAACTTAGGGTAGGGAGAGCAAGTCAATTTTCATCTATTCATGCATTCATATACTTTTTAATTAATGAAACATGCTTCGGTGTTTGAGTACACATTCTAGGTCACATGTACACGTAGAGGCATAAATATATTGGTTACATTAGCTGAAACAAAGAAGTGCTTTCGCTAATCTGCTAGAAGAAAACTCTCAAAAGTCCAGTCTGCTTTTAGTCTGGAATTTGCCCCATTTAGAATTTGTGTCTAATGTAGACGTTTAGCCAGGACAGTCACAGCAGGGTTTCTAAAATCTCTCTGACACCTAGCCCTTGAGGTTTTAAAACCTTTAGTGAGCTTGGACTCTGTTCTATGTTTTCATAAACTGGGTCTAATGGTTACATGTCATGGTAGTCTGCACCTGAGACAACCGGTCCGGCCCCTGTCAAGGCTGCATTTATTTGTCCACAGATCAAAAAATGAGAGTGGCTCCTGAGGCTGGAGGGGGAGGAGGAGCTATGAGGCTCAGACTCAGTGTGACACCTAAAGGTTTTGACCACTAAATCTTGATGCTAACACCTTGTGTTCGCCACACCCACCTCAGCAGTTATGAATTTAGTCATCTTAGGGGATAATATGAGAAAATATTGCCTTAGCCCTAGGTGCTAAAAGAAAAGATGTTACTTTGTATTTTCTTCAACTATCCCTCTGAAAGAGAATTGCATAATACGTTTTTGGGCACTTCAAATGCTTTCCCCCTAGAGGGAAGATTTAACAAGATGGAGAGTGTCATGTACCTGAAATCCAGAAGCAAGGTTGTCTACAAAAGATAGACTTCACTGGGTGGACCAGTGGCCTCAATCTTTAAAAGAAACAGGTCAGAAAGGAAGCACCTATATGAGTCAGGAAACCATCCTAAGCTGCCAAAGTTTTGCTCAAAAATGAAGTATTTATTTCCTCTTAAATTCACCCATGCCGTTAAAAATATCCCGGGTTACTAGAATTTCTATTAAGAATTTCACACATTCTAGTTATAAACCGCAAGTAGCTACCAAGTGGCAACACATGTAATATATGATAGAGGAAATATGTTTTTAATAGTGTAATCAAAAGAATCTCTACTTCATATGACTATACTTTCAAGTCATAAAAATGCATAATAAAACACAAACTGAAGGAACTTTGCTTTAACTCAAAACTTATATTACAAAGCTTTCTGCTAAAATATCAAGTAACATTTCCCTCTGTAATACCACAGCAATTACAAGGGCACCAAGGTGAGCATGTAGCTGCGTGGGATTCCCTTTCTCCCTTTCTGAATGAATGAACGAATGTTTTAAAACAATAAAATAAATATGGGGGTGCCTGAGTGGCTCAGTTGGTTGAGCATTCGACTCTTGGTTTCAGCTCAGTCATGATCTCCCGGTTGGTGTTTGAGCCCCACGTCAGGCAGGCTCCACTGACAGTGTGGAGCCTGGTTGGGATTCTCTCGCTCACTCTCTCTCTTCCCCTCCCTTGTTCATTCTCTCTCTCTCTCTCTCCCTTTCTCTCAAAATAAATAAATAAACTTAAAATACAATAAAGTAAAATAAATAAAAAATACCATAGGATTACAAGTTCACAGTGCGCTAAGAATTAACCCAGAAAATGGTGTGAAAAACTTGAAATAATTAAGAGCCTCTTATTCTTGTCAATGAAGTACGTGACATATCAATATATTTCTTATTCAACTGTCATTCCTCCAGTTATTTCATGTACTTGAAGTGATACTTCCTACTTTTTAACCACTACAGAGGTGAAAAATGCCAGCTTTCCTGGTCTTTCTCAACCTAAGAACAGGTACATGAGAGACAAAGGGAAATAATCTGGGGCTGAAGGAGAAAGATCTTTTTACCTGCCAACTGATTAACCTCATCTTTCTTCCTTTTGTTACACTGCCCTGTAGACACAGGGTATTTGAAGAGCTGTTGTTATCAAACTGAATATTATTTAGCAAAAGGACCAGAAATTCTTGGGTCCACACTGGCCCTCGCAGGTCATTGAACAAAACTCTGGACCACCTGCCTATTAACATCCTGAGTCATAAAAGTTCTTATGGTTTGATACATGTTAAGTCAGGTGTTCTGTTAGTAACTACTACAGCATCCATTGTGATTCAAGTGGTAAATGAACTACTGACCTGTCATGAATCATCTGTCTAGTTTTGTATTTGGTAGTTTAAAAAGAACTTGGAATCTAAATGTAATCACCTTAATCTTGTTAGTAAATTGGAACCTCATCTATCTTCAAACTCTGAGATTTTTACAATTTTGTTCTTTTTTTTTTTTAAGAGGATGGCCTTCTTTTGAGCCTTTTAAAAGTTATTTTGTCTGAAAATTCAGCATGCCAGTGGAAAGTGGAAATCAGTCACCTTGTCACTAGGTACATGAGAGGATAAATAAAAATCACAATACCTTGCCTCTATATGCTCTGTCTCTATTGTGCTGATCTTTAAAGAACAAAGTATATGTCCCTAACTCCTTTTGGTCCTCTGGTTCTTTACCTGGGGACAAAATGAGAACAACTGTTAATCTGCATTACAGAAAAAGTACTGGAATGTAGAAGGTGAATTCTGCTTATGCTTCACAGATCTGACTCAGTATGCATGTATGCATTTGTTCATAGTCTAATAAGATAGAAACTACTTAAGAAGAAAGAAAAAATATTCAAAAATCCCCCACACCATTGAGAATTGCTGAGCTTACTAGCTGCTCCTTTTCACCTCTAGTTAGTTGTAAAGTCATAAGAAAGTTGAAAAGAGATTTTGATTTTTTTTCTCTTACTCAGTCTTCTCATGCTATTTTATGAATTAAAGATATCTAGACTACAGGGTAACTTGTGTTAAAATGTTGATATAGAATACATATCCTTCTATCTGTCTATCGATCTATCTATCATCTATCTATCTATCATCTATCTATCACCTATCACCTTGTATATCCACATATAAATCAAAAGATAATCCTTATGTGTCTTAAACATATTCAATTTGGGTTAGTCCCTATATGCTAATTGCGTTAGTAAATGTAATTCTCTCAACTACCATAGGCAGCATCATAATTACCATTTTACAGATAAAGCAACTGAAATTTAGAGAGATAGTCTCTTGAGTTCATATAGCCAGTGAATAGTGGGATCGGGATTTGATCCCATTCAGCCTGACTTGCTAACTTGTCCTCTTAATCATTGCATTATACACACCCGTGTGTGTATGCAGTTGTTTTCTGATGCAGTAGTTTCTGTTACCACTGTCTAGTACATCTTCACTAAATTGCTATTATCAACTTTAAGCACTAGATAGGAAATTAATGTACCTAAATCTCAAGGGCTCTCTCATCATTTGTCCTTACTGAACACGCATCCCAACATAGTTTTATCTTTGAGTTGAAAGTTTAAGTTTTCCTTAGTAAATTTATCTAGAGTAAGGGTCCAGAGCAATAGACACAAAGATTTACAGTGAATTTCATGCAACAGACCCTCAGTGAAAGGTGGGGTATTTATAATGGATTATGGCATTGAAATGCGGGAAATGACATTGAGATTCCCATTAACATTCCAAAAGTGGAAAGTAACTGCCTCAAGGTAATCAGCGGTATAACAGCTAATTAAGTATTTCCCTGCGGTCACCTGGAACCATGTGTCCAACAAGAGCAAAGCTTTGGGTGACTAACTGCTGTCAAAGAACAGCTCAGAAAGGTCAAACAATTCTGCAAGCAAGGGTAAGGTCAGTTGTTTCTGACAGTTTTCCATATTTTAAAAGCATAGGAATGACAAGCCCACATCTTAAAATGCTTGCCTCAAGGCATGGGCTAAAACTCAGGGCCTTTCTGTGACTAGGCTAAAAAAAAAATATCTCTCTTGCAGCTATAGGGCTGACATATCAAAAAAAAAAAAACAATCTAAGATATTAAGTCTTTAGATTGCTGAATTAAAAGTCAGTTGAATGTATAACTGTCTCTGTTTTTTTTTTTTCCCTCTCAGTTTTCCTACATAAAGTTCAAGCACAGCTCTAGAGATAATATATCCTCAATAATTGGGACAATTAGGGTGCAGTATATGGGAGAATAAGATCAGTTGTAAAGCCCAGGTCTCTCAAGTCCTCATGAAATATCTTTTTTAAAGCAAAAGAAATCCATGCTTCTCATGCAAGAGAAATCAAACAGTCCCTGTATTGTTGAGAGACTACTGGCCATAATTGTGAATATATGCAGAGATTGAAATGTGGAATTAGAGTAGTGAAGCTAAGAGTTAGTCCCAGAAGGGTTTATAGGACTTTGCTAATTTGTGTAGTCTAAGCCTGGAAATTATTTGTATGATTGGGTTTCGAGAAAGCTTAGCCAAGGAGGGGGCTGGGGAACTTAGTTTTGGATCAGGCTGGATTTATTGAAATAGTTACTCTCTATAGAGTTTCTGCATTTATTGAGCGAGCTTAAGAAGCCAGCTGCTGTGTCTGGTTTAGATAAAGCAAACCTGGATCTAGTTTGCTAACCTACATTGAAAGACCAAAAAACCCCAAAAAGACCAAGTATCCAGAATGAAGTATTACCACAGACTTTGAGATATTGCAATGCTGGATTGGATCTTTTATGAACATCTGTTCACTCATCATGGTTATTATACTGAGCATAGCAGATTGAAAGGTGATCAGATCATGTGGAAAGTTAGGATCTGCTTATATACCTGACAATGAGCCTAGAGGCTACTTGAAATGAAATACAATTGTTATGGTCTCCTAAATGGGAAACTGTGTACACATTTTACAATCACAAATATATACTGTGAATCTTTTACTAGATGTCCATAAAGAGATTTGAGTTAATAACAACAACTTTATGCTGGATAACAAGGAATAGCTGAAAATTTGGAAAACACTGGATGCAAAATGCCAAGTAGTACTGTGGCCTGCTGAGAAGAGGGAGTGCTTGTAGGGTTGAATAATAAAGAGACCTGATTATGACCTCAAACCCAACCTAGGTTTTTTTTCTTTGTTTTTTTAGAGGGTTTTTATTTTTTGTCTTCTTCTCATATTCTGGGATGAGTAATCTGAATATCCTCAGAAAATGGAAGAATTCATCACTGACTGCACTGTAAAGATCATTATTGAAGGAATGGTCAGGATGAAGCTTTTGGAGACTCCTCTCCTTACAAAAGTAATGATGTATCCTCAGGAAATTCAAAGATATTAGTGCCACCATCGAAAACCTACAAAATAAAAAAATAATCTGAGTGGGAAATTTCCATATCATATGCTGCTCAAATCTTAAATTTGACCTTTGAAAATTCCTGATGGGGCTTAGAAAATTATGGGAATATCGAAGCAAATTTTTTTTTTAAAAAAGGCTTCTAATATATACACTATCCCTGACATTGTTGCCTTATGGGGATAAAATAATACAGGTCCTGATTATTGGTATCAGCTATTGAAATCATTCATTTTCTCCAGTAAAAACAATAGTATCCTTTTACTATTTGTATTAGTTTTCTACTCCTGCTTTAACAAATTACTGCACATTTCATATCTTAAACAACAAAAAATACATTATCTTTTAGACATAAAGTTCAGAAATCTATGATGTGTATGAAGGACAATGTTTCTTCCAGAGAGAATCTCTGTTCATGCCTTGTGTCCAAAAGCTGTTCCTCTTCTTCTTACTTTATCACATCTTGTCTGACTTTGACCTTCCTGTATCCTTCTTATAAGCACCCTTAATATTACAATGGTCCCCCTGAATAATCCAGGATAATCTCTCATTTCTAGTTCCTTAACTAAATCACATGTACAATTTTTTTTTTTTTGCTCTGTCAAAAAACATATCCACCTAGGGGTACTTAGGTGGCCCAGCTGGTTGAGCATCTAACTCTTGATTTCAGCTCAGATCATGATCTCACGACTCCTGAAATCAAGCCCCACATCAGGCTCTGCACCAACAGTACAGAGCTTACTTGGGATTCTCTCTTCCTATTTCTCTCTGCCCCTCCCCCATTCTCTCAAAATAAAAAAATAAAATTTAAAAAACATAAAACTAAAAATATAGAAGTTGGTAATATCTTATAGGCCTTTTAGATATGCCACCAGATCTATAGACAAAATAAAAATAATTAAAATCATTGGTAAGTAGGTTTCTGTTAAATGAAGGGAATACAGTAGAATATAAGATCTGTGGGGTATACTATTTTAAATTAATATAGTAATTATAAATTTTAAAAGAAGACAACTAAAGTGTTATCTAGGCAGGATCACCAGAAAGTCAGATCCTTTAAAATTAAAGTTTTGTAAAGTATTCCAATTAGCTAAATTTTTAGGCAAAAAGAAAGAGGATATCATTAGGAAGAGGAGTACCGTAAATATGTTATAGATTTGAACAATTACAGAAGCAGATATTATGGTGTTTGCTTATTAGATTACATTAAAAAACCAAAACCATATTTTTCCTCTTCTTTATCCATGCTATAAATAAAGGGCACAATGATTATGGAGTCATATGACATAGATATGAAGTATCTAGAAAGAAATAAAAACAAGAGAAGAAACAAGAAAAAGAATGCAAGTCATTCAGAAATCATTAAGCTGTTCAGGTTACCCTGGGTTTATGATTGCCTCTCTTTTGGGGAGGCAGGGAGGAGGTATGTATGTATAGATGATATAGATGTAGACAGATATATAGATGTAGATATAGAAGATATAAAATATATGTTTATAAGATATATGATAGTGTGATATATATGACATGAAAAGATCCTATGTACATGTGTTAAATTGTTAGTGTGAAACAAAATGGAGTTGTATTGGGACTCACGGGTGGCTCAATCCATTGAGCATTTGACTCTCAATTTCAGCTTAGGTCTGATTTCTCACAGTTCAGCCCACATTGGACTCTGTGCTGATGGCATAGAGCTTGTTTTGGATTCTCTCTCTCCCTCACTCTCTGTCCCTCCCCTACTCATGCTTGCTCTCTCTCTTTCTCTCTCAAAGTAAATAAATAAACATTAAAAATATAATGTTGTGCTTATGCTGTAAAGCCAAGAAAAGCAGTGGGTGGAGAACTTATTTTTGCAGGCACATCTTTCCTTCCACTCTCTTTGAGTCATAATGCCTCTTTGAAAACTACCCTGTCCAGTTATACGCAGGCTGCCCCTTTCTCTTTCAGGTCTCATGATTCAAGCTACTCAAATTAAACTCTCTTGTGAAAGTTAATCTTTATGAGACAGACACAATTAAATAAAATCTTTGAAACTGGGATATTCTATAGAAACAGAATGAAGAAAGTATATGTGAGTTCTATACAAATCCTCAGCCTGCTCTGTTTTCTGCCTTTTCTTAGATTCTTTTGTAGTTTTCTCAGCTTTCAAATTAATTATTTGCCTTCAAATGAATTTATTTTACGATAAAGTTAGCCAGAAATATTTATTCTGTTTATAAGAAAAATAGCTCTAAAGTATATATGAATAATATCTTCAAAATTATAAAAATAAATGACTTATTTAAGAAATAAATTCTAAGAAACATCCCATTTGGATAAAGTTGAGGTTTTCTGCATTTGGACAAAATAGTTCTAACTAAAGCAAGCAGTGTGTGTAGTCATTCTCTTCTCTTTTGCTCATTAAACATAACATGGAAGGAAGCATTTTTAGACTCCATGTATTTTCTTTAGTTTTCCTTCTTCCTGTAAAGTCTGCTCTTCCATGTCTTCACGTTCATCATTTAAGGCCAAATTCTCTTCTCTTCTTTCTCAGAAGAATGAAGTATTCCTTGCTTGTATTCTTATATGTGGAAGACACATGTCAGATTTTATTAGAATTGAATATGTGTGCATTTGCATTGCTCACTGGACTCTCTGTTCCACTGGGGCTTTATGAGCATATTTTTCATTTCTGGTCTTTCACAGATGCTTCACACAAAGTAGATGGTCAGTTGCTGAGTATTTAAATATTAATAATTGACCTATTTCTCATCAAAATTGAGCCAGAATTATTTTGGAAGTATGTAATGGTTCAGAGATTCATAAAAGTTGCAAAGCAGCATTTTGCCATTTGCAACAATGTGGATGGAGCTAGAGAGTATAATGTCAAGGGAAATAAGTCAATCAGGGAAAGACAAGTACCATATGATTTCACTCATATGTAGAATTTAAGAGACAAAGCAAACATGCAAAGGGAAACATAGAGAGGCAAACCAAGAAAGATACTCTCAACTCTAAGGAACAGTTGATTACCAGAGGGAAGGTAGACGGGGATATGGGTTAAATGGGGAATGGGCATTAAGGAGAGCACTTGTTCAGATGAGCACCAGGTGTTGTATGAAAGTGTTGAATTACTATCTTATATACCTAAAACTAATATGACACTGTATGTTAACTACCGGAATTCACTATTTATTTGTTTGTTTGTTTGTTTGTTTGTTTATTTATTTATTCATTTACTTAATTTCAAGTTAGTTAACATACACTGTAGTATTGGTTTCAGGAGTAGAATCCAGTGATTCATTGCTTTCACATAACACCCAGTGCTCATCTCGACAAGTGCCCTCCATAATGCCTATTCCCCATTTAGCCCATCCCCCCACCCACCTCACCTCCAGTAACCCTTAGTTCATTGTCTGTATTTAAGAGTCTCTGATGGTTTGCCTCCATCTCTGTTTTTGTCTTCTTTTTCTTTCCCTTCCCCTAAGTTCATCTGTTGTGTTTCTTAAATTCCGCATATGAGTGAAATCATATGATATTTGTCTTTCTCTGACTGACTTACTTTGCTTAGCATAATACACTGTAGTTCTATCCACATTGCTGCAAATGGTAAGATTTCACTCTTTTTGATCACTGAGTTGTATTCCAGTGTGTGTGTGTGTGTGTGTGTGTGTGTGTGTGTGTGTGTGTGTGTGTACACTACATCATCTTTATCCATTCATCCATCTATGAACGTTTGGGCCCTTTCTATAATTTGGCTATTGCCAATAGTGTTGATGTAAACATTGGGGTGAATGTACATTTGTGTATCCTTTGATTTCTATTAGTACAAGGGTAGTTCTATTATTAAATTCTTGAGAAACCTCTATACTGTTTTCCAGACTGGCTGCACCAGTTTGCATTCCTACCAGCAGTGCCAAAATGTTCCCCTTTCTCCACATCCTCGCCAATATCTGTTGTTTCCTTAGTTGTTAATTTTAACCATTCTGACAGGTATGAGGTGGTATCTCATTATGGTTTTGATTTTTATTCTTCTGATGGGAGTGATGTTGAGCATCTCTTCATGTGCCTGTTAGCCATCTATATGTCTTTTTGGAAAAGTGACTATTCATCTCCTCTGCCCATTTTTTCACAGAGTTATTTGTTTTTTGGGTGTTGAGTTTGATAAGTTCTTTATAGATTTTGTATGCTAACCTTTTATCTAATATGCCATTTACAAATATCTCCCATTCCATCAGTTGTCTTTTAGTTTTGTTGATTGTTTCTTACACTGTGCAGGAGCTTTTCATCTTGATGAGGTCTCAATAATTACTGTTTGCTTTTGTTACCCTTGCCTCCAGAGACATGTCAAGTAAGAAGTTGCTACGGTTGAAGTAATAGAGATTGCTGCCTATTTTCTCATCTAGAATTTTGATGGTTTCCTGTCTCACATTTAGGTCTTTCATCCATTTTAAATTTATTTTTGTGCAAGGTGTAAAAGAGTGGTCCAGTTTCATTATTCTACATGTGGCTGTCCATTTTTCACAGCACCATTTACCAAAGAGACTGTCTTTTTCCCATTGGATTCTCTTTACTGCTTTGTCAAAGATTAGTTGGTCATATATTTGTGGGTCCACTTCTAGGTTCTCTATTCTATTCCAGTGATCTGAGTGTCTGTTTTTGTGCCAGTACCATACTGTCTTGATGATTACAGCTTTCTAATACACCTTGAATTTTGGAATTGTGATGCCAGCATTGGTTTTCTTTTCTAATATTACTGTGGCTATTCATAGTCTTTTCTGGTTCCATATAAAGTTTAGGATTGTTTGTTCTAGCTTTGTGAAGAATGCTGGTGTTATTTTGATATGGATTGCACTAAATGTGTAGATTGCTTTGGGTGGCATGGGCATTTTAACAATATTCTTTTCTTACAATCCACGAGTATGTAATGTTTTTCCATTTCTTTGTGTCATCTTCAATTTCTTTCATAAGCTTTTTTATGGTTTTTCAGCATACAGATTTTTTACCTCTTTGGTTACATTTATTCTTAGGTATTTTATGGTTTTCACTGCAATTGTGAATGGGATTGATTTCCTGATTTATCTTTCTGCTGCTTGATTATTGGTGTATAGAAACGGAACAGATTTTTGTATGTTGATTTCATAGCCTATGCTGAATTCCTGTATTAATTCTAGCAGTTTTTTGATGGAGTCTTTGGGTTTTCCATGTAGAGTATCATGTTATCTGTGAAGAGTGAAAGTTTTTCTTCTTATTTGCCAATTTGGATGCATTTTATTTCTTTTTGTTGTCTGACTGCTGAGGCTAGGACTTCCGGTACTATGTTGAACAACATTGGTGAGAGTGGACATTCCTATCATGTTTCTGACCTTAAAAAGGAAAGCTCTCAGATTCTCCCCTTTAAGGATATTAGATGTGGGCCTTTCGTGTATGGCTTTTATGCTGTTGAGGTGAGTTGACTGACTGGAACTTAAATAAAACCTAAAAAAATGATTTTTTAAAAAAATGCAAAGTACCAAAGAAAGCAGGAAAGGAGGACAAGAGTGATTTCACCTCAATTCACCAGTATTATTCATTTCCCAGTAAAAACACAAAGTGAAGATAAAAGAAATTTTGCTTTATACTTTATTCATAGTAGATAAGAAAGAACTAAAGGTAAATTATTTTTTATCAGCAACTGCAAGACTTCAAAGCAAGTTGGCATATTTTTAGTATGTTCATTTTTTTCCCTTGCCCCATGCCTGAGGGAGAACATTTTCAAAACCAGGGATGAGAAAGCTACATGGAGACAAATTTCTTTTACTGCTTTTGGTTTGCTCTTTGCAGGATGGTAGATGGTATTTTTGTTTTGTTTTCTTTTGTTTTTTCCAGCCAGTAAAGTTTATGTGGACAGAGAAGTTGGCATTAGAATAGAAGAAAGATGTAAACAGTGGAGTCATTGAACTTGTGAAAAGGAGATTAAGAGAGTTTCTTCAAAGCAGTGATCTCCAAATGGACTCAGAGCATTCTTGAGACTATGCAAAATCAACCATTCAAATGAAAACAGAATATACAATATCAGTATTTTTGTCTCTATATCTATCTATACCTATGTCTACATATTAAATTAAATTAAGTTTAATTTACAATTAATAGAAAGCTTGGTATTAAATATTTCCTTAATTTGTCAAGTGGCCCTGTGTCAGACATGTCAACAGACAGGAGACAGTCTGAGTACTGGAAGAGAAATCTACAACTCAGAACTACAGAAGCTCACACTCACTTTTAGATTCTTACAGTTTTTTTGGGACATTGCAGTTAACATGTTCTAAGTTAAGAGGATTTATGGACTATGTTATCTAATTTTAACTACATTACCCTCACACAAATGATTTTCAAAACATTTAAAGACATCCAGATTAAAAACTAATACCGGTAGAAGCACGTAATAATACAATGACAGAACTGACAGCTTTGCTCCTATTCCCAGCTGTGTTATGAGTAATTTTATGGAATTAAAGGCTTGTCAGCAATGATCTAATCAGATGTGAATAGAAGATAGCAAAAAAACATTGCAAGAGTAGTACACACATATTCACAGGCACAAATTATACTACCATATAAAATCATTTGCTGATAGAATCATATCATCCAAAATTTTGTCTGAAAATCATTGGCTTGGAGGACTGGGTAGACTAAGATCAATTCTTGAAAAAATGCAAGGAAAAGAGAAAGAAAAAGACAGAATGAAAAAAGACTGAGGGGAAAGGGGTGAAGTATTACAAGGCATAATAAATAGAAGGGGAAAATACAGTCAATGCAGTCCTGAGATCAGAAGAAACAACCAAATCAAGAGCAGGAGCAAAATAATACTTTCATATTTAGTGTACAAAGCCTTTGTAATAAGACTTTATATTGCCAGATATGTGTCACACCCTGAAAAGTATACAAGAAAGTCAAAGACAGGCAAAACAATGAGGTCCAAGATTAGGTTGGCCTGCAATATATTGACTTATCTACTCAAAGCTAGTATATTTTTAATAACAGCTTGGTAATCAAGGATTAGGGGTATATGACCAGAATCAAACCAATCCATTATCCTTGTTGTCTGAAAAGTTTGCTTTAAGTATTTAGTAGATGTGAATGTATCAGTATCCAATAATATGATGTGATCAGTTGCAAGTTTGCAAGTGCTGCATTGGATCTGGATTCCCAATGAAGAGAGTCCTGTTTTGAAGAAGACTAATCATATCCTTCATTAATAGGAAAATGACTAGAACTGCAAGTTACAGTAAATGGCATCTTATGTGGTGCCTCAGGAAAGAGCCCATCTTTTCTGGTGACAAGTGGGATATAATTATTCCTATATACACAAAATTTTGGTTATTATTTATAGTTGCACAGACAAATGGAACTCCTCTATATTTCAGTTCCAAAAAAAAAATTGAAGAAACCGGAGGGGTTCTGTTTGCTATCTCATAATCTATTGACATCTCTTGGTGAAGAGTAGAAACAACAGCAATTTATGAGAAAATACCAAAGACAATAGGAAACACAGTTTTTCTTTAAAGTTTTATTTACTTTTGAGAGAGAGATGGTGGGAGAAGCAGAGAGAGGGGGACAAAGGATCCAAATCAGGCTTCATGCTGATAGCAGAGAGCCCGACGTGGGACTCAAACTCACAAACTACGAGATCATGACCCGAGCTGAAATGGAGAGTCAGACACTCAACCAACTGAGCCACCCAGGTGCCCAGGAAGCACTATTTTATATATGCTGTGTTATGAATTCTCTTGGAGTCTTAGGAGATAATATTATGTAGAAAACTATAGACTATTTTACACTGAGTCAGAAAATATTTCAGAAAACTTGGGTTGAGAAGAAATCTAGGAATCATTTGACCAGTTAGCCTTTCTAACATTTTTATTTTACTGATATTCAACAGATGTATGATAAATATATTTATCAGAATATTTATAAAAAGTTCTTTTTTATAGTTCTAAAACAAACTTTCCAAGTGATAAGAAAATAGCGAGTCAATTTGGTAGTGGTAACTCTTAGATTACACAATAGACAAAACTTCTACTTCTCATCAGGTGTGATTCAAAGACATCTTCGAAGTGCATCAGCACTGTTCCATCAGGAATATCATGCTGATATCTTGAAAATCTTTTTTGAATTCTCAAAAAGGATTTCAATTATCATTCTCTTGTGTGCTTGACTTCTGGACCTATAACATCTATAGTACCCTCTCTGTGTTTTGATGGCTGGAGCTCTCAGTATAAATACGAGGGTACATACAAACAAGACTGGGCAACTTCATCAGAAAGGTTGACTTGCAAATAGAAGGAGAAATCACATACATTCATTTAGGTAATCAATTATAAATATAAGCTCTTAAAAATGAAATTTCTCAGAAAATATACCTTCTCTACTTTTTATATAACAAGCATAGAGCTACAGAAAATTTATAATAAAACAATCTAGCAACATCTGCAATAACTTTTACCTATCCTTACATCTTCCAACATACCTTTCAGTAGAGTTTTGCACTGTAAAATTTTCTAATCTCTCTCCATTCTATAAGGATGGATTCTTTCTAACAATAGAATGCAGTAAGCTTTAGTGCATCTTATCAAAATTTCCATTTCAGAATGCCCCATGATAATATAATTATTATAATATTGGAAAAAATTCATGTTCAATGTATCCAAAGCTATTTCACAGCATCAATTGCAGTAGAAATATGAGCAGAATATTTCATGCTTCTATTCTCTCTTGAGGATAACACCTTTGGTAATTTCCATATGTCATCCAGTTAATGTGACAAACAAAAAGTTGAGGATTTCAAGTACAATAATAGAAGTGAAAGATTTTGATTGACTGGTACATTATAACTCTTATTACATACTGTGGACCCAGGATGTTATAATAATTAGCCTGTCAAGTCAATTGTTACTCTTCATTAAAAATGAATATAAGGGAGCAATTAATCTCACAACTTTAGCTTCATTAGGACATTTGTTTTTGCAGTTGGGTGCAGTTCAGTATCTCAATCTAAAGGATGTATCATTTTCTAATAGAAGGTTTCACCTTCATTATTTTGATTATGTACTTGAATAGCAAAATGTAAGCTTATGTAATGACTGGGTGAAAATTCTGTGTTATTTATAATTTGCCTTTTGAAATTCATTATAGATACAAGAGATTTTTCCCTTTTCCTTTTCTTCATCTTCACATTATGAGGCTGTGGATTCGGACTTTCACACTCCTTGAAAGTGATTCTATCTTCTGTAAATAATGTCTCTGAAAATGCTGACACTTGCAAAAATAGACAAAGCTCAAGGACTTTTCCACAAGCCCAGAAAACATTGCAAAGAATGTGAAACTGGAATTGAGTTTTTCTTACGTAGTAAAGGTTAGACAAGTAATAATAAAAAATTGTGTTAGTAGTAAGATTCCAACTTAGACTGTGGACTGCTTGCTCACAGTGGTTGAAACCTGGCAGTGAAAGTTACAGCACAGATTACAGAAAAGATTAAGGTTCTTCCCTCTCAGTTCTAATGAAATAAAGACAAGAAATAATAACAATTTGAAATCAACATCTTCCTTCGTTTGTGGACAAAGTAACCCCATCAGTTAGAAAATTAGAGAAAGAAGTGTGTATGGCCAGTAGGCATTAGAGAGAAACATTGAAGCACAGACTAGCAATGGGAGAATGGACTCTAAAAGGTGGGCCATTTTCAGTCCCATCATCCTTACTCAACCTTGGCATATACGACTCCATATTGGAAATGTCATGATCTCCCTTGAAAATATAGAAAATTTTCACTGCTGGCAATTGTTACTTATAATAATTTGATTATATTACTGTTGCTGTTTATGTGAGCCAACATGGGGTAATGCAAAAGAGCATTTACTTAGATTAAACAGACTCTGTTTGGATCATATTCTCCATTTCTATCTGAGTCAGTTGAGCTTGGACAACGTACATAACTCTGGACTTCATTTATAATATGTATTAGTTTGCTAAGACTGCCATAAACTGTCTTAACCAACAGAAGTTATTATTATTATTATTATTTTTATAGTTCTGAGGGCTATAAGTCTGAGATTAAAGTGATAGCAGGTTTGGTTTCTTCTGAGGTCTCTTTCCTTGGCTTAGTGCAAATTTCCTTATATTATAAGGACATCAGTCAGATTAGATTAGGGCCCACCCTAATAGCCTCCCTTCTTTGAAGGCCTTATCTCTAAATACAATCACATTCTGGAATATTGGGGGTTAAGAAAGGCTTCAAAACAGGAATTTTAGAGCGATAAAATTCAGCTCATATCTACGTAATTGTAATAATAGTATTGAAACTCTCAGAGTTTTAAATGAATTAAATGATTCAAAACACATGAAGTATCAGCTAAAATTTCTCTTGTATGTAGTAGACATTCAACAGAAGTTATATTCTACTATTCCTCCTTAAGCTATCGATCATCTGACTCTTGAACTTCTCAGGTTAAGGACTGTTCCTTAGTAGCCCCACAATCAGAATCCAGCAACTGGAGAGAGTGGTGAAATGAGGCAAGTGAACTAGTTCCCTAAGTGAATCCTATATACCCTAACATTTAAGAACTTCTGGAGTGAATCTAGTGGGAAAAGAATGGGAACATTTGGTCAGGCAGAAGATGAAAAGAATCAGAAGAATTTATTACTAGGTCAGAGTAAGACATGCTAGTCCTTCAAAGGAAGTTAATCAAGGCATAAAGGGCAAATGTACTAGAGGTGAGTGATGGATGGGACTGCCCAGGAACATCACAATGAGAATGTTAGTTAGGTTGTCAGGAATATTTAGTGACAGGAGTTGGTACAATCTAGGATTCAGGAACAGAACTCCATGTTCTTATAGCAGCTTTCTTCAGGAGAAATTACTAAAATAAAATAACAAACACAAGTTGTAAAGGGGTAAATTAATAAGCAAGTAAGTAAATAAACAAGCCAGTCATCACTGTGCTAACCTTTTTAGATGCACTTGCTCATTAAGTCACAACTTTAGGTGTGGAGTAAAATTTCTGCCTTACACTTGGGGAAACAGTAGTTTGAAGATCTAAACTTCAGGAGGCCAGAGTCCATTATTTATATTTTCAGCACTCACCAAAAGACCTGGCATATGGTGAGTAGTGAATAACAGTTCACTGATTGAACCAATGGACTGTCAATTACTCTGTAATTGATGTACTCTGTACAATGATGAAACTAGGAATTAAACCAAAGACATGATTGAAGTCAACGCACCAGAAACAGACGATGAAAGAAAGGGAAATGGCATAATGTGCAGTGTATGAAAAATAAAAATGAAAACAATAACAGAATTAAGAATACTATCTCCCAATTTTCTGATTTCATCATTGGAAAAACACAGCAACATACACGGAGCCAAAAAATGTGTCTTCAATTATGTCTTCTTTCAAAATTTTTTTTAGAGAGAGAGTGAGAGTGCAAGTCGGGGAGAGGCACAGAGTGAGAAAGAAAGAGGGAATCTTAAATTGGCTTGACACTTAGCGCAGAGCCCAGCGTAGGGCTTGATCCCATGACCCTGGGATCATGACCTGAGCCAAAATCAAGAGTTGGTCGCTCAATCAACTGAGCCACCCAGGTTCCCCTTCAGTTATCTCTTATTAATTGATATCACTTGATTAGCCCTCTCTGAAAATTGGTTGTGCATCTATCTGTCAATCAACTTTTTTTAACACCTAGCCCACATTTTTTATTTAGCACTAACATATCATTATATTTAGCATATATCTAAAAATATTAGGCAGCATAACATAATGGAATAGTAATGAACTTTGTAGTTAGTGTATTGTCTTTTGATGTTCAGCTCTAGTATGTACCAGCTTAGTTACCTTGGGCAAATTACTTAATGTCTCTGAACTTCAGTTTGCTTTATCTATGCAAAGGGACCTTTTATAGTTTGAAATGAAGGTATGATTAGATAATTTCTGTGACAAGTCCCCACCACAAAGAAAATGATTGGCTAATCTTGTAATCCAGGACACAAATGAAATAAATTTTCTACTAGAATAATTTTTATATAAAACTGTCACTTTCTTCCATGATGCTCATCAGTTAACATCAAATTGTTCATCTTTTCCAGAATTATTTTTTTTTAATTTTTTAATGTTTTATGTATTTCTGAGAGAGAGAGAGAGGCAGTGTGAGCAGGGAAGGGTCAGAAAGAGAGGGAGATACAGAATCTAAAGCAGGCTTCAGGCTCTGAGCTAGCTGTCAGCACAGAGCCCAACATGGGGCTTGAACCCACAAACTGTGAGATCATGATCTGAGCTGAAGTCAGATGCTTAACTGACTGAGCCACCCAGGCGCCCCTCCAGAATTAAATTTAAACAGTTGTTTCTTCAGTTGTCATCCTGCTGCATTTGACACTGGAGCTCACCCTTCATTTCTGAAAATTCTTGGTCCCCTGGCTTTCATAGCATCATTCATTCTGATATATTTGTTAATATCTTAGCTGTTTATTTTATTAATGAAGGGTACACATGTATATATTCATATCATCTTGAAATTCAGTCATGATTTCTAGCTGTTTTTGAAAACACATCCATGTGTTGGAATACTTTATAAAATATGAGTTGTACATCCCTAAGGAAGAAGTCAGCAAATTTAGTCTTAGTTTTTCTTGAAGCTAAGAGAGTGCAGCTTAGAAATTAAGCTCTGCCAATCAAGTGGAACTATGTGGGACTTTCACTGGGAAAGATGAGGGAAGATGTGGAACATCTTCATGTGGGACATTTCACTGTGGGAAGATGAGGACAAAAGCACAAGATTGAGTGTCTTGTGGTCCATGGCCAGTTCCTATGATTGCACTTGCAGCACCTGGGTCTTTGCTGGAACATTCCTGTAAGATAGTTGGAGTCTTTGTCTGCTTATTCTCTAAGCCTGAATCTCTAGTGGCCACAAATACCCTTTGACCTACCTATTATCTTTAATCATTTCTCCCGATTAAACTACCTACAAGGGTTTCTGTTGTTAGTAATAAAGATCAGTGACTGACACAATATCCCTCAAATGACTATCCATGACCTATATTCCAGTCCTAAATAAAACTTTTTCACCATTTCAACCAAGACTCAGAAGGCAGTAACTGCCAAATACTTGTTTCTGTCTTTGACATTAGTCATTTGAGTTTCACACATTATTTCCACTCATTTGTTAGACATCCATATGTAAGTATGTATCAAAAGTTCTCAAACTGAATACATTCATAACTTATTTTCACCAAATCACACCCAAAGCCAGTTGTAATTTATCAGTCAAGCCAAACACAGTTTTTTGGGGGTTTTTTTGGGTTTGGTTTTTTGTTTTTTGTTGTTTTTGTTGTTGTTGTTGTTGTTGTTGTTTTTGTCGTTGTTGTTCTGTTGAGGTTTTGTTGGGGAGGGGAGGTTTGGCTGTTTCAAGATGTGATTGAGTTTAGTCTAAATTTCAGTTTATCTTTAATTGCTCTATCCAGTAGCAATTTATGTGATGATGCAAATGTTCAAAGTCAGTGCTGTCCAAAATAGTAGGCAGTATCCAACTGAAGCTGTCGAGTGTTTGAAATATAGCTGGTGCAACTGAGAAGCCAAATATTTAATTTTGTTTAAACTTTGTTAAATTTGTATGTAAGTTTCAAAAGCTGAATATGGCTAATACCTTCCATATTGAACATTGTAATTCTGTATCATATCCCTTAGCTTTGGTTTAATTTGAAGATGCAGCAAACTGTATTTTTATTCAGAGTGCTTGGATAGAAACTTTTACAAAAAGTCCTAAGGTTTTTCCTTTAGAAATAATGCTTATTACATGGTCTAGGCCAGCATTTTATACTGATAACTCTTTGAGTATTAACTACTGACCAGTTTTATGGCCACCTAACTGTAGTGTCCAGAATGATCGTTCTGACCTATTGATGTACACCAAGGAAAACAGAATCAATAAGCTCCCTGAAGCTCTATGATATCTCTTGCTAGCAGAGTTGATCATCTGAAACTGCCAGATACATAAACTTCGTATCAAGTGAGGGAACAGATGTTTACCTTGCTTTTGGAAGAATTTTATAACCCCTACCTAAAATAAAGTTGCTGGTACATTTCAAATTTGAAAGTGCTCTACTATCTTTTTAAACATAGCTTAAGTAACAGAATTCCTTAGTGCAGGCTTTGGGGATGAGTTATAGACTATGCTTAGAACACCTGAATCAACTATTTGTAATTAATTGTACTACTGGAAACAATTGGAAATTTAGCTACATAAATTTTTTTGAGGACTATTTTCTCTAAATTAATAAAAGTCACACAATCTTTATTCTATACACCAAGCATGGGTAAAACTTTTCTCTACAGAGTCAGTTAGAAAATATTTTAGACTTTTTAAGCCAAGAAGCAAAACCAAGGATATTATGTAGACATGTACACATGTACATCATCAATTATAAATGCAAAAGTCTGATATACTGTTAAACAATATGTGGTCTTTATTGTTATAGTAAGCATTGTAGATTTATGTCTGTGTATATCTTGTTCACAGATATTTGTTTTTTGACGTCTTATTCTGTTCTTAAGACTATTATTTCCTCATTTTATAGTTTACGAACTTGTTCAAAGTCACTTAGAGATTGTTCTATAAGTCTAATGTATCATGATTGCTATTAATTGTTGGTGCTTTCCTTAGTTTTCCTCAGGAGGTTTGGAAATTTAATTCTGTCACATTTTATTTAGTTTTTTTTAAGTTTCTGATTTTAATTCCAGCATAGCTAAGATACAGTGTTATATTGGTTTTAGGTGTACAATGTAATGATTCAACAAGTCTATTCATGACTCAGGGCTCATCATAAGTGTACTCTTTAATCCTCATCACCTGTTTCATTTATCGTGCAACCCTCTTCCCCTCCGATAAACATCAATTTGTCCTCTATAGTTAGGAGTCTGTTTCTTGGTTTGTCTATCTCTCTATTCCCCCCTTTGTTCATTATTTTAATTTCTAAATTCTATATATGAGTGAAATCAGGTATTTATCTTTCTCTAGCTGACTTATTTCACTTAGCATTATACTTTCTAGCACCTCCATGTTGTTACAAATGGCAAGATTTCATTCTTTTTTATGACTGAATATTCCATTGTGTGTGTGTGTGTGTGTGTGTGTGTGTGTGTGTGTCTGTATACATCATTTCTTCTTTCCATTCATCTATCAATGGACACTTGGGCTGCTTCCATAATTTGGCTACTGTATATAATTCAGCCATAAACATAGGAGCTTGCATAACCTTTAGAATTTGTGTTTTTGTAGTTTTGGGGTAAATACCCCATAGTGTGATGAATGGATTTTAGAGTAGCTGTATTTTTATTTTTAATTTTTTGAGAAACCGCCATACTTTTTTCCACAGTGGCTGTACCAGTCCCACCACCAAGAGTTCCTTTTTATCCACATCCCTGCCAACACTTGCTATTTCTTGTGTTTCTGATTTGAGCCATTCACAGGTATGAAGTGATATATCTTTGTAGTTTTGATTTGAATTTCCCTGATGATAAGTGATGTTAAGCATCTTTTCATGTGTCAATTATCTTCTTTGGAGAAATGTCTGTTCATGACATCTGTCCATTTTTTAAAAGATTTTTTTTAAGTAATATCTACATGCAGTGTGGGGCTCAGACTTAACAACCCTAAGATCAAGTGTCACATGTTCTACTGACTGACCTAGCCAGGTGCCTCTCTTCTGCCCATGTTTTAATCGGAATATTTGGGATACTGAGTTGTATCAGTTCTTTATACAATTTGTATAGTAACCTTTCATCAGATATGTCATTTGCAAATATCTTCTCCTATCCAGTAAGCTATCTTTAAGTTTTATTATGTCATTTGCTTTGAAGAAGTTTATTATTATGATGCATTCCCAGTATTTATTTTTATTTTTATTTCCCTTGTCTCAGGAGACATATCTAGAAAAATATTACTATGGTTCATGTCAGAGAAATGACTACTTGTGCTCTCTTCTAGGATTTTTTTGATTTCAGGACTCACATTTAGGACTTTAATCCATTTTAAATTTATTTTCATGTGTAGTATAAGAAACTGATCCAGTTTCATTCTTTTTCATGTAAATGGTTTCCCAACAACATTTGTTGAAGAAACCATCTTTTTCCCATGGCATATTCTTGCCTCTTTTGTCGAAGATTAATTAACCATATAATTGTGGATTTGTTTCTAATCTGTTCTTTTGGTCTATGTGTCTGTTTTGGTGGCAGTACCATACTGTCTGGATTACTATAGCTTTGTAATATAACTTGAAATCTGAAATTATGATACCTCCAGATTTGTTTTTCTTTTTCAAGATGGTTTTGGCTATTTGGAGTCTTTTGTGGTTCCACACAAATTTTAGGATTATTTGTTCTAGTTCTATGAAAATTGTCATTGGTATTTTGATAGGGCTTGCATTAAATCTGTAGATTTGAGTCATAGGGACATTTTAACAATATTTGGTCTTTTATTCCATAAGCATAGAATGTCTTTCCATTTATTTATGTCATCTTCAATTTCTTTCATAAATGTTTTATAGTTTTCAGAGAACAGATCTTTTATCTCTTTGGTTAGGTTTATTCCATAGTATCTTATTGTGTTTGGTGCAAATGAATCAGAAATGATTCCTTCAGTTCTCTTTCTACTATACATGTAGGTGTGTAGAAATGCAACAGATTTCTGTATTCTGATTTTGTAGAATGTGACTTTCTTGAATCTGTGTATCAATTCTAACAAACTTTTAGTGGAATCTTTGAGATTTTCCATGGAGAGTATCATGCCATCTGCAAATTGATTGACTATGAAAGTTTGACTTCTTCCTTGATGATTTGGATGCCTTTTATTTCTTTCTGTTCTCTGATTGTTGAGGCTATGACTTCCAATACTATAATAGGTAACAGTGTTGAGTGAACATCCTTGTCTTTTTCCTGACTGTAGAGGAAAAGCTCTCTCATTTTCTCCACTGAGGATGATATAAGCTCTGGGTTTTTCATATATGGCCTTCATGATGTTGTGGTATGCTCCCTTTATCCCTACTTTGCTGAGGGCTTTCATTAGGCAAAAAATAGATAATTTGTTAAATATTTTTCTGCATCAATTTAGAGAATCATATCATCATTATCATTTCTTTTAGTGTTTCTTATTCATGTTGAATGATTTGTGAATATTGGATCACCCTGGCAACCCAGGTATAAATCCCACTTATTATGATGAATGATTCTTTTAATGAGCTGTTGGATTTGATTTTCTAGTATTTTGTTGAGAATTTTTACAACCATGCTCTTTTTTAGTTTTTCTTTGTCTTACTTTGGAATGAAAGTAATCCTGGCCTTGTAGAATGAGTTTGGAAGTTTTCCTTCCATTTTTATTTTTTGGAACAGTTTGAGAAGAAGTATTGATTCTTGCTTAAATGTCTGGGAGAATTCCTTTGGGATGTCATTTGGCCCTGGAATTTGGTTTGTTCGAGGATTTTTTGTTACTGATTCAATTTCTTCATTGGTTATTGGTCTGTTCAAGTTTTCTATTTTTCCCTGTTTCAGTTTTGGTGGTTTATGTTTTTAGGAATTTATCTATTTCTCCTAGATTGCCCAATTTGTTGGCATATGATTTTTCATAATATCTTAAAATGGTTTGTATATTTGTGGTATTGATTGTTATCTCTCCTCTTATTTATGACATTATTTGCTTGGGTCCTTCTTTTTTGTTTTTGATAAGTCTGGATGGGTTTATCAATTGTATTAATTTTTTTCAAAGAACAAGCTCCTGGTTTCAATGATGTATTCTACTGTTTGTTGTTGTTATTTTATTTGTTTATATCATTTATTTCTGCTCTAATCTTTATTATTTCCCTTCTTCTCTTGGCTTTGTGTTTCATTTGTGGTACTTTTCTAGCTCCTTTGGGTATAAGTTAGGTTGCATATTTGAAAATTTTCTTTCTTCTTGAGATAGGCCTGTATTGCTATATCCTTCCCTTTTCTGACTGCTTTTGCTACATCTCAGAGGTTTTGGACCATTGAGTTTTCATTTTCATTCATTTCCATAAATTTCTTGATTTGTTTTTTAATTTCCTGGTTGACCTATTCATTCTTTAGTAGGGTGTTCTTTAACCTCCATGTATTCGTGGTCTTTCCAAATGTTTTCTTGTGGTTGACTTCAAGCTTTATAGTTTGTAGTCTGAAAATATGCATGGTATGATCTCAGTCTCTTTATACACATTGAAACCTAATTTTTTATGTAATATGTTCAGGAGAATGTCCCATGCACATTTAATAAGAATGTGTATTTTGCTACTTTTGGATGAAATGTTCTGAATATATCTGTTAAGTCCATCTGGTCCAGTGTGTCATTCAAAGTTACTGTTTCCTTGTTAATTTTCTGTTTAGATGATCTATCCATTAGTGTCAGTGTGGTGTTAAAGTCCCCTATTAGTATTGTATTATTATCAATGCATTCCTTTATCTTTTTTATTAATTGTTTTATATATTTGGGTGTTTTCAAGTTTGGGGCATAAATATTTATAATTGTTAGATCTTGTTGGACAGACCCCTTTATTATGATATAGTGCCCTTCTTCATTTTTTGTTAGAGTCTTTGGTTTAAAATCTAGTTTGTCTGGGCACTTAGGTGGCTAGAGTGGATTAATTGTCCAACTTTGGATCAGGTCATCATCTCATGGTTCACAAGTTCAAGCCCCGTGTCAGGCTCTGTGCTGACAGCTCAGAGTGTGGGGCCTGCTTTGGATTCCGTGTGTGTGTCTGTCTCTCTGTCCCTCCTCCATTCTCACTGTCTATCTCTCAAAAATAATAAATAAAAAACATTCTTAACAAATTTAAAATCTAGTTTATCTGATATAAGTATGGCTACTCTGGCTTTCTTTTGACATGCATTCACATGATAACTGTTTCTCCATTCCTTCACTTTCAATCTACAGGTGTCTTGGCATGAGTCTTTTATAGGCTGCATACAGCTGAATCTTTGTGGGGTTTTTATGCTGTGTGTTTTTGTTTTTGTGTTTGTGTTTTTTGGATTTTTTTTTTATTCTACAACTATATCTTTTGATTGGAGCATATAGACCATTTGCATTGAAAGTAATCATTCATAGATATTTATTTATTGACATTTTGTTATTTATTTTATAGTTGTTTTCTAGTTCTTCTCTGTTCTGTTTCTCTTCTAAAGAAAGCTGGCTTTCTTTAGTGATATAATTATATTCCATTCTCTTTATTTTTTGTAGGTCTATTACTGTTTTTTTATTTGTGGATACTATTTGGTTTGTATATAAAGTCTTCTGCATATAGCAGTTTATATTAAGCTGATGGTCATTTAAGTTTGAACCCATTCTTTATTCCTCTCCTCCCCATGTTTTAGGTATATCGTGTTATATTTTATATCATTTTATTTTGTGAGTCCCTTGACTGATTTTTACAGATATATTTATTATTACTACTTTTATACTTCCTACTTTTCTTACTCTTATTTATGGTCTTTCCTTTCCACTCAAAGAGTCCCTTTTAACATTTCTTGTAGGGGTGGTTGAATGGTCCTTAATTCTTTTAATTTTTGTCTGGGAAACTCTTTATCTCTCCTATTTTGAATCACAGCCTTTCTGGATAGAGTATTCTTGGCCACAGATGTTTCCCTCTCAGCACTTTAAATGTATCATGATATTCGCTTCTGGCCTGCAGAGTTTCTATGAAAAATCAGCTGAGAGCCTTATGGAGCTTCCCTTTTATGTAACTGTTTTCTTTTTTTCTGCTGATTTTAAAATTCTCCCTTTATCACTACTCTTCACCACCTTATTTTCTGTGTGTCTCTGTGTGCACGTCCTTGGGTTGATTTTGTTGGGGACTCTCTGTGCCTAGATTTGGATTTTTCTTTCCTCCCCAGATTTGGGAAGTTTTCAGCTGTTAATTTTTCAAATAAATTTTCTGCCCTCTTTTCCTTCTCTTCATTTTCTGGGATCCCTATAATGTGAATGTTATTCTGCTTAATGGTGTTGCTGAGTTTCCTGAGTCTAATCTCGTTTTATATAATTATTTTTTCCTCTCACTGCTCAGCTTGATTACTTTCCATTACTCTGTACTCCAGGTTGCTGATTCTTTCTTTTCTTTTTTTGCTTCATCTAATCTACTATTTCTTCCATCTAGTGTATTTTTAATTTCATTTATTGTATTATTCATTTTTAGTTAGTTCTTTTGTTTCTTGTTGTTAAGGGCTTAATGGTGTGTTACAGTCTTTTCTCAAGTTTCTCAGTAAGTAACTATAATCTTTACTTTAAATTCTGTATCAGGCACGTTACCTATCTCCATTTTGCTTAGGTGTTGTGCTGTAATTGTGTCCTCTTCTTTCATTTGGGACATATTCCTCTGTCTCCACATTTTATCTAACTCTCTGTGTCTGTTTCTGTGTTACAAAATACGGCTCTCTCTCCTTCACTTGAATGTAATGGCCTTATAAAGAATAGATCCATTAGTGCCCTACTATGCAGCATCCCTGTTCACTAGAACCTGGCACTTCATGGGTGTTTCCTATTTGTGATGCTTTTGATTTGCTGTGGCTGAGCCCCTTTTTCCCTCAGTCCAGTTTTCTGTAGTAGCTCTCTTTGGCTGTTATAGGCAGTGTTTGGTCCCTGAGGTGTTAGTGGACCAGTCTGGGGATTCTTTTAGTTTGAAGTGCGTCAGACCAGGTATTTACCAGAGATGTAGTAGCACAAACCAGGAGAGCACTTTCCCTGGTTGTCCCCTGAGATTTCACTGGTGGGCAGATCTTATAGCCAGACCAATTATCTGGTATTTTTCCCTCTCTCCGGGTCAGGAGTCATTTTGAGCAGTACTGGCCACTGTATGGGCTGCTTGTTCACTGCCAAGTCTGTGACACCACTCTATATCAGACAAGAGTATATTAGAAAGGGTGGATCTGTCAAATCATAGTGCAGATTTGGAGCAAGGGAGCTAGCAAGCTTTGTATGCCCCTGTCCTCTGTGGGAAGGGTCCTGCTGTGGAGGGACTGAGGCAGTCTATCCAGAGAGGTGGGTCCCTAGAAGCATAGCATGGTGGGACAGGGAAGCCATGCTAACAAGTTAGGCAGTGAGTCATGCAGAAAACCATGTGTTTATGTTGGGAGGAAAATGGAACTTTCCAGCTCCTTTGTTCCTAGAGTTGTTCCCCAGTAATTTCTGTCCCTCCAAGACATGCTTTGAGATTCATAAGTAACCTTCTCTCCTGTATGCCCAGGCTTCTTTCAACTGCTGCTTCTATGCTGTATCTCTGAGCTGTTTGTTGTACTGTCTTTACAGGCAGGGGCTCAGTTTCTTCTCACCTTCCCACTTCTCACAGAGTGAAGCCTACTGATTTTTTTAAAATTCCATATTGTAAGTCCTGCTGGTTAAAAGAACTGATGAAATTTGAAATTTGGTCCTTTTGGTTTTCAAAGCCAAATATTATGGGGGTTCATTTTCCCCATGTGAGTTGCCCAGTGTAATAGTCTGTTTCTTTCGCCTCTCTGTGCTTATGGTATCCCTGCCTCCTGCAGACAGTCCCATAAGTCCCTTAAATTCCCAACTGTATCCCCTCCCTTCCAACCGTCTTTATAGTGTTATCTTCTTACAAAACTTTGTGGAGTTTATTCTGCCAGTCTTTGAGCTGTTTTCTGGGTTATTTGAGTGAGTGTTCTCTAGTTGTATCTATGGGACGAGGTGAGCCTAGTGTCCTCCTACTCTGCCATCTTCCCTGGAAGTTTGGAAGAATTTCTTTTGAAATGTTCCTCCTCAATATGTGTGCGTAAATTTTTCCTTTTGGGTTTTGTGGGTACTGCTAGTGGACTCCCAGTCCAGACTCAGGTATTCTATCAGCAGCTAAAAGCCTCTGTATCAAAGTAACGTTGTTGATATTCCAGTCCTAGTATTTCAACCAAGGGATGACTTACCCGAAGCAACTTCTGCAATGATTTCTCCTGCAACCAAAGGTATACTGATCTATACAAGTGTAGTCTAAGGAAGCATTCCCAGCTTATTTTGGGCTTCCTTAATTCAAGTAGTCAGACTTGATCTCGACCTCTGCCACTCATGGGTTTGTCAATACCTGCTACGAATGTGCTGTGCCACTGCATTCCCAATGTATTTCTGTGTATTTAGAAATCATGGAAAACTTTTTTTTAAATTGAGGTTCTGTTGTTCTTAGTATTATGTTTATAGTATTATAATTTACTTGAATACTTTTACTGGAATTGTCATTATTTACTTGTTTGGGAGTAGAGTTTTCCTGTACTAAGCTCATATCCTTATGAGAGCCTTTAATGAATTTTCCAAGGCTTGACAGCAATAATCAGAAGGATAGAAACTATTTTCTTTGAATTGCATTTCTTTACAGATGGATAGAAGTTCTTCTGACTAACTTCTGTGCAATTTCTCTGCACCAGTTAGAGTCTTCTTGTATACATGGCATATATGGCTTGAACTGTTCTTGTATCATAAATACTCTGAGTTTGGCATACAATATCTGTGAGGTCTTTCACCTTCAAGTCAGATGGTACGTGAAGCAAACGTGGATCTTCCTTACCTTTTTTTTTTTCAACTTTTTATTTTAAAGTAACAATAGAGCCACAGAGAGGTGTACAGAGTACAGAGTTGTCTGCCTTCTTTGAGAGTATAATCGTAGTGGATATTCTTGCAATTTTTTTTTGTTGCTCTTTTCCACATCCTCTTCTAAATATTTGATATGTACTTGCCCATAAAGATAGCTGGGTTCAGAACATGTTTGGTTTTAAATTCTGATTTATTCATTTCTTTAAAGACCAACATTGTTTTTCAGTGATACTAACTAAAATTAACACAAGCTTTGAAATATTTACTATATAATGATGTTGTCTCTATATTGAGATATGCAGAGTTAAACTTTATTATTCACATATACACACACACAAGCACACACATACATACCCAGGATGTCTTGGAATTTACACAGGTAAAACTGTGTGACAGCATAGTGTTTTTCAAAGTGCAAATTACTAGCTTAGAGAAGGCCTGGCAAGTGAGAACACCATCACCTTCCTGTGGACTTTTGAACAGAAATAGCAGGATCCTCTGCCTTTCATCCTGGTGATGGCTCATTTCCTTAATATGGTTTGTCCTGTATCTTGCCATATTTTTTCTCTTTTTTCCTTACCATTACTTTCTCTAATTTCTTTCTCAGTATTTGTTATTAAGTTAATTAGCCTTTTCTCTTCATAGTGCAATTCTCTTCTCCATCTCTATACAAAACAGCACGCCATACATCTAAAATATTCACTTATTCATTCATTAGAGAACACCGTATCAGTCCTGTCAATTAATAGCTATTGTGAATATCATTAAGTCCCATGGAGCTAGGAACCTATAATTGGGAACATATCCTGAATGTCAGAATAACTCTTATGTGGGAATGTTAGTACAGGAAAAGAAAGGAAAAAAAAAAGAAAAGTTTCTTACTAAAGAATTTCAGCATCCAAAATAACAGAATCATCGTCCTTTCAGAATGTATATGATTTCAAAATTCCATTTGTGTTTTTGAGAATATTTGCTTAGTTATCAACTAAGTTAGCCAATTATAAATATGTGTTTGTTTTAGTAGTTATTATTGCCGATTTTGTTTCTGAATAGTCTCCATCTCTTCCTTCATTGAGTTTTCTGCCAATAAGAATGGGGAAAAATGGAAAGGAGGCTAAAAGAAAAAGGTTTACCAGAGAGAAAGAGTGACACTTATTTTTAAAATTAAGTTGTAATCATTTATCTTGCTCACAATGCAAATGTGGCTAATAATAGATACTGTCATATATTGTTCTTATACTAACAAATATTTAGAAACTGCTTTAGAAGTATGGCAAAAAAAACCACGTTAAAGTGATGTACAATTACTCAAAAATACATTGGATAATGTGCTCAAAAGTTGCTTTTATAGGGGCACCTTGGTGTCTCAGTCCGTTAAGTGTCCAACTCCAGCTCAGGTCATAACCTCACAGCTTCTGAGTTTTAAACCCATGTCAGTCTCTGTGCTGACAGCTTGGAGCCTGGAGCCCACTTTGGATTCTGTGTCTCCCTCTCTCTCTCTCTCTCTCTCTTTCTCTCTCTCTCTGCACGTCCCCCACTCATACTCTTTCTGTCTCTCACTCTCTCAAAATTAACAGTAAAAAATTTTTAAAGTTGCTTTTATAAAAATTAATCTTCAATATACAGCATCTCCTAAATTTCTAATACACATGAAATATTTCCTTTTTATCTCTTGTATTAACAAAGAAAGACTTTGGGAAATAAAATTGTCCCAAAGAAAGAAATTGGAAATGTTTATCTCAAATAACAGATGCTGCTTTCCTTATATATAATATGTAAATTGTTAAGTTGTCTATTAATGCATAGATAGAACTCTATTGAAGTCGTATGTATTTGTTAATCATTTACTCATTTATTTCTTATTCCTGATTAGCTTCTGTGTTTTTTCTGAACTCACCTGAAAGATTTGGTCTCAGAACTTGTGCAAAGGCAGTGTTTCTGCCCTTTATTTATAAAAATAGCCTTTAAAATTTTTTTTGAAAATAACAATGCCTTGAAAAAACTATACGGGTACACTTACAGATTTTTGCCATGGCCTTAGAGTTTATATAACACATACACACATGAGATTAAATACCTCGTAAGATTGACCCAGTTCCCTGGGAACATAAAAAGTCATGTAAGACAGGCTAGATGCATTTATGTAGGACATAGTTGCTACAGCTGTGCACATCTCAGCAATATCCTCTTTGCTGAGGTAGAAAATGCCAGAGGCTAGCATACTTCATATCAATACACCCTGATAATATTTTGTACTTTAAAGAAACCAAAAAAAAAAAAAAAAGAATATAAGGGGGAAGAAAATAGGCCCTCAAGTCAATGTTCTTATAATTCTACTTTCATGGCCACCCCAAACTAACAATATTTTGCAGTACATGAGTGTTCTATTTAATTTTCTTAGCTATTTATTTCAATTGATACACTAAACCAAATAGATAACTGAATAATAAAGTATCCTGTTTTTCTGTGTGTAGAGACTATTGGAATTTGCCGACCCAAAACACAACCCTCTACAGTTTCCTCTGCCAGTCAATCTCTATGGGTGGCCTCTTGCAAAAAGGGTATATTATCTAACAACCTCACATAAGAAATGGAAAAGGGCAGGGGAGAAAAGATAAAAGAAATATCTTCTCTATCCAGGGACCATACTTCATCTTGCTCTGAGCTAATTAGTTATTTCTTGAAATTTCTTGACCACAATATTCCTTTTACCTTCTACAACTGTGGTAACTCAGAACTTCAAGAGTTTTATTTATTTATTTTTTTTGTTTTCTCTCTCTTTTTATAAATCACTAGTCATTGGTGTAGGAAATCATTCAATTCCAAGTCCGATAAACTTGAATGAAATATTTTTTAAAGATTTTATTTATAAGTAATCTGTACACCCAATGTGGGCCTCAAACTTACAACCCCAAGAGTGAGAGTCACATGCTTTATTGACTGAGCCAGCCTGGTACCTCATCTGTAATGAACTTTGAATTATGTTATACAACACCATTATATGAAGAAAAAAAGCCCTAGATATGAGTGTTCCAAATATGTTCTCACAAGTATGAGTCTTTCTATAGGAATATTAGAAGAATATGTCTTTCACTTCAAAAAGTGGAATCCCTGATGTGCTCCCAAAATGGGATGAAAAGACTAGACAGAAGAAATGCATCAAAACGCAGAAGAGAGTTCAGTTCATATAATCTCAGGAAGTTTCAGTGAAGTATGCTTTTTATTCAGGTTAAGTTATGTCCAACAATAGAGAAAGCCTGAGACCTGCTATTATTCCAGGAATACATTTGGGCCTGGCCACCCAGGGATTCAACTGTACAGGGATGACATCTTCTCCCATCTTGAATTACATGAACGGCAATCACCAAAGACCCAAGAAGCAGTGACTGAGCTCTATAGTAACTCATGGAGAGCTGGTTCTCTTCCTATTTAGTACCCTTGTAAATATAGCACATGAGTTTGTTACAATTAATTCATGTGATGTAATATTTTATGAATATGTTGTGTATTTTTTTGAACTTTCCCCTTTTATTTTCCTTATTTTGTAAGTCTTGGTAAATATTCTCTTTAGTTTTCAATTAGTTTTCTAGTAGTTTGTAGGCCTTTGAAATCTTAGAGGATTAGACACTATACTGACAACATCTAATGACAGAATAATTAGGAACACAGTATATTATTCACGTGAATTATTTTAATGTTTATTCATTTTTTAAGATAAAGAGAGAGACAGAGTGTGAGCGAGGGAGGTTCAGAGAGAGAGAGAAACATAGAATCTGGAGCAGGCTCCAGGTTCCAGAGCTGTCAGCACAGAGCCCGATGTGGGCTCAAACTCACAAACCACGAGATCATACCCTGAGCTGAAGCTGAACGCTTAACCAATTGAGCCACATAGGCACCCCAACCCCTCTTCCTTTCAATACACCAGTCCTGTGATATGAAGTCCATATGTGTTCATCTCCATTTTCTAAGCTGATAAAATGTGTCACACATCATGACAATAGGTGGCCTACATAGCTAGTTTTCTAAAAACTTTTCTGTGTGTCTTCACACTTTTTTGTGTGTGCATATTTTATTTATTTTTTAATAAGATCTGTTTTAGGTTTATTTATTAATTTTTGAGAGAGAGAGAGAGAGAGATTGAGAGCAAGTGGAGGAGGGACAGAGAGGGAGACAGAGAGAATCCTAAGCAGGCTCTGCATTGTCACCGTGAGGCTCCAGCTCACAAACTGAGATCATGACCTGAGCCGAAATCTAGAGTTGGATGCTTAACCAATTGAGCCACTCAGGCATCCCTGTGCCTGCGCAGACATTTTATTGGGAAGTTGGCAGGGACTTATTGTAAGTTGCTAGCCCAGTGTCTTTTTTAAAAAACTTAATTTTTTTTTTTACTCTTTTATCATTTCTACAAAGACAGTCACTAGTCCAAACTAACAGTGCTTGAGAGCTCCCAGCTTATAGGCTTTTTTGTTTTGTAATTCCTTCTTGCCTTGGTTGCTGAATCCTTAGGCAAGAATCTGAGAGAACTAGAGAAGTAGGAAAACTGTAGCACTTTAAAAAACCTGATGTTGGAAGCAAGTTATCTGGGTTCAATTCCCACCTCATTTTATGTTTTAAGGTTTCTTTCTTTCTTTCTTTCTTTCTTTCTTTCTTTCTTTCTTTCTTTCTTCTTTTTACTAGATGTACAACATTGGGGACCTTTGGTACATTTATGTTCCCTGGACCTTAGTTTCTATATTTGTAAAATAACATTATTGAGAGGATGTGGTAAGGTGATGGAGAGAAGCATTTAGCACAGCACCTGTCAGTAACACTGTAGGGCTTTTATTATTGCTGTCTTGGAAGACCCGGGGTATATAATCTTATACAATTTCATTAAAATCTGTATCCAGCTTTTTTTGAATTATAGCTCAATCATACTTTCAGCAACAGAAACCAAAGATATATGCTTCTCTTAGTAAGTTTTCAAATGATACTGATGCTTCTAAAAATAAATAGATGCTAAATACTGTGGTTTATTAGCATGGATTTAAATTTTCTATCTTTGGGAGATAAAACAATCATGCCTCTCAGGATCAACAGGATTGTTCAAATCAAAACCATATTTATGATCAATCAAGACACCATGTGTTTTAGTTTAAAAATATTAAAAGCTGAAAGCCAAATATATCATTGTTTGAGCCTTTGTTGTCACCTTACCAAATCTTCTCTCCCAATGTGATCAAGCATAGATTTACAATCGTCAGAACGAATGGGGCTCAGTAGTCTGAAAGCAAACCAAGTGGTTTGTTTAAATTTTTGTATGTGTGTGATTTTTCTAGGTTTAATTTATTTGGCATAATGTGTCATTTTAAGGTTTTTGTTTTTGTTTTAGGAATCATAGTTAATACTTTTCTTATGGTGCCTGGACTTTGCTGTTCTTGATGGCTCTGGGCCAGAGAGATGAAAAAACATACAATGAGATCTCTAAAACACTGAAACTACAAGCTTTTATGTAGTGTTTGAGGTCTAGCAGGTGCGAGCAGAAAGGAAAATAAAATCCTTGCTGTCTTTCTATTGATAGAAAACTAAAATCAGTAGCATGGAGAATGAAATCCCAAAGTCTACAGGCTTCTACACATCTCTTATTTATAACAATACATCTACATTAGACAAAGCCTATCCAATTTTTTATGACTTAATTGGCTCTCTCTCTTTGCATTTATAACACCAATCTACTTTCTGTCTTTCAACATATATCCCAGAGAAAGGAAATAGAAAATAAAACACATTATTCAGTAGGATTTCATTGTGCACTGAGGATAAAAAGCAGGCATGTATAAATGGAAACACATTTGAAAGCCTTCCCAACTGAAATCTGGCAGGAGGTAAAGCACTTCATTAGGATTTGTAACATCGATGGCGAACTGCTTCATACAAAGTGCTACATTTGTGAATAAGGCACAAAATTGACTGTCAAGGAGATGTAAGACCATCGCAGATTCCAATCCATTTTATACAAAGTACTCTATGGGAACACTGTACCTCAGCAACTCCAAGATTTAGATTTCATAAACTGTTGGTAGAGATTCACCATTGAATCTTCATTTGGTTCTGAAATAAGTACTCTTTATAATGACAGCATGTAAAGGGCACAGCTACATCCCCGAAGTCAGTGAGTTTTTAATGATTCACTCCGAAAATTGCTGGCAAAAAAAGAATGCACATTTCCTAAATTTTAAATGGAGACGTTAACATATCTTAATGTTATCGTGGTCATAATTATATGTCACTTGGTAAAATGTATGGTTAAAGGTAATGTCAACGTTGCATTTTAGAATGCAGACATACTTTAGACATATAAAGTAAAGCCTCTGATCCTCTGCTCATATTGACTTCCATTATTGACAAGCTTATTAGCACGTAATAAGTATATTTGCTTGCTAAGTTACAGACACATGACTTAGAAGCACCTTTAAAAACATCCCACTAGTCCATATTTAACTGTCTCTTTACCACCCTCTTCTACCAAATCACCGTTCCTCTTCTCCACTGACTCTTTTTTTCTGGCTAAGAGGCAAAACCATAAGAAATGACCCTGTCTTTACTATATTCATAAATACCACTTATACTATTTCATATTCTTCATGTAAAAACACTATGAATTTAATTATTTGCAGTGTATGAGGTGAAATAAAGATTTGTTTCCTGAGACCTGTTTCTCATCTCATCCCATAAAAGGGGATGTCATATACTCCCAAGTATGTGACTTGATATGTTTCCTTTTAGATTTGGATTTTAAGAATAAAAATTATCAATATAATTACTGTGCTTACATGTGGTTTGGATCTCCTATGCCTCCATAGATTCTTGGTACATCTAATTCTCCATTTTTGAAGGAATTTCTTCTCCATTTTTACTTCAATTTCAGCTGTTTTGCCAGAGTGTGAGCTCCTCAAGGGACTGGGAAGATGTCTGATTCTTCCATATCACAAAGTGATATAGTGCCAGTAGTGTAGATGTGTTGGATTTCATTTATGTGAATATTAAAATATAGTATTTTTAAAGAAAAAGTATAGCTTATTTGTAATTGTGTGGAATTAAAGTGACTCAAAATTTAAAGGGCTTGGAATAAATTATGTGGGAGAACTACATAGTACTATTTTTATTTCTAGGTAGTATTTTAGCACAGGCCTCGTTTTAGGTTGTCTTCCTGTGTTTTGAAACTTTCTTTGGACAAAAATCACCTGGGATGCTTGTCAAACATACAGATTCTACAGAATCAGAATATATAACAGAGAAATTTTGGTAGTCTTAGCTGTAACACATAGGAGCAACTGTTGAATAGTGCGTAAAGAGAAATACTGAGATGCGCAGTGAAAGAAGAAACTGATGTGAAAGCATCCAGGACGTGAGGAATAAATAAAAGTCATCATGAAAAGCAGCTGCAAGTTTCTGCCTCAAACAGCACCAACATTCAGTCATATTCCTGGGAATTTGCATTAGAAAGAGAAGCCAACTGAGCTTTACATCCTCCAGTGACCAGGGTTCTAGTTTGACTAGAAGCAGATGAAGTGGAAACCTGGGGAAACCATATCAAGTGAAGGTCCCTTTTCCTTTCTACATCATGTGAGTCACTCCTAAAATTCTAATGTGGAGATAATTGAAAGCACAGGAATGGAGAGAGAAGGTGATTGGAGAACTAGAAACCCCAGGTCTTTCGACATCTTGCATCCTGAGAAGAAAATAAGCATCCCCTCACCAGGACATGTGGGACTCAGGAAACCAGATGCTCCACAAGTCTGTAACTCAAGTGTCGGAGTGCTGACAAAAGCACCAGTCTTACAAAGCACATCAGAGGACTCACTATTGATAAAACTCATTTGATTCGACATGGTTCACATCTCTTTCAGATTTAATGAACAAACTATACACTGCTTTTGTAAAAAAAAAAATTTTCACATCTCTTTACTCCATTTTTTTCAGTCTGTCACATGTGAAAGGAGTTACAGAACCATGAAAGAGACAACAAACTCAGTTATGGAAAGTAACTTATTGGTTATCTATTGCTGCATAACAAAGTATCCTAAAACATAGCAGGTTACGCCAATGGAGCTTCTGTGGTTCAGAAATCTACACACTAAGTAACTGGGTCCTCTGAGTCAGAATTTCTCCAAGGCTGCAATTAAGGTGGAAGCTATGGAGGTAATCATATCAAGCCTCAACTGTGGTAGGAATTGCATCCAAGTCCAATGACACCGTTGTTGGTAGGAATCAGTTCCATGACGGCTATTGGCCTGAGAGCCTAATGCTCTTGCTGGCGAGGGCTGGAGCCCTGCAGCAGTCCCCTCTCATGTGGTTCCTCCATAGGTCCACTCACAGCATGTCGGATGGCTTCCATGAGAATCAGCAAGAAGAGCCAGAGAGGGCAAGCAAGACAGAAACCAGAGTCTTTTTGTATCCTGGTCTTGAAAGTGCTTTTTGCCCTATTTTATTTGTGAGTCATCAGTAGAACCCACAAGTAAGAGGAGGGATTAACAATGTCATGAATACCAAGAGATAGGGAGTCATTTTAGAGGCTACCTACCACATATGTTAATAATTAATACCTGAGGACAAAACTCTAAAAGCTCTAGGTTTTGATATAGAACAAGCATAATGATGAACTGCTACTTATTAGTAGTAATGATAATGATGATGGTGGCAATTGTGATAACAGTTATAAGAGCAGCAGTAATAGTAGCACCAGGTCCAATGACAATAGTAATCTAAGAGAAAGAACAAATAATAATTCAATGATATCATATTTGCTGTTTACATATTCTAGGTATGGGGACTGGATTCATTTCAGGGGCAGTTGGCTTTGATGTTTTGAGAAAAAAAAACTTGATAGGCATTTTTTTGTTGTGTTATGTGAAGCCTTTGGTGCATGATTTGAACAAGGTTTTATACACTGCAAGCCAGCACCAACTAGTGTATTATGAAGTCTCTGAAGTGTCTTGAGAGTAGGATGCAAATAGAAGACAGAGACTGAAAAAGAATATTGTTCAAGTTAAAAATGACAAATCAGGGATATAAAGTTCTCACCTAGAAAAGGAAAATCACAATGGGGAAGAGTTGAAAGGAAAATTTACCTGAGGGGAAGGAGGAAGCTTATAATTTGGCTCTAGTATCTCTTTACAATTTAAGAATTTCTTCCCATTCCCATATAATCATTTTTCTTCTATAGACAGGAGCTTGTGTTGGCAGTACCTGGAGAAAATGATGAAAAACGTGCATGAGGTGAGTGGTACAGACAAATCAGCATCATGGAAGCCAAGAGTAAGAACTGGGATCTGGGCAAGGAAACAGGCTGCTGAGGGAACAGTTCAGAAACAGACTTTGAGATCTAGTCAGGCTGCTTTTGATTGCCTACAGATGAGACCAGAATCCATACCCAGTGATAGCTTAGGTCAGACCAGCATTTCATGTAGTACCACACTGCTGGGGATGAGAGTAGGAGAGTAGATTCAAACTGTTAAGATAAAAAATGGCACTTAAAATCCAGGATCAGAGTAAAAGCAAATGCAATTGGACACAAAATTCTAGCACACTGAGTGATGAGACAGCTCTCATTTGACTGGCTTAGGAAGACAAGGCTACCATTACTGATGGGATTCACCATGAAGCTTCTTGGACATTGGAAGAATTCTGTGCCTTAATAAGTAATATCTCTTTATATGGCTTCACCACGGCAAGCTCACTGCTACATGTCAGAAAGTGTTCTGAACTTTTTTAATTCTCCTCACCATCCATGTCACCTTAAAAAATTCAGGTTTTACTAACATTGATAACCATTGGACCTGTGTCCCTTCAATTTTGGGAAGGTGCTTTTGAGCTTAAATTTTTTGTCTCTCTCTCCCTCTCTTCCTCTGTCTCTCTCTCTCTCTCTTTTTTTTAAACCATAACTATATGTATGATTGATTTTTAAGGAAATTCATATTATACGTTCTCTTAAAAATCATGTATAATTCTGTTTAAATTGCTTTTTATATATTTAAATTATCAATAGATATGTTAGGAATAACTTTAAAATTTCAGAAAGGATGGTTTATAACTTTGGTAGCTTATTCTACTTCACGTATTATTTTTTGATTCATTTCTTAATGTTTTAAACACTTAAATTTTGAAACTTTTTATAAAAACATTTATTTCTTTATTTTGAGGGAGTGAGAGAGAGCACGTGTGGGCGCACGTGAGAGGGAAAGAGGCAGAGAGACAGAGGGAGAGAAAATCGCAAGCAGGCTTCTAGCTGTCAGTGTTAAAGAGCCTAATGTGGGGCTTGATCTTGCAAACAGTGAGATCATGATCTGAGCCAAAATTATGAGTTGATCACCTAACAGCCTGAACCACCCATGCCCTGAGACTTTTTTGATATTAAAAATAATAATACCTAAAGAATATGATCTTGGGAATATTAGCTCCTGTTTCTTGGCTGAAGCAATAATTGGTGAAATAAACTCATGAACAGCTCTTGTGATTTCAAGCTACCAAAGGAAACTAATTGAGGACAAGTGTTTAATGAAATCAGAATTGGCTGTGTTTCTGGATCTTTTTCCTGCTGAGGGAATGTAGTTAGCTGTTTTATACAACAGGGACATAAAATAACCTCATATACAAATGAAAGTTCTAATAATGGTTTTTTGGGGGTTTTTTTGGATTAGCAGTTAAGGAAGCATAAACATTTATCAAACTGTAAAGAAAAAAAGACTTAAAAACAAATGAAAAATAATACTAATTTCAGTGCAAGGATAGAAACAATGAACAATGAATATAGAAACACTTGAGCATTCCTATAGAGGAAGGATAAGAGAAACAATGTATTTAATTTACTCATGAGAAAATTATGCAAATGTGTACTAGATTTTCTTTGGGAGAATTGGATGCAGAGTATAAAACACAGTCAACAGTCACACCAGGCTAGCATCTGGGAACTGAGACTGATAATCAGAATGCAGTTGTACTAGCTTTTTATTGCTGTGTAACAAATCATCACAAACTTAAATGTTTAATACAACATCCATTTATTATCTCACAGTTCCTGTGGGTCAGAAGTTCGGGTACTGGTGAGCTAAATATGCTGTTCAGATCTTACCAGGAGTAACCCAAGATGATAGGATGAGTTCCATTCCTTTTTGGTGGTTAGGGTTCTCTTCCAAGTTCATGTGGTTACTGGCAGAATTCAGTTCCTGCTTCTATAGGTTTGAGGTTCCCTTTTTCTTTCTAGCTGTCAGCCAGAAGCACTTTCAACTCCTGGAGTCACCTCTTAGATCCTAGCCATGTGACCCTTCCCGTAAGCAGTTCACCACATGCTTATATCCCTTCTTTTAGGTCAGCAAAATGGTTCCTCTTTTAAAAACTTATCTGATTAGGCAGCTCCACCAAGGATAATCTCTTTCAAAGTGAATGAATTAGAGATATGAATTATGTGAAAATGCCTTTCATTTGCCATGATGAAATAACCTAATCATGAGGACAATATTTCATAGTACACACAGGTTCTGTTCACACTCAGTCGAAGGGGATGATACCAAATATATGCAATCAGTGGCAGGAATCTTGGGAGCTATCTTAGAAATCTGGCCACTACAATCTGCCTTCTGGCTCCCAAAGATTCACATATTTCCCAAATGCAAAATCCATCCACCATTTATCACAATTCCCAAATCTCATCGCATCACAGTATAGGCTTGAATTTCAAAATCACATAATCTAAATCTAAATCGCATCATATCTCCAAATCTGATCCAACATCAAATCTAAATATCAGCACTTTGAAGTCCAAAATCTCCTCATCATCAAAATCATCCTAAGTCACATGCAATTGAGGTTCCTGCTTGTGATTCTTTAGTACAGCTCCTTGGGGCACAGTTTCTCTCCATCTGTTTCCCTTCACCTGGTTCCATCCATAGGTCCTCTTACGAAACAGACATTTGTGTTATCTTCCATCATTCCACACCCTACCAGATTTACTGAAAATTGTATATATTTAAAGTGTTCACTGTGGTAATTTAATATACATGGTGAAACTATTACCACCACCAAGTTAATGAATACACCTTTTACTTGACATAATTACCTTTCTGTGTGTGATGAGAACACTCAATACTTGCTCTCTTAATACATTTTTAAGTGTGTAATACAATATCGTTAACTATAGTCACCCTGCTGTACATTAGATCTCTAGAACTTATCACATAACTGATAGGCTGTACCCTTAATCAACATCTTATTTCTCCACCAACACCCCCAGCCCTTGTTAGCTGCCAGTCTACTTTGTGTCTATGAGTTTAACAATTTTTTTCTTTTTTTTAAGTTCCATATATAAGTTAGGTCATGCAGTATTTGTCCTTCTCTGACTTATATCATGTAATAGAATATCCTCTATTTCCTTCATATTTCTGCAAATTGCAATATTTTCCTCTTTCTTATGGCTGAACAATATTCCATTGCGTGAAATGTTTGTTTATTTATTTATTTATTATGTTTACTTTATCCATTCATTACTTCAAGGCCAGCACAGGAGCATTTCTCTGAAATCTCTCCCTTTTTTAAAGGGCTCACCTGATTAGGTCATGCCCACCAGGATATCACTTTTTATTAAGTCAGAGTCACCTAATTAGGGTTAACTATATCTTCAAAATTTCTTGTTCCATGTAACATAATTATAAGAGTTATATCCCATCATATTCATAGGTCGAACTCACACTTGAAGGGGTGAGATAAAGGAGGTATGTTCACATCACTAGGTGGAAATCTTGAAGTCCATTTTAGAATTATGCCTACCTTAATAGGCTATAAAAAATAAGGTCATTTCCCCAAAGCTATTTACAAAAATTTTTAATGTTTATTTATTTTTGAGATAGACACAGAATATGAGCAGAAAGGCAGAGAGGGAGACAGAATCTGAAGCAGGCCCCAGGCTCTAAGCTGTCAGCACAGAGCCCGTCGCGGGGCTCAAACCCCCCAAGGGTGAGATCATGACCTGAGCTGAAGTCAGACATTTAACCAACTGAGCCACCCAGGTGCCCCTCCCCAAAGCTATTTTAAACATAATGCATTCAGGTAGGAGAAAAACCTCCCATATCTTATTTTTAGATAGTTCAAATATAGCTCCAATATTGTTAGTAAAGATTTATGGGGTATGTAACTTTGTATTAAAAGAGAGGACAGAAGGTATGTAGATGGCACAGTGTGGAAGAATTTAGAGCATCTTGTTTTTAATCAAAGTATACATGATGGGAGAGACCAAAGGGGAAACAAATAATAAAAGCCCAAACTAATAGTTGCACTTCAATATTTGAAGGAAATTAGGCAGATGTGACATATCTACAGTAAGGAAAAACAGTGTTTTAAAGGCACAATTAACTCTGTGTGAGTTAAGGAAAGGAAAGAGGCAGAAAGTGCTTTTTAGATGAAACATTCTCCAAGATACAAAGCTGTGTACAGACAGTGTGTTTAGAGAACAGTAGAGGAGGGACATGAGGCGTTTGAGGGGGCTGGCAGATAGATTATCAGTGTATGTTGAGGTCAGATTATTAGGGCCTGGTGAGATGAGATTATGAAGAATCTCTACATCATTCTTCACAAATTACATATTTTCATGCAGATAGTAGCTTTAAACATCTTTAAGCAGCTGAAATTTTTTAACCTTCTGAAACTTTTTCAAGTAAAATCTCATGGAGCTTGGAATAGATCAAAGTAAGGTTGCACTGATGTTAGGTGGCTCTTAGTGTCCCACCTGGGGAATTTATTTCTTATCTCAAAGACAAGAAGAGATAAAGAGACAAAACAAAGTTAAAGTGTGGATTCACTGAATAACCAAGGTCCTATCTACTAAGAACTTACAGTTGTTAATAGTCTGGAGACAAAGAAAAAGAAATAATGCTATTGTAGTAGGTTTTCTGCAGAGGGGGCCACTTAGTTCTCAACAATCCCCAGCCCAATCTTTTCTGATAATTGCCTCTGATCACCAGGATAGGTCAGCTTCCGAGCCTCTGCCTGCCTTGTGTGGCCTTTCCCGTCTGGCAGAGGACATTCGATCTAAGAGTAGAAAGCCATCTTCAAATAAGACAATTTTCTTTTCCAGAATTTTAAACTTTGGACAAAGAGAGATCAAAAGTCCTTGAGAGTTCTTGGCTGCCTCCTCGAGGAAAAGTGGACAAATTCTAACAGGCCAGTCCAGGCTGCTGCTTGTCTTTGTGTTTTTGCATTTTTTTTAATGGTTGGAGGAAAAAGTCCAAGGAAGAATAATATTTCATGACACAAGACAATTCCATGATATTTACATTTCAATGTACCTCCATAAAGATGTATTGGAGTACAGCTGTGCTCATTCATTTGCGCATTGTGTGTGTCTGCTTTCACAACACAGCGGTAGCATTGGGTAATGCAACAGGGACTATGTGGCCCACAAAACCTAACATGTTTTCTATCTGGCTCTTTATGAGAAGTAAAAAAAAGTTTGCTTGCCTCTGCTCTGGTCTAGAGGAAAGGACCACAAGCATTTAAAGCTGAGCAGCCTGGTTCAGTCCCTTTGTAAGTCTTATTTACACAACTGTTCTTTTGATGACATAAACGATTTCAGTGCCTTGCCATTAAGGTTGCTGTTTTGTTTGAGCTAACAGAGTCCGCTTTCATTGCTTGCGACCAAAAGAACATTAACTAATATAATTATCTAATGACTTAGTCCAAGAAATCCATTAGCTTTGCATAATTATAGAGCTGGATTGACCATTTCAAGTAAATTTACCAGTAAATTAGTGAAAACAAACAAGCAGAATACTCATTTAAAAAAATATCCAACCCAGTGGAAAAATTGCTTCAATTTGTCTCAAATGGACAGCTAAAATTGTTAATGGAATTTATATTGTATGAATGGGTTACTGTGAATTCTGAAATTATTATTGCTGTTTTCTGAAAATTGGTGATTTCTGGGGATCCAGATTTGAATGGAAAGCCTGTGGTTTCTATATGAATTCTGTCAGGACCACATGACACAGCAGGTGCATACAGCGTGCAGTGCTATCCTTTAAGCTATGCTGGAGGGAAAAGTTGCTTTTTCAGCTTTGCATGACTTGGAGCATGAAGCTTAGTGACTCTTCAGATCACCCTACTTGACATTCTTTTTTCTTGTCTTTTTCCCGTCTTCCTTCATTTTTCCACACCTCACTGGTGGCCAGGAGGCTATTCTTGGCCTGTGCATACCCATCCCTTTTCCTGTCTGCTCTTTGTTCTCATCACGAGTCCGTATTTTTCTTGTTTAATTTGTACAAGTGCAATTTCTGGACACGAATTATTACTTAATCTTTTTACTCATTGCTCTTTCTCACTAAACCTATTACAGGAGTTGTATTTCTGTAATTGTTTCTTTTTCCCCCATAAATCAACCACATTATGATTTTATTTCTCAATCCAAATAGCATCAATGATATAATAAAACCTGTCCATGGTACATTGGCTAACCTCCCTTGTACTAACACAACTGCCTTTCTACTTCCCAATATGGGTCAAACATGCCTTCTGCTTCTTCACTTCTGCATCTTCTAGAGGCAGATTAAGAGACACACAAAACATATCAGTTCAAAAGTAATACAAGAGCACCACTGGACACTTTACAGAATTCTAAAATGTTCTCATATTAAAAAAATAAAGAATTACAATAATTCTCAGAGAGGGGCACCTGGGTGGCTCATTCAGTTAAGTGTCCAACTTCGGCTCAGGTCATGAACCCACGGGTTCATGCCCTGCTTCAGGCTCCATGCAGACAGCTCAGAGCCTGGAGCCTGTTTTGGATTCTGCATAACCCTCTCTCTGTGCCCTCCCCACCCCTCTCAAACACAAATGAACATTTTAAAATATTAAAAAAATAAGTCTCGGAGAAAGTTATATAGGTATTTGGATGGATTTTTATCATAATCTGATTCTTATGGGTTCAACATCCAAAAATATAAATGAAGCTGTTTCCATGGAGAGTGCAGTTGCTCAATATAAAGTGTTAATTCTGCTTCTCCCCGGAAATGGGGCCAACTCTCGTGGACTCTGGCAGAAACAGGGAGAATGATGAAAAACAGCAAGACACTTCCTATCCTAGAATCCTCCAATACCAAGAATGCCAGTGTTGCACTGTTTCAGCCTATGATGCCAGGTTTTCTAATAAGTAGTAATGCTACACAACATAATAAAGGAAATGTTTCCATGTGAACACAAAACTACTTAATTTATTACCTGCCCAACCTGACCAGAAACCAAGATTGCAAAACACAAGAATTCTGACACATAACAATTTGGATTTACATATATAAAGAGAATTTTAAGCTCTACTTTTATTTATGTTGGGTTTTTTTTTTGGTCTTACCCAATCTAGGTTCATACTTAAGATTGCCCTTGGGATGGCCTAAGGTTATTTAACTTGGAATTATGCTAGGTCCATTCTTCCTTTTTCACTTAATTCCTTTTAATATAAAAACTAGATTTTTCCTTCCCATTCTTTCTTCCTAATGGCAGTTGGTATTAAGTTGTTTGGGTTAACTAGATTAATTTTATTAGATAAATTTAAGGCATGTCCATTCATTTAAAAAATGCCATGAGATTGGTTTTTAAATATTTCAATATTACTTTCAATCTCAGGGCTTTTGTTTTATTGAATGGGCTATAAACTGGACTAGAGGGAATTGTCTGTGTTATAAAGAACTTATGGAGGAGGCTTTTTTTCAACTCCTTTGGGTATAGGGCTGCACCTCTCCTCAAGTTCATTTGGATCAGAACCTCACGAAATATTTCTTAAGGACTCTTATTTTTTGGGATACAAGAAGAACCAAATAATTATTATTTTTATTATCATTATTATTTTAAAGTCGATTTATTTAATTATTTTGAGAGAGAGCCCGCATACTTGTGCAAGTGGGGGAGGGGCAGAGAAAGAGTGAGACAGAATCCCAAGCAGGAAGCACAGAGCCCCATGCAGGCTCAATCTCATGAACTATGAGATCATGATCTAGGCCAAAATCAAGAATCACTTAACTGGCTGAGCTAGCCAAGCTCTCCAAGAAGAGCCAAATTAATTCACTAGACTTTCACAGCTCTAAACTAGAGCTAGCCTCATCCTCAGTTGAAAGATCTTGTTGTTCACTTCACTAAAATATCCATGAGTTATGAGTTCTCTTCCCTAATCATCCCTGCTCCTCCCTTGCGTTTTCTGTCACCTCATTTCTCCAAATTTCATTCTGCACGTGAGGCAGATGTACCTATCCTTTTATCCATGAACAACATTTCTATCTTCTCTTTGACTAAGTCAAAGTAGCTTATCCCCTCTGCTAAAACTATCCACCCTTATGCTCATATCCAGTCTCTTCACAAACACTATTGCTTCAGCCCATATATTGCCATATATCTCTAAGCTGGATCCTAGAACTATCTTTCCACCATAATATGGTGCTTTTCAAGTTCAATAAATTTTTAGTCAGTAACTACTACCGTATACTCAATTGAATCAAAAGTATCATTGATTGTAAGGTGTGTTAATATTTATGTTCCACTGAGGAGTAAAAAGAAGAAAGAAAAAGAAAGGAAAGAAAAAGAAACTATGACATGCCATTGATAGTAAGATACGTTCCAATTTCAGAGATGTTAAATTATTAAGAATGTACATTTCTTAATTTATTTTTATTTTTGAGAGAGAGTGTGTGCCCAGAGGAGGGGCAGAGAGAGAGAGAGAGAGAGAGAGAGAGAGAGAGAATGAGAATTCTAAGCAGGATCCATGCTGTCAGCAAAGAGCCTGACATGGGGCACAAAATGAACCATGAGATCATGACCTGAGCTGAAAGCAAGAGTCGGATGTTTAACTGACTGCCCCACCCAGGTGCCCCAAAATTGTGCATTTTAAATTGATGAAACATGCGTATACTCTGCACTGAGGCATACTGAAGATACAGAAATAACTAGGATCATGTCACAGTTCTTGGAAAGCTCATGGACCTTTACAGTCTTCGCACTGAATGCTCTTTCAACAAATGAGGAAAATGTTAAAAGTTGAAAAATTATATTTTATTGCATAAAGATAGCTAGTTTCAGATTGTGCATTTGCATTGTATATGAGTTTTACTGAGCAGTTTTTGAGCAGTTGTTCCAAACTCTCAGAACAATTTTGATCTGTGTTTGTTGATTACAATAATCCTAAGTCACGTTTGTATGGCACTATTATTCACAGTGGATGATCTGACTTAGTATGTAAGCAAATCCTGATATTCCCTTAAGCAAATATAATTAAGAAAGTAAATATGCTCATAAACAACACTTTAAAGCATTCTAGTTCCATGCAAATGTCAGTGAGGACTTTGACTCATCTTTATTACTCGAGGATAATGGAGGGAGAAACGTGTGTTGCAGTTAGCTGATAAGTTTTGTGGCTATAGAACTGGTGACTTAGAGTTTGGTTTGGAAAAGATGGAAATGGAAATTATTTCACAAGCTGGAAGAAATCTTTAGCATACAGTGCACTCTAAGCTGACACTGACTATAACAGCAGTTGAAAAGGAAACGTTAATGAAGATGTAATGAGTAAAAAAAGAATCAGAAATTCCTATTTCTTCTGCCTTTCTCCCCACTGTCAGGGACACATACGCAGAAAACAAACTATGTCTTTATATTGTCACAATTCAGTTGAAATTGGGTTGGTCACAGACTGATTGTGCTTATATTAATCCTTTTCCTGATACTTATAAGTACATGAATCCTTTTTGATTACTGCTTTTTGTGACAATGAGGGCTAAAGTAGAAAATTTACTGAGAAGCAAGGAGTGGATACTCATGAGTAAAGTCTGAAATCAAAGGAGGTTAGCAGTGACTGAGATCCTCTATAGAATCTCCTTCATTTTTGGGGTGCCTAGGTGGCTTAGTCGGTTAAGTGTCCGACTTTCACTGGGTCATGATCTCGCGGTTCATGGGTTCGAGCCCCGCGTTGGGCTCTGTGCTGACTGCCAGCTCAGAGCCTGGAACCTGTTTCAGAGTCTGTGACTCCCTTACTTTCTGACCCTCCCCTGCCTACGCTGTCTCTCTCTCTCCCCTAGAAATAAATAAAACATTAAAAAAATGTTTTTTAAAAGAATCTCCTTCATTTCCTTGGACCCTACGTGAAACCAAGAAGAGTTTTGAAACTAGTTTAGAACAAAATATGTTTATGAAAGAAGAATAAGCCAAATATCATTCATTTCTGTTATATCTGAGTAAGTCATAACTAAGAAGGGTATGGGTCAACTTAAAACTTAAATTTGAAGATAGAATATTTCAAACTAAATTTAACATTTCTTGTAATCCTACTCCTTATGATGTGTGCATATTTTTCAATGATATCCATGGCAGATAAGTGTATTTGAGAGGAGGGTCTGTTTGTTTTTCTGTATCCTGTATAAGCAAATAGTTGCGCAAGGGAGAGTTCTTAGCTGCATTGATAATAATTCATCAGATATTAACAAAAGTGAATGTCTGTGCTGAAACTATCATAATTTATTAGCTTGAAAACTTGTTACTAAAGCAATTCATAAAATAATTTCTCAAATATAATTTATCAATTATCAGAATAATTTATCAAATTATGACTTAAAATGAAGGGCCTTTTAAATAGCATTGGATTTTTTATTCCAATATCTAATGTTACATTTACTTTGACTCAGCTTCTCAGTCAAACTATGAATGCGTTTTATTTATTATTACCATTTACTATTACTATTATTACTATTATATTATTATTACTGTTACTACTATTATTTTTGTTACTATTAAAATACAAATCTACTTTAGTTTTTTGGCATTAGACAGAGTAATGGATGTTGTTTCTGATCTTTTATAGTAAATTCTACCTAATGCTTTTACTTTCTCTTACTGCCAGTATATTTAAGTATCTCTCTAAGCCCCTTCCTGAGTCTGCATTAAATCAGAGAATATATACATAGTTAGCTCTAAGACAGAAATCTATTCTCGAGAAAGACTTAAGGAGAGTTAGTCAACAGTCCTTAAAAAAAGTATGTGTGTGTGTGTGTACGTATATACATATGTCTGTGCGTATAGCAACTGATATGTATATGTATGTATATACTGATATGTATATCTGTATATATATATCTGTATATATATATATATATATACATATCACATACACATATCAGTTCTTCTTTGTTTTATTACTCAGGTTAGTTTTCCTTGTAATGGTATACGAGGTATGTATATAAGTAATTTAAAGGGTCTTATTTGAATTTCATTTTTTTATATAAAAGTAATCACATTCAGTTCCTCTAAAAGGAGTTGCATAAACAGTGCAAAAACACTGTTTAACGTACTTTTGTGTAGGGGTGCCTGATGGACACCTCTAAGACCTAAATCAAATGCATATCCTTGAAAAGACCCAAGACCCTCTCTGTTGCAGATGATCAGGTCTAGAAGGAAATATGTTATTCTTGCCCTGAGGCTTTTGGTGGTTCTACCGAAATTGTTTTTTAAAAACTTCTAATTCTGTGTTTATAGCCACATTATGCAGTAGTCCTATGATAAGTCACATCAGTATTTTTTCAAAAAAGAAAAAGATTAAATAACAAAATGAAATATACTCCCTTAAGCCAGTACCTTAAAATGTTCCTATTAAAGTACTTCTATCAGCAAAGTAAATGCCTGCTCCAATTTAAAGGTGTAGTGTCAAGCTTCTACTGGGAGTAAAGGGTGTCTTTGAATACTAGGTTTCATTTTGGAAAATGCAGGGGAAGTTTGCATTTTATCCCATGCCATCTTAGGGATAATTTACTATAAAATTAATGTTGCAGTTGTTTTATCTTCTCAAGGAAGATGAACGAGTGTAAACAGTCATTCTAGATATTAAGTCCTTTAAGCATGCCACCAAGAAAGCTTGATAGGTCCACGGTATGAGATACACTGTTTTAGGCACTCAGTGATGTGGGCAAAGAAAAAGATAATTGGTGTTGCAAATGACTACAGTCAAAATATACTTATGGCCTGATGATTTTGTTAACTATTTACAACACGTAGGTGGAAATAGATGGAGTCCTACACAGTGTATATTTTAATAATACCATTGCATTCAAAAATAGGGGATGACATCTGATGTCACACTGCATTCTAACCTAAATTTCATGGATGAAGACAGAAAGATCAACTAAAATAGCATTTGCAGTCTTTACAACAATTTAGTATATCACTTCACTTCTTTAGCTTCTTACTGGAAAGGTAATTCAGTGAGTCCAAAGTATCACTATTGTACATGAAAAATGCACAATGAGTGACACTACATAGTTGATGTCTTTATTATGCCATTGACAAAAAATACTGAGATGAGAATACCATGTATTTTTTTACTCAGAGATTTGATTCATTGAACATTTACTTTATTCCCTGTTGGTGTATTAGGAAAGTTCACTAATTCTTTGTATCCCTTTACTGTCTTTTGTGACGGGTATAAGTGGACAGGTTTGGAAAATTAATGCATGGAACTTCTATTTGTGGCAGGAAGGCATACTAGACATTCTGAATATTCTTTTCAATGTGAAGCACCTAGATGTTAGATAACCTAAAACAAACTTTTAAATGCATTGTTGAAATATTTTCTAAACGATTTTTCTTAATCTCTGTTTTTTCCATCTTGGAATCAAATTACACATATATTTAACTTGATAATGTGCTACAAGTCACAGACACTTAATATTTTTCAATCTCCTTACTCTCTGTTGTTCACAATGGGGATTTTATATCAATATGTCTTCAAGTTCAGTAAATATTTTGTATCCTTCCCTGCTGTGAAGCTCAATGAAGTTTTCAATTCAGAAATAGAACTTTTCAAATGTAGGTTTTTGTTTTGTTTTGTTTTAATTTATGTTTTCCATTTAAATTCCACAGTTTATTCATGATGACCATCTTTCCCCCTACTTTCTTGAAGACGTTATAATAATTTATTTGAATTCACTGTCTTCTAATTTAAACATCTGTGGAAAGTCTTGGTCTTTTCTATTGACTGCTTTTATTTTTGATTATAGGTCACATTTTTCTGCTTCATCATATATCCAGTAAACTGTTATTTTATGATGCTGATGTGATATATTGTAAAGTGTCTGGATTATGTCCTCTTGTTCCGAGAAGTATTGAGATCTGTTTCTGCTAGTGGTTAAATTACTGGAAGATCCTTTTTCTCTTCCCATAGGGATTTAATTGTTTGTTAGAACAAGGATAGAATGATTTGAGGCTCCATCCTAGGGAGTGGCCCATTACTCCAGGTTGTGCTCAATACTATTAGTCATGCATTCATTTTGGGATTCAATCTCCCTGTACTAGGTGCTCAGTGGGGAATCTCCCCCTCTACTGGGTCAGAACTCCTATATGCCCCAGTGATGTATAAGCTGTGGTATCATCATTAAATTATCATCCCAGAAGTTATCTGTAGGTCTCATAGAGTCTTTGCATTCATTTAAGAAGCACAGCTTTTAGTGAAATAATTATGGTGAATTTCCATGCAAATTCTGTACCCCATAATGTACTGTTCTGTCTTTCCCTGGAATCCTATCATTTTCGTGAGAAGGGAGTCTAATTTCTACTTCCTTAGTGCAGCCCACGTGTTCCTTAACTCATTGCAGAAAATCATCCTCATGCAGGAGGTGAAGATAATTCACATGGGGCTTACCTCTTGTGCTTTCCTTTGTGTGAAAAATCATAGCTCTGTGCTGTGTATTGTTCATTGCCTCACAGCAGTTGCTTCAAATATTTTGTCCAGTATTAAAATTATTTTTTCCCCCAGAAAAGTAAGTCTAATACAAGTTATTGTGTCATGGCTGGAAGCAGAAGACTTCTGCTGGTTATTTTTCTATCTTAAAATCATATATTGGTCATATAGAATGACATTTTGTATACCTTTGCTCAGTAAAACTCTCTTGGCATCATCAGAATCCTCAAACAACCTCAGTGTAGAACAGCTTCTAAATATGTTTTTTGAGTAAACTAGCTAAGCATAAGTTCTCATTACTGCTGTTTTTCAAATTTTGTCAACGTATGTTCCTAATCTCATTGCTTATAAAAAAAAAATAGAGCCTTGAAGGACAGAATTATACCATAATTGCCTATATTTGAAGACCTAATGGCCCTCCTCTAAATTTGGTTCATTACAAATAAAATTTCTTCTTTAGGAAAAATAAGGAAATGTTTCTTGCTGCTTTGTTTTAGTCTTGGCCCATCAAGAAGCCTTCACTGCCTCAGGCAGGGAAAAATGTTAATAGTTGGAAAAGGTCATTTAGTTTTCTTCATTAAGACCATGAAATCAAATTGGACCTAAATGGTTCCTTACTCAAAAATAATCTAAGGTGATCTTTATATGATCATTTTAAAGGGCCTCTAGATCACTTCTGAAAAAATGGCATTGATTTTTTCTGTGTGTGTGACTAATTATATCAGTTTAAATAAATTAGATCCATTTAAGACAAATACAGATACTTTGCTGATATTCAGAGACTTTTACAGGGTTTTTAATGATTGTTTTTCATGACAAAGCAAATCCATTCAGAGCCTGGTTATACCACTTTAAAATTATTATTAATTCTGAATTGGCAAGTGTTACGTAAGTAGATATTTCATGTCTTCAAAACTGAAGTATTCTAAATCAAATTCAGGTAAGAGTCTGGTTATTGGAAACAGATGTCATCTATTTAACCTGATTTATGCTATGTTGTAAGAGCAAATATATTCTAAATCCAGGAGAAGTGGTCGGGGTTCACTCAGAGAAATAAGGCCCATAGAAGTTATACATTTAAAAAGTTATTGTGTGGAATTGACTTAGGCTCTCACCCACTTGTGAGAGTGGGTAGGTAAGCCTGAAATCCATAGCTATCAGAAAGGCAGGCTAGATCTTTCAAATGTGAACTAAAACTGCATTCCATGGGCCAAATTTCTTTTTTTTTTTTCACAGAAGCCTCAGCTCTCTTCTTAAATTCTTTCAGCTGATTTGAATGGCCATCCTGATTATCTAGGATAAACTTCCTTATGTAAGTCAGCTGATTACTTTAGTAATCTCTATATAATGCCTTTGTGAAAATACCTAAGAAAGTGTTTGAGTAACTGGGGACAGTAGCTGCTATCATTTGTATTTGTTCCCCCAAAATTCATGTTGAAAACTAACCTCCAAGATGGTGGGATTAGAAGGTGGGGACTTTGGGAGGTAATTAGGTCATGAAGGTGGGGTGGGGGGAGGGTTCCTTATAAAAGGGGACTTAGAAGGCTCACCTGTTCCCTGCTCTGTAGAGGATACAGCGAGGAACTTCCTGACTCAGAAGAGGTCCCTCGTCTGACTATGTTGACACCTTGATTTCAGACTCTCAGCCCTCCAAAATGGTGAGTAATTTCTGTTGTTTTTAAGTTACCAAGTCTGTGGTGTATTGTTATAGGATCCCAAACAGACTAAGCTAATAGTCTAGGTCATGACTGAGAGTTGTATCCTGCCCTTCATGGCCATCTGCTTGCTCTTTGAGTTTCTCACTTTCTTTGGCAGTCCCACTATCCTGGCTGCCAGTTCTTCAAAGTAAATATTTTAACATATCACCATTGGTTCTGTTTCTCTACTTGAACACTAACTGATACAGTTTTTAGCACCAGGAAAGGGGGTGCTGCTATAACAAATGCTTGGGAATGTTTAATTGGTTTTGGAATTAGGTGATTGGCAGAGACTGGAAGGTACTTGAAGAGCACGACAGAAAAAGTCTAGATGATTGTGAACAAACTGTGAGGACTATGGATGTTAAAGATTTCCTGGTAAGGACTCAGAAGGAAATGAAGTTAATAAAATGGGAGGAAGGGGATCCAATAGAAGGCTACATTTAATTGTGTTCTGCAGTTACATGGATATCAAAACTTGTAAGCAGTAAATGGATATTTAAGGAGATTTCCAAGTAAAGTGTAAAAAGCATGGCCTGAGGAGGTCTTGCTGCTTATAGTAAAATGTAAGAGGAAAGGGGAAAATTGAGGGAAGAAATGTCAAGTAAAAAGGAACCAGTATTTGATGAGGGAAACTTTGAGCCTACCCAAGTTGTAAAAGATTCTGTAGTTAGTCAATATCAGACAGAAAAGTGTGTTTTTAAAAGAAAGTGAAGGGTTGGGGTACCTGGGTAGCTCAGTCGGTTAAGCGTCTGACTTGGTTTCAGCTCAGGTCACGATCTTGTGGCTTTATCGGTTGGAGCCCTGCATTGATCTGGGTCTTCACGGTGCAGAGCCTGCTTGGAATACTCTCTGCCCCTCCCCCACACGCGCTGTCTGTCTCTTTCAAAATAAATAAAACTTGAAAAAAGGGCAAGTATGTAGCTGGGTAATTTCTTATTAGTACTTTGGAAGACTCAAATACATTATCCAGTCACAGAGAGTTATTGAAAGAGAATCTGAGTGTAATTTTTGGGTCTTCTCAATCAACTTAGCAGAATCCAGGGATAGGAATGGGATTCTCCATAAAATGTCTCTGTAGAAGCCTCTTTCTTTCTTGACTGGAGGAATTTCCATATAGAGACAGTGTGCTGAAGATGTAACACGAGCAGAATCGATTGTCTTGGACTGAAAGATACAGAGTGTTCGCAATGTGGCACTGGGAGCAGGGGGAAGAACATTATATGATGACTGAAGCAGAGATCAGAGCCATGTGAGATCACAAAAGAACTTGGGAAGTCTCTAGAACCAGAAAAGGGCAAGGAAACCAATTAGCCTTTAAAGGTTCTGGGAGGAACCAAGTGATAGCTTGATTTTAGACCATTCGTCATTTTGGATTCATGACCTCCATAACTCCAAGACAATAAGCGTGTTTGTAGGTCATTTAGTTTGTGATCAGGAGTCTGTTATTTGTCCTTTTCCTTTAGGTTTTTACCCCTTGTGTCTACGAAAATGATCATGTAATTTTTGTTTTTATTGTGTTGATGGTTTGTGAGAGCTCAGCCGGGAGGCAGAGATGGTATTTTCCCTCCCTTGTCGCCAGGGTGTGAACCTTGGGGCAGTGGGAGAGGCAGCCTTACCTGGTGCCAGTGGACCACTTGATCTGTAGGAGACTAGCCTCTCCCTGCACGCAGAGGCAAGAGCCAGGCAAGGCCCAGGAACCAGCTCAGGGACCAGTGCCCTTGAGATGGGTAAGAATCTGGTTCATTTTCGTAGACCTTCCCCTAAGAGGCAGAATGGGAACCTGATCACTTCCCAGAGTTGTGTGAGTAGTTCCATAAGGAATTGGAACAAAACTACACCTCTAAGGTGCTGAGTGGCAGGTTGGAGTCGGTGTGTGACTGTGTGGAGACTTCGCTTTCATTCATTTCCTGGGTCAACAACTATGACAATGAGATGCAACTATCTCTGGTTAGTCTACCTCAGAATGAGGACTTGAAGGAATATTCCAAGCAGCTGCTGAAACTCCCTTTGTTGAGGGGAAATTCACTGTCTTCTCCCAATAGACATAGACTGACTACATAATTCCACTAGTGGAAAAGAAAACAAAACAAAGAAAAACCTGGAGTCTGCTCCTCAGTCTGAACTGACAAGATTTAAAACTGGGAATTCTCTTTCTCGGTCTTCTGGTGGTGCCCCGGCCTCTTCTGCCTTCCCTTCCCCTCTTCCTGTTTCTGCACCACTGGCTGTGAGGCCTGCATAACTGGTTCCTCAAAGCCTCAAGCACCATCAGCTCCTCCTCCCACCCTAGAGGTCATGGAGCAAAGAACACACACTTCAGATTTTCCCACCTGTGTTCTAAGTAAAAACTAACCATGGGGAACAAATTGTCTTAAGTGGACCCAAGTAAAATGTATTCAGTGTTTTAGCTAATTTAAGTTTGTTGATTTGAGATAGACTTGTTTATCAATATTAAGTAAACAACCTTTGTTCTACCTAGGTTTGTTGAAGGTCACATTAGCCCAAGTTACCTCTGTTCCAATTTGCTAGCAAAAGGATGACTTAAAATAATGGCTAACTTTGTCTCATAGTTTTCGTGGGTAATTGTTGAGATAGCTTTCAAAGTCTTTGGTAACCTAAAATATTAGTTTTGCTTACATGATAAATTTGGATTGAATTCATTGGATATCTAACAAGATAAAACGCTAAACCACTAATTACTAGATGTAGGTTTTTGCTTTTGTTTTATGGAGAAAAAGGACCATTAGGGCCTTACAAATATGCTTTGTGCTTTATTAAGATTTTACTATGGAAAATCTGGTTTGTGCCTAATTGATCAATTTACCATCAAAAAAAAAATTCTGGTGTAACAGTTCACAATCCATTATTACTTACTTTTCACTGGTGACTAAGATTTCTAAGAGTTAAAAGTTTGCTAAATGTAATTAAGACTGATTAAAAATAAGGAAAGTAACTCTGTATGTAGAAAAGTAGCAGATATGCAAGAAAGATCTATAAGGAATGGAAATACATTTTTTGTTGAAAGTAAAATAAAGCAATTTTGTCTTAAATGAGACTGCTTTGGTCAAAACCTAAAAGCAAAGGAAAGTTGTAGAAGGTTTGTGAAGGGAAATCTTTGGGAAGAAATTTTACATGTGGTCAGGATGAACTAAGATTAAAATAAATAGATTTTTAAAAGTACACTGGTATAAGATTAAAATTCTGCTTTACTCTGTTTAAAAGATAAAGTTTTCTTGAATTGTTGGTATGCTCTTGATTAAAAAAAAGTAAAGTTTTTTTTTTTTCCTTTTGTCTGACCAAAGCAGCATCACAGCAAGCCCTTTTGGGCTGTTTTAATCAAGCCTTGGTTGAAATTGCCCCTTCTTTGATCCAAAGGCTGAGGAGATGGCAACGATGTCTTTGCTGCCAGCCTCCAAATGCTCCACATTCGTGTTGTTTGTGTTTAGCAAAGGAATGGGTCCCTGTGCCATATAAGGGATAGATGACTTTGATATATAAAGGGGTATACAAAGGGCTTTTACTGGAATACATAGGAGACATTTTGCTACACTAAGCCCAGTGTATGCCAATTTGTAACAATCCCAATACTCTAAAATGGGCATCCACATGGCTGGAACATATTTCTGTGGGCACTGCTGAAAAGGGCAAGGGAATAGACCTCAATTTTAGCTCTTTTAGCCCCCTTGACGGCTAGCTTTGTTCTTACAAAAAATGGTTTTCGCCAGCCTTTTAACATATATTTATAAAGAAGATTAATTTTGAGCCAAAATAAAATGAGTGCATCCTTCTACAAACCAGGGAAATCTTGCTTGGTGACAAGTTGGTACCACCAAAGTCCCACAGGTGGAAAATGGACAGATAGGAGAAATCAAAGAAGGCAAGTTCAGCTAACGGAGGGAAGGTCAAGCCTGGGTAAGAGTGATTAGTCTCAGCACCTCTTGAGACTAACAAAGCTTTTGGCTGCTATTTGTATAGCCAGCCAAAATTCCTGGCCAGCTATGGAAATTTAAGATAAGGGATGCCTCTTCTTCCTTTTCTCTTCAAAAAAAGCTTTTGGTCTTTTTAATTTTTTCTCCATTGTTCTTCTATTTTCTCTTTAACCTTTGTGCCTGTTTTCATTATTTCCTTCCTTATGCTCGATTTAGGTTGAGTCTGCTCTTTTTTTCAATGTCCTCAGTTGGAAGGTTAAGTTTTAGATTAAAATTTTTTCAACTCAGTAGCAAAAAAAAAAAAAAAATTAAAAGATGGGTAGAGGATCTGAATAGACATTTCTCCAAAGAAGACATAACAGATGGCCAACAGGCACATGAAAAGATGGTTAAAAATGACTAATCATCAGGGAAGTGAAAATCAAAACCACAATGGAGTATCACCTCATACCTGTCATTATGTCTATTATCAAAAAGACAAGAAATAATGATTGCTGGAAAGGATATGGAGAAAGGGAATCCTTGTACTCTGTTGGTGGGAATGTAATTGATACAGCCACTATGGAAAACAGTATGGAGGTTCCTCAAATTAAAATAAAATTACCATATGTTCCAGCATTTCTTCTGGGTATTTATCCAAAGGAAATGAAATGAGTAACTCAGAAAGTTACCTACACCCCCACATTCATTGCAGTAATATTTAAAATAGCATAGGCATGGATGTAAACTGTATCCACTGACAGATGGATAAGAAAATGGAATATGTATATACACAGAGGAATATTAATCAGATGTAAGAAAGAAAGAAATCTTGCCATTGGCAACATTATGCATGGAGCTTGAGGACATTGTGTGTGTATATATATGTGTGTGTGTGTGTGAATTTCCCAGTAAAGATTTGCTACACTAAATTGTATTAATTTTTGGTATGTTGTGCTTTCATTTCATTCATCTTCAAGTATTTTCTGATTTCCCTTTTGTTTATCATTAGTTATTTAAATAACATTCCTAAGAAAATGTTAATATCCACATATTTGTGACTTTCCCAAATCTTTTTCTTAATGATTTCTAGTTCCAGTATCATACAGTCAATCCTCGAGAATGTTCTACATGCACTTGAGAAGAATGTGCATTTTGTTCTTTACTGTGGTAGTTTATAGATACCTACTGAGTCTATAAAACATTGAAAATAGAGCTTTGAAGTATGCAACCATTATTTCTGAATTTATATCTCCATTTCTGTCAGTTTTCTTCATGTAAATTGGTACTCTATTATAAGGTGCACATATTAATAACTGTTCTTTCCTGGATGGCTTTACCCACTTACCCTTCTGTCATAACCCTCCTAATCTCTAATAACAAATGTTTTTAACATCTGTCTGATATTGATATTGATATTAGTATTGATATAGCCACAATAGCCACTTAGCATTTCTTGTGTTTGTTATTTGCATAATATATCTTTACCAATCTTTAAAGGAATTTTTTTAGCATTTACTTTTTGAGAGACACGTGGGGGAGGGGCAGAGAGAGAGGGAAACACAGAGTCCAAAGTAGGCTCCAGGCTCTGAGCTGTCAGCACAAAGCCAGATGCAGGGCTCAAACTCACAAACTGTGAGATCATGACCTGCGCTGAAGTTAGACACTTAACTGACTGAGCCCTTCCTTATCTATCTTTTTACTTGACATTTATTTGTGTTTGTTTAAAGTTATTTTGAGAGAGAAAGAGAGAGAGTTGCATAGAAGGGGGAGGTAAAGAAAGAGAGGGAGAGTAAGAATCCAGGATAGGCTCCATGTTGTCAGCAAAGAGCTGAACATGTGGCTCAAACTCCCGAATCTTGAGATCATGACCTGACCTGAAATCAAGAGTCAGACACTTATTGGACTGAGTCACCCAGGTGCTCTGTATTTGTCTGTCTGTCTGTCTGTCTTTCTCTCCTTCTTCTGTTCTTTCCTTCATTCTTTCTTTGTATATGTATTTATCAATATAAATTTTGTAGACCACATATCGGTAGATTTTTAGAAAAGTAATGTTAAGATCTTTGCCCTTTGCTTGAATTTTAATCTACTTATATTTTGTGATATTGATAATGTTGGGTTTATGTTTCTTAAACTTGATATTTTCTATGTTTCACATTTTTTTCCTGTTCTTCTATCCCTCCTTTACTGCTTTCATTTGCATTAAGTGAGTTCTTTCTCATGACACATGTTACCTTATTTTTCTTAGATTACTTTATGGAGTCATTTTGTGGTTGCTCTAGGGCGTACCATATATATATCTTAATTTACTGGAATTATCAGATTTATGTTACCTTAATTTTCAGTGAGCTAGAGAAATCTTCTCAAATACCTTTATCCTCCTTTTGTAATATTTTTCTTGCATATATATCACACCTATTAATATTAGTAAGTACTCCCATTTGCTTTTTACCACAGCCTTCCTTGTCTGGTGAGTGTCTGTCCTTAGGCTTTAATTTCTCCGGGTCCTGTTGAAAATTAAAATGGGAAGAAATTAGGAGCTATCTTGTTTCTGTCCTGTTTCTTGCCTCAGGCAAAATCTGAGCCAATTCAGCCAAAATCTGGAATTGGACACAACAGCACACTTCTCTTGGAGTGACATCCCTTCTTTATATATTAAATGTTCAGGTGGGAGATGGACAGTAGTCTCAGATCTCTTTGGCTTGTCTTCCCTGCTTTGAAACTGCTGCTTTATAAGCCAGGTTAGGGTGTTTAGGGACCCAGTATTCTCAAGGTACCATGAGTAGAGTGTTCTATACAGGGAGGCTGGGCAGGAGGAAAGAACCCCATCCCTCAACTATGCTCATCTAGAATTTAGCCACAGCAATAAGAAACAGAGGGCAGACTGAGAAATGCCGATGTCTTGCTCTTCCCAGGAATAAAGCCCCCTGGCTGGGAACTGCTGGGAACTGGCAGAATGGAGAGTCCTGTGACCCTGGATATGTTAATCTGATCTCCATCTTGCAAGCTGGGAGGTGAAGGGAGAGAACTCTTCTGGCTTAAATACTACAGATCCTTGGAGCACCTGGATGGCTCAGTCAGTTAAATGTTTGACTTCATCTCAGGTCATGATCTCCTGGTTCACGAGTTTGAGCCCCGTATTGGGCTCTCTGCTGTTAATGCAGAGCCCACTTAGGATTATCTGTCTCTGTACTCTGTCCCTCCCCAACTTCCACACATGCTCTCTCTCTTTCAAAAGAAAAGAAATTTTAAAATAAGTAAACAAATAAATACTACAGATTCTTCATTATTACTGAATTTTCAGTCTCTTGAACAGAAGTTTCTTCATTTGCTATGTTCTTTTAGAAGTATTTCCAAAGACCTTAAATGACTTTCTTCTGTTAAAAATAGAAATTTTGCCACTTAACTGAGGAGCTGGTCTATAGATAGCTCCTGGTTATCATGCTAGAAGTTGATGTAGGTATAAAGTTTAGAACCTCCATTTCTGAAACAATTTGCAAAGCCATTACTTATATATACGTATTTTGACCCATAGCTTATTTTCCAGCCTGGAGACATAGTTCTCTATTATCTATTGGGGTATGGTTTCATTTCCTTATTGACATTTATATTTCTATTCAGCACTTGAGTAAGACAAATACTTCTATTAAGAGAAAATGAGAAAGTGTGGAGTGACTCTAATTAAATTTAGTAAGGTTTTTCTATTTCCAATCATATAAACCACTTGAGCTTTTTACCATTTCTTGAATGAAGTGGGAAATAAGTCATTCCATTTGCCCTCACTTATTCTTCATTAAATAATTCCATAATGAAAAAGAAACATAATATGTAGCTGATTCAGTAAATTAGGAAGTCTGGATTTTTTTTTTTTAACAAAGATAAAAGACATCTATATTACAGATAGGCTAAAAATGCTAGACTTCTCCTGATCTAGTTTTGTTTTTTGTTTTTGTTTTTGTTTTTTCTTCTCAGGTCCCTAGCACCAATGTACCCATTCATAGAATCATAATCTTGTGAACAAAGTTTGATAATGACAGCCAGTTTTCAGTTTGAATACTGAATGCATGACAACTCAAAGAATTTCTGACCTCCTAAGACTTGCTAATGCCAAATTAAAAAATGAAAAATGAATAAAAAGCACCCTAAGAGGCCAGGGTAATTGTTTTGTTTTGCTTTTGAAAACAAGGGATGTAAATCCAAATAGTTTTTTTTTCTGAAACAACAAATAATTATGCCTTCTCAAAACTTTAATCTGAGTTTTGAGTTGAAATAAAGTTTACGCAGTCTGCTGCAGAAAACCCATATTGAGTAGTATCCAGCTTTCCTTTTCCTTAGTTGCATTTGGTCTTAAAACTGTTACAAGGTTTAAAATGGCCAAAACATGTGAGATCCAGAAAAGGAGTCACAAGAGAGGAGTGTACAAAACTGCCTTTGATACTGCATTGCAAAGCAAGTAGATGATTTTTACTTGGATTTTATTTAATGGGTGAAAGATAGAAAGCTGCTTGTATAAACAAATGTGATATTTTAAAAACATTGTATATTAAAAAGTTATTGGTTACTACTTAATAATGAATAATATTTTACTCTTCCTGATGTCATTTATATTGTATATTTCTTATTTCTAAGGAGTTTAATTTTATTAATTATCTTAAATGGATATTTGCTTTCATTCCTTTACTCATTGTTTCTCCATAACACTATTCCTATTTTGTTAAACATGTTCTGTTTAATCCAATATCTAAAATTTATCACAGGACATTCTTTTTTTAATCTATCACATCATTCCCCTTAGCTTTAGAAAGTGGAAAATTATTCATAAGGTTAAATTAAGCCAGCACTTTGAGAAAGCATATACTAGTATATCCAGTTGAAATTAAGACTTTCCCTAATCCATTTACCCCAACAGACTTCAAAGATAGTTGATCTGACAGTAAATCTATTGGCATCAATGTTCTAGAATTGCATATACTTAGGAATAAATGAGTAATTTGTGTGTTTATCATCTTCATTCTGGTTTATGGTTCTTGAGAGCAGGAACTTTGTATCCTCCATGGTGTTACTCAGTTTTATATATTGTATACATACACATAGATGTTTATATTGTACACATACATAAACATGTATATATTGCATTCTATTTCACAGTATTTGACATACCCAAGAATAGGATATTGTGATGCCTGCCTTCCTGGCTATACTTATAGACCTACTAGGCAGTGAACTTTGTGATGTATTTTTTAGCAATATTGAAATAAGCACTTTTATTTGTTTCTTTGAGTTGACACAATAATGTACCACAGTCTAGGCAGCTTAAACAACAGAACTGGAGGCTGGAAGCAAGATCTAAGTGTCAGATCTCTTCTGAGAGCTAGGAGGGAAGGCTCACTTCCAAGCTTCTATCCTTAGCTTATGGATGGTTGCGTGTCTTCTCCCCCTTGTCCTCCATTGTCTTCCTCTTCTTAGGGAACACCAGTTAGACTGGATTAGGATCCATCCTAATGACTTTATGTCCAGACTCTATTTGATTGGCAAATATAACCATACTCTTTGTTACTGGTGATTTAGAACTTCAACATCTAAATTTAAGGGATCAGGAACATAATTCGGGCCACAATAGCACTAATCTAAAAATGTTGTTACATGGATATTTATGACTGTAAATATTTTAATGAAGATGGATGTTTTCTATTAAAATGAGGAAGACAATGGTAAAAACCACTGAAAAACTGAAAACATTGTCTTAAGATTTATATGACTAGTAAGAGCTGCTACTGGGGAAGGCAGAATGTGATAAGATGTACAGGGAGAAGGGGGGAAGTAAGATTAAAACACAAGGATTATAAATTCCTAGAAGAAGAGAAAGGGGTTTCATGCAATGTATGAAATGGAGGAGAGAACTTAGAAATGAGAGGAAAGACACTAAATAGAACTTTATGCTGATTTCTCTAGAGATGACCCAGGCTCAGTTTTTAAACAATTCCATGTTGATTGTATATTCCAAATGTCATATGGCAAAAAGAGAATAGCCCAAACTTGTATGGGACTTTTTTTCCAGACATTAATAGCCAATAGAGTCCTTGTCTTAAAAACTCTCTGGGTGAAACAATAGCACTGTTTTTGCCACACTAAAATTTGTTTTCTCTTGAGAGATAACATCCGTGATGACCATACTCTCTAATCCTGTGTTTATATAATTCTACGTGGAACAAAAAATTCTCAATTTGATGTTGAAATAAACACATCTCTTTTTAGGGACAGATGATTCTGTTGATAAATTTTCCAAGCCAGTTTGATTCTTGCTTCCTCCCTCCTGAGGCTCATCTTTAGTCTCAATTTGTTGCTCATTAACACCTTTGTCAAAGGGTAAACACAGGAAATAAAAGAAAGGAGACAGTCCAATTCAGTCCTTGTTATGGTCTCATAAAAACATTTAATGAAAGAGGTTGTTGAATTTTATGGGATGGATAAAAGTAAATGGTTGTTTTCAAAAATCAGCTCCTTTAAAATTGCAGTGAGTGGCTTATTTTTATAATATTGTAAGAAAAAGAGGAAAAATACATGTTAAATCTCACTAGTAAAAGAAGCACTAGTCTTAGAGTTTCTGAAATATGTGAAGTCCTACATTATTTTTGATTACTAATAAATGCAAAAGAGATTAGAATACATTAATATGACTTTTTTCTAAAGTGATACAAATAGTACAAAGCTATTGATTACCTGTTACATCTCAAGTTTACTTACAGTGACAATTTTCAACATTTAAGAACTATTGACCATGTTAATACCCGCAGAAGTATACCCCTATAATTTATTCCCACCAAAGCTAATAATGTTATCCATGGACTTTTCTTTGGGCAATCTCATGCCTCTGTAACCAATTATCGTGTACTGACTTTCTATGATAGCAAGTAGTATTTTCCCAAGCTTGACTTCTCTGAAAAGATTATTGGAACTATCATTTTTCCTCTCGAGAGGTCAAACTGGCTTAGAAAACAGACTCACAGATAGTCCTATCCAGAGTGAATTAAATAGAAATCAAATTGCATTGTAAAGTCCCTTAGAAAGAGTGAACTTTTGAAACATGAATTTGGAGGTTGAAATGATATATGGTTAAGCATATTTTGGCAAGTATTTTGAAAGCTAAGGCAGATGAGTGTTACAGGGGAGGGATTTTAAAAAGCTCATGATAAACTGATAAAAGCAAGTTCAAGATGCAACTTTCCCATACTACTGGGATGATGATTTGGTTTTTAATGGTTTTAGATCTACTTGCAGCAATCGGCAGTTTTCCCCTCCAGGAATCTAGCTGAAAGTAATTCCATCTGAATAGTAATAGTAACTGTGAACAGTTTGATAGTGCTATTGTGGTCCAGAAATTGTCCTAGGGGTGTTCTGTGTGTAAACTTGTTAATCTTCTCAACGAGGTGCTTTTATTTTAAATAGGTGAAAACTGAGGCAGAGTTAAAAAAAATAATTTGTGTGTTATCACTGAGAGAGGCAAAGGAGGTCTTAGAACATGCACTCTAGCCCTGGCAAGTTTCTGTCTTCACAGTTCCAAGTGTGGTAAAATACACATAAACTTTACCTTCTTAACCATTTTGAGTGTGCAATGCAGTAATGGTAAGTACACTCACAAGGTTGTGCAACTAGGCTCCAAGAACTCTTCATTTTGCCAAACTAAAGCTCTAGTCCCATCAAACAACCACTCCACTTTTCCTTTATCTCCCCAGACTCTGGCAACAACCATTCAACTTTGTATTTCTATGAATTTAACTCCTGTAGGTACATTATATGAAGGGACAAACAGTGTTTGTCTCTTTGTGACTGGCATATTTTGGTAAGTCTACTATCCTCAAGGTTCATCCATGTTGTAGCCTGTGTGAAAATTTCTCTGTTTTATGTATAAACCACATTTTCTTCATCCTTTTATCCATAAATGGATTCTTGGGTTTCTTCCCCCAATGGTTACCATTAATAAGACTGCTGTGAACATGGGTATACAAATGTCTTCTGAGCCCCAATTAAAAAAAAATTTTAAGTATGTATGCAGAAATGGAGTTTCAGCGGGCACCCTCCCACACTGTTGGTGGGAATGTAAACTGATACAGCCCCTCTGGAAAACAGTGTGGAGGTTCCTCAGGAAACTAACAATAGAACTCCCCTATGACCCAGCAATAGCACTGCTAGGAATTTACCCAAGGGATACAGAAATGTTAATGCATAGGAGCACATGTACCCCAATGTTCATAGCAGCACTCTCCACAATAGCTAAAACCTGGAAAGAGCCTAAGTGTCCATCAACAGATGAATGGATCAAGAAGATGTGGTTTATCTATACCATGGAATACCACATGGCAATGAGAAACAATGAAATCTGGCCATGTGTAGCAACATGGATGGACGTTGAGGGCGTTATGCTGAGCGAAATAAGTCAGGCAGAGAAGGACAAATACCATATGTGTGCACGTATAGGAGGATTAGGAGGAACTTAACAGAGGACCAAGGGGGAGAAGAAGGGCAGAAATGGTGGGGGAAAAGGGGAGAGGCAAACCATGAGAGACTCTTGAATGCTGACAAAAACTGAGGACTGATGGATGTGGGGGGGAGGAGGGGTGGGCATGGAGGAGGGCACTTGTGGGGATGAGCACTGGGTGTTATGTGGAAACTAATTTGACAATAAACTATTTGTAAAAAAAAATAAAATAAAATAAAATAAAATCAACTACTGTGAATAAAAAAAAAAGAAATGGAGTTTCAGGATCATATAGTAATTCTATTATTTTTTTCTAAAAGAACCATTGTAATGTTTTCCACAGAAGCTATACTATTTTACATGTCCACCAACAGTGCAAAAGAGTTCCAATTTCTCCACAGCCTTATCAATATTTTCTGTTTTTTGGTTTTTATTCTAATAACAGCCATCCTGAATGGTGTGAGATGCTACCTTACTATAATTGGGATTTGCATTTTCCTGATGAGTGATGTTGAGCATCTTTTCATGTGTTGAGCCATTTTTATATGTCTTTTGGAGAAATCTCTATTCAAGTCCTTTGCATATTTCTCAGTCATGTTTTGTTGTTGAATTCTAGGAGTTCATTATATATTCTGGACATTAATCCCTTATCAGATACATGATTTGCAAATTTTCACCCATAGGTTGCCTTCTCAGTCTGTTGGTTGTGTACTTTGATCCGCAGAACTTCTTACTCTTGACATAGTATCGTTGACCTATTTTGGCTTATTTTGCCTTTATTTTTACCTATTATTTTTTTAATTTAAAAAAATCTTTATTTTTGAGAGGGAGAGAGACAGAGCATGAGCAGGGGAGGACAGAGAGAGAGGCAGACACAGAATCTGAAGCAGGCTGTAGGCTCTGAACTGACAGCACAGAGCCCAATGTGGTGCTCGAACTCAGGAACTATGAGATCATAATCTGAGCTGAAGTCAGAGGCTTAACCGACTGAGCCACCCAGGCACCCCTATTTTTACCTATTTGTTTTCTATGTCTCCCTAAAGCTTTCCATGCACCCATGCATATGTCTTGAGCCACTACCTCTTTTTTCTTTCCCTGTTAATAAAATTTTAAATGTCCCTAAATGGCTGATAAATCATGAGAATAATTCTTTCTTTCCTGAGAACTGACCTTGACCAACCTATCTTGAAACAACCTGAACTCTGCTGACAGCTTCCTGCTAAAAACCTTTCCTTTACTTTTCTTGGAGACCTTACTTCTCCAAGTTGTTAGGTTCATCCAGACTTATGAACTGTTTGATCACAGATTTGAAACCCAATAGGCTGATCATAAAGCCAGTACTTCTAATCACTGCACACACTGTAAGTCCATCTGTAATCAGCATCGAAAAAAATTACTGTATTACCTGCAAACCTACTATGTACAGATACTTTATATAAAAAATGCAACTGAATTATTTAATTTCAATCTATAGCACATTTTGAATTAACTTTCTGATTCATATATATTTTATGAAATAAAATAAAACAATTTAATGTTTTGACAATTGTTATGGAATTTCATGGAAAAATACACTACAAATCTATAAGATAATTTGAAGCTGGCTCATGTTTCAATAATTCTGTATATTTAATTTCCCTTTGGGAATATACTCTTCAAATCATCATTCTGATATGGTGGCAAACAAAATCATGTACAGTTTACAGTGATTAACAATGAACCCCTTGTCTATTCTTACTATGAAAAACATGCAGCAGAACTTTGATTGAACAATTTTTAATTTTGTCAACTAAATAACCAATACCTTGTGAGCCAATATTAGCACAGTAATCATTCTTTTAAATTTATGCATACATGCTACCTAAAAATGCATTTTTTAAGAAACAAAAATGAAAAGTAATTGTAAATCAGCTTACCCTGAGAAGCGTCCTAAATAGAATATGCCCAACATTAATGCATTAGAAAGAATTACCATATTTTCATTCTACTTAGAACTTATAGAACATACACAGGTATATAATTTGACATGATAAAGGGTAGTTACTGAAAGACTTTCCAGAAGAAACATTATTGTTTGGGAGATTTGCAGTATGCAAGAAGAGATGGAATTAGTATGGCATATGATTTAATCAGTTGGTTCATACCATCACTAACTTGAGCCCAACCTTACAGAAAATAAAAGCATATCTTCATAGAGGTGAACTAAACAACTTGCACAAAAGCAAGATGAAAAAAAGTATCATTTCCTTAAAGTTCATAAACCCCTCACCTCTTGGCTAATATAACACTTTAATCATGGAGTAATTTAATAATTTCAAATAAGTAGACTAACTTGGAGAACCTAAATATTTCACTCAGTAAAGCAGTGTAGGTGCCCTACCATTACAGGAAAAAAAGAAAAGAAATGAGATCCAAATAAACACTGTCCTCTCTGTAGCTACTCTTTTTGTGGATTCCAACTTGAATTTAAGATCTTGTGTGTGGCTTCTTCACTGACCTCTTCCTCTTAACAAAAAGAGCCTTTTAAAAATAAGAATTTTAATTGTTAATTGTTTTAGAATAAGAAATTTGTATCTTTATTAGTGTTTTAGAGGTTTTTTAAAATAAGCAATTGCTACTTTTTAAAAAATTGTTTATTCTGAAAGAGAGAGATGGATCGGTAAGGGCAGAGAGAGGAAGAGAATCCCAAGCAGGCTCTGTGCTATCATCACAGAGCCCAGTGTGGGGCTTGAACTCACAAACTGCGAGATCAGGTCTTGAGCCAAAATCAAGAGTTGAATGCTCAACCACCTGAGACACCCAGACACCACTATTAGTGTTTCAGTTTTATCTGTGAGGAACCTTCCTTTTCTTAATAACTTTCTTCAGTTGAAAGTTGAGCTCATAAATTAGTGGCAGATGACTTTATGACATTCTCTTTAGGAAATCTGGTTCTAGCCCCATCTCTCTTGTCAACTATCCATGGAACCATTAGTCTCTCAGTGACCAGTTTCCCAATCATTAAATGGACATATCCCTAACAAATTTCTCTTTTACTTTTATACCTGGAGTTGATTGAAAGTCTAACACATGCTGAACATCTTACACATAGTTAATTCTGAGAATAACTTTATATTGTAAGTGTGATCTTCATTTTACAACTACTTAAGAAGCCAACCAAGGAAGCATGGTTATTCCATAATAAAGTCTCTGCTTGCAGACAGGCTTTTGTTTCCAAATTTGCTTTCCATAGTGTTCTGCCACCTTCCTGTGATTGTGAGGGTTCAGTGAGCCAATAGTTTTGCCAAAACTATGCAGGCAGATGGCCAATATTTCTTTCTACTTGTCTGATAGTAGAATAGAAGTAGCCTGTTAAAATATAGCCTGTTGAAGGGCATTAGAGTAGGGATTTGAAAATTTACATTTTACACTTGTGTTCTAGTTTCCTGTGGTGGCCATAACAAGTTAGTACAAAATCGATGACTTAAAACAACATACAATCATTCTTAGAGTTTTGGAGATAAAAATCAAGGTGTCAGCAGGGTCTGCTCCCCTCTGAAATCTTTAAGAGGGAGTCTATTTCCTTAAATTTTTTTTCTTTTTGCTTTTAGAGCAGTATTGCTTAAGTTCCTTACCTCAAGGCCCCTTCCCTCAATATTAGAAGCCAGCAAAATAGTATTACTTTATTAGTAACATGGGGTTTTCTTTTAGCCATATTTCCTTCTGCCTGCCTCTTGTTAGGACCCTTGAGAGTACATTGAACCCACCTTGATAATACAGGGAAATCTCCCCATTTCAAGATCTTGAATCACATTTTCAAAATCTCTTGCCATATTATGAAACATTCACTAGTCCTAATGATTAGGACATGGATATCTTTGGGGGCCATTGTTCACCCTGCTATGTTCTGATTCTGTCACTTGCAGTATACTGACTTCTGTTCACTCAGTTTTTATATTAATATATTCCCCACAGTTAGTAAGACAGAAGTAAAAATGTTTGGAATGCTTTGATTTTTTTTTTTTGAGCTACTATATGTATTTTTCATAAGGCATCTTACTGTATTCTTGCTACAGTCAAAATTGCTAAAGATAAGCAAAATAGTACTATAAATACCATTTTAAAAATCACTAAGTACTGGGGTCCATGGGTAGCTCTGTTGGTTAAGCATCCAACTTTTGATTTCAGTTCAGGTCAAGTAATTTGAGGTGAGTTTTCACTGGTGAAAACATTTATATTCACCTTCACAGAAGTCTGATGTGATAGGTGCTAGTATAATTTCCATTTCAGAAGAACACAAGGTGTTAATTACTCTCAAATGTTTTGCTAGAGACGGTTTGGTTTTTGAACACAAGCAATACTACAAAACCGAGGACTGAAATCTAAGTAATAAGGCTTAACTATATTAAATTTTTGGAGTAAGGGCAACATTTTATTTTCTATTAATCAGGTCATAGTTTCAGTTTTGTATTAAAGATAGATAAATGTACACAAAATGCCATTTTATTTCAGACAGTGAGATAAAAATTTTATTCCCTGGCAACTTTTAGCCTATTGAGCACCTAAAATTTAGGCATCCTAGATGTGATATAATTAGATGTCATTGAGAATTCAATTTATAAGAAAATCTAGTATATTTTCAACTATGAAGTCTTTCTGAGATTAAGGCTCACAGAAGTACTATGGTGCTGACATTAAAACAGCAATGCCTTAACAGTGTTCATTTGATTTATGACTATTACAGCACTAAACTCTGAGCTGGTGTGGATAGTATTTTTTTAAGTTTTATTTTCATTTTTGAAAGAATGAGTGTTAGCAGAGGAAGGGCAGAAAGAGAGGGAGAAAGGGACCTGAAGCAATCTCCAGGCTCACAGCAGTAAGTGCAAAGCGGGGCTTGAAGTCAGGAGCCTTGAGATCATGACCTGAGCCAAAATTGGTGCTCAACCAACTGAGCCACCAAGGCACTATTCTTCAATACTTTGATAATTCTCACAGAAACTCTGAGTTTATAGAGTAAAATAGTTGTAGTTGTGATTATAAGGGAAGCCTCTTTGGCTTTGGAGACCAGTAAGTACAGAATTCTATCTTATTTATATGAATATGCTCCAAGATAGACCATATGGTAGGCAATAAAGCAAGTATTCACAAGCATTCAATAGCATTAAAAACACAGAATACTTGTACTCTGATTTAAAAAAAAAAAAAAAGGAGTTAAATTAGAAATTATCAACAGAAGAAAACTTAGGAAATGAACAAATACTTGAACATCTAAATAATTTTAACAACAATAAAAACAACAACAAAAACTCTGAATTCTGAAAATACTAACCTTAAGGTTGTACAATTTGTTGGCATGTAACTGTTCTTAGTAAACTCCTGAGATCCTTTGTATTTGTGTGGTATCAATTGTAATGTTTCGTCTTTGTAGTATAATTTGAGTACTCTTGTGTTACTTGTTAGTCTAGCTAACAGTATAGTTTATCTTTTTAGAAAAAAAAAACTAGCTCTTTGTTTCAGTGTGTTTTTCTTTTATTTCCTCCTTGATCTGTATTTTCTCCCTTGTGCTAACTTTAGTCTTTTATTTTTCCCATATTCCTTGAGGTGTTAGGTTGTTTCTTTGAGATCTCCACCCTCACGATGCCACCCCCATAGGCATTTATCATTACATTATGAACTGCTTTTGCAGAATCTCAGTAGTTTTGGTAAATTGTATATTTATTTTGAAGCCTTTCTATTGTGTTTCATTGGTATATCTGTATGCCAGTACCATAATATTTTAATTGCTCTAGCTTTGTAGTAGAGTTTGAAATCAGAAGTGTCATGCCTTTAGCTTTGTTAATCTTTTCCAGTATTGCCTTGGTTATTCAGGGTCTTTTGTGGTTCCATAACAATTTTAAGATTGTTTTTCTATTTCTGTGAAAAATGTCATTGGAATTTTGCTAGGGAATTCATAAATCTAGTAATGGCTTTATGTAGTTTGGACATCTTAACAAAATTAATTCTTATCCATAAAAACAAGGTATCTTTCCATTTGTTTAGGTTTTAACTTTCATTCATCAGTGTCTTGCAGTTTTCATTATATAGATCTTTTACTTCATTGGTTGAAATCACTCATAAGTAGTTTAATATTTTTGATGCTACTGTGAATGGGATAGTTTTTCTTTTTCTGATATTACTTTTTAGATAAGAGATAGGCCATTGATACCTGTATGTTTATTTTACATCTTGAAATTTTACTGAGTTTGTCAACTAGTTCAAACAGTATTTTGGTTGAGTCTTTAGAATTTACTACATATAAGATAACACCATCTGCAAGTAATGACAATTTTACTTGTCTCTGATTTAAATGCTGTATTATAAAGCAATGTTACTAAGAGACTAGTTCTTAATTATCTCTATCACAAAAGAGGAGTAGTAATTAGGTGACACAGAGGTGTTAGCTAACATTACAGTAGTAATGACACACTGCATGCCTTTAAATTCTTAAACATAGTTAAATATCAGTTAAAAAATCAATGGAACCAGTATATAATCCAGTATAGGTATATACTCGCAGAGTAAATTAAGATTTTTTTGAGATGATATCCAGGAAATTTAGTAGAAATTTTTTTTTCATCAAGTGGTTTTAGAAGGACAGAGCAGCTTGCCAAAAACAAGGTGATTCCCAAACCTTACCTCACAAGGTATACAAATGTTAACTCACGATAGGCACTAATCATAATATTAAATATAGATCCAAAAATCCGTAAAACTTTTAAAATAAGACCTAGGGTAGTGATTTGTAACTAAGTAGGCAAAGGCTTTAAGGTAAAACAAATAAAATTTATAAAGGAAAATGGATAAATTGGGTTTCAGTCAAGTTGAAGTCTTCTTTTTTCTTTAAGTTGAGGTACAAATGATATATAACATAATTTCAGGTATACAACATAATGATTTGATATATGTGTTTATTGCAAAATGATCATGACAAGGCTTGTTAATATCTATCATACATCGTTAGAATTTGTTTTATCATGGTGAGAACTTTTAAGATCTACTATTTTTGCACAGTTGAGGTATACACATGATATTAATTGCAGTCACCATGCTGTACATTAAATCCTCAGGACCTGTGATACAACTGGAAATTTATAACCCTTGACTAACTTCATCCCATCACCTACCTCTATTACCCATCACCCTGTCTCTGCCAACCACCAGTCTGTTTTCTGTATCTGAGTTTGTTGTATCATTTTTAATTCTACTTATAAGTGAGATTATACAGTATTTGCTTTTTTTCCCCTGATTCACTTAGCTTAATACACTTAAAGTCTATTCTTGTTGTCAAAAATTGGCAATATTTTCATTCTTTTTATGGCTGAATAATCCATCGTGTTGTGTGCATATATGTGTGAGTGTGTGCCACATTTTCATGATCCATTTATCTATCTATGGATGCTTAGGTGATTTCTGTGTCTTGGATATTATAAATACAGCTGAAATGAACATGGGATGCATATAGCTCTTTAAGTTGCTGTTTTCATTTTCTCCAGATAAATACCCAGAAATGGAATGGCTGGATCAAAGGGTAGTTGTATTTTCACTCTTTTGAAGAAACTCCAGACTGTTTTCCATAGTAACTCTACCATTTATATTGTCAACAGTGTGCAAGGGTTCTCTTTAACCCACATCCTCACCAGTGCTTACTATTTCATCTTTATGATAATAGCCATTCTAGTAAGTGAGAGGTGTTACATCTCATTGTGGTTTTGATGTGCATGATTGACTTGATTTGATTTCTCTGATGATTAGTGATGTTGAACACTTTTTCCTGTACCTGTTGGCCATCCGTATGTCTTATAAACTGCAGTCCTCTTTTCCTCAAATGATAGAACTAAAAAATGGAATCCACAAAGGACTTTTTTTCTGAACGTATAAATAACTCTTGGAACTCAATAATAATAACACAAATAATCTAAAACAAGATAAATGATTTTGGCAAAATTTCACAAATTAAGATATTTGAGTGCACAGTAAATACATGAAAAGATGCGTAGCATCCTTAATCATTAGGAATGGATAAATTTAAACCACAAGATATCACTTAATACACATTGAAAATATTGAACAATACCAAGTGTTGGGATATATAGCAACTGGAATTCTTATGAATTGCTGATGGTAATGTGTGGTGATTGGATCACTTATGAAAAGCATTTGAGAGCTTCCTAAAAAATTAAATGTAAACCATAGGATCCAGAAATTCTACTCTTAGTTAATTACTCACAAGAAAGTAAGACCTATACCCTCTCAAAGACTTAAAACTAAATGTTCAGTGCAGCTTTGTTCATGAGAACTAAGCTCATAAAACTAGCCACATTTGTGTCTACAGGTAATTATTCTTAAAATGGCAAGTATTTAGCAAGAAAAGGAAGAAAATACTGATAATGCAAAACAATGGATGAGTTTAAAAACAGATTATACTGAACCAAAGGAGCCAAAAAATAGACATGGGTAGTATATGATTGCTTTTACAAGGAATTAATAGAAATGAAAGATAGGGACCATAGTGAAAGAAATGAAATGTTACATGTAACATGAGGCAGGGAGAAAACTGATAATGGAGTTTAAATGAGATGCCCAAAGACATATAGTTCAAAGTTGGCAAGTGGTTAATCACAATACCAGTGATGGTTCTACCACCTCCTAGCAAATGCTAATTCAAACGTGTCAAAAGAATGTGGTTGTACATTGTGTCCCACTGAAGAAGCTCTTTATCTTTCAAGTGAACCAGCTGGGTCTGATTAAATTAAGAAATGAACTAGAATCAAAAGTTTTATGAAGCAACTGGGAGATGTGAATTTAGAGTCTCATATAATGTTTTTAATGCATGAGAATGAGGTGGGTTATGACATAAAGTCTTTGATCATAATATAAGATTTTCTCCATAATAAAAATAGTTTTCTTCTACAGTCATGCTCAAATGTTACTGACCTCTTTAACCATTAGCAAAAAAAAGAAAAAAAAATATCAAAAGCCAACTTACACTTATTATGGAGCACCTACTGTGATTTCAGCACCAGAATATGACCTAATCATCACTCTAGATTTTATTCATTTTATATTGCCCTCCACACACTTATGTATGCCTAATATATGTTAAAGTATAAAAATAAACACAGAAGAAGGGTAATTCATGCTTTCTTGTATCTGCTCTGTGAAGTGTTTATTAATAAACCATTAAAAGCAAGGTTAGGGCACAGTTCATTTTAATGCTCTTATAAATATGGAGTTGCTTTTAATTTTTAAAAACATTTTAGGTCTCAGATACCATTATCTTTCCAATATGAAAAACAACCTGAACAGAAGAGAAGCAGATGCATTAAATAAATATACTGATTTTAAAATGCTGAGTCTATTTACATAATGCCTTTTAATCTTTCTAAACTCTGGTAAAAATTTAAATTCTGTGGGTTTCAAAATTTATTATCATTATTCCTCACTGGAGTGTGTGGAGCCTTCGAAAGGGGAGATTCATTTTTACTTAAAATTCTTACCAAAGGAAATTCAACACTGTTAGAGAAAATTTAAAACAATAAATAATAATTAAAAATGGAAAGTTGCTTCATTTGTAGGTCAGTGATTTAATAAATATGCATGTAGCTTTAAAATCTAATCCCTTTGAATATCTTAAAAAAATTTTCTTGACTATTTTTTTTTTTGAGAGAGACGCAGAGCACAAGCAAGGGGAGGGGAAAAGAGAGATTGAGAGAGAGAGAGAGAGAGAGAGAGAGAGAGAATCTGAAGCAGGCTCCAGTCATTGAGCTGTCAGCACAGAGCCCTACACAAGGCTTGGACCTACAAACAGTAAGATCATGACTTGAGCCAGAATCAGACACTTAATTGACTGGGCCACCCAGGCGCCCATCTCTTTGGATATTTTGACAAATGTCTGTCATGAAATGGTCTCTCATCACCCACATAGTCGAGATGTAACATGAAGCCATTTGAAATGTAGTACACCCCTCAAAATTAGATTTTTTAGAACTTGTAGACACACTGGATTAAATAAATCCAAGTTGGGTAAGATCCATAGAATTTTTTATATTTGGTTAATTTTGTGAAATTTTTGAAATGAATCAAAATAACGGAATTCAAATTCTGGTTTTGTCACTAGCTGTTTGACTTTGTGTAGTTACTTTAATATCTGAACTTTTCTTTCATCATATGAAAAATAAGAGTGATATGGAACAGACTACAAGGGCTGTATAAAGAATTAAAGAAGGTAGTATTTAAGCTAGCTCTGAAAGCATCAGAATCCTACAAGGTTAAATGTATTTAATGTCCCAGACAATGTTTCTATCACTCATTTACTATTTACCCATATGAAGAGTTTTTTGATACAACAGGATCTGGTTTTTCTGTACATAAGAATCAATTCATATAAGTGGATTAGGAGAAACTTAATGTAGACCCATGAGGGAGAAGAAAGGGAAAAATAGTTGGAAAGGGAGGGAGGCAAACCATGAGAGACTCTTGAATGCTGAGAACAAACTGAAGGCTGATGGGGGTGGAGGTGATGGGTATGGGGGAGGGCACTTGTTGGGATGAGCACTGGGTATTATATAGAAACCAACTTGACAATAAACTATTTAAGAAAGAAAAAAAAAGAATCAATTCATCTATGTGTCCTTACATGTTCTATTTCCTGCCTTTTGAGTACTTGGTCCTTTCTATATCTGTTCAAATCTCAACTGCAAAAATATTCTGTATCATATCCTCCGACACAAAGCCATCAAAGTCCATGGAAATCCATAATGGTGTCTCTAGTCTCTAAATTAATAGCACTGATTTGATTGCTTTCATTTAACTCTTCCCAGACATCTCTGTGCCTTTCGCCTCAAAGTTAGGCATAATTTCCAACACTTAGAAATGTGACTCAAGTAGGTGTACAATAATAAATCAAAGTGATTTATCAGAAAATAATTTATGTCTAATTTATGTCACTGGGCCAACTCTAGCCTGTCATCATCTCATAAAATATTTTTTCCATGACTACTAATGAATGGGTAGTGGGCCACATGGTGCTAGCCTCTGACACAAGTGATATAGGAGTTGGGAAATTGATTCCAGTGAGCCATTCCATTAGATATGCCAATCTTAAGGGAAAGGAAGAATGAATATGATCTCCAGAACAAGGGGAGGAGGAAGCACACTGTTGCCAAGACAAAGGCATAGGGAGATTGTATTTGGGGAAGGGCCTATGAAATCTTTATGCATATATTCAATATGCCTTCCTATATACATTCAATGTAATCTCCTTTATAGCCCACTTAGCTTAATTACCTTCAACCAAACAATACATAGCCAAGAAATGGATGAAGTGAATTCTTTACGTAAACTGACATATGTACAAATAGATATTGGACAGCATTACTTGTTCTATCCAATAACAGCAAGCAAGTAAAGTAATGTCAGAGCTACATTTGTCAAATTGCATCCATTCACTCATTCCCTAAACAATAATTTTTAAAAATAATTGGGTACATGCTTCCTCAGCTACTCTGTAGTTACTAGCCTTCCTGTAATTAGGTATAACGGTACGACTGTCAAGTGTTGAGTGATGGAATATGAACTGAAGTGGTGGATCTCAGTGACATACAAGCATTCTGAAACAGTGAAAACATCCCTCCCACTCTTGCCCCTTCTCAGAAGCTAATACATGGAGGTGCCTAGGTTACAGGGTTAGCCTTAAGATAAATAAAATGCCTCTGGAGATGACAGAGAAAAAGATGGACCCCAAGAGCCTAAATGACCTGAGGGAGTAGAGACCTCCATTGATTTGGCATGCTCACTTTGGAATATTTTTGGGAGGGAGTAAGGGGGACGTGCATGGACTTAGTTTTTAGTTCTTACTGTCTCTTTCACAAGAAGCTTAATTGTCCTTTGCTAAAACAGAAATCATGATGAGTTATTACCATGGAAGTAGTAGGATGTTCAGGAAAAAATTCACACCATTACATATAAAGCCTACCACACCAGGAGACAATATGATTGTAGGGAACAGATACTGGAGACATGCATGGTGATGGAACAGCAGCCCGACAGTTGAGCTGTTAAGATTTGATTCCCCTTATTCAAATTTCCCTCATGTGCTACAAAGCTCTCTCATAGCAGCCTCACCCACACAAGCATTCTGTTTTTTTCTCTACTCAGCTAGAGATGTATGTTTGATTTCACATATGTTAACCCATTTACCCCACAAACCAATCTTTTAAATTGCTATGAAAACAAGATACATTGTACTCGCCTTCACCAGATCTATGTCCTGTTCAGCCAAGGGGAGGCAATGGCAGGAGCTATGTGAGGAGAAAATAGAGCAGTGACGCTATTCTTTTCCAATTCCATTCTTGCTTAGCTGTAGTGTCTGGAATATAGATGCACCCTCCCTGAAATGAACTTCACCTATGTGGCCCAAATTTATAGTTCTGTTCTCAGTGGTCTCCAACACATTGTCTCCCTTGTTCTTTCAATCATAGTTATGGTAACAGCTTTGGCCTACAGTTAGTTATTGTGTGTCTGTGTGTGTCTCAACATTCTCCTTTGTTTTTTTTCTTTTAACCCTAAATATACCTCTATAAATAATCTCTTTGTTAATATCTGTCAACTGAGCCATCTGTTTTTTGGTGCTATAATATATTGCCCCCATTTTATGGATGAGGAAACAGAAGTACCAAAAGATCAACACCCTGAGGTCACTTAATAAATGATGTAATAAGGATTTGAAACCAAACAGTCTGTTGTAGTGGCTGTGTACCTAAATGCTAAGCAATAGTGCCTCTATATATTAGCACATAGAGACTGTATAGAATTGCTCAGAGAGAATTCGAAAATAAAATACATAACATTCTGAGAATTAAACTTTAAATCATCATAAGGTGAGCCAGAAAAGAGTTGTGAAAAACTTAAATGACCAGATAAAATGTTCCAATTGGAAATTAAAAAAAAAAAAAAGGAAACGTCTAAAAGAATGCAAAAATAAAAAGTGGAACATGTGTGGTCTGAGAAAGAGAAAGGCAAAAGGGGTTCAATAAAGGAAGTTGTGACAATGTCCAACTCTAGGTGTTGAGAGGATTTTAAAATTTAGTCCCATTGTCAAGATCTTTCCAAGTGTATAGGACAAATGAGACTGCTTTATTCTGATGCCATGACACGTTTCATACCTCTCACTAAAACCTTTCATTCTTCATATATGTTCATCAAGCAACTCTGAACTTGATTTGTTTCTGTTCTGTCTAGAGGGAAATAATGTACTAATTTGTACATACTAAGGATATGCTGTTCCTGTAGGTGTGGAAATCATATTTTAGAATACTGTATGAAATATTATGAATGCATATATAAGTCCTATGAGTTTGGTTAATTGTTATGTGGCCCTGTAGGGTAGAGCTGCTTTCAGAGATCTGAGGACATTATGTTTTTAAACCTCTAAGACTGAATGACAATCATTTTATTACGGAGAGAAGATCTCCTTTTCAATTTGAATTTTGGAATGAAAGCAGGATAGAAGGGGAATGTTCTCTACAATTAGCTGAGAAACATTAAAGTATCCTAACTAGGAAAAATATGTCTCAGGAGATATCAATTATCAGCATCATTCAGAAAAAAAAGCCCTTGGAAAACAAACTGTCTGTGTGCCAGTTTCTCACTCAAGTTAACAGAGACAGTTCTCATGGGATTCAGACTTTATAGCTTAACATAGAATTTGTCACAGAAAATGTACAAACACCCAAACATGAGTATTGATACTACTTTGACAGTAATATTTCTCAGCATAAAATAATAAGTTGTCATTCTGCTCTACAAGCAAGTCTCTTGTGAGCATTATTAACTCATCCCTATCCCTGAGAAAGCTGACTAAATTAGCATTTTTCTGAATCTTAAAAAGCTGAAACCCACATGCTGGACACAGATTCCCAGAGAGACTTTAAGAACTTCAGGACATCTGATTCTGATCCCTGTGGACAGTAAGTAGTTGTTAGGAGCCTGGGCTTGGTAATCAGACAAAGCTGGGTTCACTTTTGATCTTTCCACTTCTGCTGTGCACTATTGGAGGACTCTTAGTTCATAAAAGGGGAATACTAATGCCTGTACTTAGGGTTAACATGAAAATGAGATGAAATGGAATAAGAGTCAGGGATATGAACCACATATAGCAATTCTGACTATTATTGTCATGAAAACTGTGATAGGCACAATTTAAGCCTATTCTGGATTACTAGAAGTTAGCGTTATGACTATTAATCATAATATTATACAAATGAGTGGATGAACAACTGTATGGAGATCTGTAGTAAATAATTGTTAGATCAGACAGCATTTACTAGATTTATGTGCCTATATAAAATTTAGACTGGTGAGAAATAAAAGTTGTTACTAATATATTTTTAGCCACCAGATAATGGACAGAGATAATAAAAATTAAACATTTATTTCAAAAATATTTCTGTGCAAAAGTTTAGAGATTTGGGTGAGGAAAATTTCCTAAAACTATACCAGACATATTTTGAACTATTGTAATTAAAAATACGTGAACTTTGGTAGGGGATTTATGAAAAGTTATTTTCTTGATTATGTTATTAGATACTATATAATGCCTAGAATTTGTGGATGCAGAGACAAATGGGGGAAAAGTACACTTAGGGAACTTACTCTGAAATACCTGTAACTTCTAACATCGGTAATTTCCCTGCATTACTGTGGATAAGTCATATATAATGGCATGAGATTTAATGGGAAAACAGACTTTAAACAAAAATAAATAAAATCTTTATTTAGGGGTTCCTGGGTTGCTCAGTCAGTTGTGCATCTGACTCTTGGTTTTAGCTTAGGTCATTATCTCACTGTTTTATGAGTTTGAGTTCCGCCTTGGGCTCTGTGCTGACAGCACGAAGCCTGCGTGAGATTCTCTCTCTCCCCTATCTTTTTGCCCTTCCCCCATTCTCACTGTGTCTGTATCTCTCAAAATAAATAAGTTAACTTCAAAAAAAGTTTTTATTTAAATTTTAGTTAACATGTAGTGTAATACTGGTTTCAGGAGTAGATTTAGTGATTCATCAGTTTTATATAAAACATATTGCTCATCACAAGTGCCTTCATTTATAGCCATCACCCATTTAGCCCATCCCCCACCAATGTCCTTTCCATCAACCCTAAGTTTTTTTTAAAGTTAAAAGTGTCTTGTGGTTTGATTCATTTCTTCTCTTTTTTCTCCCTACTTCCCATATGTTCGTCTGTTTTGTTTCTTAAATTCCACATATGAGTGAAATCATATGTCATTTATCTTTCTGTGAATGACTTATTTCACTTAGCATAAAATCCTGTAGCTCCATCCATGTCATTACAAATAGCAAGATTTCAGTTTTTGATGACTAAGTAATATTCCATTATATACATACACACACACACACACACACACACACACACCACATCTTCTTTATCCATTCATTAGTTGATGGACATTTGGGTTCTTTCCATAATTTGGCTATTGTTGATAATGCTGCTATAAACATTGGGGCACATGTTCCTTTGATTCAGTGTTTTTGAATCCTTTGGGTACATACCTAGTCATGCAATTGCTGGGACGCAGGGTAGTTTTATTGTTAACTTTTTGAGGAATATCCATACTGTTTTCCACAATTCTCAATTCCCACCACAGTGTAAGAGGATTCTTCTTTCTCTGCATCTTCCTCTTTCTCTGCATCCTCACCAAGATCTGTTGTCTCTTATGTTGTTAATTTTAGCCATTCTGACCGGTGTGAGGTGTTATCTCATGGTGGCTTTGATTGATAATTCCCTGAAATTGAGTAATGTTGAGCATCTTTACATGTGTCTGTTATCCATTTGCATGTCATCTTTGCAAAAATGTCTATTTGTGTTGTTTTCCCATTTCTTAACTGAATTATTTGGTTTTTGAATGTTGAGTTTGGGAAGCTTTTAATCTCGATGAATCCCAATAGTTCATTTTTGCTTTTGCTTTTGTTTTGTTTTGTTCATATATTACTAGATATGCCTCTTGAGACATATCTAGTAATAAGTTGCTGCAGCTGAGGTAAAGTTTATTACCTGTGTTCTCCTCTAAGATTTTGATGGTTTCCTTTCTCACATTTAGGTCTTTCATTCACTTTGAACTTATTTTTGTGTATAGTGTCAAGAAAGTGGTCCAATTTCATTTTCTTGCATAGTGCTGTCTAGTTTTTCCAACACCATTTGTTGAAGAGACTGTCTTTTTTCCATTAGGTAATCTTTGCTGCTTTGTTGAAGATGAGTTGATCATACAGTTGTGGATCCATTTCTAGGTTTTCTGTTTTGTTCCATTGTTACATATGTCTGTTTTAATGCCAATACCATACTGTCTTGATGACTACAGGTTTGTAATACAGCTTGAAGTCTAGAATTGTGATGTCTCCAGCTCTGCTCTTCTATTTCAAGGTTGCTTTGGCTATTCAACTTCTTTTGTGGTTCCACACAAATTTTAGTATTGTTTGTTTTAGCTCTGTTAAAAATGCTGTTGGTATTTTGATAAGGGTTGCATTAAATTAAATTAAATTAAAGATTGCTTTGATTAGTGTCAACATTTTAGCAATATTGTTCTTGCAATCCACAAGGAGGAATATTTTTCCATTTCCTTGGGTTACCTTCAATTTCTTTCATAAGTCTTCTATAGTGGAAAACAGACTAAACAGGTAGAGATTTAATTACAAGGAGACAATGAGTTGACTGTTTTTTATTATATTTTAAACTATTGTAGTAATACAAGAAAATTCTAAAACTCTAATAAAATGATTTTACCAGAGATGGATTTGAGTTTAGCCAGGCAGTGTGTATATAGTAAAAAGTGAGAAAAGGAGGAGGAAAAAAAAAGATACTAAACAAGGGAAAAGCTCAGGTCAGAGGAATAACCCTGACTGGCATATCTGCAAACTGAAAGATGTACTGGATTCAAAATAAAAGTAGGTAACAAGATTCTTGGATCAATTAGTTGGGTCAGGTCACATGGTGCCATATGAAGAATAGGCTTGCTGAGACAAAATTTACTATGGAAATAGCATGCCATTGTCTACGTAAGATTATGATGATGACCTGGCTCAGTGTGTGCATGACTTACATGAATACATTTGAGAATACAGAAAGTTAAATTTTAGGAATAAAATATATTGGTTTGAGAACCATGTTTTTAACACTTGACTAGATTAGATACTTAAAATCAATTATAATTCACTTAACTTGTAAATAAAATCTTTATTTTAATCAGTCTTTTAGAAAATACCAAGTCTTAAGAGCATAGGGTTGAATTACTTTATTTTAAGATGCTACAAAACAAAAAAAGGAAAGGAAAATCCTAAAAAGGTAGGCAGAATCTCTAAAAAAATCATCCACTTCAGGGACCAGTGGAGGAGCACAGAAAACTTTGGCAGAATTGAAGAAAGCCATACATCTCTGTAACGGGGTAGGAATCATTATAAGAGGACAGCGATGGGAGAAACTGGAGGCTGATAGGGATGGAGACCTATCAGTTGTATCCCCTCCTAAAACTAAATTAAAGCAGACAGTGGGGAAAATAAAAACAAGACTTGACAATGCCAAAAATTCAACCGGTTATATGCCTCAGTGACTTAAAGACTTTCAGAAAAATCTATATTTTTAAATAAAATGTTCAGTATAGAAAAGAAGTAAATCACATTGCCTCTATATTCTTGAAAAGAGAGAAATCCTAGTATGACCCACACAACCAGCCTCTGACTAAAACAGAATTTATTCTGGTAGTCAGTGCTATTTTACTGACCCTATTGTACGTGCTACTTAATTCCCCTATCCAGTATTTTAACACTCAATGTAAATGTCTTAGCTGTGTTTTATAAATGACAAATATCCTCAACTGGACTTAAACCTAGATCTACCAGACAGAATATAATAGATTTTGAATGTTCCCAAATACTCTTTAATGATACTCTGTAGAACTTACTAAATATTTTAAAAACTTGGATTATATTCCCATTATGAAGGAGAAGAAAAGATCCAGAGTCTTTCTCCAAAAACAAATTCTCTAGTTCACTCAGTTACACACTAATCTTTAAATGGCTAACATCCAATCACCATTTGAGAAATGTAAGTCTATCTGACATAGTAATGACATACTTGCATTGAACTATATGAATCTACCTCAGGAGTGATTGACCACTAAGGAAATCAATGAGTTTCATCAACAAATAAATGTTTAAAACATAAACTCATGAATATAATATACATTGATTTGAGCATACGTAGTGGTCATTAAAAGTATTTAGAGAAAAGTCCTAGAGTTCATTCCACTATGATCTGGATTGAAAAATACTCAGTAATAGGTTAGATTACTAGAAATTACCAGAAAAGCTGTTTATAGTCTGTTTAAGTAATCCATAATGTCTTTGAAGTAAAAGTGGGCCATTCATATTCAGATGAATAATGGTTCATGGCCTTGGCTTGTATGATATCCAACAAGGTGTCATGACAACTTTAAAATCTTATAATCACTACTTATGAGACTAATCTATTTTCTCACTTTATGGCAAGAATGTTTCAAACCATCTTTAAGACAGATGACCTGAAAATGAGAGGGACACACACAAAGAAAGATATAAAGAGTCAGCATATAGAGGAACATATGCACATCGTCTAACAGAAGCAGTAAAGAATAGCTTATGAAGAAAATTAAAAAGCTGTGATTCTACAGTTTCCCCACCACCATCCATGTTTCCCTCAGGCAACTAACTTTTATTGGCTTCTTTTTTCAGCTCTTCCATTGCTTACTTCTTTGTTGCTAAATATTCTTTAAAAGTTTTTTTAATGTTGGCTTATTTTTGAGTCGTAGACAGACCATGAGCAGGGGAGGGGCAGGGTGAGAGGGAGACACAGAATCCGAAGCAGGCTTCAGGCTCTGAATTGGCAGCACAGAGCCCAACGCAGGGCTTGACCCACAAACCGTGAGATCATGACCTGAGCCAAAGTCGATGCTTATCCAACTGAGCCACCCAGGTGCCCCTCCATGTTGGTAAATACTCTTAAATTAAGACATTAACTGTTTTCTCTCTAAAAAATGTGTTAGATTTCACTACCTTGGTCCTCAGCCACTTCTCCAAGATTCTAATCATTTTTAATCTTTATTTCAACCATAATTTTCATTTAAACAGTAATCTTAGAGTTTCCATTTTCCACAGGAGTGAGAAAGCAGCCTTGAGCTTATTCTCTTCTTCTTCACCTAAAAGCAATAATAAACAAGAATAGGAATGAAAAGTAATTTCCACAATTTGCACCATGAGTGAGTTGGAGGCAGGGAATTCAAGAAAACTACCCATAAGATGCAAGTGAGCAGGAAGAGTGGGATATCCAGGTTTAGAAATATTGGCAATACCTGGGATCATGTAGCAGGTACTGTAGGGGAAATAGAGGTGCTTAAGCAGACCTAGAGAAAGTCATGGCGAGAGAGCACCATAACTAGGACTAACCCCCTCTCTCCTAGACTGAGAGCATCTACCCCCACCCCCAGAAGCACCTGGCTTAGTCAGTCCTAAGAACAGAAGGGTAGCAAAAGTGTGCTGAAAGTGGCTAAGGGGGACGGCATGATAAGGTGCAGAACAGATGAACTGAGATCTCCTGTTAAGGGTACTGCACATAATGGGAGCAAGAGAAAAGAGCTCTTGGGACATTTAAACTTCTCCCTACTCCAGGGAGAAGGGATCCAGGAAAATCCAAAACATGTGAATGTCAATTACTTAAATATAAATACTAATTTTAAAAACATTCATGATCATATAAAGATTTTTGTAATCAAAGAAAAATTCAGATTTCCAGCAAGAAGAAAAATCACTAGAAAAAGGCTAACATGAAGCAGAAAATGCAATACACAATCACTTCAATTTAAATATATGTCTGTTGGAACTATGAAAGAATGTCAAACTAAAAGGAACTCAGAAAAGAAATGGACAGATACCTAAATGCCCATTTTTTTGACATTTTTGTTTATATGACAAAGGTACTTTAAGTTAATAATATAACAGGGGTGCCTGGATGGCTCAGCTGGTTAAGCATCTAACTCTGGTTTTTGGCTCAGGTCAGTATCTCCTGGTTAGTGAGTTGTAGCCCTGAGTAGGATTTTCTGACTCACTTTCTCTCACTCTCTGCCCCTCCCCGACTCCTGCACATATGTACATGTTCTCTCTCAAAGCTAAGCATTTTTTTAAAAATAATCTTAATACTAATCAGAAAAGAAATTGGGGCAGTGAGCATTTTTTAAAAGTTTGAATGTATAATAATGCTAGTGAAAAATAAAAAGTAATATGAGTGTTGATAAATTTAATGCATTAATAATTCTTGTTTTGTCTTGATAAAAACAGAAAAGTAAACACCTACATATTAACCTGTTACAGTAATAAGACATTATAATTTCTCTTTTCAAGATTTAACTTTTGTGAATTGGTCAATGATCATATTTACTAGCATATTTATTAGAATCCATATTTATTTATTTATTTAACATTAGACTTTTTTTTAATGTTTTATTTATTTCTGAGAGAGAGAGAGGCTGAGTGAGCAGGGCAGGGTCAGAGAGAGAGGGAGACACAGAATATGAAGCAGGCTCCAGGCTCTGAGCTAGCTGTCAGCACAGAGCCGACGCGGGGCTCGAACCCACGAACCGTGAGATCATGACCTGAGCCGAAGTTGGACGCTTAACCGACTGAGCCACCCAGGCGCCCTGAGAATCCATATTTATTTTTTAGAATGACATGTAAACTGTATTTCCTATCTTCATAGTTGATCAGAGAACATTTTGAAATAATTATAGTATTATTTTCTAGCATCAAGTAACAGATATCTAAACGAATAGAAAAAAAATCTTATAAAGATGAATTTGGCAGAGGTTTCTTAAATGTGGCACCGAGGTGGCTCAGTTGGTTAAGCACCGGACTCTTGATTTCAGCTCCGGTCATGATCTCAAGGTTCATGAATTCGAGCCCCCATCAGGCTCTGCGCTGACAGTGCAAAGCCCACTTGGGATTTTACGTCTCTCCCTTTCTCTCTGCCCCTCCTCCACTCATGTGTGCATGAGTGCTGTCTCTCAAAGATAAACTTAAAAGTTGTATACAAATTTTAAACTATGGTATGAGTCACCACCCCTTACTCCTGTGTTTTTATACACAAACACACACACACACACACACACACACATACATACATATATAGATATTTAAATATATATACATAAAGTAAAATAAGAACAGTAATGATACAAGAGAAAGGAAAGAAGAATTAGTATTTGGTTTCTATAAAGCACTTGCAATGCCCATTTAGTAGTATAGTGTTTAGTGAAATTAGACTTGGATTAATTGTACATGTATATTGCAAACTCTAGAGAAACCACTAAAATATGTGGGGAAAAAAAACGTAAAAGCAATATGTTAAGAAAGAGAGAAAATGGAACCATAGCAAATGCTCCATTAAAAGCACAAACGGCAAAAAAATATAGAAGACCAAAACAGAAGTTTTAGAGTAGATAAAAAATAAGACCCAACCATATATTTTCTACAAAAAAAAGAGTCAAATATAAAGATAGATATAGCGGGCGCCTGGGTGGCTCAGTCGGTTAAGCATCCGACTTTGGCTCAGGGCATGATCTCACAGTTTGTGGGTTCGAGCCCTGCGTCCAGCTATGTGCTGACAGCTCAGAGCCTGGACCCTGTTTCAGATTCTGTGTCTCCTTCTCTCTCTGACCCTCCCCTGCTCATGCTATCTCTCTCTCTGTCTCTCTCTCTCAGAAATAAATAATTTTTTAAAAAATATACATATAGAATAAAAGTAGATGGATAGGGAATGGTAAGCCATGCTAACAGTAACTAAGAGACTGGGAGTAGTTATATTAATTTTAGACAGAGCAACTTTAGTCCAAGGAGTGTTATCAGGAATAGAGTGACATTACATATGATAAGAGGTCAATTTCCCAAGAAAGAATAATCCTTAATGAGTATATACCTAGCAACACAGCATTAACATATATGACAAATTAGATAAGTCAAAAACTGATAAAACTCCAAGGAAAAGTATATGAATATGCTCTGGTAGTTGCAAACATCAACTCTTCTCTTGGAAATGGATAGATCAAGCAGGTAGAAAATCATTAAGGACCCATTTGAACTTCATGATACCATATATCAGTTGGAAATAATAGACATCTATAGACTACATGATGCAACAACAGCAGAATACACATTCTTCTCAAGATAACATGGAATATACATCAAGATAGACCACGTTCTAGGCTATAAAAACACATTAACAAAACTAAAAGAATAGAAATCATACCCGGTCTGTTCTCAGACCACAATGGAAGGAAACTAAAAATTGGTAAAAGAAGGACAGTTAGAAAATCTCCAAATACTTAAAGATTAAACAACAGATTCCAAAATAATACGGGAGTCAACGTAGAAATTACAGGAGAATTTTAAAGTATTTTGTACTAAATGAAAATGGAAGCACAACTTATTAAAAATTATGGATACAATGAAATCAGTAAGTAGAAAATTTATAGAATTGAATGCATAAATTTAAAAAATATCTAAAGTCAATCCCTTTAATGAAACAAATTCAGGGTGCCTGGGTGGCTCAGTCGGTTGTGTGGCCAACTTCGGCTCAAGTCATGATCTTATGGTTCATGCGCGTTCAAACCCCAAGTCAGGTTCTGTGCTGACAGCTTGCTCAGAGCCTGGAGCCTGCTTCAGATTCAGTGTCTCCCTCTATCCCTGACCCTCCCCTGCTCATGCTGTCTTTCTCTCTCACAAATAAATTAAAACCATTAAAAATTTTTTTTTAAAAAGGAAACAAATCTATCATATTTTAGATACTAAAAAAATGTTTAGGAGCAACAAAAAGCCAGAGGAAGTGGCTAAATGATAGGAAACTTTGACATCACTTGATCTGAAATTTTAAGGCAAACATATTTTATATTTTTTGGTATCCGTATTTGAAATTTAATTTTTATTTTCAATATGTAAGTGCTGCTTGCTTTTTGTTGTTGTCATTGTAAAATGAATGGTCTTCTACATAATTTCTTCTTTTCTTCCAGGAGTAGTTTTAAAGCTTGATATTTCACTGTAAAAGGCTTTTTTGGCTGCTTGTAAATGTTATAAAACTTTAAGGAAAAAGTGATAACTCCAAAAAGCAAAATCACGTATAGCAAATAGAAAAATCTAAGCAGATTCTTTTGTATCTCTGTTTTCTTTTGGATGACACAGGACTTGAAAGTTGAGGTGAACTTCCCCAAATTTCTTTTTACAATGCTCACAGCTTGACAGTGAGCAGCACTTTACTTTTGTGGGAAGATCTTTTCACCTTCACACCAATATTCTGTAACAGTCACAGTGCAGAACTGAGTGATTCAAGTTCTGTATCTTAGGCTTAGCAATCGCTGCACTCATTATTGATCTCAATTTGTGGTTTGCAGGGAAGGATATGTGGTACCAACTGGAGTACAGACACAAACTGAATCAGAAGAAAGCTAGAATATTTTGAACAATTGCAAACATACTCTTAAAAGAATCATGTGTTGCCGAGTCTCCATACTTCCAGGCTAGTTGTATAACAGAGTTCTCTTGGGGTGCCTGAGTAGCTTAGTCAGTTAAGCGTCCGACTTTGGCTTAGGTCATGATCTCGCGGTTCGTGGGTTCGAGCCCCGCATCAGACTCTGTGCTGACTGCCAGCTCAGAGCCTGGAGCCTGTTTCAGAGTTTGTGTCTCTCTCTCTGACCCTCCCCTGCTCACGCTGTCTCTCTCTCTCCTAGAAATAAATTTTTAAAAAATATTAAAAAAAAAAAAACCCGAGTTCTCTAAAGTAGCTTCCAAGTACAAAATAACATTTATTAAAGATAAATAATAATTATGAGCTAATATTAAGCATGTATCTGTATGCAATTTAAATTCACTAATATGGTAAATACTTGGAAATTAGGATTTGGGGGTTAATTAATTGGGAGTTAATGAATATTGCTGTCATTATTAAAGTTGATGGCACCTAATGATAATAAAAAGTAGACCAAGTGTTAGTAAATGCTGTTATTGAATTAAAATGTTCTGGAGAGAAAGCATTCCTTTATTGGCTATCTCCAGATTTGACCACTCCCATAACACTGCCCTTGGAATTTGACTGAGTGGAATAAGTTCTAAGAATTCAAAGAACACATGCAGTTCCCAGGTGGCTCAGTCAGTCTCTTAATTTCAGCTCAGCTCATGATCTCATGGTTGTGGGACTGAGTCCTGCATCAAACTCTGTGCTTATGATGAGTAGCCTGCTTGGCATTCTCTTTGTCCCTCCCTCTGTACCCCTCCCCAGCTCAGGCAAACACTCTCTCTCTCTCAAAAAAAAAATGAAAAGAACACAGATTTTACACTTACTGAGCTTTATTGTTTATAGTAGTACCAGCATTTTTATTTTAAAACAACTTTTATAAGGTGAATAAAGCAATTATGTTAATTATGTTATGAATAAGTAGATTCACTATAAGAGAAAAGAGATGCAATTATAAAATCGAATTAAGGGAAAATACAATTATGTTATAGTTTAACTGAAAATACTGCTGTCTATATTCTAAAAATACATACTTTTAAAGAAACGTATTTTCAGTAGCAAAAACACTATTGGTAGGTACCATGTTTAAGTCTCTTCGACAGTTACCCACTAAACAGAACCAGGAATTCTCAGAGAAATCTCTGATTCCAGATCGTAAACAGGCAAAGTAACAAGGATCCTGTTATAAACCTGAATAGCAAAAAGAAGAAAGTTTTTTTTTTTTTAAATCATGAAAACAATTATCCAGAGTGAGCTTGAATTCATGTCTACCAACCAGAACTTTGTAGGAGAAATCCTTCAGAGGGATGGATGTTACGAAGTGCCAAAAGCATAACCTTGTTTTGAATATTAGAACCTCTGCTTATTGTGTCTGAAGATAAACCACTTATCCTACTTATTGATGAAGTGAGGATAAAACTTATTTCTTAGGTTTATTGAGAGAGTCACATAGGAGCAAACAGTATTTGGTTTATGATAGTTGAGTCCTAACTCTTAGATCACTTGAGCAGATCTATAAAACTCTAGAGCTTTTAAAGCAAGTTCTGTCCTACAGAGTTTACATTTTTTTAAATGTGGGTTATCCAGAGCTGTCTTGATTTATGGATAACCTCAATTTAATACACTATTAGAACTAGTGATATTTTCACCTTTTGCCAACATTCTGGTTAAGATTATTATTAAGGTGTTAACTATGAATTCTTTACCCTCTGAACCAACAGAGCAGATAAAAACAAATTTAAAAAACAATACAAACAATGTTTTATTTTTTTGAGATCACCTTAGAGGTCATGAGTGAGGTTTCTTTAAAAAGAAGTCAGAAATGTGATCTATATTTCTAGACTCAGGAGAGTACCATCTTGGAATAAACTTCCTGCTTTTATTTATCCTTTCTCATTTTGACTTACTTGGGAATCAAGGTCATTTAAGCTTCAATTGACCCATTTTCCTTAGCAATGTGTTAGTTTATGGCAAAGCAGGGTTTTATGGAGCTTTAGATCTATAGAGTTCTGTTAGATTATAGAAAACCCAAACTCCCATTAGGAATACAGATTAAGAGAAGTGAAAAGTCTATGAAAAGATAAAAACTAACCATTGAAATAGTGCTGGGAATTAGAAATAATTCTTTGTAGAAAAATTATAAAATCATAACTTAAGAAGTAATTTTACATCATGGCCAACTTTCCCAGTATCATAATTTTTTAAATATTGCAATATAAATTGATTTTTAGGTCATAACATTTAATCCTTAACAAAACAAAAACAGTATAATTTTGAAGTTACTGAAGTCTTCTAAGTTTCCTGCAACAAAAATGGTGTTTACAATAGGAACTTATAGAAAAGGTTGTTGATCAAAGTAATGATAGGGGCATCCAGGTGGCTAAGTTGATTAAGCTTCTGACTCTTGGTTTCAGATCCTGTCATGACCTCATGATTCATGAGTTTGAGTCCTGTATCAGGCTCTGTGCTGACAGTGTGGAACCTGCTTGGAAATCTACCCCCACCCGTCGTCTTTCTGCCCCTCCCCTGCTCACTGGTTCTCCTTCTCTCAAAATAAAAAAATAAACTTAAATAAATTTTTAAAACATGGTGTAAAAAACATACTTGAAGAAGTCTTAGTAGTAGTAGAAATTAGTAGGAGTGTTACCATTCTACACTGTGAATAATATACATAGGGGTGTGTGCATATACACACACATCTATGAATAATATCCTATATCTGTAGATACATATATCTCTACAGGTAAAGATATAAATTACAACTTCTTTATTAATCCCTTGAGAGACACTTAGGTTGTTTCCATGTCTTGGCTATTATTATGAATAATGCTGCAATAAACATGGGGGTGCAGATATCTCTCTGATATCCTGTTCTCAGTTCCTTTACATATACATTCAGAAGTGGGATTGCTGTTTCATATGGTAGGTCTATTTTGCATTTTTTGAAGAATCTCTATGATGTTTTCCTTAGTGGTGAACAAATTTACATAACCAGGAACAGTGCAGAAGGGGTCCTTTGACTTATCCTCTCCAATATTTACCTCTTGTGTGATGATACCTCATTGTTGTTTTTGTTTGCGTTTCACCTGATTATTGATGAGTATTTTTCATGTGCTCATTGGTCATGTGGATATTGTCTTTGGAAACACATTTATTCTTCCACTAAGTTTTAAATCAGATTATTTTTGACATTTAGTTATATGAGTTTTTACCTTGTCTAATGTTTGATGTGAAAATATTTTCTCCCATTCTGTAGGTTGTGCTTTTTTTTTTTTTTTCCTGTGCAGAAGCTTTTTTAGTTTTGTGTGACCTTACTTGTTGGCTTTGCTTTTGTTGTTTGAGCTTTTGGTGTCATATTTTTAAAACAAATCCTTTCTTAGGCCAATAGGATGGAGCTTCACCAGTTTTCTTCCAGAAGTTTTATAGTACCAGGAATTAATAGTGTGAAGTTTAAATCTTTAAACCATTTGGAGTTTGACTTTGTAAGTGGTATGAGATGGGTCCAATTTTATTTTTCTGCATATGATTATCCAGTTTTCTTAGCACCATTTCTTATAGAGACTATCCTTTCTCAAATGTTTGTTAGCCATATATGGAGTTTTTATTTCTGAGCTCTCTATTCTGTTCCATTAGTGTGTCTATTTTTATGTCAGCACCATATTGTTTTGATTACTATAGCTTTGTGACATACTTTGAAATCAGGAAGTGTGATACTGTGGCTGTTCTTCTTTCTCATGTCTGCTTTAGCTATTCAGAGTCTACTGAGATCATGTAACTTTATTGTACATTCTATTACTGTGGTATATCACATTTATTGATTTATATATGTTGAACACCCATTGCATCCCAGGGATAAATCCTTCTTGGTCATCAAATAGAATCCTTTCAATGTGTTGTTAAATTCTGTTTGCTAATTTTGTTCACAATTTTTGCATCAATATTTATCAAAGATATGGGTCTCTACATAAGTTTTCTTATAGTGTCCTTCTCTAACTTTGGTATTAGGGTAATGTTAACAACAAGTAAATGGCACTAGGCTGAACAATTATTAAGTCAAAGAAGAAATTAAAGAGAATATTTTAAACACCTTGAGACCAACAATAAAACCAAAATTTAAGGGATACTAAAACTTAACAAATTTAGCACAGGCAGTACTAAGAGGGAAGTTTACATCATTAAATGCCTACTTTAAAAAAATAACTTTAATCTTAAGCAATAAGAAAAAGAACAAACTAAGCCCAATGTTTTGAAAAGAAGGAAAATAACAAAGGGGAGAAATAAAAGAAAAGTTTAATTGATATTTTTATTGTCATTTTAGTATTTAAGTGTTGATCTCTGGGGGGAAAAAGAATTGACAAATCCTCAGCTAAACTAAATAATAAAAAAAATTATGACTCAAAATCAGAAATGCAAGAGGAGACATGACAGTGGTTACCTCAGCAAATAAAAAGGATCATAAGGAACTATTAGGAAATTCTATACATCACCAACTTGATAACTTAGAAGAATTACATATATTTCTAGGAATATACACCCTATAAAAACTGAATCGAGAAGAAATAGAAAGGCTAAGCAGGTCAGTAACAAATAAGATTGATTCAGTAATCACAAACCAGTCACCAAGGAAATTCGCAAGACCAAGTAGAAAGACAAGGGAATCTTACCAAACACTTAAAGAATAATTATTACTAATCTTTCTTAAACTCTTCCAAAAAACTGAATTGAGGAGAATACTTCCAAACTTACTTTATGAGGCCATTATTACTAGGATTCCAAAAACAGACAAAGATGCCACAGTAAAATTATGGACTGATATCTCTGATGAACCTATATGCAAAAATGCTAAATGAATTAATAACAAACCAAATTCAACAGACATTAAAAATATTATACACCATGAACAAGTAAAATTTATCTCTGAGATGCATTGATAGTTCAACATATTGAATCACTCAAAATAATATACCACATGAACAGTGAAAGATAAAACCACATGATCATCTCAATAGATGCAGGAAAAGCATTTGATAAACTTCAACATGTGTTTATGACAAAAGCTCTCAACAAAATACATATGAAAGAAAGCCTCCTCAATACTACAAGTGTCATTTATGGAAAAGTCCAAAGCTAACATAATCAATGATGAAACACTGAAAGCTTTTCATCTCAGATCTACTATAAGAGTAAGATCTAATATCCTCTCTCAATACTTATATTCAACACAATACTAGAAATCCTACCTAGAGCAGACAAGAAAAATTATCCAAATTGAAAAGGAAGAAGTAAAGTTACCTCTACTTATAGATGACATGATTATATACATACAGAAAACCCTAAAAATTCTACCAAAACATTGTTCGACCTGCTAAGTTAAGCAAATTTACAGGATAGAAAATCAATATAGAAAAAAATCAGTCAAGTTACTATATGAACACAATGAATTCTCCAAAAGTTTTTTTAAAAAGCCACATTCATTAGGCACCTGGTTGGCTCAGTAGGTTAAGTGTCCAAATCTTGACTTTTGGCTCAGGTCATGATATCAGTTGGTGAGATTGAGCCCCACATTGGACTATACACGGATAGCACACAGAGTCTGCTTTGGAATCTCTCTCGGTCCCTTTGTCTCTTCCCCTCCTCCACTTGCACACTCACTCTTTCTCTCAAAATAAACATTAAAAAATACATTCACAAGAGCAACAAAAATAAACAATACTGAGACACAAACTTAACAAAAAAAGCGAAAGAATTTTATACTAAAGATTATAAAGCACTGATGCATAAAACTAAAGAAGGCACAAATACATGGAAAGATATCTCATGTTCATGGATTGAAAGAATGTTTTTTTAATTTTTTTAAATATTTTTATTTATTTCTAGGAGAGAGAGAGACAGCGTGAGCAGGGGGAGGGTCAGAGAGAGAGGGAGATACAGACTCTGAAATAGGCTCCAGGCTCTGAGCTGGCAGTCAGCACAGAGCCCGACGCGGGGCTCAAACCCACGAACCGCGAGATCATGACCTAAGTGAAAGTCGGACGCTTAACCGACTAAGCCACCCAGGCACCCCGAAACGATTAATGATAAAGTATCCAAAATAGTAATATTCTTCAGGAATATAATGTACTATCTCAACTAGGATATTGATATTGATACATTAAGATACACAGCATTTCCAAACTCCTTTATTTTTTTAATTTTTTATAGTTTATTTATTTTTGAGACAGAGACAGAACATGAGTGGGGAGGGACAGAGAGAGAAGGAGACACAGAATCCGAAACAGGCTCCAGGTTCTGAGCTGCCAGCACAGAGCCCAATGCGGGGTTCGGGGCTTGAACCCACCAACCGTGAGATCATGAACTGAGCTGCAGTCTGACGCTTAACCAACTGAGCCACCCAGGAACCCCAACATTTCCAAACTCCTTAAGAGTCCTCATTGTTGGTCTTATGGAGCCAAAGCTACTGGCAACCACTAATTTCTTCATTTCTATAATTTTGTCATTTAAGAATGTTGTGCAAATTGGATCATTCACTACCTTTTTCCACAGCAAAATTTTCTGCTGTGTTTGTTATATTGCTGAGTCATATTATATGGATGTAAAACATTGTGTTTAACCATTTGCCCATTAAAGAATGTCTGTTTCGGGTACGTGAGTGTCTCAGTTGGTTAACCATCGAACTTCAGGTCATGATCTTCTGGTCCGTGGGTTTATGCCCCATGTTGGGCTCTGTGCCGACACTCAGAGTCTGCTTCAGATTCTGTTTATCCCTCTCTCTCTAGTCCTCCCCAATTAAGCCCTGTCTTTTTCCATCTCTCCAAAATAAATAAACATTATATGTATATGTATATATATATGAATGCATATATGTATAAATATTGTTTTAGTTGCTAGTTTGGGCTGTTAGGAATACAGCATAAAAATTTGTAAGCAGGTTTTTATATAAATATAAGTCTTCATTTCTCTTGGATCATTGCCCAAAAGTACTACTGCTTTGTTGTACAGTAATTTCATGGTGTTCTTTTTTTTTTTTTTTTTTAAGGAAACTTCCAAACTGTCCAATGTATTTGCATTATTTTCTATTCTGAACCAAGATATATCTAAAGTGATCCAGTTTCTCACAGTCCTTGTCAGCATATAATATTTTTATATATTTTTAAAATTTCAGCTATCGTGGTTGGTGTGTAGTAATATTTCATAATGGTTTTGATTAGAATTTCCCTAATGGCTAGTGATGATGGACATATTTTCCTCTGCTTTTTTGCCATTTGTCCATAAAATGTCTGTTGATGTATTTTTTTCCATTTTCTAATTGGATAGTATGGTTTCTACTGTTAACTTTTACTGTTTCTCTATATATTCTAGATATCAATTCTCTGTGAAAAATGTGGTTTGTAAATCTTTTATCTGTGTGTGTAGCTTACCATTTTATATTCTTAAAAGGGTTTTTCCTAGCAATTATTCATTTTGAATTTAATTTTAATTCTGGGCAATGATTTTTTTTTAAATTTGATGTATACAATTTATAAGTTTCTTTTATAGATAGTATTTTTGGTGTCAGGTCCAAGAACATATTTTCTTCTGTTCTTTTCAAAGATTTTATAGCTTTGTGCTTTAATTTAAGCTCATGGTCCATTGGAAAGTTATTTTTGTACAAGTTTAGAGACTGTTTTTAGGTTTTGGTTGTTCAAATGCGGCAGCACCACATGTCTGGAAAAAGGTTAAGCAGGCAGGTCTCTTTGTGGATCTCTGTCACATTGATCTATATATTTCTCCCTCTGCCAATATACATGGTCTTGGTTAATGAACTATGTATACTAATCTTGTAATCAGGCACAGAAAATCCTCAAATTTTATTCTTCCTTTCCAAAATAGTTTTGGCTATTTTAGCTATTGTGCCTTCCCATATACACTTTAGAATAATCTCTTGAAAATTTAAATAAATACACAGATAGGTGTTGCCTGGGATTTCAGGACTTTATTAAGCCTATAATATCAATTTGGGAGCAATGTACATATTCACTATACTGAGTCTTTCACACCATGAATACAGTATGCCTTTCCATTTCTTTTCTTTTCTTGCTTGATTTCACTTGGTAGACCTCTAACATGTTTAATAAAAATGGTGAGGGGGAGCATCCCTGTCTTGTCCTCAACCTAGAGGAAAAGCATTTAGTCTTTGATCATCAAGTATAATGGTAGTTGCAGGGTTTTAGTAAATGCTCTTTATTAAATTAAGGAAATTTTCCTCTATTTCCATTTTGTTGTGGTTTTTTTAAAATCATAAATATATGTTGAATTTTATCAAATGATTTATGTGCATTGTTTTATATAATCATGTTAGTTTTGTTCTTTAACATATTAATATGGTGGATTCCATTGTTTGATGTTCAGATTCTGAATGAGCATTTCATCCTTAGAATTCATTCCCACTTGGTCATGGTGTATAACTGTTCTGTATATTGATAAATTTTATTGATAAAATTTTAAGAAATTTTGCATATGTATTCATTATAGCTATTTGTATATAGTGTTTTGTATCTTTTTGCCTGGATTTGGTAACAGAGACATAATAACTTCATGAAATGAATTGGGATTTTTTCCCCTCATGTTATTTTTTTTTCCAGAAGAGATTATATAGACTTGGTGTTACTTTCTCTTTATGTTGGATACAGTTTTCCAGTGAAGCCATTTAGACTTCCAGATTTCTTCATCAGACATTTTAAAAATACAAATCAGTGCCCTTAATAGTTATAAGACAATTCAATTTCTCTATCTCCTATTTCATGAGTTGTAATGGTGGGTTTTTTTCTTTTTTTTTTTTTTTTGAAGAATTGATCTATTTTATCTAAGTTATTCAATAGATGCATTTGGAGTTGTTTATAGTATTCTCTTATCCTTTAGATATCTTCAAAATGTATGGTAATATATCCTTTTTACTTGTAACATTGATTACAGCATTGTTTTTGGTTAGTCTTGGTAGAGCTTTGTCAGTTGCATTGATCTTGGCAAAGAGCCAGTTTTTTTTTAAATTCGTTTTTCTCTATTGCTTTCCTATTTTCAGTGTTGTTGACTTGTGCTCTTCATGATTTTCTTTAATTGTTAGGAGTTTCTTTTACTCTTCATATTCTAGGTTCTTAATGTGAAAGCTTAGATTATTGGTTTAGGACTTTTCTAATGGGTACATCTATTTATTGCTATAAATTTCTCTCCCAAAATTGATTTAGCTATGCCATGCTAATTCTAATGTATTTAATTTTCTTTCATTTCAATATATTTATTTTCTCTGAGACTTCCTCTTTGACACAGGATTAGATACAAGTATGATATATAGTTTTTCAGTGTTTGGAGATTTTCCTTGTATCTTTCTGTTGTTGATTTCTAATTTGATTCTATTGTTCTTGCATAGAACATTCCAAATGATTTAAATTATTTTTAATTTGTGTAAAACATTTTTAAAAAGTTTTTATTTATTTATTTTGAGAGAGGCAGAGACAGCGTAAGAGGAGAGGGACAGAGAGGGAGAGAAAATCCCAAGCAGGCTCTGCACCACCAGCGCAGGTCTGACTTGAGGCTTAAACTTATAAACTATGAGATCATGCTGTGAGTTTAGATTAAGAGTCAGATGCTCAACCAACTGAGCCACCAAGGTGCCCCTGTTTCACCTTTTTTTCTTTTTCTAATAATTCAAAATACGGTCTGTTGGTGTATGTTCTATAGCCACTTGAATATGTATTTTGTTGCCATTTGAGATGTTGTAAAAACTTTTATAATATCCTATTAGTTGATACGTTGGTGTTGATTGAGCTCTTTTATATTCTTGTTGATTGTGCAGTCGCTCTATCAGTTCTTAAGAGCGAAGTATTAAAATCTTCATCTATAATTGCAGATTGGTTTATTTCTCAATTACGTATGCATCTGTGGGCATTTCCAAGTTGTCAGCTTCCTCAGGTCCAAGTCTAGGTTACATGTAGCAAAAACAAATCACATAGAACTCATTATCATGCTAGTCCTTGTATCCTGGGGTCCTTAGCCAATCTCATTTTTTAAATCAACATTTTGTAGTCCTCTTACATTTGTTTTATATATTATGGCAATGGTTTTTAGTTGTATTTAGTGAGAGGAATAGGAAAAATATATCTAATTCATCTTGAAGAGAAAGTCTATCTTTTTCTTTTTCTATTTCAGCACTGTTGTGTAAAAATCCCATGAAATATATCCCTGTCATTTTAAGTTAGTGGTTCTCAACTTGGGTACAAGTTAGAATTACATGGGGATCTTTAAACATTACTTATAAGCTGATAACACTCCTGAATATTCTGATTTTAGAGTTTGGAGTTATTCCCTGGATATTGGGATTTATAAAAGCTCTTCATTAATCCAAATGGGAAGGAAAGGTGGAGGATCATTAAATATAAAGTAGTTTAAAGACAGGACCACAAGTACCCCGACATGATCTACCCTCTTGACTCAACTAGTTGAATCTCTTCCTTCCATGAGCTTCTAGGTTAATGCCTGAATTAAAGAATCTCATCACATAGTCTGAGCTGCTGACCAAAGGGTACTTGTTGGTATTATATCATAATTTTCATTCCTAACTGAGAGGAAAATATTTATATAAAAATCAACACATAGAAACATCAGCAAGGTAGTAGAATGGGTGGACACACCAAATATTCAGCTACTTGTAGATCAATACCCTCTGACAGAAATGCTGAAACCAGATGAGTAAATTCTATATACCCACATTGAAATGGGTAGGAAAAACTGAGAAATACTCAGGCCATATATCCTACCCTTAGCGCAGTGCCTTATAGTCTGGAAGGAATCCTAACTCCCAGCTTCTCCCTGAGGACCAAGAGTTTTAGACCACACATCTTGTGTCACCTGAGAGGCTCCCAAATCATCTCGCTCAGAGAGCCAGTGGAGCTTGGCACTTCTGGGTTCTAGAGTACAACGGAATACAAATAAGCTGTTTTTAAACAATCATATTATGAAAAAATATATAAAACTACCAGTAGTTTTATGGGATAAAAATGCTCAATGTCATTAAACATCAGGGCAGTGCAAATCAAAACCACAGTAATCTATATCTCCTCACACCTGTTAAGATGGCTATTATTAAAAAGACAAGAGTGGCATTGGCCAGAATGTGAAGGAAATGAAACCTTCTTGCACTTGTGATAGCAATGCAAGTTGGCACAAACCTTATGGAAGACAGTATGACGTTTCCTCAAATAATTAAAAATAGAACTACCATATGAATCAGTGATATTACTTCTGAATATATATCCAAAAAAAGTAAAATCACCGTCTCAGTTAGATACCTATTTATTGCAGCATTACTCAGAATAACCAAGATATGGAAAGAAACAACCTATATAAAAACAACATATCTAAATTATATATGTATGTGTACATATTCATACAATGCAATATTATTCAGCCTTAAATAAAGAAGAAAATCCTTCTAGCTAAAAAAAAAAAAATAGGGATAAAAGCGGAGGACATTATGTTAAGTAAAATAAACCAGACACAGAAGATAAAATTTGAATGATTATACTAATATGTGGAATATTAAAAAAAAAATTAAACATGAGTCAAATGCATGGTAATGGCAAAATGGAACATAGGGGAAAAGGGGAGATTTTTTTTAAAGAAGGTGTTTGCTAGGGCTTGATGAGAGGATATTATAAGGGTTTATTGTTTTTTGGGTACAGACCTCAGTTTACAAGATGAAAATTGTCCTGGAGAATGATGCACAACTGGTGACAGTTGCAGAAAAATATAAATGTACTTAATATCAGAGAAGTCTGTACTTAAAAGTGGTTAAGATAGTAAGTCTTACATTCTGTATGTTTTACCAAAATATAAAAATTCATACATATTCCCTTGTTATAATTTGATACTTGGTTTGGTGACCATGATTTTACTAACATTTCTGAAAATGCATTTAATTTTTGGAGCTAAATGAATAAATTTCTGAGAATATGGATTATTTAAAAAGGTAAAATCTCAACTAAATGAAAATTCTGTTTCTATCATTTTTTTTTTTTTAACATATCTGCTGGATAGCCAATATTCATTGCTCTTTACACTCTGATGTCTTTGGTACCCAAAAGATCTTTTGAAGTTAAAATCTTAACAGCAAGACTTTGATCCTATAATCAGGGGGAAATGTCCTAAAAATGTAATGCTCCTGGGCTCTGAGCTTTGACATATATAATATAAATCCTTTATCCTTGATAATGTTTTGGTGATGTTGGCACCTTTCTTTTTTTTTTTTTTTGGCACAATCAATGATCAACTTTCTATTTATAGTGAATGCTTAATCTATACTTATGGATTAGCAGTCTGTAAAAGTAAAATACATTTTTCTCTTCTCAATTAAAGAATAAACAGTAACATTTATTCAGATTTTATGTAAGTTAAAGTAATGCTAGTAATATTACAGAAACTTTGAAATTTCAGTGGTTTTAAAAAATTATTGACATTCATTTTCTCTTAGTAACGTTCCAATTTTGGCTCTGCACAAGTCAGTTACTTAAAGACCCAATATGATAGGAGATTTACCATTTTCAGCAAGATAGCTTTAAGTGTTCCCTACAACAGGAGAAGAGGGGAGAAAGAGTGGAGAATTAGGCTGGAAATTGTATTTAATAAGCCAGTCCTTGGAGGGTATACATTCCTCATGCCCACATTCCATTGCTAAGAAATTCCAGCTATATAGCCACACCTAAATAAAAGAAAGGTATATAATTATCAGCTGTCAGTCTCTCACTTGTCCTGTTATGTATATTGTCTAATTTTACATTCAAAACACCCTGGTAAAATCATATTTTATAAATGAGTAAACTGAGGCTTTGAGAGATTAATACCCTGAACTGAAAGCAGTTAGAAATGAGAGTTGAGGATTTTCTAAATCTAAAACACATTATTTCAGATTTAGAAATTCCATTTCAAAAGCCATTTGGCCAAAGAAAAATGAAGTGAGCTAAAAGAAGTTATTCAATAATTTCAAGTCACTAAAAATTAGAAACTTTTGTTCTTTGTGTAATATTAAGATTTGTGGTGTTTCCACTAATGTTTCTCCTTTAATGTGATGAAAAAAATTACTCAAAACTTAAACCTACATGTGAACTTGTTCTCCATGTCCGTGTAAAACTACTGAGGCTGATTCAGAATTTTCTGACTTTTAAGACACTTTGTTGTCCTTACTCAATCAAGCAAAATCTATAAGTAAGAGAAATTTGGAAAGGTATTGAAATTTGTCACTGCATTTTCACTCTTAAGAAAAAAGGATAGTCCACCAGGATCTTACTGATTTTCATAGGAGAGGAAATAAATTACATAGTTGAAACATTTAGAGTTTCTTTTACAATTCTAATTTGCAAGGAAAATTCTTACATCATACCTTATACTGTACCCTTAATACCAGTATCTGTGGTTTATTTTCATATTTAAATTGAAGTAAAACCTCATGATTTTCATAGGAGAGGAAATAAATTACATAGTTGAAACATTTAGAGTTTCTTTTACAATTCTAATTTGCACTTCTTACATCATACCTTATACTGTACCCTTAATACCAGTATCTGTGGTTTATTTTCATATTTAAATTGAAGTAAAACCTCATGAAAATGCTTTATAAAATGACTCCTCAACACATGGATAGTTAAATGGATTATGTGGCAGAAAGATGGGTAGGTAAAATTTGAGCAAACTTAAGGCTATAATCTAACACTCAACTAGCCTATGGCTGCCACAAATCCATGAGCCTATTTAGTGTTCTGAGATTTAGAAGAAAAAAAAAAACCCTAAAATTTAAAGCAGTTATTTAAAAAGTTGCATATAACTCCATCACTTTGTTTACATGGACTCATGTCTTTCTTGAAAAATTTTAATCTCACTTGAAATAAGTTGAAAAAAAGATACAGAAAAGACGCAAATCACCACAGAGGTGAGCTTGGCCATTATTCCCATTCAGTGTTGTCAGTATGTTTTCTATCTTAAATGTACATATGAATAATAGTCCGTTCTTTTTTACACCTTTTTCATAGTCTATAAATTTAAGAATCAAACTTCTTGCAAAAGCCATTTTTCCATTTCTAAGTTGTTTAACTTTCTAGGAGATGAATGATTATTACATCAACTTCAACTAATTTTGGAAGAATCAAAAAATTGTTGAATACTAAAGTTACCTACCTAAGGTCTTAAAACCAAAGGAAAATGAAAATAGGGTGAGTTTTTTAAAGGTAGCATAACACACAGAAAAACGAAGGATTACCTAAAAAAGTCTGTAACAAAGAAACCGTGAGACTAATTTCTCTCCAGGATCCAAAAAAGGAGTTACATATAGAAGGTAGAAATGAGAGGTGAAACTTCAAGTTTGTCTATTAACTTACTTAGAAAAATAAAAGAACACTGACAAATTTTACATGCAGAACAAAGGACAGTGAATTCTCATGTATGTCAGTGTATGTTCTCTTGAACAGTACAAATGTGTGCATTCTGGGTTTATTCAGATGACAAGAGTTACTCACAGTCTGCTAAATGCAATACAATTTTTGCGTATAAGCCTTAACTTCTAAAGATACATATATAGTTTGTCATGTCTTTTGTCCATTTTATATTAGAATTTTTCTCTCTTCTTAAATTTTTTTTTACCTTTGAACTTTGGGGTTCTTTCCATATTACTATTATTGTTACATACTATTCCTTTGTAGGATATGTAGTTTGTAAATATCAACCCCTAGTCTATATCTTGACTTTTGATCTACATGAAGTTTTTCACAGATCAAAAATGTTTTGACTTTGATGAGGTCCAATTAATATTTTTTTTATGGGTACAATTACGTGTCAGGTAAGAACTACTTGCCAAACCATTGAGTTGGATATCTTTCTCGAATAGAATTTAGTGATTCATCACTTACATATACATCCATGGCTCATTCCAACAACTGTCCACCTTAATGCCCCTTGCTCATTTAGCCCATCCTCCTCCCGAACACCCCTCCAGCAACCCTCAGTTTGTTTCTTTTTAAGAGTCTCTTATGGTTTATCTCCCTCTCAGTTTTTATAATACTTAGGCTTCCCTTCCTTAAATTCATTTGTATTTGAAATACCTTCTCCCATGCTGTCAGTTGCCTTTAGTTTTGCTGACTGTTTCCTTCACTGTGCAGGAGCTTTTTATTTTGATGAGTTCCCAATAGTTCATATTTGCTTTTGTTTCCCTTGCCTCTGGAGACATGTCAAGGAAGAAACTGCTGCAGCCCAGTTCAAAGAGGTTGCTTCCTGTTGTCTTCTCTAGGATTTTGATGACTTCCTGTCTTACATTTAGGCATTTCATCCATTTTGAATTTATATTTTTGTATGGTGTAAGAAAGTGGCCGAGTTTCATTCTTCATGTTGCTGTCCAGTTTTCCCAGCACCATTTGTTGGAGAGACTGTCTTTTTTCCCATTGGATATTCTTTTCTGCTTTGTCAAAGATGAGTTGCCCATATGTTTGTAGTTCAGCTTCTGGGTTCTCTATTCTCTTTCACTGATCTATGTGTTTGCTTTTTGTGCCAATACCATACTTTGTGGATGATGACAGCTTAGTAATACAGCTTGAAGTCTGGAATTGTGATGCCTCCAGCTTTTGTTTTTCTTTTTCAGAATTGCTTTGGCTATTCAGGGTTCTTTTCTGGTTCCACATAAATTTTTAGGATTCTTTTGTTCTAGCCCTATGAAGAATGTTGGCATTATTTTGATAGGAATTGCATTGAATACGTAGATTGCTTTGGGGAGTATCGACATTTTAACAATATGTGTTCTTCCCATCCATGAGCATGGAACGTTTTTCCATTTGTTGTTGTCTTCAATTTCTTTCATAAACTTTCTATAGGTTTCAGTGTATAGGGTTTTCATGTCTTTAGTTAGGTTTATTTTTAGGTATTTTATGGGTTTTGGTGTAATTGTAAATTGGATTGATTCCTTGATTTCTCTTTCTGCTGCTTTATTATTGGTGTATAGAAATGCAACTGAATTTTTATATGCTGTGACTTTGCTGAATACATGGATTGGTTCTGTCAGTTTCTTGGTGGAGTCTTTTGGCTTTCCAAATAGAGTATCATGATATCTGTGAAGAGTGAAAGTTTGACTTCCTACTCATAATATTCTCTTATAATTGCTTGTATTTCTGTGGTGTTTGTTGTGATTTCACCTCTTTCATTTGTGATTTTATTTATTTGGGTTCTTTCCTTTCTTTAAAATCATTCTGGCTAGGGGTTTATCAATTTTTTTAGTTCATTCAAAGAACCAGCTCCTGGTTTCATTGATCTGTTCTACTGTTTTGTTTTGTTTTTAGTTTCTATATCATTGATTGCTTCTCTAGTCTTTATTACTTCCCTTCATCTGTTTTGGGCTTTCTTTACTGTTCTTTTCCCAGCTCTTTAAGGTGTAATGCTAGGTTATGTATTTGAGACCTTTCTTCTTAGGAGCATCTGGATTGCTATATATATTTCCCCCATATGACCACCTTTGCTGCATCCCAGAGTGTTTGGGCTGTTGTGTTTTCATTTTCATTGGCTTCATGTACTTTATAATTTCCTCTTCAATTTCTTGATTAACCCATTCATTCTTTAGTAGGATGTTCTTTAATCTCCAAGTATATATGGTCTTTTTAATTTTTTTCTTGTGGGGGATTTCGAGGTTCATAGCATTGTGGTCTGAAAATATGCAAAGTATGCTCTTGATCTTTTTGTACTTGTTAAGGATGCATTTGTGTCCCAGTACGCAATCTATTCTGAAGACTGTTCCATGTGCACTCGAGAAGAATGTATTCTGCTGCTTTAGAAAGAAATGTTCTGAATATATCCATTAACTCCATCTGGTCCAGTGTATCATTCAAAGCCAGTGTTTCCTTATTGATTTTATACTAAGATGATCTTTCCATTGCTGGAGTGGGGTGTTGAAGTCTCCTACTATTATGGTATTATTGTCAATTAGTTTCTTGATGTTGATGAATTGATTTATATATTTGTGCTATCCCATGTTGAAGGCATACATATTTACAATTATTAGATCTTCTTGCTGGATAGACACCTTAATTATGATATAATGCCTTTGTTGCAGTCTTTATTTTAAAATCTTGTTTGTCCGATAAAAATATGGCTACTCCAGCTTTCTTTCGGCAACCATTAGCATGATAGAAGGTTCCCTCCTCTTTCAATCTGCAGGTGTCTTTAGGTCTAAAATGGGTCTCTTGTAGCAGCATATAAATGGGTCTTATTATATTATCCACTCTGATGCCCTATGTCTTTTGATTGGAGTGTTTAGTCCACTGACATTTAGAGTGAGTACTGAAAGATATGAATTTAGTGCCATTGTGTTGCCTGCCTGTACAGTGGAGTTTCTGGCAATGTTCTCTGGCCCTTTCTAGTCTGTGTTTGGCCTTTATTGTTTTTGTTTTGTTTCATGTTTTATCCACTCAAAGAGTCCCCCTTAAAATTTATTACAGGGCTGGTTTCATGGTCATGAACTCTTTTAGTGTTTGTTTGTCTGGGAAACTCTTTATTTCTCCTTCTATTTTGAATGACAGCCTTGCTGGATAAAGAATTCTTGGCTGCATATATTTTTGATTCAGCATGTTGAATACATCCTGCTACTCCTTTCTGGCCTGTCAAGTTGCTGTGGATAGGTCTGCTGTGAACCTTATCTGTCTTCCCTTATAGGTTAAGGATTCTTTTTCCTTGGTGCTTTCATAATTCTTTCCTTGTCTATTTTGTGAACTTGACTAGGTTACGCCTTGATGATGATCAGTTTTTGTTGAATCTTACGGTATTTCTCTATGCTTCTTGGATTTTGATGCTTGTGTCCTTCCCTAGGTTAGGCAAGTTTTCCACTGTAATTCATTCAGGTAAAATTAATACCTTTTTTTCTCTTGCTTTATCTTCTGGGACTCCTATGATTAGAATGTTATTTCTTTTTAATAAGTCACTGAGTTCTATATGTCTTGTATCATGTTCTTTTGCCTTAGTTTCCCTCGTTTTTTATTATTCTCCATAATTTTGTTTTCTTTATTGCTGATTCACTACTCTGGTTCTTGCCGCTGTGGCATCCATTCAATATCACATCTCACTTCTAGCATTTTTAATTTTGTCCTGACTAGATTTTACTTCTTTAATCTCTGCAGAAAGGAATTATATGATTTTTTTTTCTGTCTCATCTAGTATTGTTATTATTGTGGTTCCAAATTCTAGTTCAGACATCTTGTTTATATCTGTGTTGAAAATGTCCCTGCCTTCTATTTTTTCCTTTTCTTCTGTAGGGTGAATTCTGTCATTTTGGAGGAAGAAAAAAATTAATAAAATAAAACTTAAAATTTAAAAATTTAAAAGCAACACAAAAAATCTAATAAAGGAAGTTAGATCCTAGGTGTGTTTTGGTCTGCTTGTTGAAAAAAGCTTGATAGAAAAAGGAAATTGAAGAAAAGGAAATTTTAGAAAGTAGCGAGAATTTAATAATTAAAAATGTATTTAGTAAATTAGAATAAAATGAAATAAAGTAAAATAGAACAAAATTTTACAAAAATATAAACATAGGAAAAATATAAAAAATATTTCTAAAAAGAAAAAATTTGTTTTTATTTCGGTAGCCAAGAAAAAGAAAAGGAAGGAAGATTTAAAAAAACAAGAGAAAACAATTTTTAAAAAAATTTTTTAATGTTTTGGGGCGCCTGGGTGGCTTAGTCGGTTAAGCGTCCGACTTTCGCTTGGGTCATGACCTCGCGGTTCGTGGGTTCGGGCCCCGCATCGGGCTCTGTGCTGACTGCCAGCTCAGAGCCTGGAGCCTGTTTCAGCCTGTGACTCCCTCTCTCTCTGACCCTCCCTGCTCACGCTGTCTCTCTCCTCTCCTAAAAATAAATAAAACATTAAAAAAATTTAAAAATTTTTAATTTATTTCTAGGAGAGAGAGAGACAGTGTGAGCAGGGGAGGAGAGAAGTCCTGGGCTCCAGGCTCTGAGCTGGCTGTCAGCACAGAGCCCGACACGGGGCTTGAACCCACGAACCGCGAGTTCATGACCCAAGCGAAAGTCGGACGCTTAACCGACTAAGCCACCCAGGCGCCCCAAAAAACGAGAGAAAACAATTTAAATACAAAAGCAAAATACACACACACACACACACACACACACACACACACACGAACCAGCGAAGAGAATGAAACCCGGATGAAGTTACTTACATCCATCTTCCCCTAGAACTCAAAATATGAAGCACACTATAGTCTATAAACTAGTCAGGTGGTGAGAGTTGTGCTGGTTTTAGGGATATGCTTGGAGACTGCAATTGAGCAAGGCTTCTTGTAATGGTTCTGTTCTCCACTAGGTGGCACTGCTTAGCTTAGTGGGGTGAATCAGGTGGTGTGCGTACACATGTATGCATTTGTGACAGAGAGGTGGAAATGGCTTCACCCAGCTACCTAGTCTCTAGCCCTATAACTTTGTGCTCTCACTGACCCAGAATCAAGCACCCCCCTGTCTCAGGCTTCCGTCTACTCCCCACCTCTACCCTGTCCATTTCCAGGCCATCAGCCTTCCAGGTGGCACCTCTCAGATGTGGGTGTGTTTCAATACCCCACAGTTCAAGGAGCCCTGTGGCTTTGACTCACACCAACTCTCTGGGGGAGTGTCTTGCTGAACAATGGCAGATGCTGGCTTGTTCCAGAAAATGTCTGTGCTATTGCACATTGGCAGAGGGTCAGAGGTTATCGCAAATTACAACAGTAATCAGTACCAGGTTTCACCTGGTACCAGTCCCAGGTTTTACCATTCTAGAGTCTTTGTCTCAACATCCACCAAATGTGGCTGCTCTCCATGGTTCACTGGGATCTTTGTCTGTGGGGAGGCCATAGGGCCTCTCCAAATGCTTTCCAAGCAGAGAAACTACTTTTCCCCATTGCCCACTCCTGGGGATTCACCCTGCTTCCTCATCAGGTCAATACCAGTTATGAGCTCCAGAATTTCTGACTCTGTACTCCACTGTTTGTAGAATCCTAATGGTATTGAAACCCTCTCCTTTATCCCTGTCAGTGTTTTGGGGAAACACATTTCATATTCAGTCTGTTGTAAATATTTTTACTCTTTCTCTTTCTCTCCAGCTACTTTCAGGGGAGTGCTTTTCTTGCATGGTCTTGGTGCACCTCACTCATCCCATTTCCCTTTCTCTGTCCTCTCTCTATAAAAACAGCTACCTACTTTCTGTGGCTTTTCTCTCCCCCAGTTCACCTCTCCACACTATGTATATGCTGAATTTTGTGGCTCAAGTTGGGCAAATTGTTTTGTGTGCAAAATGATTTGGTAGTGATCTAGGTGCATTTCAGGGACAACACAAGCTAAGAACTTCCATGTTGCTCTGCCATCTTCCCTCAAGCCCTACTTTTATTTTTCTTTACTTTTGTTGGTTATTTGAAGATTTTTAGGATTTCATCTTAATTTATTTAGCACTTTTTAATGAATCTCTGTATATACATTTTTACAGTGAATGCTCTAGTTATTACTGTAACTTAACACAGTCTACTGATAGTAACAATCACCACTTCAAGAAAAGTGTGAAACCTCCTTTCCATTTAGATCTCTTTAACTTTCACACTTATATTTTCTTGAGTATAAGATAGTGTTAAAATTTTCATTTCAATAATCGTATATGATTTATAAGCCTTACAAGGAGAAAAATAGTCTATTGTATACACCAAAATGTCAGCGCTTTCCATTCTTCACCTTCCTTTCTGATTCTCCATTATTCCCTTTTATCATGTCATATCTGTTTAAAGAATTTCCTTTCTCCATTCCTAATGGACAGGTCTGATATTGACATATTCTTTTAGTGTTTCTTTGAATGAAAATGTATTTTTCCTTCATCCCCTAAAGATAGTTTATTGGATATAGAAATCAGTTGATGATTCTTTACTTTCCACACTTGAAATGAATGCCACTTCTTAATTGTTTGGTTTGTTTTAGCCACTATGATTTTATAGGAAAAACTGGTTGTCATTTGAATTGTTTTGGTACTGGTAATGTGTTTTTGAATCTGATTGCTTACATGATTTTTTCCTTTGCTTTATTTTTCAGAAGTTTAACTATAGTTTGTTAGTGTGTATTCCTCTAGATTTATCCTGTTTGAAGTTCACTTAGTTGCTTGAATACGTAGGTTTGTGTCTTTCATGATACTTGGGAAGTTTTCAGTTAATGTATCTCTATATATTCTTTTAGCTCTTCTCTCTTTAATTTTCTCCACTGGAAATCTAATGGTAGTGTGCTATTGGTCTTTCAAGCTCTACTTATGGTTTAAAATATATTTTCTCTGGGAATTCTGATGTCAAGTTTACTGACTATACTTTCTGTCATCCTCACTATATTATTGACCCTATTAGGTAAGTTGTTTGTTTCTGTTATTGTGCTTCTCAGTTCCACAGTTTCCACATCATTCTTGTAAGATAACTCTTATTTCCTTACTGAGTTTTCCTGATTCTTTTTTTCTATTTGTTTCTAGATTATTTGTAATGCTTGGGTAAGCATTTTATGATGCCTGATTTAAAACTTGTATCCTCATTTCAACATGTGATTCAGTTTTGTATTAGTATCAAATTATTTTCTTTTCTCATCCAAGTTGTGAATTTCCTGGTTTGTGGCATTGTAATCATCCTACATGGTATCTCTAAATTGTAATCTAGATCTAATAAAGCAGATTATTATACTGGGCTTCTTGTTGGGGAAGGACGCTTTTGCATTTGCCCCAGGAAAATTGGTGTCTTTGTGCAGGAATAGAGCCTCAAAAAAGATGGGGAAATTGAGAACTTGTAATATTTGGGACTATTTGTGGTAAGACATCTACAAGCAAGCAAGGAGCGTGCTTCCAGGGATAGGTGGTCCTTGTGTTTGGATCCTCTCTGTAAGTGCCTTCTAGCTACTTGGTGTTTCTGAATGGATATTGGGAGATTCAGGACTTCAGGGACAATGTTCCTTCTCAAGCCAGATTAGTCATTTTGGTGAAATCTTGCCATTGATACCTCATTCATTTCATTGAGGGAGGTGTTATCAGATTCTCATGGATCAAGAGCCTTCCCAAGCCAGGCTGTTTGTTAGATGGTTACATATTGTCCTCTTGCAAGGTTTGCTTGTATACCCTCTATGTGTCTCTGGGTGACTGTTAAGACTCTCAAGTCCATGGATACAAAGAGGCATTCTGTGTTGGGTATTTGTTGTAGGGGAATCCCTCTTGCCAATGGTGCCATTGCATCCTAGTGCCTCTCGGTGAGAAATGAGTCTCAGGCCCACAGGTATAAAGAGACTCTCTGGAACACATGCCATTTGTAGAATTAGTTAGTTCATACAAAGTTTCCGTAAGCATTATAGTTCAGTCTAGTGGAACAATAAGTCTACCTGAATGGTCTTCAGTTGCTAGTTTGTGTTAAATCGGGTCACCTTATCCTATAGGGTTCATAAGATGTTCTGTTGCTGTGTTGTTCTTCTAATCCTGGTTTCCTAACAAGTTTTCTTTCTTCTCCTTTGCTAGTTCTCTATTGATTGCCTCTTTGATTCTTTCTAGGTCTTAAAGCTGTACTTGTAAGATAGCCATAGGGTTTAAGTGTTGAGAATTGACATTAATCCAATTTTATCAAATGAGATAGGGAGTAGCTTGAAATAAGAGACAGTATAGACAATACTAGATTTTTAGCCCATACAGACATTGAGTTTTGAATTAATTATTGCTAGGAATAACTGAAGAATTTGAAGCAGAGATGTAATTTATTTTTATTTACTTCTTTTTAAAAGCTTTTAGCCCTAGCATTAGTATAAAGAATAAATTGAAGAATAGTAAGTTTAGAAATAAGCTGACAACTTATTAGAATGTTCATTAGTCCAGAAAAGATATGTTGGTGGTTTCATTTAGGGTAATGGTGGGTGTGAAGGGAATTTAATAGATTTTATGTTTATTTTAGAATTAACTTTGAGGTACTTGGGTAGTTTAGTTGGTTAAGTATCTCACGGTTTGTGGGATCAAGCCCCAGTTCAAGCTCTGCACGGGCAGTTCAGAGCCTGGAGTCTGCTTCAGGTTCTGTGTCTCCCAATTTCTCTCTGGCCCTCCCGCACTCATGCTCGGTCTCTCTCTCAAAAATAAGTAAACATTTGGGGCACCTGGGTGGCTTAGTCAGTTGGGCGTCCGACTTTCGCTTAGGTCATGATCTCGCGGTTCGTGGGTTCGAGCCCCGCGTCGGGCTCTGTGCTGACTGCCAGCTCAGAGCCTGGAGCCTGTTTCAGTCTGTGACTCCCTCTCTCTCTGACCCTCCCCTGCTCACGCTGTCTCTCTCTCTCTCTCTCCTTGAAATAAATAAAAATATTAAAAAAAAATAAGTAAACATTTGAAAAACAAAACTTTCATTAAAAAAAAAAGAATTGTTTGATCTAGCTAATAAAAACAGCACTATTGGAACTTTTCCTGGAAGTAAATCTTGTGAATACTAAAAATGTGAATATTAATTAAATATGTTAAAATGAAAAATCTTTGGTTTTTGTGTCAAGCACAAAAAACTTACTGTGTGATTGATGTCAAGGAACTTACCATCTGTGTGTTCTCCTTGGAGTTTTAAATTTTCAAGTCTTACATTTTCATCATCAATGCATTTTCCATTGATTTTTGTGTATGGCATAAGATGTTTATTTTAGATTTTTTTGTAATTCCTTTTGAATATGTCTGTCTAACTTTTCAAGCTACATTATTGAAGATACTATTCTGTTCCCATTACATATTCATAGCTCCTTTGTCATAAATTAGTTGACCATGTATGTGTGGGTATATTTGGGAGTATTCTATTCTTTTCCATTGATCTATGTGTCTGTTTTTATACCAATATCCTATTGTTTTGATTACTATAGCTTTGAAATATTGTTAAAAATCAGGAGGTGTTATACCTTAAGCTTTGTTCTTTCTCAAGATACATTGGCTATATAAGGTCTTTTGTGGCTCCAGACAAATTTTAGAATAGTTTGTTTTAGATAGTGAAAACTACAATTAGAATTTTGATAAGGATTGAATTGAATATGTAGATAGTTTTGGATTATATGGACTTTTTAGTATTTATCCAATATGTAAGCATAGAATATCTTTACTTACATCATCTTCAATTTTTATCAGTGTCTTGTAATTTTCAGTGTACAAGTCTTTCACTTCCTTGAGTAAAAATATTCCTAAGTGATTTTTTTAAGCCATTATAAATGGGATTTTTTTCTTAATTTATTTCTCTACTAGTTCATTATTAGTATATAGAAATGCAACCAATCTTTGTGATCATTCTGTATCTTGGAATTATACTTAAATCGTTTAATAACTTAACAGTTTTTTTTGGGGGGGGTGGAGGCTTTAGTATTTTCTGTATGTAATATCATTTCATTTGCAAATAGAGATAGTTTTATGTTTTATTTTATGATTTGAAAGCCCTCTATTTTTCTTGCATAGTTAAACCATCCAGGACATTTATACTATATTGAATAAAAGTGGTGAGAGGAGGCATACTCATTTTATTCCTCATCATACAAGAAAATCTCTCAGTTTTTCAACATTATGATGTTATCTGTAGGCTTGTCATATGTAGCCTTTATTCAGTTGGGTATGTTCCCTCTCTAACCACTTCACTGAAATTTTTTTATCATGAATTGAGTTTGAATTTTGTCAGTTGAATTTTCTGCATTGGAAATGAGCATAAGATTTTATCCTTTATCTTGCTAATTTGGTGAGTCCTAGTGATTGGGAGATGTTAAACCATCTTGCATTCCTGAAATAAATGCCACTTGATCATAGTGTATGATCCTTTTAATTTATTGTTTAATTTAGTTTGCTAATGTTTTGTTGAGGACTTTTGCATCTCTGCTCATCAGGGATATTGGCCTATAATTTTCTTATCTGGTAGATTCCTTATCTGGTTTATACATCAGGGTAATAATACTGGTCTTTGAAAATGAGTTTGCATATGTTTTCTCTCCTATATTTTGGAGAAGTATGAGAAGGATTGGTTTTAAATCTCCTTTAAATGTTTTGTCGAATTGATCAGCACAGCTGTATGGTCCTGGACTTTTGTCTATTGGGAGGATTTTGATGATCCAGTCATTCTACTTACTAGTAATGTTTATGAAGATTTTTTATTTCTTTGTGATTCAGTCTTGTAGGTTGTATGCTTCTAAGAACTGATATATTTCTTCTAGTTCAATTTTTTGCATACATTTTTCATAGGAGTCTTCTGGATTTTGCGTATCTGTGGGATTAGTTGTAATGCTTCCTTTTTAATTTCTAATTTTGAGTATTATTTTTTACATCAGTGATTTAGCTAAAAGTTTGCATCTTTTGTTTATCTTTCCAAACACCATTCTTAGTTTTATTGATTTTTCTACTGTATTTCTAGTCTCTACTGTATTTACTTCTGCTTTAATGTTTATTTCCTCCCTTCTGCTAACTTTGGGCTTAATTTGTTCTTCTTTATCTTGTTGCTTGAGGCTTAATGTTATGTTGTTTATTTTAGGCTTTTCTTTTTTTTATGTGGGCATTTATTGCTATGAACTTCCCTTTTAGAATTGCTTTTGCTGTATCCTATAAATTTGTGTTTGTTTCCATTTTAATTTATCTCAAAATAATTTTTTATTTCTCTTTTGATTTCTTGTTTGACATATTGGTTGTTCAGCATCATGTTCTATAATTTTTACATTTTGTGAATTTTCTGGTTTTCTTCTTGTAATTGGTTTTGAGTTTCAAAACATTATGATAAGAAAGGGGGTTATAATTATAATTTTCTTAATTTTGTTATAACTTTGATCTGGCCTAACATATCTATGTGAGAGAGTACTCTATGTGTGCTTAAGAATGTATATTCTGCATTTTGGATAAAATGTTATGTAAATGTCTGTCAAATACATTTGGTCTAACTTAGAGTTTAAGTTCAGTGTTTCCTGATTTTATATTAGGATGATCTACCTTCTAATGAAATTGAGGTTCCAGCATCCCCAATATTATTGTATTGCTTGCTTGCTTGCTTGATTTATTTATTTATTCATTTATTTATTTTTAGTGTTTATTTATTTAGAGAGAGACAGACAGAGTGCGAGCAGGGGAGGGAGAGAGAGGAAGACACAGAATCCAAAGCAGTCTCTAGACTGAGTCATCAGCACAGAGCCTGAGGCGGACTCAAACTCATGAACTGCAAGATCGTGACCTGAATTAAGTCAGACATTTAACTGACTGAGCCACCTAGGCACCTGTATTGTATTGCTTTCTACTTCTCCCTTTAGATCGGTTAATATTTGACTCATATATTTAGATGCACCCATATTGGTTCCATAAATATTTTCAGATACTATATTCTCTTGTTTGATTGTCTCTTACATAATGACCTTATTTGTCTTTTGTAACAGTCTTGGCTTAAGTCTGTTTGGTGTATATAGCCATTTCAGCTTTCTTTTGGTCTCCATTTGCATAAAATACCTTTTTCCATTCCTGTAGTCTGCATGTGTCCTTTAAGCATGTATTTGGGTCTTTTTAATTTTTTTTAAATCCATTCCACTACTCTATGTCTTTTGATCAAGAAGTTAGTCCCTTTAAAGCAATTATTGGTAAGTATGGACCTACTGCAATTTATTTAAAATTTTTTCTAGGGACACATGGGTGGCTCAGTCACTTGTGTAGATAACTCTTGATTTCATGTCAGGTCATGATCCCAAGTTTGTGGTATCAAGTCTCCTGTGCATGGAGCCTGCTTGAGATTTTTCTCTCTGTCTGTCTGTCTCTCTGTCCCTCTCTCATGTTCACGCTCTCTCAAAAAATAAAACAAACATAAAATAATTAAAATATTTTCTAGATGCTTTGTAATTTGTTTCTTGTTTACTTCAACTGTGATTTGATCATTTTTTGTGGTGGCAGGCTTATGTTCCTTTCTCTTTATCTTTTATGTATTTATTACATGTTTTCACTTTGTGATTATCATGGGGCTTATTTAAAACATTAGGCTATTTTACATTGTTAACAACTTAATTTCAAATATATTATAAAGCTGTATAATTTTTACTCACTCCTCCCATGTTTACATTCTTGTGTTGCAATTTAGATCTTTTTATCTTGTATATCCATTAAAATTATTATATTATAAATATTTCACTGCTTTTGTCTGTTAACTTTCAAACTAGATTTACAAGTGAGTAAAAATTATTCTGAATTTAATGGTATATTTATTAGTGAGATTTATACTTTTGCATGTTTGCTTGTTACTGAGTAGTGCCCTTTCTTTACAGCTTGAAAAAGCCTCTTCAACATTTCTTGTATGACTGATCTAGTGATGATAAAATCCTTGAGCTTTTGCTCTTTTGGAAAAGTCTTTTTCTCTCCTTCAATTCTGAAGGACAACTTTGCTGAGTGTTTGTGGTTTGCAGATTTCTTTTGTCTGTTTCTTTGAGCACACAAACACTCCTTTCTGGCTTGCAAATGTTCCACTGAAAAACCTGGTAATAGTCTTCAGGGATTTCCTTGTAAAAAATGAGCTGTTCTTGTCTTTCTGCTTTTAAGATTTTCTCCTTGTCTTTACCTTTCAACACTTTTTTTTTTTTTTGTATTAAGGGAAAATTTTATTTTCTGTTTTGATTTGAAATTTAGTGCTAATATTTTGAAGTGATTAATAAGCTAGTATAAGTTGACTATTCTACCTTTCAACACTTTAATTATAATGTGTTTAGGTGTCGGTCTCTTTGGTTTCATCTTCTGTGGAAATGGTGGGCTTCCTGTATTTGGAAGTCTGTTTCCCAAGTTAGGGTAGTTTTTAACCATTATTTCCTCAAATAACCTTTCTTCCCCTTTCTCTCTACTTCTTTTGGGACCTCTATGATGCAAATATTGGTCCACCTGTTTATGTTCCACAAGTCCTTTAAGCTACTTTCACCTTCCTTATTCTTTTTCTTTCTCTTTTTTTTTTTTTTTTTTGGTGCTTCTTTGATTAGATAAATCAAACTGCTCTGTCCTTAAGTTCATCGATCCTTTCTTTTAATTCATCTAGTGTTCTGTTGACCGTCTTTAATGAATTTTTTAATTGCATTATTGCACTTTTTAGCTCTATACTTTCTCTTTGGTAGTTTCTTAGATTTTTTATATTTCTGTGTTGCAATTTTCGCTTTGTTCTGCCTATATTTTGAACTTTTTAAAAGGTAAATCATTTATCCTCATTTCATTAAGGTCTTTTTTCTGGGGTTTTATCTTATTCTTTCACTTGTAACATATTCTTGTTACTTCATATTTGATTTTCTGTAATTGTTTTTTATACCTGGGATAACATGGCCACTTCTCCTTATTGTTAGAGCTTACAATCCAACCCTGACCTTCCCTATCTCTTGGTTGTCTCTCAAATCTTTGTGATTGTCCTAGCAGCCTTCTTTGTTTTTAGTGGCTCCCAGTAGTTGAGGGTGTCAAGATCTCCTTGTCTCAAATCCTGGAGAATCTCAGTCAGGACTTGGGTGTAGGACAGTTGGAAGCTGAATCGTCAGGCAGCAGCTTTTAAAGTATGCAAATGTATCTCTTTCAGGGGAAGACTGGTAGATGAGAGTTTTGTCTAACCCCTCTGCATTCAGTTAATTAAGGACTCTTACAATGTTTGCTACCATCCTGTTGAACCCATGTGCACACACCCTGCTGGCTACTAGAGCCAAGCCATAAAAGGGATTTGTCTTCTGAGTGGCAGCACAAAATCTGGAGATCCAAGTTTCTTGGAAGCAGCAGTGACATAGAGTGGGGCAGAGGGAGAACATAAATATGGCACCCACTGGCCGCCTGGTCTCCACAGAAAATACCGTATGTCCTTACTTGTGTGTTAAATTAGAAACCCTAAATTAGAAACCCAACCCCCCAGAGTACTGCTCTTAAGATAGGCAAATAGGTCTCTTTTATGGGAAGTCTGGGTGCCATTAAATCTGTTACCTCTTCATTGGGTCCTAGTGGGATACCCACAGTGAATCCATTCAAGCTTGTAAAGAACTTTATTTGCTGTAATCTTTCAAGTCTTATGGAGATCATCTGCGTTGGCTTTTAGAGCTGGATATTTTTGGGATTCCTTTTTCAGCTGACAGTACCTACAATCGGGGGTGTCAGATGTGGGGTCGAAACCCTTTGCTTTTCAGGGAGAAGCTGGGGTTGTGAGTTCCCTCCTGGTTGTATGCCATCATTCCAGCGGTGGATTTATGGTGGTTATTTCAGACTCTCCTAGCCCTTTGGATTTTGTTTTTCTTCTTCGCCCAATGTGTAGGATTTGCTCAGCTAGTGTCTGAATTTTTCTGGAGGAGATTTTTCAGATGTAACTGTAGTTTCAGTATTTCTGTGGGATGCTGGGAGCTCTGGGGCTTATTTTGTCTCCATCTTCCACTTCTTTTTATTTGATTATTTATGCCATAAACTCAGCAGCATTTTAGCACAGGTATCAGTTTTAGATTATTCTATCTTTAAACAGAATCAAGAAACTGAGTAATCAGTTTTATCTGATATCTCCTGGAAAGTTCCATAAAGCATTGAAAACAGAAATATGCACGCATACACTATTAGGAGTTTGGAAAAATAGATGCATACATCTATACCTGCTTATGTACAGTTACCTCCAAATTCATGAGAAGGAATAAAGAGTCACTAATTGGATTAATGGAACCCTAACCTTTGGGTATCTTCTCTTATAATACAGTATTTTCAAGATCAATATGCTGTGGTGTTTGGGGAGAATAATGACTTTTCTCATTTAATTTTTTTTCAGTCTTTGTGTCATTTGGTCATTTGGATTTCAAAGATTTAGTATGTAAGAGAGCAGTGGTAGTTTAATCAGTCTGTTAAAAAAAAAATCAATGTCAATATCGGTTGGCTCTAACCTTGCTAACCCTATTGGCTTTATGCTTACTCTCATTTCCTCCTACATTGTCATCATTGTGTGATTGAAGAACACTGCAAGTTTAAACTTAGATCTGTTTCATAACACTACCTTAGCTTTTATTTCTGAGATGATAAGTTTAGGTCATCCAGCTTTTCTTTGCACCTATTATTCTGTCCACTCCAGAAATGAAAGACTGAAGGAAATAATAAAAAGAATGCCAATTGAAGGAATTGCAAGCCTAGGTTAGCTTAAATATCCTTTGAGTCTAGAGTCATTAATGTTGTGGAAAGCAAACATTGACATGTATTGTATCTACTGCTGTGTTGGGTGCTGATTCCAGGTGTGGTTGTGGCTTTAATAAATGTCATTTTATTTAAGTTAAAATATCCTGTCTATACTTTGTTAAGAAATTCCTTCTTTTTTTTTTTGTCCTGTGACAAGGCAAAGTAATAAAAAATGCTAAAAATATGAAGACAATTGTTTCTAAAAAACAATGTTACTCAAATGAAATAATTTTCTTACCCTTGATGAAAGATTCAGAAATTGAACCACATAAAATCAATTTAAATGTATTGTTGAAGATCATTCTTTTTTAAAACCATTTTTCTCCTCAGGAAGTACTGCATAATTTCCTTGTAATGTCAGATGTTCTCTGTTCATTCTCTCTAATGTCACTTTCTCTGTAGTTGTCTTCTAGGCCCACTTGACTGCACACCCCTCATTCCTTTTTTCCTATCTTCGATGTATAGAAATTGAGTTCCTACTAAGAATTCGGACTCAAACTTCTTTTCTTTTAGATCTTTCTATTCTTTATTGCTATTTGATGTCATTTTGATGATATTTTCACTTTGATGGTGAATTCCCGTTCTGTTTGTGTACCCCTGAGACAAAGGACAGTGTTTTCTGCACTAGTTTTGCTTATTCTGATATAATCTCCTTCATGTTGCTTTGCCACCTCTTTATTTAAACTTGCCCAGGATCAAAGTTCTTTATTTCCCTTTTCTATTCTTTCTGACTATTTCCTAATTGTTCCCTCAACTGCTATATCCTGGGACTGTCTCTGTTTATTATTCTCTTGTCCTTTTAGATGATGTCTATTTACAATTAGGCAGCATCCAAAGGTTCGGTAACAATAGTTCTTTCCAGTCTGATACAATTAAATGTCAGTTTCCTACAAACTCTATCTTAGGAAACTAAGAAATACAGAATAGGGTCAGTTTCAGAGTATGGTCAGTTACGGGTGTACTGCTGTGACTAAGATTGTTAGACTTTCACAAGCAAAGAGTATTCAGTTACTGGATGCTCTTGAGTATCTAACTGTATTCTTTAAGTCATTAAAAACCTCTCATCATTTTTACTTCTTAGTATGGAAATATTGACTGAAATAGACAAAAAAATTTTAGAAGTGCAGCAGTTTACTCATGAGAGATAGCACAAGATGTTTCATCTTCATACAGGTACCAGTCAACTTGTAGTGGCCACATGGATCATAATGTTAGGAAGGAGTCTGAGGTCACGATTTATAGCCAATAGCAGCACAGTAATAGCACTAATTAATCAGATGCCACTGATTAATCACTGAAATCTGCCTTGAACTTGGAAACTGAGACTGATACCTAAGTGCTCTTTTTATCTTTGATCTAGCAGAAAACTACTGAGATCCTTTGTAGTGATTGTGAACTGTGAATGATGACACCTATGATGAAATTGCCAGTGACGTACAAAATTACTTGAAAAGGATTTTGCAGGCTGGAAGCTAGTAATGAGACTGTTGACACATTTAGTTTCCATTCATGATTTTTTATTTTCACTGATACTTAATTATATCGTTAATCACACATTCTCTTTGTAAAACTAAATAAAATTTTAAAAAATAATGACTTAAGTTTCCTTAATCAACATTCTTAAATCTAGTCCTTGCCTCTCTTCCCCAGAGACAACCATAGTTATGAGTTACTAATTTTTCCTATATTCAGTAAGGTAGAGTTTCTTGATGTCAGCATTACTGATACTTGGGATGAGACAATCTTTGGCGGTCGTTGTGTGCATGGTAGGATGTTTAGCAGCATCCTTTCCCTCTGCCTACTAGATAAAGGACCAAACCCTAGTTGTGACACTCAAAAGTGTGTGGCTGACTATCTCCAATGTACAAAAACACCCCCAATTGAGAACTGACATATACACATATGAATCTATACGAAATGTATAGAAAGAGAATTCAGTTTAACGCGGATCTGGAAGACGTTTTATCTAAGCTCACTCAACTCTGTTGCAATTCTCTTGCAGTGCTCCTTACTGCATATGAGTGTCTGGAAAGCCACATTTCCAAGATGCTGTGACAGTTCAAATTCTGTATGTTGTCTCCATTCAGCCAAGTTCAGGCACCAGCATTTGTAATTGAAGGCAAAGAAAATAGCATGAAGCAGATAAAGGACCCCTCTGGCAAGCATGACTATATTATATTTGGCTTCTTTGTGTAAGCTGTGCCAGAAATCCAAATCCAGGAACCTAGTTGCTTGGCTATGGAGAGACACGGGGCCAATATTTTGTTGGCCCAGTTCATGTGGTCCTGGAGTAAGGAATAGTGATAGTATTTTTTTCTCCAGTGTCCCAAACATCACACAATCAGTATTTACCTAGTGGTTTAGTTCAGCAGTGTTGTTCAGGGAATTAGTCAAGAGCTGCTTATCTAGTCTTTTCAGTGATTTTGTAAGCCACATAATAATAGATCATAAATAACAAATCTTCTCCTTACCCTACCTAGAGAGTATCTGATGGTCAACAGATGAAATCAATACTCATGTTTTGCTGCCTTCTGAAACTCTAATAAAATAAAAATGAAGAATGTTGAATTGTAAATTTATGAAGAGAAAAGTAGTATAGACTAGTGGATAGAGGATGTTAACAAACTTTTAATGATAGAATGTGGATGAGGCATTAGCAGATTCAGAAAGTCGATTACCAATTGCCTACAGAGGATAATGCAAATGAAAAGCAAGGTAATTCATAATAATACTGAGTAGACTTAGGAATCAGAGGCAACTATTGGGTGGAATATGAAGGTGAAAATGAGGACTGTTATGTGTGGGACTAAAATCAGGGAAGTAGATAAAAAGCACAATACAAAGCAGGTGTACCATCAGGTTACCTTCTCATTCCATACATCCCAGTCACTACTTATCTCAAACTTGGGTTGTTTACCAGTGAACTAGAAAAAATGAACTGGAGAAGCATCAGACTCAGGAACACTGGTCACTGCAGAGGAATGAAAGAGTTACATTGCAGAAACAAAAACAAAAACAAAAACCCAGAAGGGTTCAGTGAAATTGAGCATACAGAATGGTGGGACTTCCAGCCGTCTTCTATGATTACGCATGCTAGTGCCCACATTTACGTACCCCAGGCATGAGATAGGTGGGTCTGTCTATGTAGACAGTGAATAACCCAATAAAACTGACTTCTAAATAATGGTATATAGAAGTTCTCCAAGCAAATGCATGGGCCCCCGATCTGTTCATATCATCTTTCTATAAGGAAAATCATTAGTTGATCATCATCATCCCCTCATTGTTCAATATAGAGCGTCTATCAGTATTTTAATGCCCTGAAATTACATTTGAAGGAAAATATCAAATGCCAGATATTTGGCAGGGTGGGTATTGGAGGAGAAGTGGAGGGCAGATTTGAGGGTGTCCCACAACAGGCAAGATAAAGACCTAAATGATTAGGGGAAAAAGGAATTAAGTGCATGCATGCCTGCATGTGTGAGTGTGCATGTGTGTGTGTGAGAGAGAAAGTCTCCAAATGAGTCAGCCTAGACCCTATTTTTGCCCTTCTAGAGCATGAATTTAGGACCCAGTACTCTAGGACTCCCTGCTCTACCCACCTAGAACCAGTTTCCAGGTCCATTACTTTTCCTCCCTGGTGGTTCTCCCAAATGCAGACTATGTCATAGTAGCAAGAGCTGCTTGGGGGTGGACATCTACAAGCTGACCCAACAGGCTTCACTGTGTGTAGATGCGCAACTAGAAGTAACTGTGCTGCGTCCTACTGGAGCCTGGGAGGAGAGAAGCGGATCTAGCCAAGCAGTGCACCTGGAGCCAGAGGTTCCTTCTCTTGCCTCAGGCATCGAAAATAAAAGTTAGCCGGGGCCTGTGCACCTCCCCTCCCCCAGTGATCCTAGTGTACCAGACTATGTGCCTTATGGCAGATCTTTGAAACTCCATGGGCCTCGGATTTTGCATCTGTAAAACGGAGAAGCTTGAACTTCATCTCTGAAGGTGTTTTAAGCACTCCCATTTTATGATTTTCTGTCCTATTGATAGTTTTTTATACCCAACATTTATTTATTTGCAGGGTCACATGAACAGTAATTCTGCAAAAGACTTTTATTTTCAAAAGACATGGATGAAACACACATCAAGCAGCAGTTTTACAGTCATTTCTTGTTCTGTTTTAATTGTTTATTCTTCCAGCCTTTAGAAGTCTTTAACTAGGCGAGTAATAATAATGCCCCCTTGACCAGTGGGGCCTCTGGCAATGACTCAACATCTTTGGGTTCATTTTTCCCCTAGACTAACTTAAGGTGCCAAACTTAAAACAATTTTTCTATGCAAGATTTAGCATGAAAGGAATTATTGAAACCACAGGGTGGAAATTAATGATTAGCCTGAGATGCTATTAGCATACCAGCAGGCGAAAAGACTAAATGAGCTATGATCTGAAGTAAAATATGTCATTCTGGAAATTGCAAGTGATATGATGGAGAAACAATGCTGGGTAATAGGGGAGGAGAAGGAATGAGCTATTAGACTGAGAGGCAAGGAGACAAGCACTTAAATTAAGAGGACAGGACAATGAGACAGCGTGAGTTAAATGCATGAGAACCCAGACTGAATGACACTGGTTAGTGATTACAGACAGGAAGCAGTCCATCAACAGGGCTAGAACAGCGCTAAGGGGACTGGGCACCGAAAAGGATGCAAAAAGACTTTGCTGCTTAGATAAAGCAAGCCGACATAAAATTCATTCCAAGCACATTCCCTTAAGCTTCATCATTAAGGGCTGCCACGAGTAAGAGGTTCACTAATCAGAATATTACTGGGGAAAAAAAAAAAGGATGAGCAGATATGAAAAGAACTGGGTAAATGTTGGAGATTATACACAAAAAAGGAAAAGAAGAAAGCCCCTCTGCATTCTTTTGGCAAAGGTGGTGCAATAATTATATATGTCGGAGAGAATGAAAGATAACTAACCTCATCAAAAACCAGCTTCTTTGTTTTGGAAGGAAAGATGCATGACTTTTGCTGGTGTCAACCTTACAAATAAAATAGCCAGTTATTAGACCAGCAAAATGAGTTGATTCAGGAAGAACTAAGGAATTGTAATTCAGGATAAGCAAGCTGTTGCCAACCAGAGGCAAATCTAAAGAGACAAAAGGGAGTGCAGCCTTTATTACATTTTCAGGAAATTGAGGTTTGCTTTAAACAAAAGTTTACTAAAGGACAACACTTTGAGGTTGTGTCAGGTTCTCATTGGCTGCAAGTGGTGATTAGTGCAATGTTGCTGGGCAGGAATGGGGTCTTCTTTTTCTTTTTCTTTTTTTTAATGTTTCATTTATTTCTAGGAGAGAGAGAGACAGCGTGAGCAGGGGAGGGTCAGAGAGAGAGGGAGGCACAGACTGAAACAGGCTCCAGGCTCTGAGCTGGCAGTCAGCACAGAGCCCGACGCGGGGCTCGAACCCACGAACCGCGAGATCATGACCTAAGCGAAAGTCGGACGCTTAACCGACTAAGCCACCCAGGCGCCTCGGGGGGTCCTCTTTTTCTTAAAAGCAGGAGATGAAACTCCTATGTGAGATGTCCTCCATGGACAGATAATTCTTATCTTCCTTCTTTGTGCTCATTACGCAGTTCTATGTGGATGAGAGCTCCCCGTTCAGGGCTTTCCAAATCCATTTTAAATGAGGTTTCTTCTATTTATTTTCACACTGTGTAACATCGTTACCTTCACAGTGATGGGTGAGCTTTGCTTATAACATGTTATTCCACCCTGTGTGTCTAGCTCCAGGAAATTTGAGTGGGGCAGAGAGGGAAATATGCTTGTAGCTGCACTGCTAACTAGCCTAGCCAGCAGAAATGAGTATTAGGTTTTTCTATTTTCTGTGAGTAAAAATAGTTAATGAAACTAGCTAACAAATTAGCCCCTTTAATCATCAGAAAGCATTTTTTCCATTATTAGATAAAAAATGGTAGAGATTTCTGATTCCTTAACATTTCACATTCAAAGTTGCATTACAGATTCCAGCAAATCTTATTTCTAAACAACACCACCAAACCCAACACATAAGATTTGTGAACTCAGTACTCCTGTATAGATAGGTACATTTTTTTTAAACGGACATTTATTTTTTGAATGTGCTTAGAAATTGAGAATAATGAATTTTATTCATAGCTTTTAATTGTCAATAAAAAGGGATTGAAGTCTTGTTTAAATAACCATTGATGGGACTTTTTAAAGCAGACTCTCAGTTTGTCAATAGTATTTCCAAACTGTTGTATTCATGAACCAATTTTTTTTTCAAGTTTTATTTCCAGGAACTAGGAATACATAGGTGAGTAGGATACAGTTGATTTCCTCATGTAATCATGCTCTAATATGAGAGTCAGCATTTTGTAAAGAAGAAGTTCACTGGAGACAATGCTTCTCTGTTGATATTAGACAGTGAGGAGGCTAAGATGACATTATCAGCTTTCTTGGATGATGAAATAATTGTTTACAGAGAAGATGCTTGAGCTGGAATTTGAAGAATGAAAAGAGTGTGTCACTTAGTCAAAGTGGGGGTCATTTGGGACTGACACCAGAATCAACATGTGTTCGTTCATGTGCAACAAATGAGTGGGAAGTTATGTTTCTGAAAGGATGGAGCATACAGAGAGTGAAGAAGAGGGCTAGTGATCAATAGGCAGGGTGTTAACCAATAGTAGAAGAGTTAAATAACATAAAGGTATGATACAATTACCACCATTTTAACACCATGATTGGAGCTTTATTTCATTTTATTGTTTTAAATGTTTATTTTGAGAGCAAAAATACATGCAGGGACAGGGTAGAGAGGGAGGGAGAGAGGATCCCAAGCAGGCTCCATGCTGTGAATGCATAGCCCACTGTGGGACTCGATCTCACAAACTGTGAGATCATGACTAGAGCCAAAATCTAGAGTTGGATGCTTAACTGACTGAGACACACAGGCACACCAAGCTTTACTCTGTAAGATCATAGGATTTGCCTCTTATGCCTGATTTGATCTTGGTAATCACTAATAATATACACTGTTGTCAACAAGTCATATTTGTCATCACAGACTAGTTTGACCTATTGATTTGCTTCCTGCACCGAATATTTCAGGAAAGGTAACAAAAGTATATCCTATTTTGTATTCTACGTGTATGTCTCAGAATGGTGTAATTTGACAAATCATAGTTCTTCTTCCGTTGTGTGAGTTAGCAAACTTCTCAGCCCTTTTAATGCCTTATTTATTAGTTGATAAAAATGATTCTCCAGACAGATGGCTTATTTAAGGAAAATAGTTACTTTTATATCCCATGGGGAAGAACCATCTGCTCAGATTGGGGCTGGGGCATTTCCAGATGTTGTCATTTCCCCATAACCTGTGGAGTCTTTGTAATCCATTATTCCAACTCTGATATAGTACTCTGTATAGAGTAACAGCTGGCTTACATTATCCTCCCTATCAACACATGTAAAATATAAACATACAGCCAAATATATTGGATCAAAGCCAGAGCTCATGATCACATCACTCCTCACCTCATGTATTGATTCAGTGTAAAACTTCCCTTATTAAACCTAGAGTGGACATGAAACAAAATTAAAACTGAGCAAAGGGCTTGAACAGACATTTCTCTAAAGATATACAAATGACCAGTAACCACACAAATAGACACTCAACATCACTAATAATTAGGGAAGTGCAAATCAAAACCACAATGAGATGCTACCTCACATCCATTAGGATGGCTAGCTATTTTATTTATTTTATTCATTTCATTTTATTTTTTAATGCTTATTTACTTTTGAGAGAGAGAGCACAAGAGGGGAAGGGGTAAAGGGAGGGGAACAGAGGGTCTGAAGTGGGCTCTGTGCCAACAGGGGCAAGTCCAATGTGGGGCTCTAACTGACGAACCACAGGATCATGACCTGAGCCAAAGTCAGATGCTCAATTGACTGAGCCACCCAGGCACTCTAAATGGCTAGTATTTTAGAAACTATTTGAACAAACAGGAAAAAACAAGCATCGACTCTTTGCAAGGAACAAACAGCAAATGACAAGTCTTGGGTATTGGTAAGATTATATATCCAATACAGCTGAAAGCAGAGATTCAGATAGGTAAACACACATGTTCATAATAGTATTATACCTAATGGCTAAAAGGTAGAAGCATTCAGATGATCATATATGGATGAATGGACAAACAAAATGCAGTATATACACACAATAGAGTATAATTCAGCCTTGGAAAGTAAAAAAATTATAAGAACATATGTTACAACTTAGATAAACCTTGATAACATTATGCTAAGTAAAGTAAGCCAGTCACCAAAGGACAAATGATATATTACTTTAGGAACCTAAAGTAGTGAATTTCACAGAAAGTAGAATGGTCATTGCCATGGGCTTGGGGCAGGGATAAAAGGAAGTTACTAGTTAATGGGTACAGAATTTCAATTTTGGAAAATGAACAGTCCTGGAAATGATGGTAAAAGTTACACAATAATGTGAATGAAATGGATTTCACCCCCTTGAACTGTACACTTACACAATTTTAAATGATAAATTTAATGTTATGTATACTTTAATGTAATAATAAAATAACTCCGTGAAGTTAGTTTAATTATTAATATTGTCAAAAGTAGTAGCATGAGGTTTTTTAAAAAGGTTTTATGTTTTGTTTTTTATTTGAGAGAGAAAGAGATAGAGAGTGAGCAGGAGAGGGGCAGAGAGAGATGGAGGCAGAATCTGAGGCATGCTCCAGGCTCTGAGCTGTCAGCACAGAGCCCTACATGGGGCTCGAATTCACCAGCAGTGAGATCATGAACTGAGCTGTAGTTGGAAGCTTAACCGACTGAGCCACCCATAGTAGCATGAGTTCTAACTTGGAAGTTGTGTTTCACTTTTCCTCCCTAGATTGGGGACAGTTCAAAGTTTGTAGCATATGCTCTACTTTCTTAATCTTTTATCTTTTACTCTAATAAGCTGATAAATGTATGCATATTCTAATAAAATTAAGATATCATATTTGCATTATGCCCATAGGTTTTAAACTTTTCATACTGGATCAAGGGTGGTAGCATGGCATGATATAACAGCTGAACAAGATACTAAGACATGAGATCAAACTACAAAAGAAAGACCCGTAGATCACAATGAATCAGAGATCACAAATGTAAACAGAATCAACAAAACATGAAGTTAAGAGTATGGTAGGAGATAATTGTGTATACCTACATGCCAGAAATCTCCAGAACCTAAGGATCAAGAAAAAGAGCCAAAACAGTCAATGTTCAAAATTGAAATAACTGGGATGCGTGGGTGACTCAGTTGGTTGCGCTTCCGACTTTGGCTCAGGTCATGTCTTCTGGCTCAGGAGTTCAGGCCCCATCTCTGGCTCTGTGCTGACAGCTCAGAGCCTCAGAGCCTGGAGCCAGCTTTGGATTCTCTCTGCCTTCCTTTCTCTTCCTTTCTCTCTGCCCCTCCCCAGCTCATGCTTGCGCTCTCTCTGTCTCTCTCTCTGTCTCTCTCTCTCTGTATCTCTCTCGAAAATAAACATTGCATTTTTTAAAATTTAGAAATCCAAAGAAGAGTAATTTGGATTGCAGTAACACTGGAAAATGAGGTAGACCATGATGGGCTTCACCATATAATTTAAAAGACTTCATCTATTTTATATTCTTGCCCACCTCCCCCAGTGGCAATCTACACTAGAGGGCTAATAGAATGAGAGTAAGCATTATCGACAGAGTTAATTTTTCCCTACAGCACAAGCCAATATTAATACTAATGAGAACTAGCATCTGTATAGCACTTGTCATGCTTCTTACATCTCGACAGTGGTGGTACTACATTTTTCTGCACCGGGGTTGGGTTGCGGTCCTGTATTGAAAGCAAAGATCATACCAATGCATTGTGCTCTGTCTGACACCGGTGGATAAGTACTTCTGATAATCATGTTAAGAAACCTCAGTGATTTAAGATTTATTTCTTCGATTATTTACAAAGAAGGAGGTAAAAATAATAAAAGTTGATAAAAAGAGTTCATCTTTATTAAATTCACAAAAAGTACAATGCTAATGCACAGTCCTTATGAATAGAATAATCGCAAGTAAAATAAAACAATATTAAATGCAACATTCATGGCTTACAATAGTTAAAAAAATAGAATCAACTTAAATATTCAGTTGTAGGGAAATAATTATTTTAAATATATTGTAGCAACATGATAAAAGTTATAAGCAGTAAGTGGGAAACGTGCAAGATAAAAATGATACAGTAAAATTGCGACCATTTAGAAATATAGAGCCATAAAACATAGACACTACACATACCTGGTGATAAATTAAAATGTATGTATTTTTTTAAACTTCATGTGATGATGCTATGTTAGTTTAATAAGAAATGTATGGCTCTAACTAGAATGGGTTAATAGCTTTTAGGTAAACAGTATTTACATTATTTCAGTAATATATGGGAAGCCTGTAAAATAACTTCTGTTAACTCTACTTAGAAGAGGAGGAGGGAGAAAAGGCAAAAAGAGAAGAGGACAGGAGGAAGGGGAAAATACAGTGATAGTGGTAGTAGGGGTTGTAGTGGTAATAGTGAATTACAGTTAGACTGGTCACACCGTTATCAGGTTGAAGCTTTGGGATTTGGAAAGGGACCAGTCTGCCTCTGAAACTTATTATTTTTATATTATTCATTCTTCATACTCTACCATATACTGCTTCCATGCCTTGGAGCTCCATGCAATTATTTGAGGAATGCAAGCTTTCATTTCCAATGAAGATGCCAAGTGTTCTTGACTCCTTTGCCCTTGGGGATGTGTCAAGTAAGATATTGCTGTGGTCGAGATAAAGGAGGTTGTTTCCTGCTTTCTCCTCTAGGGTTTTGATGGTTTCCTGTCTCACATTCAGGTCCTTTATCCATTTTGGGTTTATTTTTGTGTATGGTGTGAGAAAATGATCTAGTTTCATTCTTCTGCATGTTGCTGTCCAGTTCTCCCAACACCATCTGTTAAAGAGGCTGTCTTTTTCCATTGGATATTCTTTCCTGCTTTGTCAAATATCATTTGGCTGTATACTTTTGGGTCCACTTCTGAGTTCTCAATTCTGTTCCATTGGTCTATGTGTCTGTTTTTGTGCCAATACCATACTGTCTGGATGATGACAGCTTTGTAGTAGAGGCTAAAGTCTGGGATGGTGATGCCTCCCGTTTTGGTTTTCTTCTTCAATATTACTTTGGCTATTCAGGGTCTTTTGTAGTTCCATACAAATTTTAGAATAGTTTGTTCTAGTTTTGAGAAGAATGCTGGTGGAATTTTGATTGGGATTGCATTGAATGTGTAGATTGCTTTGGGTAGTAATGACGTTTTAACAATATTCTTCTGATCCATAAACATGGAATGCTTTTCCATTTCTTTGTGTCTTCTTCAATATCCTGCATAAGTTTTCTATAGTTTTCATCATACATATCTCCTATATCTTTGGTTGGGCTTAGTCCTAGGTATTTTATGTTTTTTTGTTTTTTTTTTTTTTGTGCAATTGGGAATGAGATCAGCTTCTTGATTTCTCTTTCTGTTGCTTCATTATTCGTTTATAAAATGCAACTTATTTATGTACACTGATTTGTACCCTTCAACTTTGCTGAATTCATGGATCAGTTCTAGTAGGCTTGGTGGAGTCTGTTGGGTTTTCTACGTAGAGTATCATGTCTTTCTTGGTTTCATTGATCTGTTCACCTGTGGGTTTTTTTTTATTCTATATTGTTTATTTATGTCCTGATTATTATTATTATTATTATGTCCTGATATTTATTATTTCTCTTCTTCTGCTGGCTTTGGGGTGTTCTTGCTGCTCTGCTTCTAGTTCCTTTAGGTGCACTGTTAGATTTTGTACTTGCGCTTTTTCTAGTTTCTTGAAATAGGCCTGGAGTGCAATGTACTTTCCTCTTAGAACTGCCTTTGCTGCATCCCATAGAGTTTAGATTGTTGTATTTTCATTTTCATTTGTTTCCATATATTTTTAAATTTCTTCCCTAATTGCCTGATTGGCCCATTCATTCTTTAGTAGGGTGTTCTTTAACCTCCATATTTTTGGAGGTTTTCTAGACTTTTTCCTGTGATTGATTTCAAGTTTTACAGCATTGTGATCTGAAAATGTGCATGGTATGATCTTAATTCTTTTATATTTATTGAGGGCTGCTTTATGACCCAGTATGTAATCTATCTTGGAGAATGTGCCATGCGCACTTAAGGTGATTTCCATGGCCTCAGGATGTAGAGTTCTAAATATATCTGTCAGATCCATCTGGTCCAATGTGTTGTTCAGGTTCATTGTTTCATTAGTGATTTTCTGTCTAGTTGATATATCTATTGCTGTAAATGGAGTATTAAAATACCCTGCTATTAGCACATTCTTATCCATAAGATTGTTTCTGTCTGTGACTCATTGTTTTATGTATTTGAGTGCTTCTGAATTCGATGCATCGACATTTATAATTGTTAGCTCTTTCTGATGGATAGACCCTGTAATTACTACATAATGCCCTTCTTCATCCCTTGTTACTGATGTTACTTTAAAGTCCACTCTGTCTGATGTAAGTATGGCTACTAAAGCTTTCTTTTGACTTCCAATAGCATGATAGATCTTTCTCCATCCCCTAACTTTTAATCTGAAGGTGTGCTCAGGCTAAAATGAGTTTCTTGTAGACAGCAAATAGATGGATTTTGGTGTTTTTTTTTTTTTTAATCCATCCTGATATTCTATGTCTTTCGATTGGAGCATTTAGTCCATTTACATTTAGTTTTATTATTGAAAAATATAGGTTTAGGGTCATTGTGTTGTCTGTAGGATTCATGCTTGGAGTGGTATCTCAGGTACATTGTGTTCCTTATAACATTTTTCTCATAGAGTTCCCTTAGGATTTCTTGTAGTGCTCATTTAGTGGTGATGAATTCTTTCAGTTTTTGTTTATTTTTGGAAGACTTTTATCTCTCTTTCTATTCCGAATGACAGGATTGTTGGATAGAGGATTCTTGGCTGCCTATTTTTTCTGTTTATCACATTGAAGATTTCCTGCCATTCCTTTCTGGCCTGCCAAGTTTAAGTAGTTAGGTCTGTAACCACTCTGATAGGTCTCCCTTTGTATGTTAGGGCCCTTTTATCCCAGCTACTTTCAGAGTTCTCTCTTTGTCCTTGTATTTTGCCTGTTTCACTATGATATATCATGCAGAAGATCGATTCAAGTTATATCTGAGGGGAGTTCTCTGTGCCTCTTAGATTTAAATGTCTGTTTCCTTCCCCAGAGCAGGGAAGTTCTTAGCTATAATTTTGTTCAATTTGTACCCCTTCAGCTCTTTTATTCTCTCTCTTCATCTTCTGGAATTCCTATGATAGGAATATTGTTCCATTTGATTGCATCACTCATTTCTCAAATTCTCCTTTTGTGCTCCTGGATCAATTGATCTCTTTTTCTGGGCTTCCTCTTTTTCTATACTTGTGTCTTCTAATTCATTATTCTCCTCTCTGCCTCTTCAATCTATGCAATGACCATCTCCATTTTATTGCGCACCTCATTTATAGCATTTTTTTACTTCACCACAACTATTTTTAAGGTCTATAATCTTTGTAGCAATAGCTTCTCTGGTGTCTTCCCTGCCTTTTTCAAGCCTAGTGATTAATTTTATGACCATCGTTCTAAATTCTTGGTCAGTTATGTTGCTTTTATCTTTTTTGAGCAATTCTTTAGCTGACATTTCTTGCTGGAATTTCTTTAGAGGCGAGTTCTTCCGTTTTGTTATTTTGGCTATCTGTCTCTTGTAAGTTTTTAAAGTTATAAATTAAAAAAACAAACAAAAAACAACAACAAGAAAAGAGAAAGGACAGTCTAAAAGTATAAAAGCAGAAATCCCAGCTAGAAATAAAAAGGGTGTAGGCAGTGCAGATGGAAGAGAACATACAGAGAGAGAAATGACACAGGTCAGGAGAAAGGGAAATTGAACATTGACCAGGCAGAGACTAAACGGCTTAATTCAGAGAGAAAAAGAGGGGAATATGGTAGAAGGCGAGGGGAAAGAAAGGAAGATAATGTTACTCAAAGAAACTATATAGTCTGATTATTCCAGAGAGAGAGAGAGAAAGGGAGAAAGGAAGGCAATGATGGAGGTGTAGTATATCCATCAAGATAATGAAATAAATGTGACTGTTTAAGCAAACCAATGACCAGAGTGCCCAGTCCAGCAGAGGGGAGAGATAAGAATGAAATCAGCAAACTATATCTGAATAGCAAGAATTGATCTAGAGTTAATCATGGCAATGCATCAATGTTGGTCTTCCCCTGGTTTCCAATAAAAAACAAACAAATAATCAAAACCAAAAAAATGGCAGCTCTCTAGCGTGGATGGGCATTGTTTGGTAGACAGGTCTTGCCTCCACTGCAGATCTGGCAGGCAAATTCCTGAGGATCCACCTTGGTGGTTGTGGGGAGAAAACTGGCAGTGCTCTAGTCCCTTCCCCAACCAGGTATTGCAAATCACTCTTTTGGGTCAGATCTCCCTGTGCTGCAGGTGTAGCCAAGGTGGGCCATGTTCTATGTCCCTAGCCCCACGTCATTTCCAGATCTTAGTCCATGTGCTTTAATGATACCACCCGAAATGTAATCCCACAGCCCCGGCCGCTTCCTAGCCAGGGATCGAGTAGGGGGAGCAGGAGAGCAGGTTCTCCTGGCACCACCTGGGACCAGGGCACCCAGCCCAAAGAAAGCACCACAGCTAGAGACAGGATCTTTCTCCAAATTCCCTAAGGTTAGAGATGGAATGACAGGATCCCTCTCCCTCCTGGTCCTAGGTTTTTCTCTTCTCCAGTGACAGTTCTATGAGCAGTTTCAGCCACTCTTTTTCTTCCCCTGGTCTCTCTGCGGCTCTCCATGGAGGGAGCTTCTTCCTCACTATGCCTCTGGGTCCCGGCCAGTTTTTATATTCCCTAGTTCGCAATCACACACCTATGAGGCTGTCTTCTTAGTGGATCTGTCTCTTTTCCTCTCAGACTCTTCCAATTCAGTCCTATGGCTTCAGCCCTTCTTTGCTTGAGAGATACTGGTGTGCAAAAAGTATGGAGATCCCTACTTCTCTGCCACTTTGCCTCTCACACAAGTCTCTTAGACAATTTTAAACTTCACAAATCATTTTCATGTTCATTATCTCATTTAGTCCTCAAATCAACTCCATGAGGTACATATTATTTTCCCATTAGAAATGACCACATCCTAAATCCTTAGTGATTTCTCAAGAAAAGTTGAATGTGAATGCTGAGATTTTTTTTTATGGGAATGTTGGATGCTAAAATCAACAGGTATTTTCAGAAAACACTAGAAAAACACATTTATTTTCTGCTCCTCCTGAAACCATATTTAATACAAGTGTAGAAGTACCAAAATTAATACCAAACAAAGCCAGGAGAATGTAGAAGTAATCAAACACAGAAAGATATTGACACATTTCAAGAAGGCAAAATGTGAAATGCAGGACTAATGAATAGAATGATCAAGAAAAGACTGTCCAAAGAACAGGCTGCACAATCCAGTCTGCTGCTACTGAGCCCTGTTTATAGTCAAGAGAAGAGGGAATAGGGGTTGAAAACAAGGAGACAAAAGATATTTTAGAGAAAAAAAAGTTAATTAGTTCTATGGGTCACTCAGTCTTCCCTCCATATTAACTCTGTAGGAATTACAACAGATTATTGGCGAGCAAGACAAGGGAACAGGGAGAGAGTGTTGAACCACAGGGTGTCAGCTCTGGTTCATTGTCACTACTACCAACTCCATCCAGGACTACACATCCATGGCTTCATGTACTGTAGCTGGAGATTGTTGCTTCATAAATTGTCAAATGAGAAGGAATCTTCCTGGCAACTATAATTTGTGGTTATTATCAAAATTGTTTTCTTAATAATTAAATCAATCATTTAAAAACTATTTCATCTTGGGGCGCCTGGGTGGCTTAGTCGGTTAAGCGTCCGACTTTCGCTTGGGTCATGATCTCGCGGTTCGTGGGTTCAAGCCCCGCGTCGGGCTCTGTGCTGACTGCCAGCTCAGAGCCTGGAGCCTGTTTCGGTCTGTGACTCCCTCTCTCTCTGACCCTCCCCTGCTCGCACTGTCTCTCTCTCTCTCTCTCCTAGAAATAAAGCATTAAAAAAAAAAATTAAAAAAAAATTTAAAAACTATTTCATCTTAACAAATTCTGTCTCAACATGTTTGCTTCTGACAAGGCAAATTATCTCGGATTAACCACTTACCATCTAATATATTTTTCCTGTAAGGACAAGTAAGAGAATTGTCTATATTTCAAAAAGGCATCCTTTATGTCTACTCCCATTTAACAAGAGAAATCAAGAGGGAGATTTTTTCTGGGATATCCTTACCCAAATTTCCTTGTAGTGTCCCGAAGCCCCAACATGCATCATATGCTTATTTTTTCCTCCCCAGGAAATAAAACGATGGAAATAACATGATTTTCATTTATTGTATTCAAAAATATCTGACATCATCTCTTTCAGAGTTATAATATGAAATCTTTGCCCAAAATTTGTACAAGCTTGCTATTCCTGTTCAAACGAACACTGCCAAGAAACTGTTCCTTACTGAACATAAATGATACCAAAGGACTTGTGGTTAAATGTCTTACCTGGAAATAATTTTTTGCTCTTATAGAGATTATACAGGGCTTATAATATTACCCCCTTTTTTTTTCAAGCAGAATTAGGGTCTGAGCAAAACTTTTTGTGCCCTACCAACCCCCAAGTTTGTTGGGGATGGAAGTTCAAGTTTGCTCTAATATACTATAAAAGCTCTCATAACGAGAGCACTAAAGCTAATTTTGTAATATATTAATGATACCCAGTGTTATTTTAAATATGAAAAACATAAAGACAGTAAGGCCTTGGTTCATGAGCATAATTTAGTCCAGAAACATGCTTATAATCCAAAGCACTTGTCTGTCAAGGCAAATTCCCCATAATAAATAATGGCAACTCAGATGATTTGTTCCACAACCCAAAAACATTCATATAAAAATGGTTATAATACTGCACTATAATATAAAATAATAAAGAAAATAAAAAATATAAAGAAAAATAAATTAACCTGTACTTACCTTTGAAAACCTTCATGGCTTGTGTGAAGGAGACAAGAGAGAAGGGGGTTATTGTGTAGGATGGGTTTCATTATCGCTAACAGATGTTGACTGCACTACAGTATTAATAAGCCCTTGTCATATGCTGTATGTAATGTAACTGGCAATAAGGCAGCAGAGGAAAGGGTCTATATCTGCAGGCAGCCTGACCTAGATTGAAGCAAAGCATTCCTGAGTTTACTATTCTATGGAAAAGCAAAGGATTCCCCATAGGTGCTTTGAGATGACAAAAAAGACACCAGTCCAGTTATGGATATCTTCCAATGTTCTGAAAAATCACCAATTTCTGCCAAACACCGTGGTCTGAGACAGAGCATCAGAGCATGGAAGACGATCACCCACAATTCCACAGAGAAATAGAGAGACAGAGAGAGAACTATTGGCTCAATTGTCATGTGACGTTTGGCACCATGTACTCCTTGTATTGTAAGACATCACTCATTTACCAAATTAAAATTATCAGAAATGTCTACTCATCTTGCATAACACTTGTAGAACAAGTTGCTCATAATCCAAGGTTTTACCGTGTGTGTATAGATGTATATATAATATAATATATACATATTACCTATAATAATTTTCATATATACTTTTTACTGATCTACAGGATTCTTGGTTCTGAAACTTATATATGTCATGTCCCAGATATGCAACATCAGTCCCATGAGACAGAAAACACTCCAATGAAGTAAGCCACGGAAATGAGATTCTAACTAGGTAAAGCCACATGTAGGCCAAGATTTTTCAAGCCTTCTTCCTCAGGCTGAAGCTTCCAGCTCCTAGATAATAATACACGTTTCTCTTGCCAGACACCCAAGCAGAATTCTCCCTTCTTGGTCGTAAGAGTCTCTAGAATTCTGTTTAAGTACCAGCAATGTGAGGTGAAGAATGAACCTGGCTGACATGCTCAAAACAACCAGATTGTGTTGACCTTTCTTTAATTCAGTACATTGCTCTACTCTTAACTTATAATACGTGATGTATTTGCTTTCTAGACATTAGTGAGATTTCTTACTAGACATATTCCTAGAAGGCCAGAGAAACTGGATTCTAATCCAGATGGAATAATCCACAGGTGAATTTCTTTCAGGTAAACCACAATGTATCTAGAATATAATCTTTTATATTTTTACACATAGTTTTTACATATAATCTTATGTACTTGGATTCTTCCGAGTAGACCAAAGAGAAAACCTGGGCTGCGAAGCTCAGTTACAAATGTGGGATGGTACTATGCTTACTGCTGGTGGTCCATGACCTACATCTTCTGAGACCAGAATCCACTGTGGTCCCGATTATTTTATGAATTGTGCTTTTGTTCAACGGAGGCCTGGTCCTGGGCAGTGCCTGTGCTCAGTGTAAATATGGCACCTAAGTACCCTAAAAACTAGAAAAAAGAAAAAGATGGTAACACGTGATGCATATATGGTAAGGAGGCACCACAGTCCAGAGTAAGAGCTCTGGAATTCACTACCCTGGGCTTGAATCCCAGGTAAGCCACCACCACTTGTGTGACCTGAGGGGTGGTCTAAATTGTAAATGTTGTTTTGCCAAATTCCTCAAAAGGAAGAAAGCGAGAACTTGCCTGCCAGGAAGGGAGGTCTTGGGGCGCAGCATCCAGTCAGGTCAGGGTTTGGCGACCGCTTGGAAACTGCCGCCGTCTGGAGGGTGATGCTTAAAGCCTGGGCAGCCCTAGCGAAGATGCAGCTGGCTGGAAGCCTCACAGGGAAGCAGAGAGGGTCCCCGAAGGCAGCCGGTGACTCCCTCAAAGCATTGGGAGCCCCCCAGCCCTCGTCTTTCTTGGGGGAAGGGCTGGCGACACACACCGAGGCGCTTAGGAGTCCGACAACACTGCACTCCCCTCCAGTCCCCACACAGCGGCCTTGCTGGCTGTATACTTGTGCCAACGGACGCACGGGCCAAAGGCAGCAAGCAGCCTCTAGACACCAGAGACGGGAAGTCCCAGGCATTGGAGCCTAACTGGCGGGGCTCTGCGGCCTCCCCTTTGCTCTGTGCTGTAGTCTCTTGTCCCACTGCATGTGCCGCCCTTCTCTGTGGTGTGTTCCAGGGATGGATCACTCAGTGCCAGGGTGAGCCATTCAGGCTCAGTGCGTGTTTGATCTCGAGAGGAGTCAGAAGCTCAGGAGGGGCTCTCCAGCTTTAAGACTCCAACCTCACTATCCTTTGTCGCACAACCAGCTCAATATGGGCAATCTCTTTAGTAAGTGTCTACGTTTCCCACTCCGTGCCGTCCCCTGCCTGGCCCGTGATCCCCATCCACCACCTGACAGGGGCCACCCCACTGCTCATTCACCTGCCCTGGGCCCTGGGCGTAGGCTCTTTTACCAGAATTGTAGGCCTTTACCGTCTAGCTTTCATGTTGAGCCAAGGAGGCGGTACTCCATCCCGCAGGCTATATGGACCTCTCCAGGCATCCTCCCCTTGGTGAACTGGAGTAACCCTCTGAAAAAACCTGTGCTGTCTTCTTGTATTCAATGATATTTGGGCACTCCAGAGCCATAAGAATCCCTCCTTCAAGGTGCAAATTAACTGTCCAGCATTTGCCATCAGAGACTGGAGAAGGGTCTGAGGAGCCAGTCCCACCCAGGTACCTCTCACTTTTGTTCTCAAATGGGAGGGGGGAGAAGGCCCAAAAAGAACCCACAGGAAAGATGGAGGAACCTCTAGAGACCAAAGGGCAGGATGGTGGGAACTGAGTCCTCCTTGGCTGCTGCTGGGATATATGGTTAATATCTAGTTCCCTGGAGACCAGTGGACTTTTCAGTTCCCGGCAGAGCAGCCCTGCACCTTTGGACCTCCATCCTAATCCTCCAGAAGACAGTTTGAGGAAGAACACCCAGAAAGCTCTGATTAACTCCTCTTCTGAAAGCCATGTAGTCACCGCCTCGCATGGTCCTACCAGAGGTGCCATGCCTCACACAGATGCAGCCGTGCTTTCCGACCCAGCCCCATGCTGCCCCTCACTGTAGGAGACATCAACCAAGGAAGTGCTGGGTGAAAACCATCAGTCTTCTGAGAGCACGTCAGGCCTATCCAGGAAGGAGATACGGAGTGGTGAGCCTTCAGGTGTGACATCAACAAAGGAAGTGTCCAGTGAAAAGCATATGTCTGTTGGCAGGAAAGAGAACCAGGCTAAAGAGACCTAAAGCATTTCATCAAGGAGCTCCTTGCCCCCTGTAGCTGCCAGCAGCAGGCCCTGCAAATGGAAGAAACCCATGCCACCTTCTCTGCCACTGCCACCATCACAGCCACCGTTGTGGGGCCATGGTGAGTTGCCCCCACCTCCTAAGCTTCCTTGCACAGCTATTGACAAAAATCTAGATGTCTTGAAGAATACCAAATGTCAGAGGAATAAGATCTTGGGAGACAGAAGAGAGAACAAAGCGGACTGCTTGGACCCTCTGCCTGCTCCTGCATTCTCCATACTTGCAACAGAGACTACTGTCTGCCTTCGGGCATGAACACTGTGCAAGTCCCTGTTGCTACATCTGACTTGGCTGACCAATCTTCCAGGACCTGCCCCCCCATCCCATCTGTTCCTTGTTTGTTTGGTTTTGTTTTGTTTTGTTTTTTACCACCAAGTGTTGCTGTTTCCACTAGTTTGCCCCTTGGGGGTTTTAGTGTCACCTCTAGTCTAGTAGGCAAGCCCCCTCAAACTGCAACTCAGCTTCTGACAGTGAAGCCATGGACACTACATCTCCATCTCAGGCTTCCATCATCTATTCCTCCCCTGTGTCCAGGGACACCCATGTGCCACTTTATGTAGTACTTCCAGGTTCTGTGAAGACACCACCCGGTAGCAGTACTGTTGTGGCCCAGGTAGCATTTGGACACCATGCTAGTTCCAGCTTAAATCCAGGCACTGGGGTCACCCATATATCCAGTTAGTGGAGCAGTGGGCCAAGACTTCAGCATGCCCACAGGTGGAGACTCTATAGTCTCCATAACTGACAAGTGTCTGGGGGGCTCATCCAGGCAAAGAAAATGTGCCCCATGTGAAAGTGTTGCCATCCTGGAGAAGAGGTCCTGGTCAGGAGATCAGCCTCCCCCTTTAATCCAAGCAGCAAGGGGTCAACCATCAAAAACCCAGGTGGTAGAGTAGTGGGAGAGGGCCACGCTGTTCCCAGGAATGGAGACTCAGCTGCTCCTGATACCCATAAACCTACCTGGGACCCGTCTACACAAAGTAAACCTGACCCATGTGAAAGAGCCACCACTCTGGACAATAGAGATGTTTCAGGAGACATGGCAGTTTCCTCAAATCCGAGCAGCAGGAGGCCAACTGTCTAAAACTCAGGTGGTGGAGTCATGGGAGACGGCCAGGCTGATTCCACAGAGAGATGAAGACTCAGCTGTTCCTCGTAACCATAAGCGCTCCCAAGACTCATCGACACAAAAACAAAATGCTCTGTGTGGAAGAGCCTCTATCTTGGAGAAGACACGCTTGTCAAGAGACATGTGTGTTCACCCAATACACATCCCCTGCGGCTTTCCAGGCCGCACTGCCTCTGTCGGAGTTGCAAGTGGTAGCACTGTCTCTGTGCTTGGAGCCACTTTTAGTTCCACAGTCCCTCCCAGTAATGGTAGTCTACCTGCCCAGTAGACAGTAAGCATGAAGGGGACAAATTTACTCACACAATTGTAGGACCCGGTACTCCTGTTTCACAGCAGAATAATTGCAGAGGACTGAATGCAGATGCAGCAAGTGCTGTAGCAGATGTAGACTCTATCATATCTATGATGGCAGGCGTCTATATCAGGGACCCATCTACACAGAGTAAACTAGACCCACCACTGAGAGAGTGGGCACTGAAAGAGCCACCACTGAGAAGAGAGGTGTGTCAGGAGGCATGGCAGTCTCCTCTTCAGATCTAAGCAGAGGAGGCCACTGTCAACAACACAGGTGCTAGAGTAGTGGGAGACTGCCATATTGTTTCCTGAGATGCAGGCTCAGCTGTTCCTGGTACCCGTAAGCACTCCCGGGACCCATCCACACAAAAACAAATTGCTCCATGTAGAAGATCCTCTATGTTGGAGAAGACATGCGTGTCAAGAGACCTGTATGTTCACCCCCCACAGAGCTCCTGCCGTTTGCCAGGCCCACACTGCGTCAGTCACAGTTGCAAGTGGCAGCACCAACTCTTCGCTTGGACCCACTTGTAGTTCCACGTTCCTTCCCAGTAACAGTGGTCCACCTGCCCAGCAGACAGTCAGTAAGCATGGAGGGGACAAGGTCATTCTCATGATGATAGGACCTGGACTCTTGTTTCACAGAAGAATAAATGCAGATGTCCCAAGGCAGATCCAGCAAGAGTTGTTGCAGATGTAGAAACTATCACATCTATGATGGCAGGCCTCTCTGTCAGCACCCCCCCCTAAGAACACGGGGAGCTCACTTACCCCTAACACAGGTGGTGATCCAGGGAAGAACCCCACGCCTGCTATGACTGGATACACTTACGGTCCCTCATCCACACACAGAGCATATTTCCCCCGTAAGCACAGTGCTGGTTGTGCGATGGGGGATAGCACCATGAAATTTGAAACAGAACTTGGGCTCACCCTAGTCAGGTACTCCTCTGGAGGAGCAAGCACTGTGTTTATCCTGGTCACCTGTGCCTGTGCTCTGGCCATGACTAGAACACCTTCATAACCTGCCTAGGGCTTCATCAGAGCCACCAAACAATTCCTTCCTCTCATCATGAATCTCAATAAATAAGGACCAAATATTCCTCTGCAAATTGTATATAACTGGAAATGGACTTTGTTGCACCAGAAAGGGGCCCAACCCCTTTAAGTGACACTTAACCTGATCTCTTCATACAGCAAGTGTGTACATTGTGTGCACATGTGTATTTTTGTTCTGTCCATGTGTGTGTTTTGGAGGGTGAGGGGCACATGAGACTCAGTTTAGAACTACTTCAGAACAACACCAGATTCAAGAAGTTCCAATGTGGAAAATAGAAGAAAGTTGCATCAATCATCAACTGTGCCATCCCTGGTGTGACCGTGAACGCGGCTGACCCAAGCTCCTGGCCAGTTTTCTCTGGTCTTGGAACTGGCAGGACACCACTGCTGTCTGTAGTGGTTTCCCCAACCTATTTGCCTCAGTGGGCTTTTCTCCTTCCCACATTGTATATGTATACACATTTGTGTATAAAACTTTATTTTTATTAATCTGCCTTTGCTCATGTGTCCTTTTGACTCAGCAGTAGAGAAAGAATTAACCTGTCTGAATGGTGATGGTTGAGCCACACTTAAGGATGCAGAATTTCCCATGTCACAGTGACTGGGATGTGGAAGTGGCTACATGTTCTACCTGCATGTGCTGACGTCTGCAGTCTGCATTTTGAATGTAAGGGATGACAGTTCAGGAGGAAGTAGGGCACAAAGGAGAGAGATGAGGTGACTCACCCTTTCCTCTTCCCTCTGTGTTTTGTTCTTCTCTCACCCGCCCTGATCTTACTAGAGGCTAGATATCCCTGATGTGTCAAAGTAAACCACTCAGTGATCTTTTTTAAGAAGTGTTTAAATGTTTCCTTGTATGTCTTCATATTTAATTTAGACTTAGGCCAGTCATTCTTACACATTCTCATTGCCCAGGGAGGATAGATTTGTGCCTGGAGGAAGGAAGGGAGAAAGGGCACAAACCTGCTCTGTAATTGCTGGAAGTTTAAGTTTCTTTGAATTTATTGTGCTGCTTAAATGCAGTAGAAGAGATCCTCTTCAGTAACTGGCCTGGCTCTGATCTAAATCACTAAAGTATCAAATCACACAAGTTAGGATTGTGCCCAGTTCTGGTTGTCCCTAGACTTTTTTTGCTGGATCTCCACTGGACTTAAAAAAGACAAAATTCTGTGAATTTTCATTGTGTGTGAAGCCTACATTCTTGGTGCAGGGGAACAGAAATGCAAACATTAAAGTTATCTAATAGGTTAGCCAGTGACTAATGCTATGGAGAATAAAGCAGCATATGGAGCATTGAGATTAGAGGCAGAACCACAGCGTTCAGTTTAAATGGTGGACAGGATAAGCCTCACTAGGAAGGTGGGATGTGAACAGGCCAGAGGGAGGTGAATGAAACAAATGTCTGAGGGAAGAGCATTCCAGGTAACGGGAATAACCACTGCAAAAGCTCAGAGGAAAGGTACCTGATATCCTCAGGGAGCAATTATAAACTAATATGCTGGAATAGAGTCCGCAAAGGGAGGTAAGAGAGGAGGACAGAGAAGATGGGGGTGGAATTCCCTGTACCATTTCTTGGTTGCACAATTACTAACAGTAGAGCCATCTTTCAAGTGTCTCAGTGAACCCAATGCTTTTTCCTTGGCCTTTTTACCTTGCAAGATTTTGGAAAGGCTGAAGTAAAATAAGGTAAGGAATTAATTTAAATCATTATTGTTTTGTTCTATAAATAAGGATAGGTGAATCATAGATAGATACATATATACATACTTACATGGATGGAGATAGGAGATATATAAATATCTATACTTAATGAGTTCCTTAGGCAATAATGCTTTAGTTGCCTTCACCAAGCAATTCAAGTAGGAGATCCCATTTTGACAGGAGCATAAAAGTGCCTACTTTTATGAAGTAAACATGTGGAAAACTATGATAACTGAGCCTAAAAATGCACGGCAGTACTCCAGCTCTGTGACTGCAGAGAATCGCCTGCCCTTTGTAGTCAGAACTGCCTCTCAGAAGCAGGGTTGAAATCCAGTTTGCTTCTAATAGTCCTGCAACCTCTCTCAGTCATGCCTGGTGATATTACCAGAGACAGCTTTTAAACATTCATACCTGCTGATTTTTTAAAGCCTTCAAGATAAAAGTAATATCCCGATAAGACAAACATTTAACAAATATGTGGTAGATGTAAAGAAGATTTTCAATTTCATATTTGTTTAAATATTTATTTTTGAGAGAGGGCACAAGTTGGGAGGGCCTGAGAGACAGGGACACAGAGGATCTGAAGTGGCTCCCAGCTGACAGCAGAGAGCCTGATGTGGAGATTCAACTCAAACTGTGAGATCATGACCTGAGCCGAAATTGGAGACTCAACCAACTAAGCCACCTAAGTGCCACTTGAATTTCATGTTTTGATGCACTTACACAGTAGAAGCAATTTCTATTTTTTAAAATTTGTTTTAATATTTTTTTCGGTGGGGGGAAGGGCAGAGAGAGAGGAGGACACAGAATCTGAAGAAGGCTCCAGGCTGTGAGCCATCAGCACAGAGCCCAACATGAACTGCGAAATCATGACCTTACCTGAGTTGGGTGCTTAATCTACTGAGCCACCAAGGCGCCTCCTAGAAGCAATTTTGAAATAAATATTTTATTGGTATGAAAATAATACATAAGCATAATAGCAACTTGAATTCTACTGAAATGCAGCCCTTTTCTCCTGAGTTCCCTTCTCCAGAGATCGTTTTTGCTACTTTGATGTCATCCCCTTAATTCTAAACATTAAGCTTATCTTCATGTATCATGATGTACTCATTGAAACAATATTTTTACCACTCTGCCATGATGGAGAAAAAAAAGCTCCACTCCCCCTGTTTTCCCATCCTCTTCCTTTCCAATACATCATATTTAATTAATTTGGCTGTTTCTCTCTTGTCACTTCATGTAATGTTGCTGACTCTATTGGTGAGGGAAGTGGTAGCAGAGGCCTAACAGCACTGGTCCTGGAGATGGACGGCTTGAATTAGAATCCCTGTTCTTCAACTTTTATTAGCTCTGTACCCCTGCAAAATGTCTACATCGTACCTGTGCCCATTGTTTGCTCATCCATAAACCAGAGAAAGGATTCCTCTCCACCTTACGGGGTTGCTTGTGATAATGCAACTAAGAATGCATTTGTAGCCTTTAGTGTCTAACACAGGAGAGCTCTAGAAGCATTAGCTATTCTTATTTATATCTTGTGTTATTAACTTTCACCTTAATCTCATGATTCTCTCAGTGCATGAGGCTGTGCTCTGGAGCCCCTCTGCCTTTCCTTTCCCCTCATACAAATCACCTTCTGTGAATATGGGCTTGCTTTTATTTGTGCTGTTAGAATCTACATTTTGCCATACAGTTGTAGCAAAGTGTTCTGTGTTTTATCCACAGGTTGGCTCTAAGGGTTGAAAACCAATCAACTGCATTAATAAAGTATCACTTAGTCCTGGGGAAAATAGTGTGATCACACTGTATTTCCTACTCTGCCAGTATAGCGCTCCTTCTTGTCTTTGACATCAATTGTTCAAAATCATGCTACGTTTTAGTTTGGTTTATGTTTCTCATATATTTTAAATTATTTTTCCTAACATTTGAACTATTTCCCTTTTTTAATGCTTGCACTATTTGCACATTAAAAATATTTTATTTCAAAGTTGATATTCTTTTATTTACTTGGCTGGGTCCCTTCCTTTTCTAGAATGCTTGCACCTCCCCTCCTCAGTTGGGAAGCTATAACACTGAAAGATAGGATCCAAGAAGACAGGGGGCCAGAGGGAATGTGGAATGTATTTCCACATTCCATGTTGTACCAATCACTGGACTAGGACTTAAGCTAAAGTCCACCAAAGGCCCCAAACATTTTATAAGATTAAAAATTTTGTATAGCATTTTGGGCTAAAACTCTTAGCAATAAGCAGGACATTTTACCTACATCTATATCTCAAGAACCAAAAAGTAGCTTGTGAAAATTTTCAGTAGTTCAGACTCCCAGATACATGTCTTTTTTGCCCTAAATATGTTCATTTTAGAGATCTAGAAACTACCTGACTGTGATAAGCCTGTGCAGGCCCTTCCTGATGCAATCCCTGCTAGGATCCTAGGGATGATGTGATATAACCAGGCTTCCTGGCAGCAGTTCACACCTGAGCTGGAAATGTTTTTTAACAGTCCCAAAGACAGAGCATTGCCTTCAGATACCCCTTCCAGATAGGAAAACTGAGGCTTGCATAATCAAACAGGTGCTTAGAATTAGAGCCATGACATGGATCTCTGGATATGGTCTGAGGCTGCCACTGTGAGTATGCAGCCAAACAAAGCAAGACAAAGCCAGTCCTGAAAATGTGGGTGGGTCTCGAGGGTGTTATGCTGAGCAAAATAAGTCAGGCAGAGGACAGATACCATATATTTTCACTTATAAGTGGAGCAGGAGAAACTTAACAGAGAACCATCGGGGAGGAGAAGGGGAAAAAATAGTTGGGGAGAGGGAGGGAGGCAAACCATGAGAGACTCTTGAATACTGAGAATAAACTGAGGGCTGATGGGGGTGGAAGAAAGGGGAGGGGGGTGATGGGCATGGAGGAGGGAACTTGTTGGGATGAGCATTGGGTGTTATATGGATCTCAACTTGACAGTAAACTAAAAAGAATGTGGGGGAGGGGGAAGAATGCCAAGTGTGATTGTATCCTGATTGCAAAAGCCTTCAAATCATCCCCAATTTCCCTCACCCATTTCCCATAGAGGTCTCATTGTCTTCCCCCAATCTAGTGTTTTATATATGTGTGTGTGTGTGTGTGTGTGTGTGTGTGTGTGTGTGTACATATATATCAACACAGTTTTAGAAGCTTGGTGAAGACAGTGTATTTCCTCAAAATCTGTATTCTAGTACTGAAATGATTGTTGTTAGGCTTTTAATTTTGTAATAATGGAAGACAAGTTGCAGAAATAGTGCCGAGGTTCCTTTAATCAGCTTCTCTTCATGTTAACATCTGACATATGATAGTAAAATGATCAATATCAGGAAATTAACACTGAGACAATACTATTAGTCAAACTACAGATCATTCAAGTTTCACCAGTTTTTCCACTAACTTCCTCTTTCCACTTCAGGATCCAGTGCAGGAGCCCATGTTGCCTTCTTGTTGTTTTCCCTTCCCTTCTTCCAATCTGAAACAATTCTTAGTCTTATTTATTGTTTATAATCTTGAGACTTATAAATAATACTACTGATTGTTTTGTGGTATGTCCCTCAAGTTGGGCTTGTCTGTTTTCTCATGATTGGAGTGAAGTTATCAATAACTGGCATGAATATCAAAGAATCAAAAATAATGTCACTGTGTCTTACTGGTGATATTATTTTTGATCACTTGGTTTGCTGAGTTACTCTCTCTATTTTTAGTTAGTAAATATATTGGGGTATGTATTTTGAAACTATGATAATAACCTGTTTCTTCTCAATTTTTTGCCTGCTACTCTTAGTATCCTCTAGTAGATTCTGTCTACAGCTATGATATCTATGGTGTTTGCCCAGTACTAATTTCTACTGACATGTAATTTGAATCTGCAGTAGCTTAAGTATATACATTACAAAAGACACATATATATTTTTTTCCTTTCTCAGATCCTCAATTCCTATAGGGAATGGAAATGTATCTCTTAATATTGTTCTTTCCCTTAATCAGCATTGAATTACATAAAAAAAAAATGCCAATTACCTTTAGTCCATAATCATATCTCACTTTTCTCAGCCATTTCATTTACTTTGGAACTAGAGTTGCCTGAGCAAAAAATAAGACTGCGCTGTGTGCCATGAGTCAATTTCCTGTGTAAGTTCTGATGGGGAAACCATTGGCAGTATGCCTTTCAATATGATAGATGTCAAAAACCAAAACAATGCCATTGCTTTCATTAGATACTGTCTAGTTTGGGCCATTAATGAAACAAATTTGTTTACATGTAAGTAAAATCTCTTCAGGATCCCTTTGTTTTATTACTGTCCAGACTATCTTTTCCTTTTTTTTTTTTTTAAGGAACCATAATAATAGACTGAAATGCTGTATTCCCAAGACACCAAAGGAAAAGTTTCCCTCAAGGACAGTAGGGGGAATTAAGTGACTGTAAGAACCCCCATCCTCGTGTTCGATTAAGACAGGGAATCAGGAGAAACAATTGAAGGCATAGGATCAGCTATGCTTTTTATATCTATGTGTGTCCCCAGACAAGTTTTCCTTTGACTTCACTTTTTCTAAAAGTAGAGAGGCAGGTAAGTGCTAAGATCTCACACATTTCATGGAAATTTGAAGATACTACTTAAACTGAGAGAGGCCAGGTATAAATTAGACACATAAGCACTAATTTTCCTAAATACATTCAGGCCAGCTATAAATTAGACACTTAAGCACTGATTTTCCTAAATATATTTTAATCATTTTATTTAGGAACAATACTTACTGACATTTTACCTGCCTCCTTTTTTTGGAAGTTAAGTCTGACAAGTAAATGATAGGTTAAAAAAGCCAATCCTTATAATGTATATATGGGTAAGTTTATTTCTATCATTTGTATATTACTTCAAATACTCAATGTTTTATAAATTACATCAAGACACAAAAAACTCATGCTTTTATTATTGTCTCTAACATATAAAGGCCAATTCATAACGAATGTTCTTCCCATTCGAAACAAATTTGTTTTTCAATTTACCTATACCAGAACAATCTTAGGCAGTATTGTAGAGTAAGTCAGTTGAGTTTTGGCTTTCCCTTATTTCCTTATTTTCCTTTACTACATTCCATGTACAAAACTATGAATTGACTGATGCTAGGATCTTTGTCTTAGCCATCTCTGTATTTGTAGTGCTTGTAAACTATTGACACATTGTAGGCATTCAGAATGTTTTGGGTTGAATTCAATGGAATTGATTGGGATGAGATGCAAGATTGCTTCTTGTTAGGAATTAGAGATCTGGAGACAGAAACAGAGAACCTGAGGTCAAATCCCAGGTCAATTGCTCAAAAACTGACATTTAGCATTTAGTAGGCCCTCAGTTTTTTGACTAAAAACATTTTTTAAATGTTCTTAGAGAGTTGCTATGCAGACTAAATAACGACATACTGAACCTCCTCTCCAATGACAGAATATCTCCATAATTTTAAATGACGCCAAGAAAATTAAAGAATTTTGGAATATAGAATGCAAAGGATATTAGATCAAAACCAAAGCAAAAGCATTGTAGCCCAATACATACAACATAAGATGGAGCAAATGTCAGTAAGCAAAAAATTTTGACACCCCAGTTCTACAGAAAACATATCTTATTCTTAAAGCTGTACCTAACTTAATATCCCATGAACATTTTCTTTCTAAATCAAGGGGCTAACTTCTACCTAGAAAAAGGTCTCATGTGTGAGAAATAGGATCTCCGTAAAAATAAAGTACTGCTGGGATTTTCAAATAAAAAGAGAAGAAAAGTCCTATCCATAAAATAAATTTGCTGAGATACTATTACCTTCTTATTTTGGAAATTAGTGGATGCCTCCTTTGCTATATAACAGAAAACTCTCTTAGTTGGCATGTACTGCAAACATTTAAAAAACCATTTAATAGCATTTGCTGCTAATGCTCATTTAGAGGAGAGAACTTTTGAGAAAATAGGCCTAAATACCTGTATAGAAAACATATACCAACTATTTTTTTACTAAAGAACTTGATTTTCCACTTAAAAATGCAAGAAACAACCCTTACCAATACCTGACAATTAAGAAAAACAAGAACAAAACCACAGCTATTTGAAAATGGAACAAGGTATACAAACAAAATCTGACTCCGGGTTAGAGAGTAAAAATTTAAAAACTTTAGTCCATGTTCTTAAAAAGATGTGAATAGTCATTATCTCTACAAAACAGTGAAGTACAACAAAAATGTTATCAAGAATTAATAATAAAATTATAAAATAGCTTAAAACTTTAATAGAATGGCTAATTTATAAGATGAATGCGGCTATATACTTAATTAGTAATAACCACAAAGTTTGTTTGAGGAAAAATCCTCCAAAACCCAAGTCAAGAAGAAAACAGTGGGAGAAAAAAAGAGGAAAACATTTAGAGATAGGAAGCATTAACCCACCTAAGAGACAATTACCAACAAAATGATAGAAGGGTATTTTCCTAATCTAAAACATTTTAGCAGGTTTATACTTCAAAAATGAACAAACCCACTTCATTATAAATAAAACTAAAAAATAATATGCACCTATATATTTCAGATATATGATCTTGATATTGATTGACAATAATAGTATTTATAGGAAGGTGAAAGTGGTTATCTACAAATAAATGCAAGTCATTGTCATGGCTTCCACATGAAGATAGAAGGTAATGTTAAATTTCCTTTAAATTCTGAAAAAGTTAATTTGTTCTAAAAATTCTATATCTAGCAAACTAGTATCAAAAGTTTTTGTGTACATGAGTGTTCAGTGAAATGAATCCCTGCATAGTCTCTATATTAAAAAAAAATTCTGATTATGGGAAAAGACTGGAAAAGAAAACAAGAAACATGGTCAACACAAAATATCACAGATACAGATTGTAGTTGACTGTGGACCATAAGGCATCAGCGAATCTTGAAGGGAATTAAAGAAAATTTTGCTTCACCTTAAAGACTGGAAAATCCTTTTTAAAATAGCATGTTTACTTACTTTTCTACATAATATAAACATACTGATTATCCTGCATTTCTACTCAGATAATGCATTAAAACTGTCTTACAAAGTCTGTGTATGCATGAAACATTTCCAGCAGTGTGGATTATGTATATACATTTTATAATGTTTGAAACTTCTAAGTTATGTCTGTTCAAAATAATTGTTAAATCAGAACAATTAATTTCACAACAGTGAAACCCAATTCTCCACAAGCATTTTTCAGAAAAGAAAAGCATTTTCTTTTTCTAAAAAATGTTTTATTTATTTCTGAGAGAGAGCGCGGGTGAGCAGGGGAGGGTCAGAGCGAGAGGGAGATACAGAATCTGAAGGAGGCTCCAGGCTCTGAGTAGCCATGAGCACAGAGCCCGATACAGGGCTGGAACCCACAAAGCATGTGGGGTTGGAACCCACAAACCACAAGATCATGACCTAAGCCGAAGTCAGACACTTAACCGACTGAGCCACCCAGGCGCCCCTGGTTTGTTAGCATTTTCAAAATAGGAAGTGTTTCAGTCAAATAAGAGGAGATAAAAGAAGCAGTTTCTTTTGAACTTGGTGAAAACAAAAATATTAAAAAATAAAAGTTTTATAATTACAGTCAGTGAAGTAGCCAGGACTATGTAAACGACAAGATAAACCCATTCATGCTCCATATACAAAGAAAAATATAAAATAATGAAAGTGAACATAACTTTTTTGTCCATGCAAAGAAGGACCCCAAATTTTTTGGCATAATTTTAGATCAAGAGTGAGAGCATTTGTAACACCTCTCTAAGGCTTTGAATTTAAGATTATCTACACATAAACATCAAATCACATTTTCATAAATGGGCATTTTTTTTTTCTATTCCAAATAAAAGAAGAAGTCTCATGGAAGAGACCATATTGACACCTATCTCGTCTTCATTACCATATTTTCAGCTCTCATGGTTAAGCCTTTAATTCCTCTCACTGGTGGGTGATACTTTAAGGAAGTTATATTAGGTTTCTATTGCTGATATAACAATTGATACAAAATTCATGGTTTTGAACAATGAAAATTTATTATTTTATAGTTCTGAAAGTGAGAAGTCCAACACGGATCTCACTAGGATAAAAATCAGTATGTTGGCAAAGTTGTATTCCTTTCTGAAGGTTGTAGTGGAGAATCCGCTTTTTTTGTTTTCCACTGTCAATGGCCACATACATTTATTGGTTTGGGCCTCCTTCTATCTTCAAAGCCAGCCATACTGCATCTCTCTGATCACCCTGAAGTCACAGCTCTCTCTGACTGTGACCTCAACTGAGAAACAGTTTTTCAAGGACTCCTAAAATTAAATGGGGCCCCTTTGGATAATCTAATATAGTCTCCCAACTCAAGATAATTAATCATATCTGCAAGGTCTCTTGTTCCTTATAAAGTAACATGTTACAGGTTCCAGTGACTAAAATGTGGACATATATAAAGGTCCATGATACTGCCTACCACTGTCTACCTTCTGGCCCCAAAGATTCACATTCTTTCACATACAAAGTATATTCACCTGGTCATAGCATTTTAAAAAATGTCAACTCATTATATCACCAACTAAGAATTCAAAATCTTACCTAAATCTCATTAGCTCAAAATTCTAAAAACCTATCATGTAAATCATCAATAAGAGATATGAGTGATACTCTGGGAATAATCCTTTCTGAGGCCTCCTCTCCATCTATGGATTTATGTAACTAAGGAGACAAGTTATCTGTTCCTAAAATTCTGTGGCAGGGCCAACCTAAGACAAGTTATAGAAATTCTTGGAAAGTCAAAAACAGAAGGAAGAAGTGTTAGGGGTTACAAGAAATTTCAAAATCCAGGTGGAAGAATTCCACTAGATTTGAAATCCTAGGATTACTCCTAGGTGCCTCACTACTTGGGTTCTCACTTCTGCCCTCTAAGGTGTCCTCCATTTCTTTTTTTTTTTAATGTTTTTATTTATTTCTAGGAGAGAGAGAGAGACAGCGTACAGCGTGAGCGAGGGGAGGGTCAGAGAGAGAGGGAGTCACAGACTGAAACAGGCTCCAGGCTCTGAGCTGGCAGTCAGCACAGAGCCCGACGCGGGGCCCGAACCCACGAACCGTGAGATCATGACCTAAGCGAAAGTCGGACGCTTAACCGACTAAGCCACCCAGGCGCCCCCATTTCTTATGAATTGTAGTGTATGTTTTGCATCTCAGGCATCTTATCAGCCAACTTGATTTAGTATTGTCTCTCTAGTCCTTTCATTTCCGAGCCAGCAGTGTTTCTACTGGTTAAAATTCTGAAGACTCTTGTGGGTCTCCTGCACATATTATGATGTGCACTCCATTAGACAAGATCTTCCACAGATCTTTCCAAGATAATCCCATCTCTATTTTTGGCTTCTGTAGAGATGGCCTAAGGATAATGCTAAAGCTTTCTAGATGCTCTCCAGTTAGATTGAGAGGTTATATGTGAGACATACTTTAATCTCCTCAAAGAGCCTTTGATTAGTATGAATAAATACTATGATGTTTTTACTTTTCTGAGGTATTAGCAGAAAGTGGTACAGCCCCCATGCTTGGCTTTTTCCTCTGGACCATGATTTACTAATGGTGAATCTCTTAATTTTAGTGATATTTTTTCAGTCTGAATAGTCTTAGAATTTCCAAAATCATCCAAGACTTTATGTTTATTTGTTTTTGTCTTTAAAATAGTTGTTGCTTAATTTATCTCTCTTTTCTACCATTTTGCTATAAGCAGCAAGAATCTAGGCTTCATCTTCAACATTCTGCAACAATTCTGAAGCAACAATCTGCAAGCATCTTCAACAATTATAAATTGTACAGTTAAATGCACAATTTCATCATTTACCAGCTCTACTCTCCACATGTATGAAGAACAAATTCTGCTAAGAATTCTGCCATTCTACAGTAAAGATTTTCTTTCTTCTAGTTGCCAGTAACACATTCCTCATTTCCTTCTCTGCCTTTACCAGCTGTTCCTTTAATGTCCATATTTTTACTAACCATCTGTTCACAATGATTTTGTATTCTGTAAGAATATTTATGTTTTCTCAGACCTGGTTCTCAATTTGTTTTGAGTCCTCACTAAGAGTAGTTTACATCAGTATTTTTACTAACAGTTTGTTCAAGGAAATCTAGCTGTTTTCTATTATGCTCCTCAAAACTTGCCCAGATTCTGCCCATAGCCCAATTACAAGGCCTTTTTCACATGTTTAGATACTTGTTACATCAGCATCTTATTTCTGATACTGTGCATATGTTACTTTAATATTGCTGCTCTAACAAAATACCAAAAAGTAGTTTTCTAATAATGAAAATTTGTGATCTTATAGATTTATAGATTAGAATTGTAAAAGAGATCTTATTGGATTTAAATTAATTCACTAGCACACCTGTGTTCTTTTTTTTTTTTTTTTTGAGATTCTAAGGCAAAATCTGATTCCTTGCCTTTCCTAGCTCTTAAAGGCTAACCACATTTCTTGGCTATTGGCCTATTTCCTGCATCTGAAATCCAGCAATATCGCATCTCTTTGACCATTCTCATATCTTCTTTTCTGACTACAGCTGGGAAAAATTGTCTCCTTTTAAAGATCACTGTGATTAGATTTGCCCCCTGGATATCTAGGACAATTTTCTCATCTCAAGATCATTACCTTTAATCATATTGACAAAGTTCCTTTTGTCATTAAGGTAAATACACACAGGTTCTGGGATGCGGATTAGCATGTGGACATTTTTACAAGCCATTTTTCTTCCTGTCACTGGTAGCCTCATCTGAATAGACTTAATCACTATGAAGAGCTTCTTTTTCTTTTTTCCTCATTGAGTACTTGATGCTCCACACCTTCATCTTTTTAATCTTTGAATGAGCGTGATCATCTGTCTAATCATTCGGCCAATTAACCTTGCTCCCTTAATCTCAGTGGGCTTCTTGTTAGCTAACAATGGATATGGACTAAGATTGTTGTAGACCTTTTTAAATCTTGGGTTCCCCAGAAAACAGACTGCAAAGTAGAATGTGCATTGTAGGAATTTTGTTAGGGAGTGTTTTGGGAATCTTCAGTGTAGAAAGGGAGGGAAAGAAGCAGCAGGGTTTGACAGAGAAAAATATCAGGTTGCAATATAGTCTCAGCAAAAACCTCAGGTGACAGTATGTTGGAGAAGGAATTTCTTTTTTTTTTTTTTAATTTTTAATGTTTACTTTTTATTTCTTTAATTAAAAAAATTTCTTATTTATTTCTGAGAGAGAGAGAGACAGCATGAGCAGGGGAGGATCAGAGATAGAGAGGGAGACACAGAATCTGAAACAGGCTTCAGGCTCTGAACTGGCTGTCAGCACAGAGCCCGACGCAAGGCTCAGACCCACAAACCATGAGATCAGGATCTGAGCCAAAGTCGGACGCTCAACCAACTGAGCCACCCAGGCACCCCAGAGAAGGAATTTCTAAAGCTAGGTGTACCCTTTAGTTTATTCTGTGTTACAGTGAGAGTACAAGGCCTTTATTGTTTGTAAGCTATGAATCATTGAATAGGCTGCCCACAGCGAGGTAAGGCAGCCCTTGGAACCTAACTTTCCAGAGGGGGCTGGCAGTTGAGAGCCATCAGACAGCAGCACTCACAGCAGCTGGAGAAATAAGCTCTACAGTCTTGAAGGGGGATCTAGGAAGGGCATCACAGCATCTACTATTCCTCCAGAGATTGGTTTCTTAACCTAGATCTGATCTTTGTCACATATATTGTAAAAATATCTATCTGTTACTCTAGTGATGATCTCTGTCCAAGTCACTCCTACAGCTACCACCCAAATTTGTGTTAAAACTGAGTATTTGCTTATTTATTTATACCTCTTCCAGCTCCATTTCATCACTCCTGTTAACAAACACTGCCTGACCATCCTTTTTTATTTGAGTTTTGATGTAATAGAATAAATTGGGTGGAACTAAAGAAGGCGATTTCCCCTTATGCAGAGCTGTTGATTTTCTATAGTAATCCAACACATCCAGTTGAGTCCACAGAGTGAGATGATGTTAGGTAAGAGGGAAGCCAGTATTTCACATCCTAAAGTTACCTGCAAATGAGAAGTGGAACTGAGAATTCTTGCTGCTTCTTTCATTTTCCTATGTACAATGACATAAGTAGATTTGGAATCAGAGCTGTATTAAGATTCAGGATCCACCACTTACTGATTTTGTGACCCATGGCAAAAAATCTTAACTACATTGAGCCTCCCTTTCTTACTTGCAAAATTTAAATAAAATTATTATAATATTGTCTATATACTGAAAAACATAGTGATATAAGATCTCAGCAGGTGGCACAGAATTACTGTTCATAATGCATTCATTTTTTCCAGGTCATTAGTAAATTTTTAATATTTTTCATCTCTTTTTTCCTTACCTTTTCTATCAGCCACCATCTTCATCATGTACTTAGTATGCATATATTTATTATAATAAGCCTAGAAACATAAGTAAAATTTTAACACACAAAATAGTTATTTTGAAAAGAAACTTTTTTCAAAATTTTATTTAAATTCTAATAAGCTAAAATACAGTGTAATGTTTGGTTGCAGGAGAAGGTTTATCACTTACATATAACACCTAATGCTCAACATAGCAAGTGCCCTCCTTAATACCCATCACCCATTTAGTCCATCCTCTGCCCACCTCCCCTCTGGCAACCCTGTTTGTTCTCTATAGTTAAAAGTCTCTTATGGTTTCCTTCCCACTTCCCCACCCCCCATTTTTCTCTGTTCATCTGTTGTTCCATAAATTCCACACATGAGTGAGATCATATGGTATTTGTCTTTTTATAATTGGCTTATTTCACTTAGCATAATACTCTCTAGCTCCATCCACATCATTGAAAATGGCAAGATTTGATTATTTTTGATGACTGAATATCATTCCATTGTGTGTGTGTTTGTGTGTGTGTGTGTATGTGTGTATATATATATATGTTTTCTTTATCCATTCATCAGTCAGTGGACACGCATGTGGATGCATATCAGCATATTTGAATCAGTATATTTGTATCTTTTGGATAAATACATAATAATGCAATTGCTGGGTCATAGGGTAGTTCTATTTTTAAAATTTTCAGGAATCTCCATACTGTTTTTCAGAGTGGCTATACCTGTTTGCATTCCCACTAACAGTACAAAAATGTTCCCCTTTCTCCACACCGTTGCCAACATCAGTTGGTTTCTGTGTTAATTTTAGCTATTCTGGCCAGTATGAGGTGGTATCTCATTGTGGTTTTGATTTGTATTTCCCTGATGACAAGTGATATTGAGGATCTTTTCATGTGTCTATTAGCCATTTGTATGACTTCTTTGCTAAAATGTCTATTCATCTCTACTGTCCGTTTCTTCACTGGATTATTCATTTTTTGAGTGTTGAGTGTGGTGAGTTTTTTATACTACTCTTTATCAGCTACATGATTTGCAAATATCCTTTTTAATCCCATGGGCTCCCTTTTTAGTTTTGTCGATTGTTTCTTCCACGTGCAAAAGCTTTTTATCTTGATGAGATCCCCATAGTTCGTGTATGCTTTTGTTTCTCTTACCTCTGGAGACATGTCTAGTAAGATGTTGCTATGGCTGAAGTCAAAGAAGTGGCTGCCTGTGTTCTTCTCTAGGATTTGGATGGTTTCTGGTCTCACATTTAGTTCTTTCATCCATTTTAAATTTATTTTCATGTTTGACATAAGAAAAGGGTTCAGTTTCATTCTTTTGCATGTTGCTGTCCAGTTTCCCCAACACCATTTGTTGAAGACACTTTTTTCCATTGGATTTTCTTTCCTGTTTTGTGGAAGGTCACTTGACTATATGGTTATGAGTTTATTTCTGGGCTTTCTATTTCTGTTTCATTGATCTCTATGTCTCTTTTTGTACCAGTACCATACTGTTTTGATTACTTCAGGTTTTTTTTTTAATGTTTTATTTATTTCTAGGAGAGAGAGATATAGCATGAGCAGGGGAGGGTCAGAGAGAGAGGGGGTCACAGACTGAAACAGGCTCCAGGCTCTGAGCTGGCAGTCAGCACAGAGCCCGACGCGGGGCTCGAACCCACGAACCGCGAGATCATGACCTAAGTGAAAGTCGGACGCTTAACCGACTAAGCCACCCAGGTGCCCCAATTACTTCAGTTTTTTAATATAACTTGAAGTCTGGAATTGCAGTGCCTCCAGCTTTGCTTTTCTTTTTCAAGGTTCCTTTGGTTATTTGGGGTCTTCTTTGGTTCCATTCAGATTTTAGTATTGTTTATTTTAGGTCTGTGAAAAACAGTGTTGGTATTTTGATAGGGATTGCATGAAATATGTGGATTGCTTGGGTAGTACAGGCATTTTAAGAATATTTTTTGTTCATATCCATGAGCATGGAGTGTTTTTCCAGCTATTTCTGTTGTTTTGGGTTTTTTTTTTTTTATCAGTGCTTTATAGTTTTCAGAATAAAGGTCTTTCACTTCTTTTGTTAGACTTATTCCTCCTAAGTATCCTACTTTTTTTGGTACAGATGTAAGTGGGATGTCTTCTTCGTTTTTTTTTTTTTTAAGAGAAAGAGGAGTATGCTTTATTGATCATAGGTGTGATCCATCAAAACTTTAACAGTTATGAACATGTATATCCTTAATAAGATAGTTCCAAAATACATAAACCAAAACTGAGAGAAATGCAAGCAAAACTTTACAAATCCACAATCACTTTGGGAGATTTTCACACAAAAATCTAAGGTTTTCACTTTTTTTCCTTAAATAGTGTACTGTCAACTTGGTTTACATATAACACCCACTGCTCATCCCAATAAGTGCCCTCCCTCATGCCCATCACCCCCAACTCCATCAGCCCTCAGTTTGTTCATTCAAGACTCTCTCATGGTTTGCCTCCCTCCCTCTCCCCAACTATTTTCCCCTTCTTCTCCCACATGGTCCTCTGTTAACTTCCTCCTAATCCACATATATGTGCAAACATATGATATCTGTCCTTCTCTGCCTGACTTATTTCACTCACCATAACACCCTCTAGTTCTATCCATGTTGCTACACATGGACAGTTTTCATCCTTTCTTATTGTCATGTAGTATTCCATTGTATAAATATACCACATCTTCTTGATCCATTCATCAGTTGATGGTCAGTTAGGTTCTTTCCATGTTTTGGCTATTGTGGAGAGTGCTGCTATGAACATTGGGGTACATGTGCTCCTATGCATCAGCACTCCTGTATCCCTTGGGTAAATTCCTAGCAGTGCTACTCCTGGGTCATAGGGGAGTTCTAATGTTAATTTTTTGAGGAACCTCCATACTGTTTTCCAGAGGGGGCTGCACCATTTTACATTCCCACCAACAATGTAGGAGGCTGCCCACTTCTCCACTTCTTTGCCACCATTTGGAGTATCCTGATTGGTTCATTTTAGCCACTCTGACCGGCGTGAGGAGGTATCTCAGTTTGGTTTTGATTTGTATTTCCCTGATGAGGAGGGATGCTGAGCATCATTTCATGTGTCTCTTGGCCATCTGGATGTCCTCTTTGGAGAAGTGTCTGTTTGTGTCTTCTTACCATTTCTTCCCTGGATTATTTGTTTTTCAGGTGTGGAGTTTGATGAGTTCCTTATAGATACTGTATATTAGCCCTTTATCTGGTATGTCATTTGCAACTATCTTTTCCCATTCCGTCACTTGCCTATTAGTTTTATGGATTGTTTCCTTTGCTGTGCAGAAGCTTTTAATCTTGATGAAGTCCCAGTAGTTCATTTTTGATCTTGATTCCCTTGCCTTTGGGAATGTGTCAAGTAAGACATTGCTGTGGTTGAGGTCAAGAAGGTTTTTTCCTGCTTTCTCTTCTAGGGTTTTGATGGTTTCCTGTCTCACATTCAGGTCCTCATCCATTTTGAGTTTATTTTTGTGTATGGTGTGAGAAATTGATCTAGTTTCATTCTTCTGCATGTTGTTGTCGAGTTCTCCCAGCACCATCTGTTAAAGAGGCTATCTCTTTTACATTGGATGCTCTTTCCCGCTTTGTCAAATTTTGTTGGCTATACATTTGTGGGTCCAATTCTGAGTTCTCTATTCTATTCCATTGGTCTATGTGTCTGTTTTTGTGCCAATACCATACTGTCTGGATGATGACAGCTTTGTAGTAGAGGCTAAAGTCTGGGATGGTGATGCCTCCTGTTTTGTTTTTTTCTTCAATATGACATTGTCTATTCGGGGTCTTTTGTGGTTCCATACAAATTTTAGAATAGTTCTAGTTTTGAGAAGCATGCTGGTGCAATTTTGATTGGAATTGCATTGAATGTGTAGATTGCTTTGGGTAGTAATGACATTTTAACTATATTTATTTTTCCGACCCATGAGAATGGAATGTTTTTCCATTTCTTTGTGTCTTCTTCAATATCCTGCATAAGTTTTCTATAGTTTTCATCATACATATCTCCTATATCTTGGTTAGGTTTGTTCCTAGGTATTTTCTGGGTTTTTTTTTGTGCAATTGGGAATGAGATCAGTTTCTTGATTTCTCTTTCTGTTGCTTCATTATTGGTGTATAAATATGCAACTGATTTCTGTACGTTGATTTTGTATCCTGCAACGTTGCTGAATTAATGGATCAGTTCTGGTAGGCTTCTGGTGGAGTCTGTCAGGTTTTCTATGTAGAGTACCATGTCATCTGCGAAAAGTGAAAGTTTGACTTCTTCTTTGTCTATTCTGATGCCTTTGATTTCCTTTTGTTGTCTGATGGCTGATGCTAGGACTTCCAGCGCTATGTTAAACAACAGTGGTGAGACTGGACATCCCTGTCGTGTTCCTGATTTCAGAGGGAAAGCTCTGTTTTTCCCTGTTGAGGATGATGTTAGCTGAAGGCTTCTCATAGATGGCTTTTATGATGTTTAAATAAGTTCCTTCTATCCCGACTTTCTCGAGGGTCTTTATTAAGAAGGGATTCTGTATTTTGTCAAATGCTTTTTCTGCATCAAAGCCATTATTTTCTTGTTGATATTGCTTGTTCTGTCCATTGGTGTAAGTGGGGTGTTAGAGTCCCCTACTACTATAGTATTACTATCGATTAGTTCCTTTAAATTTGTTTTAGCACTTTTATGTACTTGGGTACTTCCATGTTGGGTGCATAACTATTTTAAAATGGTCATTTCCTCTTTAGATTGTCTATTTTCATATAGTGTCTTTCTTTGACTCTTGGTACCACCTTTGTTAAAATCTATTTTGTCCAATAAAAGTATTACTACACTGGCTTTCTTTTGATGTCCATTTGCATGATACATGTTTCTCTATCCCCTCCCTTTTATCAGCAGGTGTCTTTAGGTCTAAAATGAGTCACTTGTAAGCAGCCTATAGATGGGTCTTGTTTTTTCAGTCCACTCTATAACCCTGTATATTTTGATAGGAGTGTTTTGTCCATTTACATTATAAGTAATTTCTGATAAGTATATATTAATTGCCATTTTATTACCAGTTTCATGTTTGTTTCTGGAGATTTTCTCTGATCCTTTCTTGTCTTTCTCTGTTTCATGTCTGCAGGTTTTCTTTAGTGATCTATTTGGATTTCTTACCTTTATTCTTTACACACTTATTAGTGTTATTTGATTTGTGAATACAATGAGGTTTGTATACAACCTCGTAAGCATATAGCAATCTATCTTAAATTGATGGACATTTAATTTTGAACTCATTCTTTTCTCCTATCCTCCACACATTTTATGTATATGGTGTCATATTTACAACCTTTTATTTAGTGTGTTTTCCAACTGACAATTTATAAAAATATTCCTTTTTACTGCTTTTTTGTTGCCAATCTTCGTAGTGTTGCTTTTGGTCTCCTTTGCACTCAGAGAATTCTTTTTAGTATTTCTTGATTTAGTGGTCATGAACTCCTTTAGCATTTTTGTGCCTTGGAAACTATATCTCTCCTTTTATTATGAATGATAGCCTTGCTGGATAGAGTATTCTTGACTACATATTTTTCACATTCAGCACTTAGAATATATCATGACACTCCCTTCTGTCTTGGCAAGTTTCTGCTGAAAAATTCCCTCATAGCTTTATGGGGTTTCGCTTGTATGTAACTATCTTCTTTGTCTTGCTGCTTATAAAATGTTTTCTTTATCACTAGATTTTGGCATTTTAATTATAATATGTCTTGGTGTGGATTTACTTCTGTTGACTTTGTTGGAGGTTCTCTGTGCCTGCTGGATCTGGATAAATGTTTCCTTCCCCAGATGAAGCAAGTTTTTAGCAATTATCTCTTCAAATAAATTCTCTACCCTTTTTTCTCCTTCTTTTTCTGAGATTCCTATAATGTGAATGGTTTTTTTTGTTTGATGGAGTTACTGAATTTCTTAAGTCTATTCTCATTTTGTATCACTCTTTTTTTTTTGTTTAGTTTTCTTGATTACTTTCTGTTACTCTGTCTTCTAGTCCATTAATGTATTCCTCTGCTTCTTCCAGCGTGCTGTTCATTGCATTAAGACTGCTTCTAATCTTGTTTATTGCACTCTGCAAATCTGACTGGTTCTTCTGTATCTTTTGTGTTAAAGGTCTCACTGATTCTTCCATTCTTTTCTCAAGTCCAGTGAGTATCCTTATAATCATTAGTTTAAATACTCCATCAGGCATGTTATGTGTATCTGATTTACTTGGATATTTGGCTATGGCATTGACCTTTCCTTTGATTTGGGATAAATTTTGTTGTCTTCTCATTTTGTCTATCTCTGTGCCTATCCATCTGTGTTAGAAAAGTCAGCTATGTTTCTGATTCTTGAGGGTAATGGTCTTATGAAGAAAAGCCCTGTAGTGCCCTGCTGTGTAGTGTCCCCTGTTCCCTAGGTCCTGGCACTTCAGGAAGTGTCTCCAACGTTTGCTGCATATACTCTGCTGTTGTGTCCTGGTTGCTTTATCCTTGAGGCCAGTTGTCAGCAGAGGCTCTCTTTGTTGTGGGCAATGTTTGGTCTCTGGACTGAATGTAGTAATATCATGAATTTTAACTGGGTGTACTCTGATCTGCTTGCCAAATGAGACCTATAGCCACTGCCACCAGACCTAAGTCTTCACTAAATTCTCTGGCTGGGAGATGCAATGTTGTCAGGGGTCTGGACCAGTATTCTGGGAAAGGGATAACGGTGTGGGGACTGAGGTAAGTATGACTGGGAAGTGCAGCTCCACCAGAGCATGGACGGCAGGCCTTGTTGAATGCTAGTTAGGTATTGAGTGTCAGGGCTGTGCTTGTTCTTTCAGGCGGCCCTGTGCCTTTACTGAGAGGTAGAGGAGGGAAATGGTGCCTGTCAGTTCCTTTGTTCCCAGAGGAGTCGCTCCTGAATATTGACTCTCTGGGACAGACTGTGAGAAAATATCTTCTTCACTCTGTGTCCCAAACACTTTTGAGATCACTGCTTCCACCCTGTGTGTCTATGGACCGTTTACCCTGGTCAGTCCTAGAACAGCCCCATTACTTCCAGGCCCTCTCTCTGCCAAGCCCACTGATCTGTATAACTCCAGGCTTTAAGCCCCAGTTGTTGCAAGAGCTCAGAATATTCAGCCTTATTATTTTCAAGCCAATTGCTATGCGGATTCATTTTCCCTCTGAGCTCCCCTATATGTTAGTTCATTTCTTACCCTTGTCAGCGACTACTTCCTATCTTCTTCAGTGTGGCCTCTTCTCTACCTTTAGTTGGGGAATTTGTTTTGCCAGTCTTCAGATAGACTTCTGGGGTATATATAGGATGATTTGATAGTTACCTAATTGCATTTATGTTACGAGGTAAATCTAGGGCTCTCCTACTCTGTCACCATCTTCCCATCTCTACCTGTCTTTTGAGCTTAAAAAAAAAAAATACATTCTTATAATCATTAGATCAAAGCACTTTTTTCGCAGAAAGTGAGCATAACCAGAGAATTTTGAAGACTATTTTTAGAGCATATGAATTCCTTAAAGTAGATCCATAAATTCTCATATATTTACTATCTAAGTAACTATGCATAGTATATAAAATATAGTCTAACAACTTTGCATATGTGCACACTTGCACATGCCTACGCACTTACAGGAAGTGTTCGTGAGACAGCGTCTATGCTTGCATACGCCATGCACTCTGGTTTTTGCCGTTTTGTTCTCTTATTTTAAAAATACTGTTACCTAGCCCTCTGACTTGATCGTATGACCCTCTACTCCATCGTAACCCATAAATGGGTCAATTCGCAGTTTGAAAAATACTGTTGTAAGTCTCCTGGTATTTCATATTAAAAAATAATGCTTAGGAGCTGAGCTAAAAATACAGTTCTAAAGTCGCTCTGCCTTAAGGAATTAGGAGTATCTTAGTTGTGTTCAGTTTATAATTCTTAACACGGGGAAAGACTGTAAGTCAATACCATTAAATGAAACTTAGACTTGTGTGTGTGTGTGTGTGTGTGTGTGTGTGTGTGTGTGTGTGTAGTTCTCTGAATTATATTTATCAAGTTTTAGAAAATCCTGAAGCCAATTCAGAACATGGTGCACTAAAAACACTCAATAATACAATATTTTTCAAATAGTACTTTGTCTAATTTTACTTCCTGAGATTTTCTATTGTTATATATTTTCTTGTCTTAAATTACCTTCGCAGACTTAAAAAGAAATAGAGATATGTATGAATTAAAAACAACTTATGTCTATCTTCAGTTTATTTCCTAACTTGATTCCTTTACTACAAAATAAAAGGAATCAAAAGAATGTAAAAAGCAGTCAGGACCTGTTTCCATGGATTCACCTTGCTATCAGGTATCAGGACATATGTGTGTGACAGAACTGCTGATTACATTTCTAACTCATACTTCAAAGGGACTCTGGATTATGCATCATTTGAAAGTGACTTTATATAATCCAATGCTGGGGGCCACTGCTAGTTTCATTTTCAAATCACAAGCTATAAGATTCACAACTAGGGAAATATTACATATCTTTTGTGTTTATGCCTTCTGTTAGATTCAATATATAAGCAGCACATTCACAAGCAATTTTATCATCTCTGCATCCTAATGCTGTATTGTATTTTTAAGTAGAAATGGACAATAAATTTTTTCTAAGTTGGTATACATATTAGTAAGGGCTATTACTTTAAAGAATATCTAATTTAAATTATTGTGTGTGTGTTCATTCTTAATGAGGAGACTTTTTAAAAATAAATTCTGGAGTCATTTAAAAATCTGAACAATGAGGGCATTTGGGTGACTCAGTCAGTTAAGTTTCTGACTTCGGCTCAGGTTATCATCTCACGGTTCATGAGTTTGAACTTGCATCTGGATCTGTACTTACCGCTCAGAGCCTGTAAGCTGCTTCAGATTCTGTGTTTCCCTCTCTCTCTGCTTCTCCTCTGCTTGTGCTCTGATTCTCTAAAATAATAATAATAATTAATAATAATGAAAATTTCAACAATGAATGCCTGCTTGTAGGGCACATTCCAAGTATGGCCATCCTCCATTTATCTACTTCTCTCACAGCATCAACTTGTGCTTTGTTCCCAGTAAAGTGTTATTAGAAAAGTCAATAAATTATGCTTTCCTCAATTGTGAAGGGTTGATAACATGTCAGTATTTGCTATGCTTTTTGGAGGTTTAAAGACTTTTAAAAAGGGGCTCTCTGAAAGACAGTTACTGTGTATATTTATACTTTGTTTGTAGTATATTATTCCTGTGGTATATTGATTTATTCTGATTTTTAAAATTAATCTAGGCCTCTTACCACATGCGACATGTCATAGACTCTCCTGAGTTGTTGCCCTTCTTGTTCTTCTCCTCCTCTGTCATCGTTAATCAACTTTATAACAAGCCCCATCAAAGAAGTACTATTATTATTACTCACCTGTTTAATGTTTCACAGCAAATAACTAGCAAATCCTGATGATTTTGTACCAGTTTTTAATATTATCAGTTAGTCATAGATAGAAAGCAGCATTTTGTTTTAGTGGCTGAACAATCCTATATCCCATTCATCATACTGTGAAATTCTTCCTAACTCACAAACATAGATACCAATCCCCTAAAATTTTATAAATGTGTTTTTATCTGTTGTTGCTTATAGAATCAAAATAATTGCTTGGTAAAGATATCAATGATTCATTTTCTATCAATAGGTGACTTACATTTCAGGACTTCTCAAAATATTTGAGTTCATGCAAACAATAAATACAGATGTTTTTCATTGAGTGACCCACTTGCTGAATAACAAGAATGATGAGTCAGTGAACATACCCACATTTTATCTCATAGAAGAAGTGAAAGTGTTACATTTGATAGTGCTGTACACTGGATACAGATGGATATTATAGCAACTTTCTTTTTCCTTGTCACTGTCAACTTGGACTGTTTTCTATTTCTGTCCAAGGAGAATGATGTGGTTGAAATTCTTCTATAGGATCTCTGAGCCCTTCCATAGTCTATAAATTCTCTTCCAAGAGATCTCAAAATTCCCAAGGAATTTCATTTATCAGTTTCTAGGAACAGTCTTACAGTATATGTAATAAAAAATGTGATAGAAAATACTTAAAATCAGGGTGCCTGGGTTCCTCATTAAGAGAAGTATCTGACTCTTGATTTCAGTTCAGGTCATGATACCAGGTTTATGGAATCAAGGCTCCTGTTGGGCTCCATACTGAGCTTGGAGTCTGCTTAAGATTCTCTTTCTTGGGGCACCTGGGTGGCTCAGTTGGTTGAGCTTCTGACTCTTGATTTTAGCTCAGGCCATGATCCCAGGATTGTGGGATAGAGCCCCGCATCAGGATCTGGGTGCTGGGTATGGATTGAGATGGTCTCTCTCTCTCTCTGTCTCTGTCTCTGTCTCTCTCTCTCTCACTCACTCATAAATAAATAAATAAATAAATCAGAATTTCTAAATGTTGAGTGTGGATAAGTAAGTCTGAAGAACTTCACATGCTGAAACTCCTTTGGATCATAACAGTATTCATGAAACTATTACAAGAAATCCATCAGTCAAGAAAACATTATGCGAGCCTTTCCTGAAACTTCTGAATATAAAATCTCTTTTTCTTGTAGCAACTTAGTTAATATCCTTTATATTGCTTTAAATAAAAAATGTAATCATTAATGTTTGAAGTATATGTGACCTTTGATAAGTTCACTATCCTAAGTAGTGGTTTGCTCATATTTGCTTCATAATGATGATTAAACAGGGATGTCTTTGTAAAGTGCCTAATAGGTGGCATTCTGTGACCAGATGGGGGAGGTCCCTTGATGTAATTTAGTTTAAGATTTTAGGACCTGAAGTCAGGTGGTCAGATGTCATCTGTCTCCACAAACTACTATGTGTACTATCTGAGGGTTTGGGATATATCGTATAAGATTAAGTTGCTTTATCTGAAACTGTGGTTATTGATGGTATCTATCTCAGAGAATTGAAGTGAATATTATCCAAGGTAGTTTCAATACTTAAAAGTGTAGTTACATAGGTACGCCAAAGAATGACAAATAACAGTAATTCTTAACTGCTTTCTTTCACACACCACATTGAATTTTGTCAACTGTCTTTCAGAATATTTCCAAAATTTGAGCACCAAATTTCAAAAGAATTATTGCAGTAAACTTGTTTTTTCTTTTTCTTCTTGCTTTTACTCTTGCCCCAACACAATGGATTCTCAAAGCTAGTGCCCAGGAGGGACTACACAATCTTTCCCTGGCAGTGTCTCTGACTCAGCTCTTACTTTCATTCCCCATTTGAGCTCCTTATCCTTTGGACATGACCAGAACATGATTTTTGTAACAGTCTTTTGTTGGCTGTTCTTTCTGCCTAGAAATCTCTTTACTCATCATACACAAACTGTTGTCAAGTCAATGCTAAATATTATTTTACTAGAAACATCTGGTCCAAAGAACATGATCAGAATATACCACCTTTCTCTTCATATTACCTATCTTATTTTTATTCTTCTAACTTAAACCAGTGGATAATTTCATTTTTCTCTCACTAGAATGTAAGTTCCCTGAAGAAAATAATTTTTTCCTATGCTGATGAATCCATAGAACCTAGAAAAGTATTACATAAAACTGGTGCTTAATATTTGATGAATGGATTACTTTGTTGAATATTATATGCTTAGATTTTGCCCCTTTTAATAGTGTGATATTTCTTAACCCTTTTAACTACGTTTTATTTAGAGAGTGCAGATGGGCAGAAAAATAGTACATGCACTGCCAGGCACTGTTATGGACACAGAAAAAGTGGCAAGATCTGGTGACGATAACAAACATGGATAAGAAGAACAACTGTTCTTTTATTCAGAGAAACCTATTTTTACTCTATATATGTGAAGTATTCTGGAATTTCTGCATATATAAATGAGATACAATTTTGTTCTAGTTTATGTTTTCTTGATGGTTGGTTTACTTATTGAACTTGTTACTTCTGCTTTTTGTCTCCATTTTTTTCACGTATTTAGTGATAATTCATTGTCCATTCATCTAAGTAATAGTTGTAATAATTAGTAAAAATTAATTATTAGTATTAGAAATGAATGGGTTTCCTTACAGATAGCACTATTTCTATGGTAGGAAATGCAGCTGAAAATGGAAAAGCCCTGGTCATGATAGGTGGGTAGGATGTGTTTCAGTCTGAGAGCTGTTATATTATTTAGGATTGACTAAAGAAAACAAACATATATTGCTTTTCTTTGTAGCTTTACCAGTCTTTCTAGGAGAACCATACATGATTTTTTAAAAATTTTGCTCTAAGATCTTGTCTTACTAGCTGTTCTTATCCTTTGACCAAAATGTAAAGAGCTGTTTTTGTATGGAAGACAGAGGGTTGGCCCAGTGAGTTACCAGTTAGGATACCATATAACACACTCTAGCTAAGGGCTTCTAGGAGTTACCTGGGAATATCTTAGTTAGATCAACATGCATTTCTTCAGTAGCCTTTCTATATTAACTTGCTGATATATGTGGCTGTATTTAGTTTTGATGTTGATTTGAACAAAAGAGTTCTTTAATTTCCAGAATTCTTTAAAGTAGATGGTCAACTACCTTTCTTAATTATTGGTATGCTATATATTTATTTAAATTATATCTTTCTACTTTATCATTTTAGTGAGACTTCAGAAAAAAAGGCATTGATAAGATGTCTGGGTAGCTCAATTTGACTGAGTGTCCAACTCTTGATTTACAGTTCAGTTTATGATCCCAGGGTCATGGGATTGAGCCCTGTATCAGGCTCTGCACTGAGGATGAAGCCTGCCTAATATTCTCCCTCTCTTTGATTCTGCCTCACCCTTCTCTCAAATAAAAAGAAAAAAAGGCACTGCACCCCATGATTTCAATCAATTATGGATGTTTAGAAATTTCTATGCATGTACATGAATATAAGTGAAGGATTCATGGTTACTGGTCTAGGTTGTTCCAATGGAAGAGAAAGAGATAACAGATAATCAATGTAGCAGACTATATGCAGGTGAAGTGGTAAACATGAGGCATTTAAGAAACAGAAGGAGAACTAAAACCAGCTTAGGGATTTGGAAATGCTTTTAGAAGAGATAATGCTTATGCTGAATACTGAATAATATATAAAATTTGAACAAGCAAAGAGGTCTGGGGGGGGAAAGCCTAGAAGTAAAAGCTTCAAAGAATACTCTAGGTGGAGGAACATAATTATAATTTATATAAAAATAATATATAAAAGTAACCTGAAAAATCTGTTTATCTGTAACATTTAGTTACTACAAGTAGAATGAAGTATTAACTGGCAGAAGGAAATGGGGCTATACAAACTGGCTTCTGGCCATTCTTTTTCAGTGTTTTTCTTCACAGTACAATATATTTTTAATAAGGCAAACCGTTAGTGTCAGAGTGTTGCTGTAATGTACCTAAAACATTTTAATGGCAGTGTCCAAATAAGTGCAGATCCCATGCTCTTAGAGAGTCATTCAGCCTTATGATAATTAAAAATGGCAGCTGATTAATTTTGTAGTTATGCTTCTTATTTTATGATACCCCAGATGTTTCCTTTTCCTCTGTTTAAACACTACTCACACTGCAAAGTGTAAACATATTTGTTTTCCAATGTGCAATTAAAACTGCCTGAACTCTGGAGACCATAAGCAATATTGTTTGACCTTGTGTGGGCTTTAGTTACAATATGCACTGACCAAATTACAATAAAACAAATAAGAGGTTAATGAAATTACTTTCCTTCTTTTAAATTCATAACAGAGTGCTAATTAAATACGTTTATTTCTACTTCTGTCTTCCTCTCCCATTCTGTCTCCATTTTGCCCTACATTTACATTCTTCTTTAAGGCTTGACCCAAATCTTTTTCAATCGCTTGGCATTACTAATTTCTTTAAATGTGTATGTATATGTGTGTGTGTGCATGTATATATGTTTATATAATGTTTTTTTCTCTAGTTTTTCACCAGTTGTACTTTTCACTAACAATATTGCAAGAAACTCAGCTTCAAGGATTTGAATAATCTTTATCATATATTATTTTTAACAAACACTATTGGAGTACAGTTGCACACATATAAAATACACAATTTTATAAATTTTGACAGATGTATATGCCCAAGGAACCATCTACAATTAAGATAAATATATTTAGGATTCTCAAAGTTTGCACATGTTCCCTTATAACACCTCTATTCTTCCCCTCCATGACCAACTTCCTTCCCCCATTCCCAGGGAAATTACTGATCAACTTTTTACAAACTTTATCTGGCTCATTTCCATTTTCTACTAATAGTATTTTCTATAAATGGAATCATACAGTATACTTGATTCACTGAGGATAATTATTCTTTTTTTTTCTGGAAATCTATAATTTTATTTTTATTTTTTTATGAACTATAGATTCAAAATTTATTAGCACAGACCTAAAAGCCATTTGAAAGATTGAAAATCATGCATTTTCCACTAGCTTTTCAGTTCTTTCTCAGTAAGGAATTGACAATTCCATTAGAGCCATAAACTTATGTCTGCAGAGGGGGTTCAGGTAGGATCTACCTAACAAACTGTAGCTGATGTCTGGGAAGCAAGAGGAAGCTCCCTGAACTAGAAAACCAAAGGAATGTGGTATGTGTAAATTACACACCACCCAATGGCCTTAGAAAACATAATTTTCATAAGCTCAGAGACATGGAGATGCATCTTCAATAACACAGTAATTAAAAATAATCACTGAGGATAATTATCCTAAAATTTATCCGATAGGGTGCCTGGGTGGCTCAGTCAGTTGAGCCTTTGATTCTTGGTTTCAGCTCAGATCATGATCTCACAGTTGGTGGGCTTCAGCTCCAAGTTCTCTCCCTCTTGAGATTATCTCTCCCTCTCTCTTTCCTCTCCCCTGTTTATGTTCTTTCTCTCTGAAAATAAACTTTAAAATTTATCCAGTAGTTCCTTCATTTTTATTATTGAATAGTATTTAATTGTCTTCATGTACTATAGTTTGTTTATGCATTGATAGATCACTTATTAATATTTGGTTTGCATGTGGAATCTAGCAACTACAAGTAAAGCTGATATGATTACTTATGCACAAGTCAATATAGACATATGTTTCCAGTTATCTTGAGTAAATCATAGTTGTGGAATGCCTACATCTTGTGAAAAGTTTAACTTTTAAAGACACTGCTAAACCTTTTAAAGGATGTGCTCAAATTTTTTACCCATTTATTTCATATTGGCTTATTTTGAAATACAAGTCCTTTATCAGAAATATGAGTTGTAACAATTGTCTTCCAGTCAACATCTTTGTTGATTCTTTTTATTTATTTATTTATTTTTTAAAAATTTTTTTATGCTTTATTTATTTCTAGGAGAGAGAGAGACAGCGTGAGCAGGGGAGGGTCAGAGAGAGAGGGAGTCACAGACCGAGAGAGGGAGTCACAGACCGAAAGAGGCTCCAGGCTCTGAGCTGGCAGTCAGCACAGAGCCCGACGCGGGGCTCGAACCCACAACCACGAGATCATGACCTAAAGTCGGACGCTTAACCGACTAAGCCACCCAGGCGCCCCTGTTGATTCTTTTTAAAGTGTTTTTCAAAGGACTTAATCTGAATAAAGTCCAATTTATTATTCTTTTATGGACATTTCTTTTTGTATAATATCTATAAGAATGTTTTTATAACCCTGAGTTACAAAAATTTGTCTTTGCTTTTTATTTTGGAAGTTTTACAGTTGTAGTTTTCACTTGTGATCCATTACTCATTTTGAGTTAATTTTTGTACATGGAGTGAAATAAAGATCTAAGGTGGATTTTCTTTCTTTCTTTCTTTCTTTCTTTCTTTCTTTCTTTCTTTCTTTCTTTCTTTTTTTTTTTTTGAACATGGATATCAATTGTTTCAGCTACTAAAGTGTCTTTACACTTTTTTTTTTGCCAAAAATTACCTCTTTTTTTTTAATGTGTGAGAATGATTCTAGAATCTATAATTTTTTCTATTGACCTATTTATTGGTCTGTATGTCAGTTCCATTATGCCTTAATAACTACCATTTTTAAAAATGACTATACCACTATAATAAGTCTTGAAATCAGTTGGGGTTACTCCTTCTAATTTGTTCATCTTTTATAAAAGTTTTTCACCACTCTAGGTCCTCTGCATTTCCATATAAACTTAAGGAAAACTATATAATTATTTTTTAAATGTTTATTTTTGAGAGACAGAGCATGAGTGGGGAGGGGCAGAGAAAGGGAGACACAGAATCCAAAGCAGGCTCCAGGCTCTGAACTGTTAGCACAGAGCCCGATGCAGGGCTCGAACCCACAAACCATGATGTCCTGACCCAAGCCAAAGTCGGACTCTCAACCAACTGAGTCACCCAGGTGCCCCTATAATTATTTTTAATTAAAGATATGCTATACATAACATACATCCTATACCCCAGGTACATGCAATGTAAAAAAATAAAAAGTAAGCATAGGGGAACACATATTTTAAATAAAACCAAAATAAAGCATAAAGATTTTCTAGTTACCTGTATTTGATATATTGACACAATAAATGCATAAAAGTGGCCCCTTGTGTCTAAAGTGTTTATGTATTTTAAATAAATGAAGATTTGTCTTGTAGGTTATTGTAATACCTCACATATTGGAAGTGTGATCTAGTTCATCTCCCTCCTGAGCATCAAAGAAGTAGTTTGCATAAGATTAAAACACTAATATCTGTAGTAGGCACAATTAAGATGCATAGCACATGGACCATGACCAGTATATTATATTATACTACTTTGTATCTCCAAACTTCACTTAGTAAAATAGCCTGCATTCTTGAATAAATAAATGAGCAACCTATTACTCCTTGTGTATTTTACTTTATGTAGTATAAATATATTGGTACTATTAATATATAATGGAAATCTAATGTGTTTTTGATCTTCTGCTATAATGTAGATATTTCTTCATCTCCCACGTCACCATTTTTATGAAATTTATTTTAATTTATTTTAAAATTCTGAGATATTTGCTAATTATCGTTTGACAGAGCTGGTCTCTATCTGGCTCCAAATATGGCCAATTGTTTTAGTAAGGGTTTGAATTCCCATATCTGAAAATGACAACTTTAGATATTAAAGTACATATTAGCATCCCAAATATTAAACTTTATAGTATCTTTTGGATATTTGAAAGCAAGAGATGTGCAGGATCCATCAGTATGTTAACAAAGAGATGAACTGAAGACAGAGAAATAATTCAGGTATGTCTGAGCAAATGGAATAATAGACATTGTTAGACTGAGAATAACTTTATCCATGAAATAGTTTTATTCCCTATTTCAAAGTCTACATGCAAAAAATGACAAAGAGATAATGCTTTTGAGTATTCAGTATTAGGAACAAAATTTTCAACCTAGAATGCAACCAAACAATGTACCAGAGAAAAGATATCACTTTTAGATAACCTAGTAGTGACAGACAGTGGTCCAAAGACACTCTGCTGTAGCTATGACCTTTTCTTCCTAAATTCCTTCAAATGGTCTTCAGGCAGTACTATATCAATGATTCCCCAATTATTCTCTAATTTATGATTTATAAAGTGCATTTGTCACACTGCTGAGAAGTTTAGTAGCAAGGAATACATTTTTCAGAATAACCAGAATTGTAAGAATAAGATGGTAGTAGAATAGCACATTTGTTTCTAGATGGTCACATTTATGTTGACATTAGGAAAAATTGCTTGTTGCAGAAGTTTACTATGATATAAATCTTGCTATGGCTTTATTAATGTCATTACAGGAAGATAATGAAAACAATAATATATAATAAATAGAACTGTAACTGCTAAACTACAATGAGTTTCCACTTAGTAAAGGGATAATAACTCGAAATGTAAAAAAGTTTTATATTCCTGAATGACTTTCCTTTTTTCTACTGTTTTTATAATTCAACTGTTAAAGTTCTCAACTCCTCAGAAGAATAGACTAGGGCAATATTAAAGCTCTCTTTCAAATCTGAGTTTCTTTTCATACTGAGTAATAAAATGAATTGACCACAATATTGAAAATCTGCTAATTCACCTTTACACTAGAACAACTTTGTCACTACCATTAAAGAGATATTTTTAGGCACTGGTAAACAACTTTAAAGGTGTCAATCTAGAGGCTTCAGAGTCAAACATTTTGGGGTGCCTTGGCTCAGTGGGTTGAATGTCCAAGTTCATCCCAGGACCCATGGTTCGTGGGTTTGAGCCCACATCAGACCTTGCACTGACAGTGTGGAAACTGCTTCAGATTCTCTGTCCCCTTCTCTCTCTGCTCCTACCCCACTCATGCTTTCTCTCTCTCTCAAAAATAAACAAACATTCAAAAAAGAGTTAAGCATTTTAAAAGTATATGCAATATAGGATTATTATGTAAAAGAAAAGTTAAAATTGTGTTGTCTGCTAAGTATATTTCGCAAAATCATATTGTAAACAGAACATTTATGAAATTTTTAAATTCCCATGTGTACTTTATATTGTTTGGAATATGTTTCTAATTATCTTCATATGAGTAAAGACATATCTGGAGCACATAATTAAATCTTTTAACAAGGAAATGTATAGTCACTTTATTCTTAAGATTTCAGTAAATATATATTAAATTACTGTTGCTTTAACTGGATATAGCCTTATTAGCTTTCTTATTTTCTTTCCACAAAAGGCAAAGAAAATAATTCCATTGAAACATCAAGGAGGAAAGTAGGTAGGCAGAAGTAATTATAGAACTGGAACATCTCCAGAACACTGCGGCTAACATCCTGATTATTAGAGCAGCATCTTTTACAGCCACAAGTGATTTCAGATGAGCTTAATCCATCAGTCCCTGCTTCTCCAAAGGGCCACTTCTAATTCCTGTTGGAGAAATGGTACCTCTTTTTAAAAAGTACATTTTAAATTCCAAAATCCATGTAAAGCTCTATCTCTGGATGCTAAGGCATTCTACAATTGTCAATATGAAAATGTTCTACAAACTGTCAAAAACAGTTATCTACCAACAGATAAGGTTAGAAGGCCTTGGGAGAGGTGGTCTTGTCTATGATATCAGGTAGCCCTTCCAGTACATAAAGGTGAATCTAGTGCATTAAGCAGCTGATGATTTCTATGGTTTAAACCTATAGTTCCCAGGTTTTAACTATGGGAAAGAAATGTTCATTCATGCTTTTATTTACTAAATTTTCGTTTCACTATTTCAAAGTTGCTATAGTCTAGGAGATAGAGTATGTGGAAACCAGGAAGATAGCATTAAGGAATGAAAATCATTTTACCTCAATTTATAGAAAATGACTTTGAAACAAGCGGCATAAATATATCTGTAGATCCCTCCCAGCACATTATATACAAAGTGATCAATAAGTATTTAAGGGAATGAGTCATATGAATTGTGATATGGGCATCCAAATTTTCTGGGTGATATGCTAGGACATTTGTTTGGCCAGTGAGAACAAAAGTAATGGTGTTACAGAGCAGTGAAGTTGTTGGAATATCATAAAGTATCAAAGGATATTAGGTAGAAATACTAGAATATGTCAGCAAGTTTTGTCCTAATTTGTAGACACTCAGATTGGAGCAATCTGTATGAATGCATGTTCCAATTAGGAGGACCTGGTAAAAATGACTTTTCAACTTTACACTGAAAAATTAATGAAAGAGTAAATTATATAGATTTAAACTGCATAAGAATAATGTGTCCCCAATTATTTATCTCTCTCAAAATCCTGTCTGGAAGATACCTAAAATTATCCCAAAATCACTTTATACTCAGAAACAAAAAAGAAAAAAATTCCCTTTCAAATTATCTTTTCTTAACAAATTGCTTTTTGTGTTAGTCCCAAATATATCAAATGAATTCTGTCCTTGTACAAGTCACTCTGCCCCAACTGGCACTCCTTTACTTAACTTTGCGTTATGGCAGAACATAAAGTAGCTGATATAAAATTATAGCTAGTATTTAAATTCAAGTCTCAAAGCAAACATATAGCTAAAATTATTGTAAAACATCACCAGAAAGGTTTGATTGGCTTAATTTAAAAATTTTCAAATTTTAAAGCATAAATCTTTATTTTATGTAACTAGAAAGCTGTCAGTGCCACTTACTATGCCCAGATTTTTACATGACACAAAACTCTGTTTTTAATCCCAGGTTTGTCATTTATTAAATAGAGTAACTTTTTATGCTATAAATTTTACTTACTCTGTTATTTATTTATTATATATTAACCTAAGTAATGTGCCTTAGTTTTGTCATGAAGAAAGAGGAAAAACATTAAAGGTTGGTTATATTATAAAGATAAAAAATAATAAATAATAGAGAAGGATTAAATAATACTCTGGAGCTAATATATATTATATTTATCTTATTTATATCTTTTCATCACTAATACTTGCCTTACTAATAAAAAGACTCCAAAAACACATATTCCTAAAAATTAACATGTGAGTTATTGTGTGAGTATGCAATAATAAAAGTGGAGCCTAAAGTTTCCTGCATCATTTTATACAGGAAACCAATCTAAGGAACACAATGAGGAAAATTCTACATTTCTATGTATTTATTTACTGAAAAATGAACCTGGACCATTTTCTTACACCATACCCAAAAATAAATTCAAAATGGATGAAAGACCTAAATGTAAGACAGGAAACCATCAAAATCCTAGAACAGAATACAGGCAAAAACCTCTTTGACCTTGGCCATAGCAACTTCTTACTCAACAAGTCTCTAGAGGCAAGGGAAACAAAAGCAAAAATGAACTACTGGGACCTCATCAAAATAAAAACCTTCTACACAGCTAAGGAAGCAATCAGCAAAACTAAAAGGCAACAGACAGAATGGGAGGAGACATTTGCAAACAATATATCAGATAAAGGGTTAGTATCCAAAATCTATAAAGAACTTATCAAACTCAATACTCTGGGCAGAAGACATGAACAGACTTTTCCAGAGAAAACATCCAGATGGCTAACAGACACATGAAAAGATGCTCAACATCTCTCATCATCAGGGAAATACAAATCAAAACCACAAATGAGACCGATACGAAGCAGGAGAAGAAGGGGAAAAATAGTTGGGGAGAGGGAGGGAGGCAAACCATGAGAGACTCTTGAATGCTGAGGACAAAGTGAGGGCTGAGAGGGGATGGGGGAGAGAGGGAAAGGGGGTGATGGACATGGGGGACATTTGTTGCGATGAGCACTGGGTGTTATATGTAAACCAACTTGACAATAAACTATTAAAGGAAATAAAAAACCCACAAATGAGGTACCACCTCACACTTGTCAGAATGGCTAAAATTAACAACTCAGACAACAATGGATTTTGGTGAGGATGTAGCGACAGAGGAACACTTCTGTACTGCTAGAGGATATTCACAAATTGGGGGAGCCACTCTGGAAAACTGTGGAGGTTCCTCACAAAGTTAAAAATAGAACTACCCTATGACCCAGCAATGGCGCCACTAGGTATTCTTCCAAAAGACACAGGAATGCTGATTTCAAGGGACACATACACCATAATGTTGATAGCAGCACTCTCAGAAATAGCCAAAGTATGGGAAGAGCCCTAATGTCCATACACTGATGCATGGATAAAGAAGATGTGGTGTTTATATACAATGAAATATTACTTGGCAATCATTAAGAATGAATTTTTGCCATTTACAACAATGTGGATAGAACTAGAGTGTATTATGCTAAGTCAATTAAGTCAGTCAGTGAAAGACAAATATCATATGACTTCACTCATATATGGAATTTAAGACACACAACAGATGAACATAGAAAGGAAAGAAAAAGAAGACAAAAACAGAGAGGGGGCAAAACATAGGAGACTCTTAAATACAGAGAATGAACTGAGGATTGCTGGCAAGGTGTTGTGTGGCAATGGGCTAAATAGAATTCCATTGTGTGTGTGTGTGTGTGTGTGTGTGTACACACAGCCCACAATTTCAATATCCATTCATCTATGGACACTTAGGTTGTTTCCATATCTTGACTATTGTAAACAATGCCATAAACATGGGGTGCAGACACCTCTTCAACATAGTAATTTTATTTTCTTCAGATGAATACCCAGAAGTAGAATTGCTGAATCATAGGGTAATTCTATTTTTATTTTTTGAGAAATTCACATACTGTTTTCCGTGGTGGCTGTAAAAAATTGATATTCCCCCAACTGTACACAAAAGTTCCTTTTTCTCCATATCCTTGCCAATATTTGTTATCTTTGTCTTTTTGATATTAGCCATTTTAACAGGTGTTAGGTGATGTCTTACATCATTGTGGTTTTGATATGCATTTTTCTAGTGATTAATGATATTGAGCATCTTTTCGCATACCTGTTTACCATTTAAATATCTTCTTTGGAACAGTGTCTATTCAAGCCTTTGTCCATTTTAAATTTGGATAGTTTGGTTTTTTGCTATTGAGTTGAATGAGTTCTTTATATATTTTGAATACGAATGCCGTATCAGATATGTGGTTTGCAAATATCTTCCTCAATCCATAGGTTGTCTTTTCATTTTCTTGATAATTTCCTTTGCTGTACAAAGCCTTCTAGTTTCATGTAGTTCCACTTGTCAGTTTTCTTATGTTGTTGCTTGAGCTTTGGATGACATGTCTAAAAAATTGTCAAGAGCCTTGTCAAGGAGCTTTATTCCTATTCTAAGAGTTTTGTGGTATCAGGTCTTATATTTAAGTCTTTAATCCTTTTTGCATTAATTTTTGTGATGATGAGAGATAGGTATCTAATTTCATTTTTTTATACATGTGTATGTCCAATTTCCCCAGCACCATTTGTTGAAGACACTATATATATTTTTTCCCATTGTGTATTATTGGTTCCCTTGTAAAATACTAGTTGGCCATATATGTATGGGTTTATTTCTGACTTCTGAGATGTGTCCAGTTTTTGCACTGGTATGATACTGTTTTGATTACAATAGATTTTTTAATATAGTTTAAAATAAGGACATTTCGTGTCTCCAGTTTTGTCCTTTCTTCTCAGGATGGCTTTGGCTATTTGTGGTCATTCATGGTCCACATGAATTTTAAGATTATTTTTCTACTTCTGTAAAAAATGTCATTGGGGCACCTGGCTGGTTCAGTCGGTGGTTTTTCGACTTTGGCTCAGGTCATGATCTTATGGTTCATGGGTTAAAGCCCCGCATCAGGCTCTGTGCTGACAGCTCAGAGCCTGGAGCCTGCTTCGGAATCTTTATCTGCCTCTTTCTCTGCCCCTCCCCCACTTACCCTCTGTCTCACTCTCTCAAAAATAAATAAAGAAACAAACAAATCAAGAATGCTACTGAGACCCTGATAGAGATTGCATTAAATCTACTGGTGGTTTGAATAGAATACCTTAGAAAGCTATTTCATGCATGTAAACTGACACATTTTAGGGATTCAAATAAAACTTTCCCTTTCAAGGCTTCCAATTTAAGCACTAAGTATTCAAGATGTTAAATACTAATAGCGATATTCTTTTTAGTTTGAAATACTGTTATTCAAATAGAACATCTCTAGCATTTCCTGCAAATAGGATCAAATTATACAAGGAATATACTTCTTTTTCAGATAAAATAGCTTTACAGAATATTTCTTTTGACAATCCTGTCTGCAGGGTTATAACTTAAAAAAAAAAGTTTAGAGGTATGTCCATGCACTTAAGGAAATAAGTGACTTTTAAGAAATAGATTTTAAGGGGTGGCTGGGTGGCTCAGTCGGTTAAGTGGTGGACTTCAGCTCAGGTCATGATCTTGTGGTCCGTGGGTTCCACATCAGGATCTGTGCTAACAGCTCAGAGCCTGGACCCTGTTTCAGATTCTGTGTCTCCCTCTCTCTTCCTCTCCCCAGCTTGTGCTCTGTCTCTTCCTGTCTCAAGAATAAATAAATGTTAAAAAATAAAAGAAATAGATTTTAAGTAAATAAAAAGTATATTTTCTTATCCCTAAATGAACTATTGCGTTTATAAAGATTTTATTTTCCTTTAGCCTTTTATTTGAGGACATTATAGATTCATACATAGTTATTAGATATAACACAGAGAGGTTCCTATATTCTTCATGCAGCTATCCCATGTTTCTTTTTTTTTTTCTACTTTAAATTATTTATTTTTTTATTGGCTTGCTTTTATTTTATTTTATTTTTTACAAATAGTTTATTGTCAAATTAGTTTCCACATAACAGTGCTCATCCCCACAAGTGTCCTCCTCCATGCCCATCCCCCCCTCCCCCCACATCCATCAGTCCTCAGTTTTTGTTAGCATTCAAGAGTCTCATGGTTTGCCTCTCTCCCTTTCCCCCACCATTTCCGCCCTTCTTCTCCCCCTTGTTCCTCTGTCAAGTTCCTCCTAATCCTCCTATACGTGCAAACATATGATATTTGTCCTCTGCCTGACTTATTTCGCTCAGCATAACACCCTCAAGGTCCATCCATGTTGCTACACATGGCCAGATTTCATTGTTTCTCATTGCCATGTAGTATTCCATGGTATAGATAAACCACATCTTCTTGATCCATTCATCTGTTGATGGACACTTAGGCTCTTTCCATGTTTTAGCTATTGTGGAGAGTGCTGCTATGAACATTGGGGTACATGTGCTCCTATGCATCAACATTTCTGTATCCCTTGGGTAAATTCCTAGCAGTGCTATTGCTGGGTCATAGGGGAGTTCTATTGTTAGTTTCCTTAGGAACCTCCACACTGTTTTCCAGAGGGGCTGTACCAGTTTACATTCCCACCAACAGTGTAGGAGGGTGCCCGTTTCTCCACATCCTCGCCAGCATCTAGAGTTCTCTGATTTGCTCATTTTAACCACTCTGACTGGCATGAGGTGGTATCTCAGTGTGGTTTTGATTTGTATTTCCCTGATGAGGAGCGATGCTGAGCATCGTTTCATGTGTCTGTTGGCCATCTGGATGTCCTCTTTGGAGAAGTGTCTGTTCATATCTTCTGCCCATTTCTTCACTGGGTTGTTTGTTTTTCGGGCGTGTAGTTTGGTGAGTTCCTTGTAGATTCTGGATATCAACCCTTTATCTGATATGTCATTTGCAACTATCTTTTCCCATTCCGTTGGTTACCTATTAATTTTCTGGGTTGTTTCCTTGGCTGTGCAGAAGCTTTCAATCTTGATGAGGTCCCAATCATTTATTCTTGCTCTTGATTCCCTTGCTCTTGGGGATGTGTCAAGTAAGAAGTTGCTGCAGTGGAGGTCAAGGAGGCTGTTTCCTGCTTTCTCCTCTAGGGTGTTGATAGTTTCCTGTCTCACGTTCAGGTCCTTTATCCATTTTGAGTTTATTTTTGTGCATGGTGTGAGAAAATGATCTAGTTTCTTTCTTCTGCATGTTGCTGTCCAGTTCTCCCAACACCATCTGTTAAAAAGGCTGTCTTTTTCCATCGGATATTCTTTCCTGCTTTGTCAAAGATTAGTTGGCTGTATACTTTTGGGTCCACTTCTGAGTTCTCGATTCTGTTCCATTGGTCTATTTGTCTGTTTTTGTGCCAATACCATACTGTCTTGATGATGACAGCTTTGTAGTAGAGGCTAAAGTCTGGGATGGTGATACCTCCCATTTTGGTTTTATCCCATGTTTCTTAATTAAACTATGAATCACAGGATATTGGTATTAAAAAAAACTTTAGACCTTTTTCAAGTCCATCAATTTTACATGGACTAAGTTTGTGCATTTATGTGTGTTTAGTTACTTATTATTTTACCATTGTTTATATTCATGCAACCACTGTATGAGTCAAGATGCAGAACATCACAAGTTGTGCACATGTTGCTCTCATATAGCCACAGTCACCTCAACCCCTGGAAACAACTTACTATTTTCATCTCTTTAATTTTGTCATTTCAAGAATGCTGTATAAGTAGAATCATGTAGCATGTAACCATTTCAAATTGGCTTTGTACACTCAAGATAATTGTTGGACTGGATCTATGTGAGATCTATGTAAGATATGTAAGATATTATGTGTATCAGTATTCTCTTCAATGATAACTCATAATTCCATGTCATGGATGTACCACTGTTTGTTTAGCCATTCACTTATTAAAGGTTCAAGTTTGTGACCTTTACAAATGACCAAAGATGCTATAAACATTTGTATACAGATTCTGTATGAACATAAGATCTCATTTGATAGAAATTATTGCCAAACTGTGCAATTTCTGGATCCTATGGGAAATGCCTTGCTTTGGGCTTTATGCTGATAGTACAGAGCCTGTTCGGGATCCTCTCTCTCTCTCTCTGCCCCTCCCCTGTTCACTCATGAATGCTCTGTCTCTCTCTTTCTCCAAATGAATAAATAAACACAAAAACTTTTAAAACAGGATTTCTGAGATTCTGATAGAAATTGCATTTAACTTACACGTCAGGTTGGGAATATTAAGATCAGTACACTGCTGAATTTTTGAGTCCATAATGCAGTATGTCTATCCTTTATTATGATTTTTAGAGAAAGTATGAGCAGGGGGGAGGAGGAAGGGAGGAAGAGAGAGAGAGAGAGAGAGAGAATGAATCTTAAGTAGGCTCCATGCGTAGCTTGATGTGGAGCTCAATCATGAGCCATTATCAAGAGTCAGATATTCAACCATCTGATCCACCCAGGTGTTCTTGTCTATCCGTTGATATAGAGCTTCTTTGATTTCTTTAATAAACATTATGGAATTTTAATTACACAGATACTACATATTATGTTTCCATGTATCTGTTAGTATGTAGATTTGAAATTAACATTTGTTTTTTCATGTATTATTCTGAAAACTTGGTGAACTTGGTAGTTTTAAGAAGGGTTTTTCTTTGATCCATTGGATTTTCTACATAGACAATCATCATAGGCACATGGGGACAGTTTTCTTCAGCAATTTCCAATATGTATGCCTTTTTATTCTTGCTTTAGTTCGGTGGCTAGATGTGTTTGATTATATTAATAAAATTTTGAATATTGAACCAAGCTTCCATATGTGGAAGAAATTCCACTTGTTCACAATGCTTGGTTCTCTTTATATATTGCTGGATTTGATTTGCTGGAATTAATCTGAAGATGTTGCATCTAAGTTCCTGGGAAATAATGAATCTGTAGTTAACCTTTTCCTACTATTTTTGTCTAATTATAGAATCAGAACCAGAATGAAGTAGTCTTACAAGTGAGCTGGGAATACATCTCTAGTATTCTCTTTTGTGAAAAATATTCTGTAAAACTGATGTTTAGTTTTGAATATTTATATTCTCTAGTTAAATCATTTGGACCTAGATAATTCTACTTGGAAATTTTTTTATTACAAATTTAATTTCTTTAAAGGTAACAGGTCTATTCAGATTGTTTACTTAATTTTTATTAACTTAGGGAAATTTATGATTGCCAAGGAATGAAAATGGTTGTAGATCTATTATGATATCCCTATTCTTTTTTATTGATTCTTAAATTTCTTTAGTGTTTATTTATTTTTGAGAGAGCACAAGTGGGGGAGGGGCAGAGAGAGAAAGGGAGACCCAGAATCTGAAGTAGTCTTCAGGCTCTGAGCCGTCAGCACGGAGCCCGATGGGTGCTCAAACCCACAAGCTGTGAGATCATGACCTGTGCCATCAAATCTTTGCCCTCAACTTGTCTTTGTGCACGGCCATCAGCATGGTTGGCCATACAGTTTTATCTCTGTGTTTTATCTCAGGTTCATGGCTGGTATTCAAAATTCCAAATCTTAAAAGACCCAGCAAGGTACAGACCCACATTCCTCCTGGGGAGGAAAGCTTCCCAATGCTGCACCTGGTTCTGTTTTGTTCCAGAAAAGCAGTCTCATGGCCATTCTGATGCTTAAAGTTTATGGTGAAGCACAGCAAAAAGCTGAGATAATGTTATCCTCTCTCAGTGTGACCCAGGGGATCCCTATACCATGCTGTCCACTGGCCACTCTTGGGCTTCTACCCCCCTTCTCCCCAGAAGTACCACTGCCTGTCAGTTGGACTCCAGCGAATGGCACGGACTTCTAAAACCTCAGAATTTGACCTCCACTGTTTGCAAAAACTTGGAATAATCTCTTTCTCTTGAGTCCTGTCAGTGCTTTTGGGAGAGTATTTTTCTTGTGTGAACGCAATGCCCTGCTCTCACTCACCCTTCCTCTCTCTGTCCTTTCTGAGAAATGGGCTTTCTCCCTTCTGCTGCACTGAGGCTTTTTCTCCACCATTTCAAGTCTCTGTACCTTGTACCTGCCGCATAATTCTCTCCCTTCAGTTGTACAGATTGTTCTCTTAATCCTCAATTTCCTAGGAGTTCAAAATGATTTGATGTTGATCTAGCTCTGTTTGAGGGATGAGTTAATCTCAGGATCTCCCTAGTGTTCTACCATCTTAACTCCTCCTAGCTAGCTTCATCTGTTTTGAAATTCTGTATTACAGTATATTTACACACATATATATTGATAAATGTTATATCTTCTTAATGGATTGACCCTTTTATATTTTTTCAAGTATATTTATTTATTTTGAGAGACACAGAGAGAGCAGGTAGGGGAAGGGCAGAGAGAGAGGGAGACAGAGGATCTGAAGTGGGCTTTGTGTTTAGAGCAGAGAGCCTAATGGAGGGCTTAAATTCACAAATCATGAGATCATGACCTGAGCCAAAGTCAGCTTCTTAACTGATTGAGCCATCCATGTACCTCAAGACTTTTATAATTTCCAAAGTCTTTTTTTGCTATCTTTTAATGATTTTTAATGTCTATTTTGTCTTCTATTAGTATAATAACTCCAACTCTTGTGATTACTGTTTGCCTGGAAAATATTTTACCATTCATTTACTTTCAAACTATTTGTGTCTTTGAATTTCAAGGCCCTTGTAAGCAGCACATAGTTGGATCATTTTTTTAAAATCCATTCTGTAAATCTTTGCCTTCTAACTGAAGAGATTGGTCTATTTACATTTACTCTAGTTACCTGTAAGAAGAACTTATTTCTACCAATCTACTTTTTTTCTTTATGTCATATCTTTTTTGTATTAAACATATATTTATACTGTACCATTTAAATTACTTTGTCATCATTACATATTTTCTAGTTATTTTCTTAGTGGTTACTCTGAGAATTAGTTAATCAGATTAGTACCAACTTAATTTCAGTTAATTTGCAAACACTTTGTGCCTATATATTTTCATTTCTTCCTTAGGTTATTTCCAAAACTGTATTTTTGTACATTGTTTGTGCAATAGCACATTTTTGCAATTATTTATTTATGCAGATGTCTTTTAAATGAAATAAGAAAAGAAGTTACATACACAGTTAAACTAAGACTGTATTTTATCTTTACTGGTGTTCTTTATTTCTCCATGTGTATCCCAGTTGCTATCTAATACCTTTATTTCAGCCTGATAAACTACTTTTAGCATTTCTTGTAGAGCAGGTTTGTTAGTATGCAGTTGTCTCAGTTTTTGTTTGTGATGTCTTAATTTTTCTCATTTCAAAGAATAATTTTATAAGATATAGAATTATAGAATAATAGTTTTTTTCCCTGTTAAAACTCTGATGATAGCCTCTTACTTTCTCTAGACTCTATGGTTATGAAAATCAGCTGTTAATGTTTTTGAGGATACTTTGTATGTAACCAGTTGTTTCTCTTGCAGCTTTTTGGATAGTCTCTTTGGCTTTGGCTTTTGATGATTTGATTGTATGTCTTAGTGTGGATCTCTGGGTGTATTTTATCTTAAGTTCACTGAACTTTTCGAATGTGTAGATTAATGTTTTCTATTAGGGGATTTTTTTAGCCTCATTTTCAAAACACTTACTCTTCTTTTTTCCTCACTTTCTTGCTGTGTCTTATATTATGATAATGGTCATCGGCTTGGTGGTGCCCAACAGGTCTCTTAGACTATGTCCCTTTGTCTTTATATTTTGTGTGTGTGTGTCTCATATCAGATAGTCTAAACTAACTTGCTTTGAACCACACTAAATCTTTTTCTGCCTGCTCCTATCTGCTGTTGAACTCCTCTAATGAATTTTCCATTTCAGTTATTCTAGTTCTCAACTCTGCAATTCATGTATATTTCCTTTTCATAATTTCCATTTGATGAGACATCATTGTTTTTGTTTTTATTACTTACACATTGTTTCTATTGGTTCTCTGAAGATATTTAAAATAGGTGTTTAAAACATTAAACTAATATTTTCTACTAATCTAAAAATGTCTACTAATCCTAATGTCTCTGCTTCCTCAGGAATAATTTCAATTAATTATTTTATTTCCTCTATATGGAGCATGGTTTCTTTATATACCTCAGGGTTCTATTCATGCTAAAAACTGTACTATTTGAATATATTAATGTCAAAATTCTGGTAATCTTATTCTCCTTCCTCTTCAGGGTTTATTGTTACTACTTGTTGCAGTCATCACTGTTTGCTTACCTTCCTGAACAAATTTTGCGCACTATATTTTTGTCATTTGTGACCTCCTGAAGTCTTTATTTCATTATCTTTGAACTCAAGCAATGAACAAAGATATTCTTAAACTTTAGGAACAAAATAGCTCCTAGTCTTTGAATAAGTGTCTTGTATTTGTATTTGGGCACACTTTCAACATATAGTAAAGTATCTTACATCTGTGTCTTAGCCTTTACTTCCTTCTTATGCAAATCCTCAAGGTCAACCAAGGAGACAATAAGCAAAATGATGCTATAGCCAAGGATATTATTTTTGTGAAACACATCCATAAATAAATAACTGTAGGTGAATAACATGTATAAGTAAGGAATTAAGATTTTTGCAAGTGTAGAGAGCACAATTTTAGCAGTAATTTTCTCTCAGTATGTTTTAAGGTGATTTTTTTCTTGATCTTTTTTCTGTTTAAATATAATAAAATGAGTAGAACATTTAATAATATTTTGAGACAAATAGCCAACTTAAAAATTATCTTTACAATTGTTTTTCACCATTCAAACACCCTTATTCATTCTGATTATGTATCAGTGGGGTTTAGTGCTTCCTATTGGCAGACAGTCATCACAAGGATTTATCAAATGCATTGGTACACTGTGTTATGGTGAATGAGGGGAGAATTGGATGGGTTACCTGCTACTTTGCTAAATTTCTTCCAACTTATAAATTCCAATGAATTGTCAAAAACTTTAAGGAAGGATGTGAAAGATTATTTCAGTTCAAGTGTAATATTGATATAATTTACCAGTATTGCACATGATTGGTTATCAGCTCTAAGAACAGTGATTTTTGGTATGAAACTGCACATCTTAATGTGTGGAATGCCTTCAGAATCATTTTGCCGAATCTAATTGTGCTTTAAATGTGTGCACCCAAAGAAGAAAATGTCTTTTGTTTCAATGTCACACATAGTAATTTTACAGCCTACAATTGATGTGATAAAACCACTTAAAATACTCAAGAATATTGCACAGAATGTAAATTCTCAGCACACTGAGTACATACAATGAAATTATTCAAGCCAGCAATTGCTGAGATCTTAAGGAAAACATCTATTTGGAAACATACTTCAGTATCAATGGCATGTTACTATTTTCCTAAAGCAACAAAAGAAATCTGAGAAATGGCAATTCCTAGATATCAATGGTTTGCTGGATAATAATATACATCCTGCTACAGTTTTCTCACTTATTTTCTCTTTTTCAGAGAGAGAGGGTCTTTATAATCTAATATATTAATTTCCCCACAGTTAGCCATAGGGTTATCAATTCAGGTGTTCATAAAATGTTTCAGACACACAATAGAAGTCTCTTATCAAACTTGCAGAGAGTTGGGGAGTTTGGGGATGCGTGCTTCCTCCAGAATGCAAGTCATTTACCATTGGGTTGAGCCCTAGGAACAGATCATAGTGTAGGTACAGAGGATATGGTTCCACTGTTTCCACTAGTTCTTGTATAAATACACTGTGGGTTGAGATACGGCCTTAACTTTAATGCTTGTTATTTATCAAATGTTAATACTTAATAAATTAACGTTAATAAATGTTCAGACATTATGAATAGTGCATTAATAGCAAATAAACCTTTTATCTACATCACATTTTTGATATTTCTGTTCTTTTTTTTTGAGGTACAGTTGATGTACTAGTTTCAGGTATACAACATAATGATTTGATATTTGTTATACTGAGCAAAGATCACAATAAGACTAGTGAATGTTCTTTTTTTCCTTTGATGATGAGAACTTAAGATTTATTTTCTTATCAAGTTTTAAATATGCAACATAGTATCACTAACTATAGTTAATCATGCTATAAATAACTTTCCCAAAACTTATTTTGTAACTGAAAGTTTGTAACTTTTGATTCCCTTCACCCATTTACCCACCCCCAAAACTCGAACCTTTGCCATCACCAATCTATTGTCTGCATCTATGAGCTTTGTTTTTGTTGCTGTTGTCTTCAGATTTCACATATCATTGAAATCATATAGCGTTTGTCTTTCTGACTTATTTTATTTGGCATAAGTGAAAATGACATTTCATCTATTGCCTTTTCATTCTATTGATGATTTCCTTTCTATGCGATTTTTTTTTTTTTTTTTTTTTTGCTTTTGGAGTCCGATTCAAAAAAATCATGCCAAGAGTGATGTCAAGGGGTTTATTACCTATATTTTGTTGTAGGAAATTTATGGTTTCAGGTCTTATTTTCAAGTCTTTAATCAATTTTTAGTTCATTTTCGTTATGGTGTAATCATCTTTCTGACTAAAAAGAGAATGAGATATATGGAATACTATAATTTAGAGTATCTTCATATCTTTGCTCTTATGCTTTCAACATAAAAGCACAGTACTATATATTTAATTTAAAGTTACTAAACATATTTTTTAAAGTACATGGCAAGTTGAATGTATGATGAAGGTGTTTTTCAATGCTATTACATATAACAGCAGCAGAAAATACAGGTTTTCCCAGTTAAGCCTCTGAGATTTTCAGGTCATTTCTGACTACAGCATGTGGAAGTCTTAAACTAACAAGGATTTTGTCAGTTTTTTTAAAGCCAATCTTTTCTATAGAGGATTATGAAGAGTACAAAAATAAAGCTATGTGAAATTGACTCAAATAAATTATATAAATGTTTAATAAAATATAGGCATATTTTAGACTACAATTTATTTATTCTTGGCTGAACTATTTTGTTTGTTTCTACTGAGTTCTTTGTCTTTTCCTTACCTTTTCTTGGAGACCTTGGACTTTTTTCTTCCTTCTTCTGTGCCCCTTAGGTAAATAAAACAGGTTTCACGCTTATTCACTATCTCTCTTATCACACCTTTTCATATCAAGAAACAACTGTTTCTCCATGTGTCAGTGAGTTTGGTGTATTTAATTGTAATAAGAAAAATAATAGTTTTGATACTTAGACATTTTTTCCTTTATTCTTTTATTTTGTATTTTCCATTGAAGAAATAATCTAATTCTCACTATTATTATTTTTCTTATACCATACATGTATTTTTTTTTCCCAAAATGTCTTTAGAAATGTTATGGCATTCATGAAAAATCACTAATAAGCTTCAAAATTGAAATAATAAGATTTTCTTGGGTGCTATGCATCTAGTTAGATTAAAGAGGTAGTAAAGACATGCACATCATGATAATGAAGGTATTCTGTTTTTCTTTGTTTCCACCCTTTATCTCGTTGATATATGGCAAACATTTAAAAATGGCTAGTGATATAAACCAGTAATTTATATTGAAAATAAAAGTGTGGAACGTTTATAGATTTTTCCATTCTTTTCTTAAATAAACCAACAAAAGAAAAAAATCAGTATTAAATTATATCAGTTAATTATACAAATTATATCAGTTAATATTCAAACAGGTTAATACAACAATATGTGAAATGAGTGAACTTCCAATGACCTTTCACCTCTGATGTTACCAAAAAATGCGTAAAAGGCTATGAAAAATAACAAAGAAAAGGAAGAATTCACAGCTTCTAAAAAATTATTGGGAGAATAGATATACTTGATATTCTTTAGAATTGAGGTGTTCTAACAAACATGCTGTTTATTCATGTATCTGAAACAGATCATTTAAATGAGAAGGTTAAATTATTTGAGCAAATATTTCGGGTAAAGTTTTTGGGACACTACTATTTCCATCAAAACAAAAACAGATAAGCATAAAACCTTCAAAGAACACCTAGGTGGTAGCTCAGTTAAGCATCCAACTTTGGTCATGATCTCACAGTTTGTGAGTTCAAGGCATGCATCAAGCTCTTGTGCTGACAGCTCAGAGCCTGGAGCCTGGTTCAGATTGTGTGTCTCCCTCTCTCTCTGCCCCTCCCCTGTCCATGTGGTCTCTCTCTTCTTCAAAAATAAATGATATACATTTTTTAAAAAGGTCAAAATGTGTCAAAAAAAAAAGGATAAAACCAGAGAAGGTTGCCAAAGAGCTTCATTCTTAATTTATAAAAATTAATAGAATAATTCTGAGGGGGGAAACAGTAGCTTATTGCTTTTGTCATGAAAGTCAAAGGAGATAAACTTTATACATACAGTATAATGCTTGATAATAGTAATTTAATTTTAACAGATTGGAAGGAGAATTAATTAGTTTGCAACTTGTAATTAGAAGAATCACAAAAGCTGAACACTTACACATTGGCTTTTTTTTTTAGAGACATAATTGACATACAGCAGTGCATATAAACTGTACAATATGATGACTTAACATGTTTGTGGCAAAGTAATTACAGTAAGTTAACATCATTACCTCATACATAAGTGCAAAAAACAAACAAACATGTTTTTCCTTGTGATGTTCCTAAATTTCCTAGGAAAACCTTAAATTTAATCTAAAACACTGTTAACTATAGTCCTCTTTCGTACATTACTTCCCCAGTACTTACTTATCTAATAACTGGACATTTCTATCTTCTATCTTCCAATTCTTCCATCTCCCACTTCTGGCCTCCAACAACCACAGTTCTCTTTCCAGGGGTTTAGGGGCTTTTTATATTCTACATCTTAATGAAATCATGTAGTCTTTGTCTTCTTCTGTCCGACTTATTTCACTTATGTAATGTCCTCAAGGTTCCTCAATGTTGTTGCAAATGGCAGGATTTCCTTCTTTTTTATGGCTGAACAGTATTATATTGTGTGCATGTGTATGTCACCATTTCTTTATCCATTCAACTGTCTATGGACACTTGGAGGATGTTTCCACATATCTTGGCTAGTGTGAGTAATGATGCAGTGAACATATGAGTTCAGATAGTTCTGAGATCCTAATTTCAACTTTTTTGTATTTTGTGGGTCTATATTTAATTTTTTTGAGGAAACTGCACACCATTGTCCATAATGGCTATCTCAATTTACATTCCCGCACAAGTCTTTTTAGTTGGATGTAGTTTCACATGTTCATTTTAGATAGTGTTTCTTGTACTTTAGATGTCCCATCCAAAAACACATTGTCAAGACTCGTACCACAAGGCTTATTTCTGATGTTTTTCTCTAGGAGTTTTATTGTTTTCTGTTTTACATTTGAGACTTTAATCCCTTGTGTGTTAAGTTTTGTGAGTGGTTAAAAATAGGGATACAGTTTCATTCTTTTGTGTATGAACATCTGATTTTCTAAGCACCATTTATTAATGAAACTTTATTTTCTCTATTGAGTATTCTTGGCTTCCTTATCAAATATTAACTGACCATATATGCATGGGTTTATTTCTGAGCTCTCAATTTTAATGTAGGGTGTCGTTCACCTCCTTGGTTAAATTATTCCTAAGTATTTTATTCTTGTGATGTTATTTTTTAATGATTTATTTTCAGAGAGAGGGCATGTAAGCAGCGAGGGGCCAGAGAGAGAGAGAATCTCAAGCAAGGTCTGCACTGTCAGCACAGAGTCCAAAGTAGGGCTCAATCTCAGTAACCATGAGATCATGACCTGAGCTGAAATCAAAGGTTGGATGCTCAACTGACTAAGCTACCCAGGTGCCCCTCTTGTGATGTTATTATAAAAAGAATAATTTTCTTTATTTCTTTTTGAGATAATTCAATGTTGCTGTATAGAAAAGCTACTGAATTTTGTACATTTATTTTGTATCCTGCAACTTCACTTAATTTGTTGAGTAGTTCTAACAGATTTGGGGTGGTCTTTAGGATTTTCTATATATAATATGTCATTTGCAAATAGAATCAATTTTATTTCTTCCTTTGCAGTTCTGAAGTTTTTTCTTTTCTGATCCCTTTGGCTACCTTCTACTACTATGTTGACTATGAGTGGTAAGACTAAGCACTCTTGTTTTCTTCCTGATCTTAGTGAAAAGGTTTTCAACCTTTCAGCATTGAATATGTGGACTATGAGTTTGTCACATATGACCATTATTCTGATCTGCATTTCTTCTATTGGTGGAGAGTTTTTATCATGAATGGATGTTGAATTTTATGAAATGCTTTTTCTACATCTATTGAAATGATCATTAGATTTCTCTCATTCTATCAACATGGTGTATCATATTTATTGATTTGATTATGTTGAACCATCCTTGCATGTCGAGGATGAATTCCACTTGAACATGATATACAATCCTTTTAATGTGGATTCAGTTTCCTAGTATTTTATTGAGAATTTTTGCATCTGTATTCACGTGATCTCACCCTTCCCCTTTTCTTCCCCTCCCCCCACTCTTCTCAGGATAATGCTGGTCTTGTAAAATGAGTTTAGAAATACTGTCTTTTCTTCAATTATCTGAAAGAGTTTGAGAAACATTGGCACTAATACTTCTTTAAATGTTTGGTAGAATTAACTAGTAAAACCATCTGTTCCAGGACTTTCTGATGTTGGGAGGTTTGTGATAACTGAAAATATTAGTGATAACTGTCCTTTTCAGCTTTCCAGTTTTTTCCTGATTCAGTCTTAGTAGGTTGTATGTTTCTGAGACTGTATTCATTTCTTTTAGGTTGTGTAGTTTGTTACCACATAGTTGTTCATAGTAACTTCTTAGGCGCCTTTATGCTTCCATGGCATCAGTTGTATTATCTTTTCCATATATAATTTTGTTGATTTGTATCCTTTCTCTACCTAAAAGTTTTACCATTTGTTTTAACTTTTTAAAGCACTACCTCCTAGTTTCAGTAATTTTTACTATTGTTTTCCTGTTTCTTGATGTCCTCTTTTTCTGCTCTTTTATTATTTTCTTTCATATCTCATCTTGGTCTTAGTTCTTTTTTACTTCCATGAGACAGAAAGTTGGGTTATTTGAGATATTTCTATTATCTTGAAGTATCTCATATGTTTTGGTATCCTGTGTTTTCATTTTCATTTGTGTCAAGATACTTTCCTAATTCCCTTTCATTTCTTCCGTGATCCATTGGTTGTTCAGGAGGGTGTTGAGTTTCCAAATTTTCTTCCTGGTATTGATTTCTAGTTTGAAGAAATGATACTTGGTATTTCAATCTTTATGCATTTGTGAAGACCTGTTTTGTAGCCAAATATATAATCTATGCTAGGAAATGTTCTGTGTGGGATTGAAGAATATGTATCCTGCTCTTTTGGATAAAATGCTCTATATATGTCAGTTAGGTCCATTAGGTTTATAGTGTGGTTTAAATCTATTGCTTTTTATTCATTCTGTCTAGATAATCTGTCCATTGCTGAAAGTGGGATATTAAATTCCCCAACTGTTATCATATTGCTGTTTATTGCTTCCTGTTGCTTTATATAGTTGCTCCAATGTTGAGTGCATAAATATTTACAACCGATAAATCTTTGTGATGGAATGAACCTTATATAGTGACCTTCTTTCTCTCTTATTTTTAGTTTCAAGTCTATATTGTTTGATATAACTACCCCTGTGTTTTATGGTTATCATTTGATTGAAATATCTTTCTCCATCCCTTCACTTTCAGTTTGTATCTTTAAAGCTGAAGTGAGTTTTGTTTAAGTAGGATATAGTTGATCTTGCATTTTAAATCCAATCAACCATTTTAAAATTTTGGATTGGAGAATTTAATCCATTACCTTTTAAATTAATTATTGATAGCAAAGAATATACTATTGATATTTTATTGTTTTTTTCTGTTTTGTAAATCCATTGTTGCTTCTCACACTGATGTCTTTTGTAATTTGATGACTATTGGTATCTGTATGCTTTGGCTTCTTGATCATGTTTCTTGTATCACTTTTAGAACTTTTTTCCTTTGTAATTACCGTGAAGTATACATACATTAAATTTTGAACACCTTATTTTAACCTGATAATTTAACAGCATTCCTTAACTTTACACTTTTTACTTCTCCTCTCCCTATTGGAGGTTATCAATGTTGTAGTCATGAGTGAATTAGACACCAACATTAATGTATCAAAGAATCTAATATAGACTGTATATTCACGGTTGTGACCTTTACCTTCACATTTTTATGACGTTAATTCGTGGGGGGGGCTTCTTTCAAATTTTTATTTAAATTGCAGTGAGTTAATATGCAGTGTAATGTTAGTTTCTGGTATAGAATTCAGTGTTTCATCGCTTAGATATAATACCAAGTGCCCATCATAAAAGGTGCCCTCTTTAATACCAATCACCTATTTAACCCATCCCATTGCCCACCTCCCCTCAAGTAATGATAAGTTCTCTACAATTAAGATTCTGTTTCTTGGTTTGCCTCTTTTCACACCCCGTGTTCATTTATTTTGTTTCTTAAATTCCACATATGACTGAAATCATACTGTATTTGTCTTTTGATGCCTTATTTTGTTTAGCATTAATTAGTGTCTTTATTTCTGCTTGAAGAATTTTCTTTAGCATTTCTTATAAAGCAGATCTGGTAGTAATGAAATTCCTCACTTATTGCTTGTTAGATAAAGTTTTATTTACTTCTTCATTTTTAAAAATGTTTTATTTATTTCTGAGAGAGAGAGAGACAGCGTGAACAGGGGAGGAGAAGGGAGAGAGGGAGACAGAATCTGAAACAGGCTCCAGGCTTCGAGCTGTCAACACAGAGACCGATGCGGGGCTTGAACCCACAGCTGTGAGATCATGACCTGAGCCACCCAGGCGCCCCTTCTTCATTTCTGAAGGACAGCCTTGATGGGTGTAGTATTCTTGGCTGATCTTTTTATTCTCTAAATATTTTGAATGTATCATCACCTTTTCTCCTAGCCCACAGTAGGCTAGAAGGTGGGCTATGTGGTTCTCTGAATTCTCTGTCAGGTTTCCTATCAGCAATACATGGGGTTACCTTGCCTTGGTAGGGCAGCCCAATGGGCCCCACAGCCAGCACAGTTCATTGTTTGGAGACCCAAATCAAGCAAGATTTTGCACTATATCCCCTGGCCTGAAGGGGTGACTTGTTTTGCTATTCTCTCTACTCAAGTGCCACTGTAAGTGTGGTATAGGCTGAGCTACACCACTGCTACTGTACCCTGGTTAGTTTCTTGGTCCAGGTGGCTGAAGGCCATATTCAGCAGTGAGTAGGGCTATGCATTAGTTGCACAGATGGGTCCATATACAGGCCCCCAAGACCGCCAAGAATCTTACTTGTGGATCAAATTAGGCAGAGCTATGCACTAAGTTCCTTGAAGTGGTGGGCTACTGTCCTAGCCCTCAGATGGGCAGGGCCTTTCAACAGGCTCCCTGGTCAAGTGCTGCTGTATTCTAAGTTGCAGGATGGAGTATGTAGATTTCTGGGATCTCAGGTTGGGTTCCCTAGGCACCCTAGCTGGAGACTGCATTCAACTTTGGGAAGGGTTATAAATTAGGTTCCTTGCCTAGCTAGCACTACAGGTCAGACCCCAGGGCTGGCAAAGCAAAAGTGTGCATTAAGTTCCCTATCCATATAAGGTCACTGGCTAGGTTCTGTCCTCAAGTGCCATTGTAATTGGAATTGCAGTATGGACTATGCAGATTCCTGCCATCTGGTTAGGTTTACTGGTTGGCACTGTTGGATGCTGTACCCAACAGTGGGCAGAGAAATAGGTTAGCTTTTCTGCCTGAGTGGAGCAAAACAAACCAGACTCCAACACCACCAAGGCTCTTTGTTTGGATTCCCAAATCTGCCAGACCTGTGTTCTGCCAAGTTCTCTGGTCAGACTGTGACACTGTCTTAGATAAGCAAGGCTACTGGTAGGATTTCTACTAATGTGCTGCTCTAGGGAGGTGCTTAGTCTGCCTTGATCCAAGCTGGGTGCTTTAAACTGTACCCCTCTTCTTGATTATAATTTCATTCCCAATGGTCATTCCCATAGATTGATCTCCATAACACAAGACCCAGGTGGGCCTCCTGAAACGCAACACACAATGATAGAGGACCTAGATGGGTATCTTATACTCTCTTTTTCCAACTGGAGGCTCAGGGTAAGTGCTTCTCTGGGAGGAGCAACGAGGTCTATCTCAGATTCTGTGGTGCAGAGGTGTCCTTCAACCCCATATCCATATTCTTGAATTTTCATAACCGTGTATTTTCTATAGTTGTTAGATCTTACTGTGGGAGGGAGGACAATTGAAAGTGACCTATGCCACAATATTGGTAATGTTACTCCTCAGCATTACATTTCAAATGTAATTGGATGAATTATGTGACTTTTCAAAATGTCCTAAAAATTGTTGAAGAATGGGATTTAGAAATTGTATTCACATCAACACATATAGAAACAGCTCTGATTTCATAATGTGGACATTATAATTACATATCAACAAGTAAGTTCCACAATATAAACTTCATAATTATTGTTTTTTCATATAATTCCAAACTCAGTATTAAACATATTTGATGGGATTCTACCCATTGCAATTCTTATTAATCAATCTCAAAATGGGAAGGGGCAAGATGGCAGAGAAGTAGGGAGCTCCTAACATTGCACTCGCCCTCATATCTCGCATGGAGAAGATCTGAAGCCATAGGAAACCTTACAGAATCCAAGAGATTGGGACAAACCGGATGCAGAGTCCACTGAGAAAGCCTTCTAACGTGAGTGCAAAATGGGGAAGATAAAATCGGGCCAGGATCAGAGACAAAGAAGGACAGGGGCGAACCCCTCTGAGGGGAGTGAGAGGGGAAAGAGAGAGGCTGAAACTGCTTAAGACACTGTCCCTATCCTTGGGGAACAGAAAAACCTCTGCTCGGAGCACAAAAGGACCCAGTCACCGGAGCTCCAGCTGACCAAAACAATCCCCAGGAAAACAATTGCGTGTGCGCCAAATCCCCATGACCAACTCATCCTGGAGGGGCCGAACCCCGACCACGACTTTGTGCTCCTGGCTCAGATGGATCCCTAGAGGGGAGGCGAAGGGCTTAAAACTGGGAGATTTGCCCGCGAGCTCATATTTCAGGTGATGAGACACAGAGGGACCCGGTTTCCCCCTCTCCAGCCTACACGAGGCACCCCCCAGGCAAGCCCCTGTTCTTGCTCGCCAACCCGAACTGGAGGAGAAGGGAGCAGCTATTCTGGCTCAATACCCAAGGCTAGGCAAGAGGCTTGGAATTGCCCTGAGGGGATCACCTGGGAGTTTCTGTCTACGGCAATTTCAGTGGGGCACGCAAACTTGGATTTGGAAACCAAGGCCTGGCCTGGGATAGAGAGCACGACCCACCTTGGCTGCGCACCCAGCACGGGGAGTTTACGTATCCAAAAAATTGAGGTGCAGCGCTTGGTTCAAGAAGGGACTGAAGCACTGCCACTCTCCTCCACACAACCACCAAGGCAGAACTCCCACCCGAGGCACTGGATCAAACCATGCCCTTCACTGCTAGAGAGCTGCCTTCCTCCTTTTTTTTGTTTCTCTTTTTTCCAGAACACTGACCTGATTAATTCTGGTCACTGGCTTGCTTAAACAGTCACATTTAGTCCATTCTGTAGATGTAAATTCTACACCTACTACCTTTTCATCTCTTTCTCTCAGGAGTAATTAGACTATACAGTTTCTCTGGATAATACCAGCATCTTTCTCTCACCTCTCCAACCATATTCCACCCTTTGGCTCTTTGAAAAAAGCTTCTTATCCCTTCTGCCTGTTCATTCTATTTCTAATTTTTCCTCATCCCCACCCTGTCATCTCTCTCTTTCTCTATGCTCTTCAACCAGCACTGCATATACCCGGCTATTTAATTGTAGCTGGGAAATCTGGTTATATGCTTTTAACTGTTCTTTGTCTATCGGTTTTCTTCTTTTCTTCTTTTTGACTTTATAATGTATTTTTATTTTCTATTCACCTTCCCTCCTCCATCTTTTCTCCTTACTTTTTCGTTTTCCCTCTCGGTTTGCATGTTTGTTGGATCTGTCTGTGCGTTTGTGGGCCTCTGCTCCCTATATGTTTGTCTGTTTTCTTCTCCAGGGCTACCTCAAGAAACAAGCCAAAGTGAACATGGTGGAGAGTCCCAAATACCACTACTAGTAGGGAAATAAAATAACCAAGGTCTCAACAAGAGATACCATTCAAAAAATACTCTCTGAAAGGATAGGCCCTGGACAGTCAAAGAGTCTTCTTGGGTACAGCAGTGCTCACAGGTGCAGAGAGCATAACAAGTCTTTAAAACTAACAAGAGATAGAAAGCTAACCAAAATGATGAAATGAAAGAGCACTGGGTGTTATGTGGAAACTGATTTGACAATAAACTATTTGTAATAAAAAAAAAAAGGAAAGAAAGAAAGAGCTCTCCTCCAAAGAAATTCCAAGAACTGACAGCTAAAGAACTGCTCAAAACAGATATAAGCAGCATAACTGAACAAGAATTTAGAACAATAATCATAAAATTAATCGCTGGGCTTGAAAAAAGCATAGAGGACATCAAAGAAACTATGGCTACAAACAACATGGAGCATAAAAATAGGCATGATGAATTAAAATATGCAATAAATGAGGTACCTAATAAACTGGAGGCGTCCAATGCACAGATTGAAGAGGCAGAAAGAATAAGTGATTTAGAAGACACCATTATAGAAAAAGAAGAAATTGAGAAAAAAAGAGACAAACTGATCCAGGAATATGAAAGAGGAGTTCGAGAGCTCAGCGATACAATCAAGTGGAACAATGTCCATATCATAGGAATCCCAGAAGAGGAAGAGAGAGGGAAAGGTGCTGAAGGAGTCCTGGAACAAGTTATAGCAGATAACTTCCCGAACCTGGGGGAGGAAGTAAACGTTGAAATACAAGAGGCACAGAGAACACTCCTCAGACGCAATTTAAATTGATCTTTTGCATGGCATATCATAGTGAAATGGCAAAATATAAGGACAAAGAGAGAATTTTGAAAGAACCTAGGGAGAAAAGGGCCTTAACAAAAAAACGGAAACCTATCAGAGTGGTGGCAGACCTATATACTGAAACTTGGCAGGCTAGAAAGGAATGGCAAGAGATCTTCAATGTGATGAACAAAAAAAAATATGCAGCCAAGAATCCGCTATCCAGCAAGCCTGTCATTCAAAATAGAAGGAGAGAGAAAAGTCTTTCTAAATAAACAAAAATTGAAAGAATTTGTCACCACTAAGCCAGCCCTACAAGAAATCCTGAAGGGGACGCTCTGAGGGAAGTGTTGGAAGGAATGAAGATACAGAGACACCACCACAAGAATGAATCCTACAAAGAACACAACGACTCTAAACCCACATATCTCAATAATAACACTGAATGTAAATGGGCTGAATGACCCAATCAAAAGACATAGGGTAGCAGAATGGATAAAAAAACAAAATCCATCAATTTGCTGTCTACAAGAAACTCACTTTAGACTGGAAGATACCTTCATATTAAAAGTGAAGGGACAGAGAAATACATATCATGCCACTGGAAATCAAAAGAAAGCTGGAGTAGCTATACTTATATCAGACAAACTGGACTTTAAATTAAAGCCAATAACAAGAGATGAAGAAGGGCATTATATAATAATTACAGGGTCTATCCATCAGAAAGAACTAACAATCATAAATGTCAACACACCGAATATGGGAGCACCTAAATATTTAAAACAATTGACCACAAACAGAAACAATCTTATAGATAAGAATGTGATAATAGCAGGGGATTTTAATACTCCGCTTACAACAATGGATAGGTCAACCGGACAGAAAATCACTAAAGAAACAATGGACTTGAAAGACACATTGTACCAGATGGATCCGACAGATATATTTAGAACTACATCCTGAGGCCAGGAATTCACTTTTTTCATAAGTGCACATGGCACATTCTTGAATTCACTTATTAGTCCTAATAGTTTTGGATGCCATTTGTTTGTTTTTATTGGCTAATTGTTGTGGCTAGAACTTTCAGTACTATGATGAATAAAACTGGTGATAGTGGACATCTTTGTCTTGTTCCTGACCTTAGAGGAAAATTTCTCTGCCTTTCACTATTGATTATGATATTACCTATAGTTTGGTCATATAGGGCCTTGCTCTAATCTATTTTGTTGAGAGTTTTTATCATGAATGGATATTGAATTTCATATGCTTTTCTGCCTCTATAGAGATGATCATGTGGTGTTTTTCCTTATCTTATTAAAGTATTATCATATTGATTAAATATTAAACCACCTTTGCTTACCTGAAATAAATCTCATTTAATATATTATTGAATATGGTTTGCTAACATTTTGTGGAGGATGCTTGGGATCTATATTCATCAGAGATATTCACCTGTAGTTTTATTTTATTTTTTTGCAGTTGCTTTGTTTGGTTTTGCTATCAAGGTAATGTAGCATCATAGAGAATAGGCATTGAGAATAGACATAAACTCTTCTTAATTTATTGGTAGAATTCATCTGTCACTATATCTGGTCCTGGAATTTTGTTTATTGGGAATGTTATAATTACCAGTTCCTTTTCATTACTTGTATTTGGTCTGTTCAGAATCCTTCTCCTGATTGAATTTGGGTTAGTTATATGTATTTAGGAGTTTACCCATTTCTTCTAGGTTGTTCAGTTTGTAGGCATATAATTTTTCATAGTAGTGTATTATAATCCATGTATTTCGGTGGTGTCTGTTGTTACTTCTATTTCTGATTTTATTTATTTGCATCCTCTTTTTCTTGTGGTGAGTTTGACTAAATGTTTATCAAAGAACCGGATATTTATTCCTTTTATCTTTTCTATTGTTTTTTATTATTTACTGAGAGCTACCTTGCAATCTATTATGACAGATTCATCTGGGCTCATCTCATACATGGAATCATCCAATTCTATATTAGTCTTGGATTCTTTTAAGGGGAAAATAAAATGGATGTTTATTGTTATTATGTTTAAAAATAATTTTAAGATAAAATATATATTTAGATTATATATGTAGATGTAATAAATATGATATGTGTAAAATCATCTGAAAATAAATGCATCTCCATAGGTGGATGAGAGGGATACAGAACATAAGAATGTATTTTAGGTAAAAACAAAACATTTTATGTTTATATAGCTAAATGTAGAGTTCTCAGTTTTTTTTCTGTATCATCTTCATATTATATTTATCCACTTTCTTCCGCACAGAGATTTTGCTCTGAAAAATACAGGATGTGGCAGAATATTTTATGTTTGCTCATTTTGCTTTATAGCATATTACATGTGAACAGATTCAGAACATTAGGAATCCTATGAATACCACTAGGATTACTGAAAACAGTTTTTTCTGCATAAATTTCTCCACATCCTGTTGCAACTATTATGTTTAATCTGTGTCTAGACTACCAGTTCATAGAGCCATTACATCTATACGTTTTCCTAGTTCTGAAAGTAACTAAGTGTATAATTCTTACCATGAGTCCTTATGTTATCTTTCTAGCCCTTCTCATTGTCTCTTACCTTAGAAGAGAACGTGAGAAAGTCCCGTGGGAACAATATTCAATTACTATTTGCATATTAATAAGTCTATTGCCTTTAGAAATGAAAATCAGTTTTACTGAGTAGAAATGTTTGGCTTACATTTTTTTTCTTGCATGCTTTAAATATGTTACCCAATTTTACTGCAGCATAAGATGTAGCTATCTTAAATATATCATAATAATCTAATTTGGTTTCTCATAGAAACCTTGTACTTTTTCTGTTTGAATGATCAGAGTTGTTTATTATTAATAGTTCTAGGCATTTTTTTTCTCTTTGAGACATTTGAAACATTTTTAAATTTCAAGAGTTTTTTTAAATTATAGTTTTAATATATCCTCTATGCCTTCTACTTTGTTTTTGTTCAGGTACTATCAGTATCCATATATTGGAATTTACTTGCTTATCTTCAGTACTGCTAGTTTCCTCCTAATTATTTTAAACTTTTTTTAGTCTGTAAAATTTCCCCATTGTTTGTGGTCAGTTGCTATGAAGGCGTTATTTTGTACTTATTTGCTCCTGCACTCCTTCTATAATATTCTTAAGATTGTTTTTACTTCTAATTCTTTAAATTTTATGGACTTACTCCTGACTTGTTACTTAAGAAATTTTATGCTTTGCATAAATCTCTAATATGTTTAGCCTATCTTGAAATATGCATTAAATTCTTTATGTTTTGTGTGCATGCTTTTCTGGCTTGCATACTTTTTTTGAAAGTTCTGCTGAGTCTAGTTTCTATTTTCTTATATTAACCATATATGGTATTTGGCCTTAATAATTTCATGTTTACTCATTTTATATGAATTGAGCTTTCTGAATTTACACAAGGAGCTAAATTTTAAGGTAGCTTTTATAATGTTACAAATTTCCTTTACTTTCATTTTTGTGCTTTGTTTCAAACTATGCCAGTTTGCTTTCTGAGATTTCCTGCTTATATTTCTCTCCACTTTTATCTAGAATTTACCTATTGCTTCTGTCCTACTCAACTTTGATTACAACCTCAGAAGTTTCTTCTCATTATGGAGCCCTTCTCTGGAGACACATCCTTATGGGTAAGTTTTGAGATCTTACAAAGAGTTGGCTTTTCCAGTCCAATTAAGATTTATATAGGCGTCTGACATGCACAGAACAATGCAAGAAGCAAAAAACCATAAGACTTTCAGCTGATTGTCAGTGTTGCTGGGTAGGAAATCTTGGGCTCATGAATTATATTCTTGAGTGGTTCAAATGTTTAGTCTGTTTCACTGTAGTACAAAGTGGTAACTGTCTTAAATATCTCAAGGTAATCTAAATTACTTAACATTACAAATCTTGTCCATTTATTCTGCCATTCTATCCAAGGAAAAGTTTTTAGATTTTTGTGATTCTTCTCTTGCCAAGGTTTTTGGTTATAGTAATTTTTCTCCACCATTTGTACTCAGGGGCTTTTGTAATTACTTTGTGTACTATTTTTGTTTAAATGCCGTCCATAGATTTTTCTTAATATTTTGGAGACCTAGTTCTGTTTATTTTTATGTGGGGTTTCTAAAACTCTGAAAACTATGTTTCTACTGCATTATTTTTGTCTACAATTTAACCAAAATATTCATGACAATTTTTATTGAATATTGATAAAATTGAACTTAAATATGTTGGTTTTCCTTTTGTTAATTGAAAGATATGTATTTTCATTCTCTTATTAAGTAAACACATGGAACTATCCATTTACGAGTGCTGTAGCTTTCAGAATCCCATGCTTTATGCATATACGTCTAGAGGTATAATTGCCTGTCTTCGTAAGAAAAGATAACCGAGAAGAATTTATTACATGATTGATGCTTCCTTTTTTGCAATTATGAAATACAATTTATTCTACATATTCCTTATTATGCCACTAAAATCAGCTAAATGTTATAAATAACAAGCTGGTCAACTCCCTTAAACACCTATAAACCTTAGTCACAAATAAAATTAGGTATCAATATACTCAAAGAAGAAAGCATTTAGAAATTACTTTACCTTTAATGTGGAAAAAATTTTTTTTAACCCAGAGGCCCTCCGAGTCCCCATATTAAATCCTAAAGTAGCTTATGAAATTGTTGTTTAATATTTGAATACCTACAAAGTGCTCATATCCATTCATCTTCTCTGAAGTACATATATTTCTAAGAGGGTGCACAACAGAAGCTTAGCTGCAAAAAAGTAAAAATGAAATTGTCATGTTTAATCACTTCTCTTCCTGAGAAGAAAGATTTAAGCATGTGAAAATGGAATCACTCAAGTCAGAATTAGGCCAACTGCTGTGACTAATATAGTCATGATGAAACAAGCTTGTTCATTTTATATTCCAAGCAACCAGTTATACGAAGCACAGTGTATAAAAACCTGATAGACAACCAAAGTTCTTTCTCAAAAGAATGAATTAATCAATGATTGAAAGGACATTTTTAAAAATACTGGGTCAGTGAGTGAAGACACATTCTGGTATTTTCACTAATAGTAGAACACTGTAATAGTGTTCAATAATGGGGGTAGGACATAAGGGAGCAAAGTATAAAAAATGTTTGATTATATAAATTTGTGTTTGAATCTTGTCTGTGTCCTTTGTGTGAACTTGAGACTGTGTTTGTTAATTTACCCATTTTGTTAAATAGTAACCAAAATTGTTTTCTGGCAGGCATTAAATAAGAATTTATTCAGGGGCGCCTGGGTGGCTTAGTCGGTTAAGCGTCCGACTTTCGCTTAGGTCATGATCTCGCGGTTCGTGGGTTCGAGCCCCGCGTCGGGCTCTGTGCTGACTGCCAGCTCAGAGCCTGGAGCCTCTTTCAGTCTGTGACTTCCTCTCTCTCTGACCCTCCCCTGCTCATGCTGTCTCTCTCTCTCTCTCCTAGAAATAAATAAAACATTAAAAAAAAATTTAAAAAAATAAATAAATAAATAAGAATTTATTCTCTTTATTTTTCTTAGAGCTAAACTCTCTTAAGAATATGATAAGGAAACATCTTACGAAAATTATCTAGATGTTCATGAGCTATAATTGATGTATGACATTGTATAAGTTTAAGGTATTTACACATGATTTGATATTTGTAATACTGCAAAATGATTACCACAGTAGAATTAGTTAAAATCTAATACTTCGTTAATGAGAACTTAAGATTTACTCTCTTAACACTGTGTTGTGTACAGGAAAGGTGCTAACTATAGTCATTGTGTTATATGTTACATCTCAAGAACTTACTTATAACTGGAAGTTTCTACCTTTTGACCATCTAATTCCCTTACTCCCACCCATTGCTTCTGGCAACCCAAACCTGATCTTTACCTCAATGAGTTTGGTTTTTTCAGATTCTATATCTAAGTTATATCTATATCAGAACTATATCTAAGTTCATTCAGGATTTGGCTTTCTCTGACTTATTTCATTCACTTAGCATAATGCCCCCAAAGTCCATCCATGTTGTCATAAATGGCAAGATTTTCCTTTTTTTAAAAAATAGCTAAGTAGTATGCCTATGGATGAGTGTGTGTGTGTGTATACTTACACATATTATAAATTAGATTCATACCCAGAAGTGGGATTGCTGAATCAAATAGTAGTTATATTTTTTGAGCAAGCACTATACTGTTTTTCACAGTTGCTATACCAGTTTACATTCCCACAACAGTGCACAAGAGTCCGCTTTTCTGCATGTCCTCATCAACATGTGTTATCTATTGGTTTTTTGATGATAGACTAAAAGTCATGACTGGGAGCTAATCTTAACAATATGTCATTGGGGTTTGGGATTTCTATTTCCCTAACAATTTGTTTTCTGTACCTGTTAGCCATTTAAATATCTTCTTTGGGAAAATGTCTATTCAGGTCCTTTGCCCATTTCTAAATTGGATTATTTGGTTTTTGAGTTGAATTGGTTCCTTATTTTGGAAATTTAACCCCTTATCTGATTTAGTTTACAAATATTTTCTATATAGGTTTTCTTTTAATTTTGTCATTTATTTTGTGGCATAGAAGCTTTTTAGTGCAATACAATCCTATTTCTTTCTGATGTTGCATGTATTTTAAGTGTCCTATCCAAAAATCATTGTCAAGATTCATGTCAAGAAGCTTTTTCCATGTTCTGGGAGACAAAAAACTGTGACAAAGGCTATCCTAGCTTTCCCAGTATCCCCAAAAATCAATGATTAGATGACTAGCCATCATCATTAAAAATAGTTATGGAAGAAGACCTCTAGAGGCCACTTAGGAAGTTTTACAAACATATCACAATGTGCATGGAAGGGAATGCATAGTCACAGATGAACACACCTATAGACCCTCCAGCTTTGATCAGGCACATACCTAGCCCAACCTCCATTACTGGTTGTCAATACAGTATGCCTAGGGAAAGAGGATGTGACCACAGCAGAACACACCATCATCTAGCGTCCCTATAGATGTTCCCAGTTGTAGAACAGACACCACTGTCTCTATCTGTCACTAGTCTTTCCAGCCAAGGACCTGCAGGACCTCCACTGTAGTAAAAAGCCACAGGAGAACACAGTGGTACCCACTATGCAAAGGAGCCCCATAGTTGATCCTACCCATTCCTTCCCACCATGTAAGTGTGTCTACCACTAGACATGCATGTGTAGCTCAACCCTGCAGCCGATGGGGTGTGCAGCATTCACTCTAGTTACCACCACAGCCTACCCTAATCCCTTCCTATAGGTCCTGAAGGTGCTGTTTAGCACCCCAACAGCCCTTGCAAGCACTGACATTCCACAGTTGTGCTTGACTAAAAGCACACAGTTGTCAATGCTCTGGACCACAGTGCTTGGGATGAAAGAAACATCACCTCTACCTCAGATCCACTGCCACAGTGTGCTCCTGGATTTGGCACCCTGAACTACTAAACCCAGAGTCCTAGCAGAATCCAATATACTTAGGGTGGCTCAGTAGGGTAAGCATCCAAATTTAGCTTAGGTCATGATCTCACCATTCTTGGGCTCAGAGCCAGGACCTGTATTGGATTCTGGTTCTCCCTGTCTCACAAACATTTTTTTAAAAATATTTGCTTGAGTATCCAGTGTACTCACATCCACCAGTGAAAGCTTACCCTTATCAAAACTCATCCATAAAATCTGGAAGAGGTGAATGCTACTTCAAATACACAGATAGGCTAAAGGGATAATAAAGAACTAGGAAACCATCTCCACCAAATCTACAGCAACTTGCCCCAAAGAAATGGAAGTCCAGAATTACCTGACACATAATTCAAAATAATTGCTCTACAGCCATGGTTAGAAATCTACAAGCAAACACAAATATTATGAGAATAAAATGAGAAGCTCAATAAAGACAAATTATTTAAAAGAACCAAACAGGTTTCAGAGCTGAAGAATGACTATAATGAAGAATTTAAGACAGAACTTAAACAACAGAAAGGAGAATCTGTGATCCAGGAAATAGGTGAAGTGAAATAACACAATTAGAAGAGGAAAAACAATGAATACTAAATCGTTGATGGGAGGCCATTAAATTATGTATTTTGTATTATGGTAGTCCCAGAGGGAGAAAGGATTAGAAGGTTTATCTAAAAAAATAATGGCTGAGAACTTCCCAAACAGGGAGACAAATTTATTTATCCAAGTTCATGAACCTCAGAAGTTACCTCAGAATTTCATTGAAAGTTCTTCCCCAAGACTTGTAATAATAAAGTTGAGATCAAAAACAAAGAATTGTAAAAGCAACAAGGAAAAAATACACTCTTATACAAGAGAGCCCCTATTAGGGAAAGGGCAATCAAATTTTCAGGAGAACCCTTTTAGGCCTGGAGAGAATCCATGATCTATACAAACAGCTAAGAGAAAGAAAGTGGCAACCAAGGGTATTTTACATAGTCAAGCTATACATCAGAATTGATAGTGAAATAAACTAAAGTTAAAGGAATTCATCATCACTAAATCTGCATTACAAGAAATGCTGAAAGTTCTTCATATTGAAAAAGGACACTGATTAGCAATGAGTAAATATGGAAATATACAACACAGTGGTACTGGTAAGCAGATAGCCAGATTCAGAATACACTAATTCTGTAATGTTAATGTGCTAACTGCTTAACTTTAAAGTGAAGGTTGAAAGGCAAAAAGATTAACTATAACTTCAACATTAGATAGCAGATATACAATTAAAATATTGATGATGGGAAAGTTAAAAAGAGTAAAAAGACAGAATTTTGAATTCAAGGTAAGTTAAATCCTTATAGATATAACTTTTTTATGCCACTGAGTTATTTGTTCTGTGGTTTCCAAGAAGTTTACAAAAATATCTCCAATAGACACACAAAAGCTAACGAGATGCCAACAGAACATTCCACTATGGAAAGTCATCCATTTATGTGGGAAGACTGCAGTAATGGAATTAAAAAATGGTACTACAAAGCACCCAGAAAATAATAATAAGTTCTTACCCATTAAATAAGGATTTAAACCCAACTTGATATGTGTATGGGGGATTTCTCTCTATACCAACAAACAATAGTTGAGACACCAGCTGAGGTTTCTATAATTTAACTCAATTCTGACATTATTTACCCAGAGAGGATTCATAGGTTCAGTGCCACCAGATTGTCCCCCAAACATACCTAATTCTAAGTCCATGTTGTCATCTGTGCTTCTGCTTGCCTAATTTGGAGGTTCTAAACACCCCACCCTGATATTTAAGTTGATATATATCTATGATGTGTTATATTTGTAATAAATATATATTCATATACTGAATTATTATACCTATTAATAATTAGGGTTGCCTGGGTGGCTCAATCAGTTAAGTGTTCCACTTTGGCTCAGGTCATGATCTTGCAGTTTGTGAGTTCAAGACTCCTGTAAAGCTCCGTGCTGACAGCTCAGAGCCTGCTTTGGATTGTCGTCCCCCCTCTCTCTCCGCCATTCCCCTCCTCACGTTCAGTCTCTCTCTCTCAAAAATAAATAAACATTAAAAACAATAATAATTACTCTAAATATTAATGGACTCAATTTTCCAATGAAAAAGCAAAGACTGCCTGAATGGATAAAATAAAACTCAATTTTATGTTGTCTACAAGAGACTCACCTTTGCCTTAAGGACACATAATTTAAAGTCAAGAAATGGCAAAATACGTTCCACCCAAGTGAAAAACAAAAAGAGCAGAGGTAGCTATATAAAACAAAATAGACTTTAAGTCCAAAATAGTAACAAGAGACATATATGGTTATTATATGATAAAAAGCTCAATTCATCAGGAAGATATCACAGTCATAAATATGTACCTACTCTTGATGAGACCATCTAAATGTGTTAAGAAAATACTAACAAATCTGAACAGAGAAGTACTTTACAGTACAATAATAGTAGGCGACTTTAAGAGTGTACTTTCAAAAATGGATAGATCATCCAAACAGAAAATCAATAAGGAAATGTTGGACTTATGCATTAGACTAAGTGGACATCACATATAGACACCCACTCAACAGCAGCAGAATACAGATTCATCTAAAGTGCACATGAAATGTTCTCCAGTAGCAGTCACAAAAAAAGTCTTCACTAATTTAAGAAGACTGAAATCATACCAAGCATCTTTTCCAATGACAATAGTATAAATCTAAAAAATAACAGAAAGCTGAAATATTCACAAATAGGTTGAGTATAAACAAAACAACTGAATAACCAATGGATCAAAAACAGAATCAAAAGGAAAATGAAGAAGAATTTTGAAACAAATTAAGATAGAAGCACAATATATCAAAACCTATGGAATACTGAAAAAGCTATTCTAAGAGATGTGCTTATGGTTATAAATGCCTACCTTAAGAAACAAGACATTTCTTAAAAACCTAACTCAACACCTTAAAGAACTCAAAATAGAAGAACTAAGCACAAAGTTAGCAGAAGGAAGGCAGTAACAAAGATTAGAGCAGTGATGGAGACCCAAAAAATAAAGATTTATGAAACTAAGAGCTTTTTTTCTGAAAAAATTAACAAGTGGTTATTTAGCTAGGCTAAGTCAGAAAAAGAGGATTCCAAAATCGGAAAAAAATGTTGACATTATAACTGATACCACAGAAGGACAAAGGATCATGAGACCACTGCCAACAATCATTTGTAAACTAGGTAAGTTAGGAGAAATGGATAAATTCCTAGAAACACAAAACCTACCAAGATTTAATTATGTAGTGAAGAACTTGAAGAAAACAGTATCAAGTAATGATATTGAATTAGTAATCAAAAACCTCCCAAGGATCACTGGTGAATTCTGCCAAAATTAAAGAAATACATATATATAACAATAATATATATAATAATATATATATAGTCAGTTGTTTTCAAACTCATCAAAAAAATTGAAGAGGAGGGAACACTCCCAAACTCAGTTTACAAAGCCAACATTATCCTGATACCACAAAAAAGAATTAACAGGCCAATATTCCTCCCAAAGATGGATGCAAAAATTCTCAACAAAATAGCAAACTGAATTCAACCGCATATTAAAAGAATCATTCATTATGATCACATGGGATTTATCACTGGGATGAAAGGTTAGCTCAACATATGCAAATTAATGCGATACACCATATTAATAAAATGCGAAATAAATATGATATCTCAATAGATGCAAAACAGTATGTGACAATGTATGTCATTTCATGATAAACATACTCAACACATAGGTATAAATGAAACGTATTTCAACAAAATAAATTGCCATAAATGACCAACCCACATTCACATCATATGCAATGATGAAAAGTTGAAAGCTTTTCCTCTACAATAAGAACAAGAGAAGGGTGCCCACTCACAGCACTCCTATTTAAAATTGTACCGCAAATCCTAGTCAGGGAAATCAAGCAAGAAAAATATATAAAAAGCATCCAAATAGGAAAGAAAAAAGTAAAACTCTGTTTGCAGATGATATAATCTTACATATAGGAAATTCTGAGGACTGCCCCAGGGTGCCTGGGTGGCTCAGTTGATAAAGTCCATGACTCTTGGTCTCAGCTCAGGTCAGGATCTCAAAGTTGGTCTGTGAGATTAAGCCCTGGGTCAGGCTCTGAGCTGACAGTGGAGAGCATGCTTGGGATTCTCTCTTTCTCTCTCTCTGCCCCTCCCCTGCTTGTGCACACTTTCTCCCTCTCAAAATGAAATAAAAAATTATAAAGACTGCACCAAAAAAGTGCTTGAAATAATTGACAAATTCAATAAAGTTACAGGATAGGAAATCAAGTATCAGAAAACAGTTGTGTTTCTAGGCACTAATAACGAAATACTTAAAAAATCCTTATAAAAAATCTAACCAAGAAAGACCTCTACACTGAAAACTTTAAGACAGTGATGAAAGAAATTAAAGAAGACAAATATAAATGGAAAGGTATCCTGTGGTCATGAATCAAAAGAATCTATTTTTAATGTCCATACTACCCATATGTCCAAACCTCTATTAAAATTTCAATAGCAGCTGCCAGCTCAGAGCCTGGAGCCTGTTTCAGTCTGTGATTCCCTCTCTCTCTGACCTTCCCCTGCTCACACTGTCTCTCTCTCTCTCTCTCTCTCTCTCTCTCTCTCCTAGAAATAAATTAAAAAAATATATTAAAAAAAAAGTTAAAAAAAAAATTTCAATAGCACTTTTTTACAGAAATAGGAAAAATCCTAAAATTCATATGGAGCCGCACATCTCAGAAAAACCAAAGTAATCCTGAAAAAGAAAAAGCACCAAAACTGGAGGCATTGTATTTCCTAATTTCAAAATACAGTATAAAGCTATAATGATCAAAACCATATGGTACTGACATAAAATGAGATATATAGACCAACAGAATCAAGAACTCGGAAATAAACACATGCATATATGATCAATTAATATTTGACAATGCATCTAAGAATCTCAACAGGTAAAGAATAGTCTGTTCAATAAGGCATTGGGAAAGCTGGATAACCATGTGGGAAGGGAAGGGAAGGGAAGGGGAAGGGGAAGGGGAAGGGGAAGGGGAAGGGAAGGGAAGGGAAGGGAAGGGAAGGGAAGGAAGGGAAGGAAGGGAAGGGAAGGGAAGGGAAGGGAAGGGAAGGGAAGGGAAGGAAGAAAAGAAGGGAAGGGAAGGGAAGGAAGGGAAGGAAGGGAAGGGAAGGGAAGGGAAGGAAGGGAAGGGAAGGGAAGGGAAGGAAGGGAAGGGAAGGGAAGGGAAGGGAAGGAAGGAAGGAAGGAAGGGAAGGGAAGGAAGGGAAGGGAAGGGAAGGAAGGAAGGAAGGAAGTGGAAGGGAAGGGAAGGAAGGGAAGGGAAGGAAGAAAGAAAGAAAAAAAAAGAAAGGAAAGAAAGGAAAGAAAGAAAATGAAATTAAACCCCCATCTTACACTGATTGCAAAATAGAACTTTAAATGTATTAAATAGTTGGTGTCAGCAGTAATTTCCTTGACATGACAGCAAAAGTACAAACAATAAAAGCAACAGTATAGTATACAATATACAATATAGTAGTGGGATTAAATCAAATAGTTGGGTCTCCACAACACAAGAAAATGAAAACTACACAATGGGTGTAAATATTTGCCAATCATATATCTTATCGGGAGCTAATAAAAAAATATATGAGTAACACACACAACTCAATAGCAAAAGAATTAACACCTCGATTTAAAAACATGGAAAGAAGGGGCACGTCGGTGGCTCAGTTGATTAAGTTTCTGATTTCAACCCAGGTCATGATCTAGCAGTTCGTAAGTTCAAGCCCCACATTGGCTCTGTGCTGACAGCTTGGAACCTTGAGCCTGCTTTGGATTCTGTGTCTCCCTGTCTCTCTGCACCCTCTCTCCTCAACAATAAACATTAAAAAATATTTTTTATAAAATGGACAGAAAAGCTGAATAGACTTCTTTCCAAAAAGACCTACCAGTGACCAACAGGTACCATGAAAGGTGCTCAACATTACTAATCGTTAGAAAAATGCAAATCAAAGTCACAATGAAACAACACCTCATGCTCTTAGAATGGCTACCATCAAAAAGGCAATTGATAACAAGTTGTGGAGAAAAGGGAACCCTTGTGCACTGCTGATGGGGATGGTGGTACAGCCATTATGGAAAATGGTATTACGGTTCTTGAAGAAATTATACTACCCTATGATCCAGCAACCCCACTTCTGTGTTACATAGCTAAAGAAATTAAAATCAGGATTTCTGAGATATCTACACTTGTATATTCATTGCATTACTCAGACTAGCCAAGATATAAAAACAACCTAAGTTTTTTAAGTTATCAGACTATGTGATATGAACATGCACACATAGTGGATTTTTATTTATCCACTATAAAAAAGGAAATCCTTTTATCTGCAATAACTTGGATGGACATTGAGGGCATTATGCTAAGTAAAAAAGGCCTGATAGAGAAGCACCAATACTGTATATTATCACTTACCTGTGGATTTTGCATGCTTATTTCTAGTGGCATTTATAATTTTGTGTGTGTGTGAATTAGGTACAAGAAGGCAAATTAATTCATTTTTATTCAAAGGAACAATACACTGGACTAGAAGTATTTCCAAAATTCATTTTGAGGAATTAATGTCAGAAGTGAGTATTAGAAGTCAAAACATAAAGACAAATACCCCTTTTTTCCTTCTTACTTCCCCCATTTGTTTCTTATACCTTTTCTCATTTTTTTTAACCAGACTTCATTTTAGGTAACATTTGAAGTAGTTTGTTTACTGATTTAGGTTTTAAATTTTGTGCTTACCCTCCTTACAGCAATAAAGAGAGGCAGATGGGGTCAGTCATATTACTAGTGGAAAGAACATAACTCATGATTCTCAATGAAAACCAAGATATTTGTGCTATCAGTCTCTAAAATAATTTTCTTTTGTGGGACCTCAGGAAGATGAAATAGAGAATATCACCATCAGCTTTTTCCTGGAAAACATGCTACAGCTAATACACTAATGGGTTTTTCATGGGGGCTCCTTAAAGTGCTCTTAGATAAAGACCACATTTTAAATATTAAACTGCAATTTAGGAAACATGGCCTTTCAGCAGGCCAAGTATATGTTATTCTAGAGACTGACTTGAAAGAGTACAAATCATAGGAAGAATTAACCCCACATGGATGTACCGTATATCCTAACATATCCTATAAATAGAATGTGTCTAAATAAAATTTGTGATAAGAGTAGAAAGGTACATTCTATGACAAGGCCTGGAGTGCTGACACTTGAACTTACAATGAGCAAAGTCATAATAAGGTAACACGTTGAGAAGTAGATATACTTTTGTACAAATTAAAACCAACCAGGATTTTGCCTTAATTGGAGACTTAATCACATATTGCCTTGTGACATCTGGCATACAATTGCTAGATCTTATTTAATTTTTCATATGTGTATGTCAAATGTATAATAAGCAGAAAACTTTCTGGAGGGCTCATGCCAAAAGTGTTACATGGTTAATCCACCCACACTTTCTAAAGCATCATACTCATTGTTCAAAAATGTTATGTTACTAAGCCAAGGAAAGAAGCTCCCTCCTAGACAGTTAGCCAGGATCACTAGATATGAAAGTAATGGGGGCTAATAGGTAGCAGGCGTCATCATTTTAAGTTGTCATGACTCTTGTCTTACAGGTGTTAAAGAGTCTACTTTAAGTGGCACAATTAATTGCAATGGTGGCAGTTACAGTTGACCAAGGATCTTAATGATGGGTCAAGGAAAGTATCCCTCTTGTCACTCTACCCTAGCTCTTATGCTTTTAGAAACAGTGGAAGTTCTACTATTACCACACATTCCAGAAATCAGACCTGTAACTTCCTCTTGTATCCATTTTGTTTACTTGTTCAGAGAAGAAAAATAGTTTCAAGAGATCTAGATTCTCAGCCCCAAGAAAGGCTAAGGTTTTTGTGTTCCTACAAGAGTCACTATCGAGTCTTAATCTGTTTATTTGTTTCAGTGTGTATTCATTCTATAACTCATGCTAATTTCCACATTCAATGGGGGAAAAAAAAATAAAGACCAACCAAATTTTAGGTCCAGAGAAAGGGCAGCAGTTCAAGATTAGTTATAAACAAGGGCTTAGTCAAGATCCAGGCATAAATATATGTGTCTAAAAGAACAAAACAAAAGCACAAGGAAGAATCTTAGCACTGAAAGAATAGAGCACAAGAGATTAAAATGGCAAACTTCCAACTGATCTTGTGAAAAGGTATCAGAACATGATGTATGATAGCAAAGCTAAAATCTGAACTTATGGGAATTGGTAATAGAAAAGAACCCATTGGTAAACATGTCTGAGGCATTTTATTGAGAATACAGGGAGGAATCCTTTGCTTTGTCTTTGACATGAATTAAGGGACGAGTGGTGAACCTATCATAGGTGTTAATGAAAAGGCTGCACTCTAAATCTATCAGATGAAAAAAACCTTCCTATGGGCAACACACATGAGAAATTTAGGGGTAAGGGTGCATAGATCCTCTAGATATATACAGCCAATGAGGTGATCAACTTCAGACTCTCAGTGTTTATAAGCCCTGTAATAAAACTAAAGAAAGGATCATAGCATTGATTTACTTGACCTACATATTCATATTACTCTTCAATAATTGTTTTTGTTGTTGCCTTTATTCTTTGGTAGGTGTTTTTCTCTAAAAGCTACATACTTCTGTGGAAGAAAAACTCAATACTCTCAATCTCTCTCACTCTCTCTCAGGCTAACACTCCACTAAAAGGCAAAGAGAGATGTAAAGCTCTGAAGAACCCAAATATTTTTACTATCTTTACTGTCATCTGAGTTTGGAGGATATTGTAGAACTTATTGTGTTAGAAAGCAGAAGAGCAGAGTTAACAATGAGGTCTGGAAGCTGGGAGGAAAGATATAAGGGACTGTACAAAAAGAACTGTTTCTATGTGCATTTTAAGCACAACAAATATGTTTCAAAATGTCCTACTTAATCTATGAGTTTAATTGCTATTAATCCAATGAAGATAATATTCTCAATGTTAAACAGAGCTATTCAGGGGTGGGGTGGGGAATGGGACTGCTTTAGTCATGATAATTTCAATCCTTTATCTCTGGATGACTTTTTCATCAAGTCTGAAGGACCCTTCTGTTCTATTAGAAGATGTGTGCTGTATAAAAAGATAAAATCAATTAAAATTTTGCTTGTTTTCACAGTCTTAAAAGACACAGTCAAAAAGTCAGAACCCTAATGTCACTCACATCTGATTTAAAGAACTGCAGAAGAAGTAAAATTTTCTTTCAAATAAGTCTCTAGAAATTTTATTACACTAATGCCTCTTTGGTGAAATGTGGTCCATAAAATGGTAGCATGACTAGTGCTCCTTGATTGTGTTTGTTGTGACACCATGGCAGTAAGTGTTCCTAACACATGAAAGAGTGAGAGAAAAACCACTCATATGTTCTACTTTAGACAATGGTTTCACTTATGAAGGTGATGACAATGTTTAGTGTAAAAGATAGGAACCTGAGATTGCAAGAGCTAGGTTTAAATTCTGCTTCTGACAGTAACTCATGACATTAGTCAAATTACTTAAACTCTTTTCCTCACCTAGTAAAATGGTAAGGATAAAGTAAACACAAGCCTTTTTTCTTTTCTTAATTTTGAAATTATATGGATTTTGTTGAAATTAGTCCTTAAAACCCAGAATTACTCCAAAAGAGGGTGATGTTGGGTTTGAACATTCAAAGAAGTCAAATGATAAGGTACCACCCACTTGAGCTTAAACATGTCACAGAGCTTTTTCATCACACAACTCTTACAAAAGAGAATAAACACTTAATAAACGCCTAATCTGTACCAAGAAGTTGGTTGGAACCTTTATTTTCATTTTGTCAATTTTCCATAACAATCAAATGAGAGAGTTGTCAATATCTACTTACCAAGTAGAAAGAAACTGAGGAAGAGAGCATTTAGGAAAATTTCTCAGAGTTCTGCAAGCACTTAAGAGAGTGGAGTGATATAACTTTATCTCTTGTGGATATTCCAATAGTATCAACAATGAACTATTGAGTTTCTATGATCTAATGCAAGGCACTGGCCTAGCCCTGGTGAATTCTACCTTTCCATTGTCAGCTTTACATTTCTATAATGCTATGGGCTCTCCTTATCTTTTCTTCCCATACTTTTGTATATTGTTTGAATTGAATTTTCCATGAGGAGAACAAAGCGATTTGAGTTACTCCCACCAAGATAACTACAACAAAGTTCAGGGTTAAGCAGTTAGTTAATTAAGTTGATGTTATTTTTATTTTAGCAGAATAAATCACCTTGCTCAGCTTCTTGCATATGGTGGACATTTAATAAATGTTTGTTGGATAACATTAAGGAATAAATATATTAAGATACTCTTACAAACCCCATTAGTACACTTCATTATTCTTGACTATAGTGAAACCAAATTTCAACTCTAGAATTTATTTAAATCTGTCTATAATTTTTAAAACTGCGACAACACAGAACATTTCTATAGTTTAGGTACATTACACAGGTTATTCATCAAAAATAAAGCAGCCAAACCTGGATTTCTATAAAAGAAAAATTTTTTTAAAATCTAGATAATTTTTCTCAGAATTATTTTCTACTTTCTTTTAAAAATGTAGACTAAATGTAAGCCTGACTCATTACTCCTATTTAGGGTTAATTCTTTATGGTATATTTCTCAACATTATTCTCCCTATGTACTTTTTACCTCAAAAGGTCACCTATTATTTAAGGAGCTCTGTTGTGTAATTATATCATTGCATTGGAAAAGTCTACCTGAGTTCACATAATATTGTTTATAGTGAAACAAAATATTTTATGTACAACTTTTCACTAGTTCTTAAAGTTCTCATTATTGCCTTAAGTTTTCAATAGTGTTTTTTTCTTCACTAGATTTCAGCTAATTTGGCATAACTCTGACCTCAGTGACAAAATACTAGATTACATTCTAAATAAAATATGATCACAAAAAGTCTCTGTTGGTATTTGGCTTGGGTCAATGCTGAGCTACCTAAAGCTTATTTTGTGATATTGCAGATTTAACTGTTAATGTATTCATATAATTTCAAGTTTTGAAGAATTGCAATTTGAGGCTATCATAAAAGGAAATTCTTCTGCAAACTAAAAGTTTAAAGATGAATATTCATTTATGCAACAATTATTTTTGATCATAAATAGCATACCATCTCCATCGATATGGTGAGACAGAAGAGCCCAGCCTCTGCTTCCCAACAATGATCAAGAATATTTTACCAAGGAAAGTTGTCCCTCATTAATGAAGATAAGATCATCCTTTCCTCATGAACAAAAGCTGAGGGAGTTTATCAGCACCTTACAAGAAATGCTGGAAGGAGTTCTTCAAGTTGAAATATATGGATGCCAGTTAGTAATATGAACACATATGAAAATATACAACCGCTTATAGAGATTAACATAAGTCAGATTCAGAATAATATTGTAAAAAGTGGTGTGTTAACTTTTTAGTATAATTTTTAATTTGTTAAAGGATACATACTGTAGAAATAAAGATATTGTGACATCAAAAACATGAAGGGTCAGAGTAAAAGGGTTATGTTTTTATATTCAACCAATGTTAAATTGCCATCAGTGTAAAATATACTATTAAATTGATAAAGTATTTTATATGTCTTATAATAATCACAGTAGATTCACAAAAGTTAAAAGGAAGGAAATAAAAAGATACCACTGCAGAAAACGGTCTATTCATAAGGAAGATATCCCTCTTGATGAAAGTAAGTAACAAGGGAACTGTAAAACACCCAGAAAACAATTAGTATGATAGCAGAAGTAAGTCCTTACCAATCAATAATTATTTTAAATGTAAATGGATTGAATTCCCCATCTAAAAGATGTAGAATGGCTAGATATGTTTAAGAAAGAAAAAAAAAATAAAGGAACCAACAATATGCTGCCTATAACAGACTCATTTTAGCTTTAAAAGCATTTGTTGGCTCAAAATGAAGAGATGGAAAAAAGATACACCATGAAATTGGAAACCAAAAGAGAGCCAGGTAGCTATACTTGTATCAGACAAAATGGGCTTTAAGCCAAAATTAACATGAGACAGGCAATGTCATTCTATAATGATAAAGAGGTCAGTTTATTGGGAAAATACAATAATTATAAAGTCATATGCACCTACCATGGGAGAACCTAAGTATATTAAGCAAATTCTAACTGATCTGAAATGGAAAAATAGACAACTATACAATAATAGTAAGGGACTTTGGATAGCCTACTTCCATCAGTGAATAGAACACCCAGACAGAAAGTTAACACCATAATGTTGGACTTGAACCATACTCTAGATCAAATGGACCTTATCAATAAGTATAGAAACTGTCATCCAACAGTAGCCTAATACACATTCTTTAACATATTCAAAGGACTCTCTGCTGGTTAGCTCATATAACAAGTTCATAAAATATGTCTTTACCAGTGTATGTATCCTGAGATTGTACCACTTATCTTTTCTAACCACAAGGGCATAAAACTAGAAATCAATAAAGGAGAGAAACTGGAAAATTCAGAGATACATGGAAATTAACATACTCCTGACAACCAGTGAATCAGATAAGGAATCAAGAGGGATATTAGAAATATATATATATTGAAACAAAATGGAAGCACAACAGTCAAAACCTATGAGATGCAGTAAAGGCAGTTCTGAGAGGGACTTTACAGTAATATATACCTACATGAAGAAAAGAGGAGGATCTTAAATGAAGAGCCTAACTGTATATACCTCAAGGAATTAGAAAAAGAAATATTAAACCTACAGTAAGTAGAAGAAAGGAAATAACAAAGATCAGAAAAGAAATAAATGAAACCGAGACCAGAAAAACAATAGTAAAGATAAATTGAATTGGCAAACCTTTAGCTGAACTAAAAAAATGCAAAACATTAATATTGAAAGTAAGAGATATTACAGTTGTTACCACAGAAATACAAAGGACCATAACAGACTACTACAAATAATTGTATCCCAACAAGTTTTATAACTGAGAGGAAATTAAATTTCTAGAAACATAGAACCTACTAAGACTGAACCATGGAGAAAAAAAGAATCTTACTAGACCAACAATGGATAAAGAGAATGAATCAATTATCACAAACCTCCAAATACAGAAAAACCTGGGACCAGATAGTTTCAAGGGGTGAATTCTGCCAAATATTTAAAGAATTAATGCACATTCTTCTCAAACTCTTCCAAAAAAAAAAAAATGAGGACAGAATACCTCCACATTCATTGTACAAAGCCAGCATTATTCTGACACCAAAGCCAATAAAGGACACTATAAGAAAACTATAGACCAATATTCCTAATGAAGAAAAAGGAAAAGATACCAAAGTCAACAGCATAGTTAAAGAATAATGCATAATGATCAAGTGGGATATATCCCTGAAACGCAAAAATTTTCAACATATGCAAGCCAATGTTATGTACCATATTGATATAAGGACAAATAAAATTATATATTTGATCACATCAAAGGCTGACAAAAAAGTTATTTGACAAAACACAACAGTCTTTTATGGAAATAAAAAAACACTCAACACTTTGGGTAATGACAGAATATACTTCAATACAATAAAGACCATAAAGGACAAACCCAAAGCAATGTTATATCCAACAGTGAAAGGTTAAAAGCTTTACCTTAAAGATCTGGAAAAAGACATGAGTGCCCACTTTCACCATGCCTATTTAACAGTCCCAGAAGTCTAAGCTAGAACAATCAGACAAGAAAAAAAATAGAATCCAAATAGAAAAGGAAGAGTAAAGTTATCTTTATTGGCAGATAATATGATATATATAATAATATATATTTCAGATATATATTATAATGTATGTATCTTATATACAGAATAATACCCTCAAGACTTTATACACACAAAAATTCTAAAAACAGCTAAATTCAATAAAGTAGGATACAAAAATCAACAGAAATTAGTTTCATTTCTATACACCAACAAAACATCTGAAAATAAAAACTCTCTCTCATTTACAATACCATCAAAAATAAAGTACCTAGGAATAAATTAACCAAGGAGATGAAAGGTCTCTACAATGAAAACCACAAGACTCGTGAAACAAAGAAGGCACATACAAATGGAAAGATATCCTGTGGGGGAAAAAAAAAAAAAGATATCCTGCGTTCATGAATGAGGGAAATATTGCTAAACTGTCCAGATTACACCAATACAAGTACAGATTAAATACAATCCTTTTGAAAACTCCAATGGCATTTTTTACAGAAATATAAAAAATAAGTCTAAAATACCCTAAATTCCCAAAGCAATCCTGAGAAAGAATAAAATTAGAGGCATCATACTTCTTGTTTTCCAACTATACTACAAATCTATAGTAATCAACACAGTATGTTTCTGATATAAAAGTACAGAGCAAAGACCAATGGCACAAAATGTGGAACCCAGAAATAAACTCTCACATATATGGTCAATTAATAATTGATAAGGAAGTCAAGAATACTCAGTGGGACTGTTGGTGGGAATGTAAACTGGTACAGCCCCTCTGGAAAACAGTGTGGAGATTCCTCAGGAAACTAACAATAGAACTCCCCTATGACCCAGCAATAGCACTGCTAGGAATTTACCCAAGGGATACAGAAATGCTGATGCATAGGAGCACATGTACCCCAATGTTCATAGCAGCACTCTCCACAATAGCTAAAACATGGAAAGAGCCTAAGTGTCCATCAACAGATGAATGGATCAAGAAGATGTGGTTTATCTATACCATGGAATACTACATGGCAATGAGAAACAATGAAATCTGGCCATGTGTAGCAACATGGATGGACCTTGAGGGTGTTATGCTGAGCGAAATAAGTCAGGCACAGAAGGACAAATATCATATGTGTGCACGTATAGGAGGATTAGGAGGAACTTAACAGAGGACCAAGGGGGAGAAGGAGAGCGGAAATGGTGGGGGAAAGGGAGAGAGGCAAACCATGAGAGACTCTTGAATGCTGACAAAAACTGAGGACTGATGGATGTGGGGGGAGGGGGATGGGCATGGAGGAGGACACTTGTGGGGATGAGCACTGAATGTGACAATAAACTATTTGTAAAAAAAAAAAAAAAAGAATACTCAGTGGGAAAGGATAGTCTATTCAGTAATCGTTGGGAAAAGTGGATAACTACATGCAGAAGGATAAAATCAGACCCTTATCTTAAATGAAAAAAATAAGTTCAAAATGAATTAAGGCTTTAACACAAAAACTGAAAACCTAAAACACCTAGGGGAAATTACAGAAAATATAGAAAATATCCTTGATATGGTATTGACCATAATTTTTTGTATACAACACCTGCAGCACAAACAACAAAGCAGAATAAACAAGTGTACATGAAAACAAAAGATTGTACATAGCCAAAAAAAGCCATAGAAAAAATGAAAAGACAACCTACAGAAAGGGAGAAAATATTTGCACATCACATCTATAAGAGGTTAATATTTAAAATATATAAACAACTCCTACAATTCAATAGCAAAAACTATGACCCAATTAAAAATATGACCCATTTTTTCAAAGAAAACATACAAATGAACAGTAAGTGTATGAAAATGTGTTCAATGCAAATAAACATCAGGGAAAAGAAAACCAAAACCACAATGAGATGTCTCCTAACACCAGTTACAATGACTATCGAGGAAAAGAAAAGAAGTACCTGTTGATGAGAATGTGAAGAAAAAGGATCCCCTGAGCACTGTTGGTGGGAAAGTAAATCAGTACAGCCATTATGGAAAACAGTATTGAAATTCCTTAAATTAAAAACAGAATTACCATACATATGATCTAGCAACCCTACCTCTGTACATATCAAAAGTTAATGGATAGATTTCATTCTTCCTCATTACCATGTAGTAGCAACATGGATGGAACTTGAGGGTTTATGCTGAGTGCAATAAGTCAGGCAGAGAAGGACAGACACCATATGTTTGCATGTATAGGATGATTAGGAGGAACTTAACGGAGGACTATGGGGGTGAGAAGGGGAAAAATAGTGGGGGAGAGGGAGGGAGGCAAACTGTAAGAGACTCTTGAATTCAGAGAACAAACTGAGGGTTGATGGGACTCAGGGGGAGGGGAAGGAGAGTAATGGGCATGGAGGAGGGCAATTGTGGGGATGAGCACTGAGTGTTATATGGAAACCAACTTGACAATAAACTATTTTTTAAAAAAGTTAATGGATACATTATCTCAAAGTGAGATACCTATACTCCTATATTCATTGCAGTATTATTATTCAAAAGGCAAATTATGGATACAACCCAAGTGTCTCCTGACTGATGAATGCATAAAGAAAATGGAAAATTGATACATATCTATCTCCACCCATCCATACATACAGAAACACATACACACATGTGTGTGCACATACACACAAAGAATTATTATTCAGCCTTATAAAAGAAGGCAATTCAGTCATTTGTAAAATCATGGGTTAATCTGGAGGGCCTTACACCAAGGGAAATAAGCCAGACAGACAAAGACAAATACAATGTGTTATCAGTTATATATAGAATCTTTAAAGAGCCTAACTTCTAGAAACTGAGAGTAGAGAGGTGGTTATGAGAAATTGGGCAGTTGGTGGGGAGGGCGAAAGGATATGTTGGTCAGATGTTGGTCAAATTTCTAGTTATAAAATCAGTAAATTCTGGGCTTTAATGTAAAGCATGTTTACTCTTCTTAATAGTGCTTAAAAGTTGCTAAGAGAGATCTTAAATGTTCTTATTACACACACAAAGTAATTATTTGACATGAGGGACATGTTAGCTAATATTATAGTAGTAATCATTCTGCAATATATGTGTATCAAATCCATGTATACATCTTAAACTTACACTATATGTCAATTATATATCAGTTACATTTTTTAAGAAAAGTAAATCTTGAACAAGAAAATAGCACATATAGCATACCCTCTGTGATATCTCTTGAGTTTTAAAAGATGCAATACTTTTATCTCCTTCTAGAGTCCCATATTATATTTCAGCCAACAGAGTAGTAAATAGAACTTTTAAGTAACTAATTGAAGTGTGGGCAGTGTATCAAAATGCATACAGGGATTTTGGACTTCATTTTTAGTTGGCACATTACTTGTATGTGATTTGGGCACACTAGAAGATGATTTCACTGCTGTTACCTTTGTAACTATCTTAAATAGACTTAAAGTTGATCACCAAAGTACCAGTAAATTTCTTTTTATGTCTCCAAATAGCTAATGCAGAAGAATGGAAACAAGAATTTTTCTTCTCTTGCAGAGACAGCCTAATGCGATAATTTTCCCAATGTCTGTATCAACGCAGCAAAGATAATTATGGATTCAGTTAGTGGGTGGCCATTGCTCTGGAATGAACAAGTCACAGGCAATTAATAAAGCAAGCCAGTTTAGAAATCTTTACCACACATCTGTTAAAAAGGCTGTCTTTTTTCCATCGGATATGGATCAAGAAGATGTGGTTTATCTATACCATGGAATACTACATGGCAATGAGAAAGAATGAAATCTGGCCATCTGTAGCAACATGGATGGACCTTGAGGGTGTTATGCTGAGCGAAATAAGTCAGGCAGAGAAAGAAAAATATCATATGTGTGCACGTATAGGAGGATTAGGAGGAACTTAACAGAGGACCAAGGGGGAGAAGAAGGGCGGAAATGGTGGGGGAAAGGGGAGAGGCAAACCATGAGAGACTCTTGAATGCTGACAA